>CM046669.1:54808937-55408937 GCA_025594165.1 Tamias sibiricus
TTGTAGGTTTTTTTTTTTTTTTGTACTGGGGATTGAACTCAGGGGCCCTTGACTACTGGGCCACATCCCCAGACCTTTTTTGTGTTTTATTAGAGACAGTGTCTCACTGAGTTGCTAAGTGACTCGCCATTGCTGAGGCTGGCTTTGAACTCGTGATCCTCCTGCCTCAGCCTCCCAAGTGCTGGGATTATAGGCGTGTGCCACCGCGCCCGGCAATAATATTGTAGTTTTGATTTGCATTTTACTAATGACATATTATTTTGTATATCCTTTCATATGCACATTCCCCATATTTGTATCTACTTTGGTGAAGAAAAAATCTTCTGCCCATCTTTTCAAATTGGGTCATTTTTCTTATTAATAAGTTGCAAGAATTATTCATATATTCTAGATATCATTCCCTTGTGAGATATATGTTTTGCAAATACTTTCTCCTAGCCTGTAGGTTTACCTTTTCATTTTCATAACAATGAATATAGAAGAGCCAAAGTTTTGTTGTTATTGTTGTTGTTTTTGATACTGGGGATTGAACTCAGGGGCACTCATCCACTGAGCCACATTTCTAGCCCTATTTTGTATTTTATTTTATTTTTTAATATTTATTTATTTGCATTAGTTGTACACAATGCGTTTATTTTTACGTGGTGCTGAGGATTGAACCTGGGCCGCGCATTGCTAGGCGAGCGCTCTACCACTGAGCCACAATCCCAGCCCCCCTATTTTGTATTTTAGTTAGAGACAGGGTCTCACTGAGTTGCTTAGCGCCTCACTTTTGCTGAGGCTAGCTTTGAACTAGCAATCCTCCTGCCTCAGCCTCCCAAGCTGCTGGGATTACAGGAGTGCACCCCATGCCCAGCATGAACCAAAGTTTTAAAGTCTGATTTATTGATTTATTTCTGAGAGTAGAGAGAGAGAAAGAGAGACAGAGAGTGTGTGTGTGTGTGTGTTAGTTTTAAATATCTCTGCCAAACTGAAGGTCACAAACAGCTTGCTGTTTTCTTCTAGAAGTTGTATAGATTTAACTGCTACATTTAGGTTTATAGTTTATCCCTACTAGCAGTGTGTAAGGGCTCCCATTGCTCCACATCCTTGCCAACACTTATTATTATAATATCTTTTTGATTATAACCATCCTAATAGAAGTGAAGTAGTATCTCACTGAGATTGTACATTTTCCTAATGATGCTGAGTATGTTTTCATCTGCTTATTGGCTTTTTTTAAAAAAAATTTTATACGTTTATTTTGTTTATTTATTTTTATGTGGTTCTGGGGATTGAACCCAGTGCCTCATGCATGCTAGGCAAGCGCTCTACCACTGAGCCACAACCCCAGCCCATGCTTATTGGCTTTTGAATATTTTCTTTGGAGAAATGTCTATTCAAATCCTTTGCCCATTTGTCATTTTATATTGAACAATAAGAATTGCTTATATATTCTAGTTAGTTATATTCTAACTACATGAATTGTAAATATTTTCTTCTATGAATGTGTTTTTACTTTCTTTGATGGTACCTTTTGAAAGTTTTAAATTTGAAGTTCATCTTATTTTTTCTTTTGGTGCTTGGGTTTGTGGTGTCATATCTAAGAAGTCATTGTCTACTCCAAGATTTACCTATGTTTTCTTACATTCAGTTTTGATTCTTACATTTAGATGTGTTGTCCATTTTGAGTTCTTACATTAAGGTCTGTGGTCCATTTTAAAGTAATTTTTGTATGAGGTAGAATTTAACTTAATTCTCTTGCATTAAAGTCTACATCATTTTGAAATTTATTTTCATGTGGAATGCAATTCTAGGATGTCAGTTTTTTTTTTTTTCTTTCAGGACTTTAAAATGTTGATCTACTATTTTCTGGCTTGAATGGTTCTTGAATGAAGTCTGTCTTTTTACTTTTATTCCTTTGTACATAATGGTATCCAGTTTTTTTCTTAGCCCTGGTTTTAAGCATTTAGTGTACATTTGTGTCATCTTCATCATTTTTCTTGTTCATTGAGCTTTTTGAATCTGTGAGTGTTCATGAGATTTGGAACACTTTCATTTATTATTTCTTCACATGTGTTTTTCTCACCTTTGTTAGGAACTACCATAACACATATATCAGACTGGCTGAAGCTGTGCATACTGATGCTCTGTTCATTTTAGTCTCTTTCTCTGTGTTGCATTTTGGAGAGTTTTTATTGCTACATATTCAGTTTGCTGATATTGACTTCTTCAATGTCAAATCTGCTGTTAATCTCATTTAGTGTAATTTTCACCTCAGCCATTGTTTTATGTGAACTTGAATTATATCAGTTTTATATCTTCTTTTTTTTCTCCTTTACATGCTTATGCTTTTCTATAGCATCTTGAATATATGATATACAACTGTATTAATTATTAATGTCCTTGTATAATAACTCTATCACAGTATCATTTATGATAATTTCTATTGATTTTCTTTTCACTATGGATTGTATTTTCCTACCTCTTTGCATGCCTCATACATTTTTATTGGATTCCACACATTGTGAATTTACCTTGTTGAGTACTGGATATTTTGTATTCTTTTAAATATTCTTGAGCTGTGTTCTGGCTTTGTTCTGGAATGCAGTGAACTGTCTTGGAAACATTTTTATCTTTTCAAGATTCTGTTAGGCAGGAGTTACCTTTAATCTTGGGCTAATTTTTCCCTTTTACTGAATATGTTAGTTGATGCCCTGTTTATTACAGATTTTTCCATTCCAGCTGGTGATTACAAAAATTGATCTCCATGCCAACAATCACCAACACCTTCCACCCTGTTCCTTTCTGAAGGTTCTTTCTCTGGCCTTACACATGTGCCTATTGTTACTTAGCCACAGATTTCAGGGGAACCTGTCTAGAGAGCTAGCGCATGCACACTCTCTCTCCCTCTGCAGTTCTCTCTTCTCTCCTTTATTCTGCTCTGTGACTTCTAGCTGCATTGGCCTCTTCAGACTTTAAAATCCATCTCTTAAAATCAGGAGATTTTCCATTTGCGTTTCCCTTCCCTGTATGTGGCCTGAAAAATTCTTTGCAGGGAGTAAATTGGGATAATCCTAGCACTCATATCACATGTGCAATTTTATCTTGGGGTCACTGTCTTATGCTGTTTATTATCTAATATCTGAGAACTGTTGTTGTTTATATTTTGTCCACTTTTTTTTTCAATGTTTCATGTGAGAGGGTAAATCTGTTGCCCTTCTTGGAGAGATGTAGTCCTCCATAAATGTTTTATGCTATTCTCTGGCACGTCATTTACAATAGATGAGGTTCTTCCAGGTAACAGCAGTGTTAGGCCTTCTGAATCTTCCTAGGCAAGTGCCTTTGCAAGTTTGCAATGATACATGTTATTATGCTGCCAATGATTTGTTTTAGATGTTTTTCTTGTCTCATTCAGATTATACCCTGACATCAGGAACCCTTCATATCTTAGACTTTTATGTCCCCTCCACCCAAACTGACACATTTAACTTTAACAATTACTCAACCCTTACCCAGTAAGAATTCCCCTTGAGGTGTAAATAAATAATGCACTTGAGATTAGAGTTTATGTTACACATCAATGCCACACATTTGAATGCTATGAGTAAAAGCAAATGCTGATTCATCCACTAATTGTATATATTCTGGTAGAAAGAACTACCACTACCAAGTTCATTGTGGCCAGTTGAGAAATTTTCTTCTCAGTATCCACCAGATTAGTTAATATCTCTTTAAGGCAATAAGTTTAAAAAATAATACTGATAAATCAAAATATTGAAAACTCTACAAACTAAGCAGCTAGTTCTTCAGTAACTATGCATATGAAAGTACATCTGACTATGAGTCAAGTAATATCAGGAAGATAATATGCAAGTGGATCATTTTGCTATTCTGATTTTTCCACCAATGAATTATCATTAATTCTATCCTACCATAAGGAAAATTCTACAATATACCATATTCTTTTTTTTTTTTTTTTTTGTGGTACCAGGGATTGAACTCAGGGGCACTCGACCACTGGGCCACATCTCCAGCCCTTTTTTGTATTTTATTTAGAGACAAGGTCTCACTGGGTTGCTAAGTGCCTCGCCATTGCTGAGGCTGGCTTTGAACTCGCGATCCTCCTGCCTCAGCCTCCCAAAGTGCTGGGATTACAGGCGTGCGCCACCGCGCCCGGCCAATATACCATATTCTATAAGTAAAATAAGAAAAATTAAAACTAGTTTTTAAAAATCTGCTGAAGTATCCCAGTATCAAGGAAAAAAAAATATATATGGTGAGATCTCATTCACTCTCTCCACAACAACTATGTTCTCATTCAACAACAAATACAGTCAAGGGTACATTCCTGAAGTTGAGGGTGCATGCTGCTGAGAGGTGGACCTTAAATGCCTTGTTCTCATGGCTTATTTCTTCTCATTACCATTTATATATGGGCACTTAAAAGTTAATATATGTGTGTAGGTTAATAGTGCAGTATATTTATAATATGATTGGAACCATGGGTTCATCCAACAAATCTTTTGTTGACTCCCTCATACATTACAGGCATTTCCCTAGTCACCGATGTAACAGTAGTGAACAAAACAACAAATTCCCTGCTCCTAATGGAAATTGTGTTTGTGGTTGGGTCAGGGAAGTCAAGTAGATAAACAAATGAAAGGCAAGTGGTAAGGGCTCTAAAGAGAAAGGAAGCAGGGTAATGGGCTTGATAGTCATGGCAAGGGGCTCTATTTTGTGTAGGGTGGCCTGGGAAGGCCTCCATCATATGATATGCCACTGTTACAGAGACATGATAAAGTGAGGGGATGGTTAGCCAGGCAGACGATTTGGGGAGTTCAGATTGAGGCAAAGTTGCAAGTTTAAATGTTCTGAAGCAGGGGTGAGCTTGGTGTATTTAAATGGAACTAACAGCAAGAGAAGAATGTTAGGAAATAGGAGAAAAGGATGAGAGGAGTCATATTAAATAAGGCAGGGCAGTCCATAATAAAGTCATGGCTTTTTTTTTTTTTTTTTTTCTGGTACAAGAGATTGAACCCCCAGGGGCTTTCCCACTTAGCCACACCCCAGTCCCTTTTAAAATGTTTTACTTAGAGACAGAATCTCACTGACTTGCTTAGGGCCTCACTGAATATCTGAGGCTGGCTTTGAACTCAAGATCCTCCTGCCTCAGCCTCCAGAGCCACTGGGATTACAGATGAGTATGACCACGCCTGGCTAAAGTCATTGCCTTTTATTTGGAAATGGGAAGCTATAGGAAGATTTTGAGCAGGGAGATACAATCAAATTTATATTTAAAAATATCACTGTAGTTGCCATCAGGACAATAGGCAGTGGGGAAAATAAGGGCAGCAAAAACAGGAGAAGGCTATTGGAATCATTCAGGTGACTTATGATGTGGGTTTGGCCTGTATATTGGCTTAGCTGACGGAAAGGTGTGGTCAGATTCTGGGCATGTTTCAAATGCTTATTCGGAAAGAAGGAAGTCAGAAAAAAAATCAAAACGCTGTATAATTTATATCAAATTTTAGAAAGTGCAAAACAATCTGTAATGACAGGAGGATGTTTGGAGACATCCAGAAAAGGAGAGGGGAGGGATTACAAAGAAGCATGAGGACTCTTTTGATTGTGGATATGGTATCATGCGTGTATTCATGTCAAAACTTATCAAATTGTACACCTTAAACATATGCAATTTATTGTAGGTCAACTATATCTCAATAAAGTTATAAAAATGAAGACATAAGATTGTCTCATGGATTGGAGTTGGAATGTGAGAAAAAAGAGGTCAAAGATGGTTTGTAAGTTTTGGGCTTTGAGCACCTGGATAATGGGAATTAAATTGCCATTCTTATTTCTATCTGAGATAGGGAAGACTAAAAGGAGCAGGTTTTGAGAGAAAAATGAGTTCAGTTTTCAACATGTTGTTAGAGATGCCTACTAGATACACCTAAAATTCTATAACATATAACTACATGATAGAAAGTAAATGAAGAATGGCCTGGTACTCAGTGTCTCTCTATGATCCACTGGTTCTCCAGAAAGTGCCAGAATTACGCTGGACCAATGGGGACCTCTCATGGCCCTTGTAGACAAATGTTTGTGCACATATTTTTCCCATCTTTTTCTTTAGTTAACATTATGAACAGGATGGACCATATTATTTTCCTCTAAGTTTTTTGGGGGAGCTTGTTAGCTGATAGAGTTGTGATGAAAAGGAATGTACTCCTTGGGTTTGAACTTAGCTCCATTACTCACTGGATGTGTGAATGCCTCAATTTACTCAACTCTAAAATAAGAATTGGAATAGGACCTACTACTACTGTAAGGTACTATTGTTATGAAGATTACATGAATTGATGGATATATATATATATATATATATATATATGTATACATACACACACACACATATCCCTTAGAATAACAACTGGGTATAAAAAAAACATTCAATAAATTTTAGCTACTAACTTTCTTCTCTGACACTTATTCTTAAAGGTTTTTACATCAGTTGGTTCCCACTAAGTTGTGGACTTTTTCAGACAAGGACCAGATATCTCGTCTTTTGATTTTCATCCTCTCCCACACCAAAGCCCTAGGGCTTTGTCCAGCATCTGGCATGAATGGTAGCACAAAATGAAAGTTAAAAATATTGCTGTTGAATTAGATGACTTCTTTCCTTATGGGTAAAGACAGGATTCTCAAGATCTTAGCCTGAAAACCAATGTCCACCTCTCTCTGCCCCCACCTTAAAATGAAGCAGGCAACTCTTTGCAATTTACACCCTCACTCACAGTTCCATTCACCTTCCCCTTTCCTAACCAGAGGGATCATGGGGTGGGGGCCTCAAGGAACCTCTGGGAGTCTGAAGGAGAGGGAGCTTGGAACCATAGACTAACTATGGCAAGTCATGGTTGGGATTTGGTAGTTCAGAAAAGGAGGCACCAGGCCAGGAATGGGGTTTGGGAGTGATGGTGAAGTGGAGTGGGCTGGCTCAGGATGGACCAGAAATGAGATGCTGAGTAAACAAGCCAGAAAGGACCTGTTGGTGTGGCGGGTAGATGGGTGGGTGAAAAAATGGAATCATGCGCAGGGTCGCTTGTGAGGACACAGAAGCAAAGGCAGGCGATTGGACGAGGAAGGTAGCGTCCTAGTTGCCAAGGCAGCAACTAGAGCAGAAGGTCTTGGACTAGAGGAGGAGAAGGACGCAGCTCTGAGTCTCTCCCTTAGACCGCGCATTGACCCCCAGATGTCCCTGCTGACGTGTCACTAGGGAAAGGCTCAAACCTTCCCGGGCACCGCCCCTCCGTGCCTAGCTTATTTCCCCGCCCCCTGAGCCCCACCCCCCAGCACCGCCCACCGGAGGAGGCCGCCCTAGCCTCCTCCACCGCGTCACCGGCTCCCCGAGGTGACCACAACATGGCTGCGTCGCCGGGGCTGCTCTTCTGGCTGTTCGTGCTCTGCCCAACCTGGCGAGTGTTGGGCCAACCGGACCCGAGCACGGGCAGGCGCTTCTCCAAGCACAAACTCTGTATGGACGAGGAATGCAGCAGTGAGTGCACAGGCGGGCGAGCGGCCCAGGGTCTCCATGGTGGCTCCTGGGGGCTGCACCGGGCTCCGATCCCCTGGCCCCCAGCCCCACAGGCTGGGCTATGGGGTCTCAGGCCCAACGGGTGGGGCGTGGGAGTGACAGACCCTTGAGACCCTGTGTGTGTCCCCTCAGGCTCTGCCGGCGCCCGGGCCAGCCGGCCCTGGTGGTGGGGGGCTGCAACTCCCACTTGTTGCCAGCAATTTATTTTTCCTCTACTGACTGAGGTGGGGGTTAGGAAACCCGATTCCCCAGGGACAGCTATCAGCTTTTCCCCTTCCAGGATTCGCCTGGACTCCCAGGGGCAATGGGGTTGTGCGCCCTGCGCCCTGGGCTCCCCACGCTGGATAGCAGAGCGCTTTTCTGCCCCTGCCACCGGGACCTTGGCTGGTGCAGTATCAGGGTAGATGTACTCCGGGGCTCAGTGGCCATAATCCCAGCGGGAGGTTAACGGTGGGGCTACTTGGGAAAGGCGCATTGGCCCCTTAGCCCTTTTGCTGCACTGTGGTTTGGGCTGGTATTGCCTTTTAACAGGGACTAGAGTTTAGGTTTGGGACAAGCACGAGTCAGGCATGCAAGGTGTTCCGAGGTCTCCGCCCTGATTTTGCTTCAATCCTGTCATTTCTGTGCATAGAAGCCTCCCTTCATATTGGAGGTAGGGTAGCAGGCGGGCCAAAAATCTTTTGCTTTTGAAAGAGGCCAAGGATCTGCACTGGCCACCTGGGAACTGCAGCCTCTTCTGTGCGCAGGAAGCAGACGGAATTGCTTCCCAGTTTTGGATTGGAGGTGGGTGGTAGGGAGGATGTAGCCTTCAGATTCAGACGAAGTGGTTTGTTGCAGTAATAACAATAATAAATACACCAAGATTTTTATAATCCAATCCAGCTTTAGCCTCAGTCGCTGGAGTTGTTGGAATCTCTTTCCTCTATGTTTACTGGCCCAGTGTAGTTCTTATGGCCTCCTGCTTGGTTTCTAGTAACCTTGTAACTTGCTGACAATGTTGTCCATAAATTGTAAGCAATACATATTTTAAAATATTCATGCTAAAAAGGCCAAGAAGTTTACCGTTGAGCTATTTATATCCAAATTGGTGGTACCAAAAACAAATTTTGTAATTTGAATTGTTTGTACCACTCCAATAAAGAAAGAAGAAAGAAGATGATGTCTCCAATATATGTTAAGCAATTCCTAGAGCTAATCCTAAGGCTGGAGTAAATAAACACTCTGAAAACCAAAGCAGCTGCCATGATTTTTCCTTTCAGTTTTTGTTGAACAAAATCCGGCTATTATTATTTGGCCTTCCAGCATGGCAAAATGTTTGCTATTCTTTGCTGTCAAGCACTATCCTATGTGGGTTCCTCAAAACAAGTTACCTGGACAATCTCATCACTGATGCTTCCTCAGTACTGAGACATGGTGTTAGAAAGGTTTGTGGTGGTAGCATAATTTGAAATGGCCTGTGTCCAAACAGATGTGACCAAACACAACAAGCAGTCTGTGTTGTGTTGTGTTGTGTTGTAGAAGTAGTGAGGTGTGTATGTCAGGTGTTCTTGTGTGCCTTCCAGATAGGTGCTCCATAGTATGCATTATGTTGTCACCTACTATATTACTGATTTATAAATCCTGCATGACCTAAGGGGGAACAAGAGAAACATTGCCATTTCCAATTCTGATGAGATTTCCTGACCATAAAGTGTCTTTCACCTTCAACTTGGCCTATTTATTTATTTGCTTTTAGTTGTACACAATGCATTTATTTCTACATGGTGCTGAGGATCGAAACCGGGCAGCGCACATGCTAGGCGATCGCTCTACTACTGAGCCGCAACCCCAGCCCTTGGCCTCTTGATGATATCTGAATTAGGATGCTGACATTTCTGAAAATTGTCCTATTTTAGCTTCAAAAAACAAGTTACCCTCTCCAAATCTGTGTTTGTCCCAAATATATATTTATTTTGGTACCGGGGATTGAACTTAGGGGCACTCAACCACTGGGCCACATCCCCAGCCCTTTTTTGTATTTCATTTAGAGACAGGGTCTCATTGAGTTGCTAAGTGCCTTGCCATTGCTGAGGCTGGCTTTGAACTCGGGATCCTCCTGCCTCAGCCTCCCAAGTGCTGCAATGACAGGCGTGCGCCACCGTGCCCAGCTCAGACATATATTTTTAAAACATATATTCTTGTGTATTTCATAGCTAATTAGCTTTTAGAAAAAGTATTATTTCCATTTCTTCTTTGTGCTTTTTAAATACATCTATTGTCCATTTCATCTTAAATCAAAAATTGTATATTTGGTTAACAAAAAGAAAAATGTTGCCCTCTACCAGCATCTAGATCGAGTGTGATCCTAGTTCTGCATTTTAAGCATGAAGGTAGCTCCTGACCTTTTCTCATGGTTAAACTTGGTCCTTGCCACATAGAATGCCCACTTTGGATTTTGTTTATAAAAAAAAAAAAATGTAAATGAGGATGTTTCCTCTTTGTTTTGAAACCATCTTAATATTGGATACAGTCAGCAATATTTGTTTGGAGAAAACATCATTTCCTGGTAATTTACTCAGATCCTGAACAGAGACAACAACTCTGCTGCAAATGAAATTGACAGTGTTTACTGTTGCGTGGTAGCACTTGCAGCCACTTAAAGGTAATGCCTTTTAGCGGTTAGTTCAAGTTAATTGAGCCCTTGGGGGTTCCTGGGTATTCTCCCCTTTTCCCTATTACCTCTACATGTAGCCATGCCTAAGCCTGTCTGTGTCTGCACTCGGATTTACACATTTGTAAAATGAAACTTTTTATGATTATGGAACAGAAAAAAGGTGAGGCCTAGAAGGTTAGAGCAGGAACCTAGAGTTTCCCTGAAGCCAGCCATGGTTGGTGATAGGCACATTGATTTTTGTTTCTCAGCACAGAGAAAAATAGAGAGGCTTCCTTTTCCCTTGTCTATTTGTAGGGAATATTGTAATTTATAGAAATAAAAGCTCTCAGGATTTTAGATACTTTGAGCATGTGAATTGAAAGAGATTCCAGAGAGTACTGGAAAAACTTGATTTTTGTTCACAGTGGGATTCATATTTCCTGATGAGTCAATATGGACTGTGTGAAAGTCAAATCCTAATTTTTTTTTTTTTGTTTTTCAATGTTCACATACAGTGTTGATGTATGTAGGTGTGGCTCTTGAAGATTTCACTGGCCCAGATTGTCGTTTTGTGAATTTTAAAAAAGGTGACCCTGTATATGTCTACTATAAACTGGCGGAGGCATCACCAGAACTTTGGGCTGGAAGTGTAAGTAAAAGTTTGACATGTGTTATATTCTTACTTTTGATTTTTTTTTTTTTTTTTTGAACTGTAGATTTAAATGACTGATTTCTTGGGGTCTTTGTGGAGTTAACCTCTCCTCTCTGCCAGGCCCTGTGCTCCTAACAGGCCTTTGGCCTAGCACAGCATAGAAAGTCAGGAGAACTTTAGCTTTCTGAAACAGAGCTGTGGTTGCTGCCCCTCACATCAAGCTCCAGGAGGCTCTATACATCATAAGTTGGTCATAGTGAAAACCTGACAATTCTTAGTTTAGTTGCTTAAAAAAGGAGGGATTTATGGGCATTAGAGTTAATCCTATAAATTAAGTATGAGATAATATCTCCGGCATGCACATTTAAAGTTGATTTTTTTGTGTATTTTACCTAATCTGTGCTGTTGTTACTCTGTAATAAATCAGAATATTGTGTTCATTATGTGCTTTTATTTTTTCTTCCCTTTTTTCTTTTTTGTAACTTCTGGTTCATCCATTTCCTGCTTTTCCTATATTCTATGCCTGAAGTTCCCCCAGGGGTTCTGTTTCCAGCCAGTTGTATAGGTCTTCTGATGAAAGACGTGGCATTATTTATATCATGCTTTGATATTTTAAATGAGGAGATTCACTAGGAGTGACCTCATTGAGAGATTTATGAGTATTGTCCTTTTCATTTTAAAAAGTGTGATATGTGGACTGTTTACTTAAAATAGTAGCAAGAGTCTTTGATGACTTTAGGATTGTTCCAGTTTATTGATATTCCCCTCACTAAAACACCACACAACAGAAATAAGACAGAAAGTAAGAGTGATCCCTATGGGAAAACTATTTTTGTTTTGTTGACATTTCTGATTCTTGGGGAGTGATCTTGAAACATGGAGCTGGATCCAGGTACAAACTTTATATTTAGACAAAGTCCCAGTTGCAGTACTCCATACAAAGGACCATCTATTGTTTCTTTCAAGTCTACCAAATGGGATGTCTTGGTAATCTTTAAACTTGGAACTGTTTTCCCATGTACCTAAGTTGCATTTTTCATATAGTAGTTGTCTTTCTTCCCTTTTTGGAGCTTTTGTATAAATGGGCTTGATTTACATTTTCCTCCTGTCACATTGTGGCCTGTTAACTATATTCACCCCCTAGGACTCTTGCTGTTCTGCAGCGAGAGTCCTAGGCAGCACTCATCCCGCCTTCCTGAGGAGGCCTGCTTCAGCACCTGGCCCCTACCCCTGTGGCATCCATTTGTCTGCTTTGCCTTCAGTCCGATTGTGCTTTGTCTTAGCTCCCTATAAAGTGAAAAACTCTGTTAGGAAAAGGACCCCTGTCTTATCCATCTTCCTTTTGAATAGTTCCTTGCAGGGCAGTGGCACTTAAGTACATTTGTTCTGATAGTAGATTATGCAGAATTTGTTCTCTTGTGGCAGTTCTTTGCTCCCCACCCCCAAATCAAATCAGAAGCACCTTGGCAGGGATGATGTATGGAAGCAAAATTAGACATAAAAATTAGTTCCAATCATGAAGACTTCATGATTCTGCACCTTTTTTTTTTTTTTTTGTCAGATCACAAGAAATGGGATACCACCCAGTGTATAATTATGGAGCTTTATATAACCTATGGTCTCAATTGACACAGATTAAGCAGAGATAAATATATTTCCTTTCTCTATACATCTCTGGTTTCTTTGCCTTTTCCAGATTTAACCTTAATAGAATTTTCATCAGAAGGGAAAAGTGTATTTCCCCTCAGCCTCTCTTCTCATTTCATGAATGTTATACTTAGGAAATTAAAAACTCTTTAGTTTTCAAAATGATTCTTCTTTCTAGTTTTTAGTTTTTATTCTGAAATCTTGTTTGATTTTCTTAAGAGTCTCAGAATATATCTGCCAGTGATGAAGCGTTTAATTGCCCTGTCTTATCTAATCTTTATGGCAGTATTCTACCACTACTACTGGCTCTCAGATGGTTTCTAGATATAACAAGAACATTCATGAATGGGGATATTTAAGAGTTAGCGATAAGATGTCCTTTTTTATTTTCTTTTTGGGCATTTGATTTGCCTATCAGTCTCCTTTAATTATTGGCAAGAATCTTCTGTTCCCTTTTAATCAGTAGTTAGTAAAAGAGTGTCTTTCTCAAGGGGAACTTTATATCCCTTTTGTACACTTTATGGAACTTCACATAATTTAGCTGTTGGTGCTGAAAATGAATGGGGTTCTTTTCTGCAGAGGATTTATTTTGGGTGAAGCTGAAGCTTGATATATGGATGAGTATGCATTACATTATAATTTTATTTTCTCCCCAAGTACTTGTAAAAGTAGATTTGGAAAAAACTAGGAAAACATATACTATCAATACATATTTGCCATTTGCTATAGTGGTAATACATTTTAGAGATTTTGTATTCTTTTTACTTATTAATTTTCATGAGTGTTGTGTATTGGTTAAGAAAGACATAAATATTGGTTTATGAGAAATCCTACAAAATGTGCAGATAAATTCTTGCTAGATCTTATTTGGAATTGCATTTATAACCAGATTTGAAATAGTTTTAATCATATAATATACAGTAATCTTCTATGCAGATCTTTTATTTACTTCTAAAGTCTTAACTTTATATGCTCTGTGTTGAGAATTATGCCAAATATAAAAAAGAAAACTTCAATGGTTGGAAATGTTGGTTTAACAGTTCTGTACTTAATTTTTATTGGAATAATAATCTCAGTATAATTGTTATAACAACTTTCTATCTTTCTTAGTTATACCATCTACCTATTATCTGTATATTTCCTGCCACTGCTAAGAAATATCTTACTTATATTCCTTGTACAGAATTTATTTGATATTTGTCTCTTTTGCACTATAGGTTGGACGTAGTTTTGGATATTTTCCAAGAGATTTAATAAAGTTAACCCATGGATATGCTAGTGTAGAAGAGCTACAAGTTCCAGCAGATGTAAGTTATGGATTTCTTTTTTGTTCTCTATTGTAAACTGGCTTAAAAATTTATCAGTTATATTTAGTTGACTGTTTATGAAAGTCTTGTAATGTATTTGGGGGTGAATCAAACATTTGTGAATCAGATTTTCATTTGAAATCAGACTACCTGTAATACAAAAAAAAAGTTTGAAAGGCATTGAAGGGTGTTTATATCATAATCTGAGAGTTGTCTAATATATTGAAGCAGATAATCTTGTAGAAGGCTGTTTACTCATCTATAGGAATTTTCTCTTCTGTTTAATATGTGAAAAATAAACAATTTAATATATTTGTACTTGGCTATTAAATTTAAGAGGTAAATAATTTCATTTTACAAGCAAAAGGAGGTGGCCCAATTTGAAAACTACTCATTGAATTGTTATTAGACATTTTAAGTATAGTTAGGTTAAATGAATAAACTCTAACTTGTATACTGGGCTAGAAATATGTACTTAGAAAGGTTTTCTTATTGATTCTAGTCATTTATGGGATCATAGTCATGTTATAGATTTGGAAAAGGGAACCTGAGCATTTTAGGTGAGGTTCAGTCTCAGATATTTTAAGACACCAACGTCTTCTCTATACAGCATTTCTCTATGGTACACCGGCTAAAAATTGGTTTTGTGACCAACCAGTAGAGAATTTTTTTTATAGGCGAGAGCAACATATTGGAAGAGTAGGGATGCATCAGTAGGGCCTCAAAAACAAAGCTGGAAAACTGGCATAGCCACCACGTCCGTTCTCTGCTCCTTTCCTCCCTTCATGTTACTGGGTTTGCATGTGGCTGCTGCCTACTTGATTCTAATTCCAAATTTCAATCAAAGAAATCTGATTATGCTACCTGAATTAAGCATCCATCCATAGTCTTACCAACCATGATTTGTATGATTGTGTAATATAAGAGTGCTATCAGTACTTGAGAGGTTATTTTTAGAGAAGATGCCTATTATAGTGTAAATATTTTATTCAGAAATATCTAGCTTTATTTTACCACTTTCGGGTCAGGTGGAACCACTCAGATTTTTGACAACAGGTTCCTGATTATATTGTATAAATATTGAGGACTTGTCATAACACCCCATGATTGGTTCAGAAGTTCTGTTTGGTACAATAGAGAGTTTTCTATTGAATGGATGCTTGCACATACATCAGTCAGCTATTCTTGGTTGAAATGTCACTCTGCCATCTGTTATATGAGCTAATAGTTGTACTTTTCTTTCCTGTACTTCAGAGTTTTCTTTTGGAGAAAAAGTCTTTGTGGGATAATATGGGATTATATCTTTGTTAATAAATGAATTTTTATTAAATAAAAAAATTGGATTTGTGACTGAAAGGATTTTGTGTTCTAGAATTCTCACTTCAGCTGATTAGTTTCTAGAGTTTTAAGTTGTATAGTAATTGATGCCCACCATCATTGAAACATCTTTGGGCAGTTTTTGTAGTGGCTGTAGAACATGCAAGCTGCTGGGCTAGGACAGTTCTTAGATTAGGTGGGCTGAATGGATAAAGTCATCCTGGTTGTTGTTGCTGTTCCTAAAATTTTTTCATGATCTCAAGGGCCATAAAATCATTTCTGTTGCCTGTTGGACTTCATTGTTGGTAAAGAGACGTCCTGGGATTTAAGCTGTGACAGCAGTTCATTGATTACAGAGAACTCATTTGTTTTGAACTCTGCCTTCTCATTATACTTCCCACTACATGCATCCCTCATGGCTCAGATATGCATGTTATGGGAAGAGGAAATCACTCATTCTTAGTACATTGAACTTCCCCCCCCCCCCCCACCCCATGCTTGCACATAGAATATTATGAAGGTTTAGTTAGGAGATGGAAATTTTTAAAAAATTTTTTCATTCATTTTATGGCTCCTTTTATGTTGGTTTGCTTACTAGTGGCAGGAAGGAAGACTAGATAGATATAATATATAGATAGCCCTGAGAGCAGATCTTAGCAACTGTGAAACCCTGATGAAGTGGAAGGTGTATACCTTGTTAAATCTTGTTTTCAAGTTGTTCTTGTGGTGATAATAATGTGGGGCGCCCCCTTAATATTATTCTTTGTTCCATTAGATGTTTACTTCCAATGTACTTGTATCTCAGTTAGATACTTTTAAGCTTGGATTCAACTTTCTCAATCCAAGGAAAATATGAACCAAAGCCCATGTAGACTTTGAACCTGACAGCCACACAGAGAAGTACATGTGAAATGTACAGTGGTGGAGAAGCCACATGATCTTCCATCTTCTCCTGGGCAAATAATAAAGAGTTAAATTCCTAAAACATCAGGTGTAGATATTAAGAGCTGGAGGATCCTATAAGTGGTACCCTACCTTTCCCTACTTGTGCTTAGAGCAAATTGAGAGAGACCCAAGAGTCAGGCAGTTGGAGACCAAATTGTCACCATTTTTACTCATTATTCTTTTTTAGTGAATATGATGCATGTTAAAAAAAAATAAAGAAAGCAGAAATAATAAACTTTCTAACATTGTAGTCTAGAAGAAGACAGACTTACTCAGCCATAGACAGAGCTAGCCAGTGGGGTAGGGGTGGCCCTGGTTGACCCCAAAGACCCTCTAGAGCCAAGCCTGAATTTGGGATTTTTTTCTGTCATTAGCATGGATAAGAGTTTGCTTTTGTGACACTTTTTTAGTGACACACTAATGTTTTTCTTTTCCTTACAGGAGACAGATTTTGTCTGCTTTGATAGTGGAAGAGATGATTTTGATAATTATAATGTAGAAGAACTTTTAGGATATTTGGAATTCTATGATTCTGCAGATGAATATTCTGAGAAAGCGATAGAGAAAGCTTCTCAGCAAGTGGAAGAATTTCCTGAAGTCTCCCAGAACAGTGAACTTGAACCTGAACCAGTAGTAGCCAACTCAGAGCAAAGTGAAAATGCTTTCTCAGAAAACACTAAGGATCTTGAGAAACATTTTTTGGCTCAGAAGAACCATCCCCTGGCAAATAGTCAAACAGATAATGCTCAGGGAGAACAAGCTTCATTTGAACCTTTTGAAGAAATGCTACAAGACAAATTGAAAGTGACAGAAAGTGAAAATAACAAAACCAGCAATAGTTCTCAGGTTGCAAATGAACAGGAGAAGATTGATGCTTACAAACTTTTGAAAAAAGAAATGACATTAGACTTGAAAACCAAATTTGGCTCTACTGCTGATGCACTTGTATCCGATGATGAGACGACCAGACTGGTTACTTCATTAGAAGATGATTTTGATGAGGAAATGGAAACTGATTATTATGCATTTGAGAAGGAAGAAGGGGAGAATGAGGATAGCATTGATGAGCTCCCATTACTAACCTTAATAGGTGAAGAAGACATGAAAACCCCAGTGGAGTCTGGAGTGGAGACATATTCAACAGATAAAGAGCAGAATTCAAATGAAGAAGATAAGGTTGAGATAACTCTGCCCCCGGGCATCAAGAAGGATGATAAAAATATACTGACAACCTTGGAGGATGCAAATTCTAATTCAGAGGAAGAAAAAGAAGATGATGGCGCTCTAGACCCAGATAGAAAACAGAGGAAACCACAAGCAGAAACAGATTATATTGATCCTGAAAGTGGAGAATATGGTCTTTTTGTGGAAACCTCTAAGACAGATAATGATAAAGAGCCAGAAGTGGATTTAGAACCTCATATTATAGGAAAAGAGAGGGATGATCAAGAGCCCCAAAAGGGCTCATTGCCAGCTGATCAAAAGGGCAAGGACACCTTAAAACCAGCCTTTGAAAATGAAAAGGATGACCTAAAAGAAGCAGTTATTCATATCTCAAAAGAATCACTCCATGAAGAAAAACCTGGAGAGAAGATTTTGGAAGATAGCTTAGAGAATAAATCTGTACACAAACCTGTAGGGAGTCTGATGACCGAAAAAAAGAGTAAACCAGAGTCCTTGGGTATTGCAACACTCCTGGGAGAAAATCAACATAATGCATCCAAAGAGAGCATGGAGGAAGCAGGTTCCAAGAGTATACCAACACTGAACATCGACTCAGTGGAGCACCGACGTGAGGAATTTAAGGAGGGACTAGGTCTGAAAACTCAAAATCAACCTAGATTCTCCTCTCCAGATGGAATTGGTTTGTTAACAGAACCAGAAGAAGTGGTCCCCAGTCCAGGAAAAAATTTTTCCTGGCAACAAGAAAGAGATGTGGTTGCTACAGTTAGGCAAGTAAATGAGAAGATGGGGCTTTCCAAGGAAGAGGGAAAAGAGGACTTCTCAGCTGCAGAATTGGTTCAGCATAAGGCAACACAGGGGACACAAGAAGTAGAAAAAACAGAGCAAACTGACAGGGCAGAAGTACCTGGTCTCCATACTGAAAGACCAACAGTAGAGAAGGATGATTATCCCCCTGAAGAACTACTGGAAGATGAAAATGCTGCAAGCGCAAAACAGTCCAAAGAGAAACATTCTGGGATTCAGACGAGGCCAGATGTTAACCAGCAAATTCTTAAGAAACCAATTTTAGGGACTATCAATCCTGATCCAAAAGCCAAAGAAAATGATCAAGCAATAAATAGGATTTTACAGATTTTAAAGATAAGTGAAACCACATCCAAAAGGGTAGACCGGATGGACAAGGAACCAGGTAGTTTGGAGGTGGGAAAGGAGGAAAGTCCTCTGGAAGATGAGGAAGCCCAGGGACTCTTTGAAGGAAGTGATTTTCCTGACAAGAAAAACACTCAAACTCCAGGAATAAGTGAAGTATTTCAGGATAAAGATTCTGGCAATCTGAAACAAGACTACTCTAAGAAACATCGGAACACCTCAGGGTCTGCAGAAAAGGCTAGGGGAAACGAAATCTCAAAAGAGGACCATGAGGGTATAGAGCAAATCAAGGACACAAAAAGCCAGGGGCCTGCTTCTACACACCTTGAAGATGACCTATTCCCTCAGAGTTCACACACAGCCCTAGAGCCAGAGCTTAGTGACCACGAGGAAGACTTGCCCATCATCAGCAGCTTCTTTAAAGACCAAGAGTCCTTGCAACGCTTCCTGAAGTATTTTGATGTCTATGAACTAGAAGCCATGTTGCAAGAAATGTCATTAAAGTTGAAGTTAGCACAGCGGGAGAGCTTGCCCTATAACGTGGAAAGAATCCTAGATAAGGTCTTCCGTTCCTCTGAGTCACACATTTTGACCATAGCAGAGCAAATGCTTGATAATCGTGTGAATGAAAATAGAAACCTGGATATGAAAGAAAGTAATGTATTTGAAGAGGCTGCTGTGCTTGATGACATTCAAGACTTGATCTATTTTGTGAGGTACAAGTACTTGACAGTGGAGGAGTCTGTCCCATTGACAACAGCACCGCCTCTAGAGGAAGGTAAAGTATATGTCTATGGCCTTGTAGAGTTGGGCTGGAGAAGGGAGTTGTTCCACCCAGATGCCATGTATTGTAAAATTCTGTTCAGTTTCCGTGTGCCTAAAGGAGAGAGAAGGCTGACTCAGCAGCCCCATATGTTCCTTTATTCATTCTTTTAGGCTAGAGCATGAAGGGGCATTGCTTATTCTTTTTCCTCTTAGGACAGTTGATACTGGTTAGCATGTTCAAAAGGAAATTTCATAAAAAGCTAAAGAGAAAATATATAAATGAGAAAATAATGCACAAAGTAGACCTGTTAACAGTACAGATTTCATGTTAAAATTATAAAAGGGCTTTATTAAACATAATTTCCTAATCATAAAATACCTGTACTGTGACCATAACTTTTAGTGGATAGCTTGCCTGAATTCCTTTGTATCCCCAGCTTTTTTTTTTTTTTTAATATTTATTTATTTACTTTAGTTGTACACAATGCAATGCATTTATGTTTACGTGGTGCTGAGGATCGAACCCGGGCCGCGCACGTGAGAGGCGAGCGCTCTGCTGCTGAGCCACAACCCCAGCCCCTGTATCCCCAGCTTTTATGTTTTGCGGATATCATGCTCTTTCCTGTCTCTTGGGAGAGGTCACTTATTCTGGTTTTACCCCACTGGGTCCTAAGGTCCTTGCATTCAGATTAATCAAGGATGGAACCAGGATGGAGGAGCCTTGTAATGTAGCACTTGATACATAGAAGCCTTTTGGTAAATATTTGTCAAACTGACAATGAACCAATATCCTGACATAAGCTTTCTGTTTCCTGGTTTCATATTTGATCATCTGTATCCATTGTTTTTCAAAATGAAATATTTCAACTGAGAGTATATACTCTGATCAGAGTTCCAGGAGGACATAAAGCCACTGGAAAATTTACCACCCCAGAGTGCTAATTTTACCTGAGAATTGGGGGAAGAAAACCATTATACATTTAATCAAAGCAGATATATTTTGTGTGAGAATGCAAAGTGCAAGTGAATGTTTGGGGTAGAATATGAGACTGTAAATAGATAATCTTTGCTCTGGATCCCATTGGTCTATGTCCTGAGCTCAGGAAGGAGAGAGCTAGCCTTGTGGAATTCCCTTCTCTATCCTGGCTCTGTGAGACCAGCAAACTTGTAGATGAAAGAGTTCATATTATTTCTGAGTAGAATAGACATTTTACATTTTTGCTCTGGACCAGAATTCTCTTCTGCTCATTTATCATGTGGGTGTATGTTGGTTTGCCAAGGGAAGGTAAGTTATTGAAGTATCTATCATAAATGTATTTATTTATGAAATTCTTTGGATTAAAGTCTTTGTAAATTTGACTATGTAGTTCAGTCATCCTTTAGGTGGGATGAAAGCAATTAACTCTCCTATATCCTTCCCCAGTTGTTCTCATGGGCACATGCCAGGACATATTGGAGGGCAGTGTTAAGGTGTGTGGCGCTGTGTGCTGAGAGAGTGCTGGCCAGTGGCCTTTAGTGGGGTGTAGGTAGCATCATCCAGCTGGCTCAATGCATTTTTTTTCCCCCTGTAGAGATGCAGCCACCCCATGAAGATGATTTTCCCCAAGAGAACACAGAACATCTTGATATGGACTTTCCTGATGGGCCTCTCCCCTTGAGTCAATATATTTCTGTGGACGTGGGTGTCTCAAAAGTGTCACAGAACCCAAATACTGAGAAAGACTCAGGTAAAGCTTGCCAATTTTTCTCTACAAAGTAGAAGCATTATCAAAAAGAAGGCCTTCAAGGATATTTGTTGTCAAAGGTAGGAAATAGAGGAGAGAGTAATATAGGTACATATGAGTTTAAAAAAAATCTCTTAAGTAATTGAGAGAAAAGCAAGAGTAAAGATGACTAGAGATTAACAAAAAAAAAAAGCCAGAGACTGTAACTTACCTAAAAGCAAATGTTTAGCTAGAACTAGCTTGTATAAACCATTTACAACTAAAATATTATTCTTCAAAGGCCTTATGCTCTAAAACAGTAGTTTTCAACCAGACCAACAGCACCAGAAACTCTGGGGGTGGGACCCACAATCTGTGTTTAGCAGGCCTTCCAGGAAAGTCTGGCCTGGTACAAGTTAGCTTGAGAATCACTGCTCATAGTCTCAAAAATTCTGTGTTTTTTCCCTTTTTCCCTCTTCTAAATGGAATGTAATGTTACTGAAGTCCTTTTCTGACTTGCTATCTGGACATGGTAATTAAACTTTTTCAAATGCAATCAATGGTCCAGGTCTTTATACTATATACTTAAAGGAAACAGTACAGAATGGCAGTCCATTTTAGACTGACACTTGTAAATTGTACTTCATCATAGTGCACAGTATCCAGTGGGAGATCAGAAATAATTTTTTTAAATCCCCAATAATGGCATCAACAGCATTCTATTTTTGTGTAGCTCACTCTCATTTTATCAGTAAATTAGATGATCAACTAATTGTGTTATTTTATCCATCGAGCATGGTGGTATGAAGCCATCATTACTATATTTTGTGTTAAAGCTTCTAGTCTGTAAGCATAGCTATAGCATTAGCCTGAATCAGTGCAGGGGTTGGCAGCACTGATCTGACCCCACTGTCTGCACACACACAGTGTAGGAAAACTCACAGCAGGGGGGATTCAGTTAATTTGAGAATAAATAAACATATCAGGTCTCCCTCCCATTTTCCAGAAGACATTGCATACATGTATGAATACTACTGACTTCTGAGCTGTCTTTAACTCCATGAGATTCTGCTTGCTGACAATGAATCATACACCATTAAGATTTGTTACTCTAAAAGTGCTATATATGTGCATTATGAATTGTAATACATACTACTACTACAAATAAAAAATATTAAATGAATAAAATATAATAAAAAAAAAGATTTGTTACTCTCATGCTCCAAAACTTTCAAGATTAGGGAAAACTTGGCTTATAAAATTAAAAATGAATTATTTTCCCTGGCCTTTAGGTTCCACCACAAAATGATGTCAATGACCTTTATAGGTAGATCTTTCCCAGTGTCATATAATGTGTCTCAGGTGCTGAGATGCTGACCCAATGGGGAAGACTTCACCAGCAGTCAAATTCATAGACCAATAGTGAATGGAGGGGCTGAGTTGTAGCTCAGTGGTAGAGCGCTTGCCTAACATGTGTGAGTGTGAGGCACTGGGTTTGATTCTCAGCCCTGCATATAAATAAATAAAATAAAGGTCCATCAACAACTAAAAAAAAAAAAAATGAAAAAAAAATTAGGCAAAAGGTTTTTTTTTTTTTTTTTTTAAAGGTAGTAAATGGAATCTCAGGGTTGAGAACTACCTTAGAGGCAACTGGTCCAACTTCTCAATAATTGCATGTTGGACTCCTAGTTGTTTAATCAAACATCCCCTAGGCTCAAGTAACTCATGCTGAAATTCCACCCTGCCAGTTCTTCATGTGGAAATCCTCTCAGGTATAACTGGAATTCTGTTGGCATTACTGTATTCTTTTTATATAGCTGTCATCTGTGCATTCAGTAAATAAGTGTTGAGTACCTGCCAGGTGCCAGAGGCTGTGCTAAGTCTTGGCTCATTCCACCTGCAAATCTGCAAACCAAGACTCCCTCTTTTTCAGCTTTCCTAAAATTTCTAACACAAAGTTTCACCAGCACTAAATACATGTTTGTTGAATGTGTATATCTGTATATCTCTGGTTTTAAAAATTTTCTCTGAGCAAATATTGTTCTGATAGCAGTTGTATGGCCAGGGAAGTGGTGGAGAGTGGACTCTGGAGGTTGTTCATTTTATAATTGAAGGGTCTGACAGCTCTAATTAGGATTTTGAAGTTTTCTTCTCTGTGTTACTTGTCTTTAGGAGAGCCACATATTCTAGGCACAGTGACTAATATATTTAGTGAACACTCAATGAATATTGAAACTGAAGAGAGATAATTCTTATTCTAAAGCTTAAAATAAAATAGCCATTTCCCCTTTCAATTTTAGAACTGTTTACAACAGAAAGTACTCCTATTTATGCTACTGATACAGAAAAGCAACTAGAGACAAAGGCGGAAGAGCCAGCGAGTGCCACCCTTTTGAAAAGAGCAATTCTTATGATATATTCAATCATGCTTTGTTTTACTAAGATGGTAAGTTTGACACAGTTTCTTCAGTTAAAATGTTGATTATTATTACAGTTTTAAAGTGGCTTGTGATCGTGAAGAACTTAAAATGTCTTTATGAAAATGACTCCTAACCCTTTGAGTAGATAGCTCCTGAAATGAGCCATAGTGTATGGCTTTTAATGGCTTCATAGTTTAGCACATGAGGAAGATTTGCTGTCTGCCAAGGCTGGGCATGTGCACACCTGTAAAACTTGGTTCTTCCCTCAGAACCTTTCAGTCTGGCAGGGAGATATTAGCATTCACTTGAAATACAGTAAGATAATGGCAGAAAGAGATGTATTTATCTGATGGTAGAACATTATAGTCCATAAATGCGTTTATTATGGTTGGAGGGTGATCAATAAGATCAGAAGGTAGTTTCTAGCGTGAGCCACCTCCCTTACAAGGCTGTATGTTCTTCTGTTGTCTAGTTCATCCTTGTATTGACTCCACATTTACCTCCATATGATTTCCTCTATAAAATTGAATTTTTTTCTACATAGTAATCCTTCAAATATTTGAAGTTCTCTATCTTAATTTCAAAATTATTTTTAGTATTTTTATCATGGGAACTTTCAAACAAACAAGAGTAGAGTAGTAGGGGGCTGTAGATAACCATAACATACTGTATATTTTAGAATGCTAGAAGAAAAGATTTTCAACATTTTACCATAGAGAAATGATGTTTGAGGAGGCAGATATATTTAACCTGATTTAAACACTACACAGTGTATACATGCATCAAAATATCATGTTGCCTACTCCAGTAATTATAATGTTTATGTTTATATGTACTAGCTAAAAAAATAAATTTAATTAGAAAAGGTTTTTAAAAAAGCAAAGAGAATAGTATAATGAACCCATGGGCCTATCACCCAACTTAACAGTAATTCCTTCATAGCCAATAGCAGTGAGATTTTTTTAATTTGTTCTAATTGGTTATATGTGATAGCGCAATGCATTTTCATTCATTGTACATAAATGGAGCAAAACTTTTCCTAGTTGCACCACATGTGTAGTCATAAATGAACCTAGGGTAATGATGTTCATCTAATTCCACCATCTTTCCTACCCCTATGCCCCCTCCCCTGCCCTCCCTCCCCTTTGCCCAATCAAAGTTCCTCCATTCTCCCCATCCCCTCCCCACCCATTATGAGTAGGCATCCACTTATCAGAGAGAACGTACGACCTTTGGTTTTGGGGATTGGCTTACTTTCCTTAGCATGATATTCCCATTTACCTGCAAATGCCATAATTTTATTCTCTCTTAATGCTAAGTAACATTCCATTGTGTATATGTACCACAGTTTCTTTATCCATTTATCTGTTGAAGGGGCATCAAGGTTGGTTCCACAAAAAATATGGAAGGCTTCACAAATTTGCGTGTCATCCTTGTGCAGGGGCCATGCTAATTTTTTCTGTATCATTCCAATTTTAGTATATGTGCTGCTGAAGCAAGCACACTCAGTGAGTTTTAACAAAGTAGATACCCATGTAAAAACTATGATAATCAAGATTTAGAACATTTTTTTCAGTAGAAAATGTTCCCTTGGGATCCTTCCCAGTAAGTTCCTTCACCACCTGTTCCAGGCAACCACTGATAACATTTTTTTAAACTATAGATTCATTTTTCCTATAGAACATATAGTACATATAGGAATGTATCATATATATGCCAGTATAAGTGGCATCTAGGAGTGAAATTATGAAGTCTATGTTTAATGTATATTTTATCTTATGTGAAACTATCAAGCCATGCTAAAAAACTCACCACATCATTTTATACTTCCACCAGCAATTTAGGAGACTTGCACTTGACTCCATCTTCACTAACACTTGGTATTATTAGTCTTGAATTTTGGCCATGCTAGTGGGTATGTCTTTGTGAGTTTATTTCCTGATGATTAATGATATTGAGTGCACTTCTTTTTTCTTTTCGATATTGGGGATTGGACCCAAGGGTGCATTGCCACAGCTTTTTAAAAATTTTTACTTTGAGATAGTGTTTCACAAAGTTTCTTAGGCCCTTGATAAGTTGCCAGCCTCAAACTTGGGATCCTCCTGTCTCAGCCTTCTGAGTTGCTGGGATTACGGGCATGTGCCACCATGCCTGGCTCAAACACTTCTTCATGTGCTTGTTGACCATACTGTTTTTGTGTGTCAACTCTCTCTGGGTAGCTGGAATCCAAACTTCTCCCACGTCAGTGCCAACTGTGAGATTGGTTAGCTTACAGTTGTTCTTTTCTCCCTTAGTTGTTCTTTGCCCTCCCAAGTTCTGCTTAGAATTTAGCCCCAAACTGAAGACCACCTCCATGAAGATTTCGGGAAATCCTTTTCTTTGTGGCTCCCATCTTTCTGGTAGTTTTCTCTACATGCTTCTGGCTGCTTAGTCTCCTGGAACTCTGTTTTCTATCTCCTCAGTGAGACTGCCCCATTTGGGTTCCCCTTCCCAAGCTGAGGTCTAGAGGGTGCCTCCTGGTAGAATGCTCACTTATTTGTTTCCCTTCTCTTAGGGGTTACAGTTGCATGTTGCTTGTGGCTTTCTATCTGCAAATTAGCTCTTTAAAAATACATTTTGGCTGGGCCATGGTGGCATATGCCTGTAATCCCAGCGGCTCCAGAGGCTGAGGCAGGAGGATCACGATTTCAAAGCCACCCTCAACAAAAGCCAGGTGCTAAGCAACTCAGTGAGAACACTGTCTCTAAATAAAATACAAAATGGGGCTGGGAATGTGGCTCAGTGGTCAAGTGGTCAAGCCTCCCAAGCCACTGGGATTACAAGTGTGTGCCACTGTGCCTGGCTATGACTGATGATTCTTTATACAGATATTTGGTTTGTATAGTTAAGGCAGGAGATAAACATTTGATTCCTTTTCTTCATTTTAATATTTTTCAGAATAGTAAGGTATCCTCCTATAATTATCAAATGATACCCAAAGGGGTTTCAAATCTTTTTAACTTTTATTTAAGAGTCATTATGATGTCATGCACTTAAAAATATTTGGTGTGTTTCAATCCAATTAGGAATAGTAATTATTCTTGCCTGATGCTCAATTTCTCCCCCTTTTGCCTTATAGAAGCCTCTGCATCTTGGCTCCTGGGACCCTTTGACACCACCTAGTGGTCATTGCTACCTCTTTCCCTTGCTTTCTACTGTGAGATGTTCATAGTTCATCTTTTAAACATTTCCTGTCCAGACCTTGAAGGAACTATTTCTCTAAAGAACTCTGGTTCCTTTCAATGGGAAATGCTATTTAGAGGCTACATTCCAAGTACTAGGATTGCTTATTGCTCATATTGACTGTCATTTGTAGGCCTTTTTAGTGCACAAAGCTCAGAAATATGTGGGTTTTTTTTTTTTTTTTAATATAGACATTCATCATGTCATTTAGGTAATTCTCATGAAAATTCAGGATATTAGAGAGGATTTTACTTCACTTCATCTATCTTTGTTTTGTATTTTCTTTCTCTGATGTTGGAAGTTCCAGTGTTCAATGACATCAACATAATTGTTTATGGTCATGTGCCACTTAATGACATTGGTCATTAGTAGATTATAATGGAACTAAAAAAATTCCTGTCACCTACTATTTTTAATAGGATAATGATATCCATCTCATTCAACCACCAATTTTTTTTTTACTTTGTATACAAGCAGTTGTATGTAAAAAGATACTATACTTGTGCATGATGAATAAGTAAATAAATAATTAAAAAAAAGAAAAAGAAAGCTCAACATAGAAAGAAATGACCATTTCTTTAATGTCATAGCCTTGCTAATCAGAGAGTAGCCTTTCACCCAAAATGACAACAGGGGAAAATGGGAAGTAGCAAAAAGCAGGCATGGCAGGTAGGGACTAAAGCTCCAAAGTCAAATGCTGAAACTAGCTAGGAACCAGATCCTACATAACCTAGTGAAATAGAAACAGGTGCCAGGGTTCTTGAAATGAAAGAAACAGGAGAGAGAAATATAAAATGTTTTCATGTTTTTCCTTCTCCTTACCCTTCTATTCCTTATCTGAGAAGCTATAAGAAATATATTCATCTTTTCTCACTTTCTAAGATAAAAATAGTATTATATAAATACTTTTCTCTAGTTTGTTAAAAAAATGTATTCTGGAAACCAGATCTTAGCAGTATTTAAATTTATTTTCTTTCTTCTTCTTTGGTTTATTCAAAAACTTTTTTTTGATGACGGTTGGTTGTTTCAGTCTTTTGTGACCTTCTTTTGTTACTAATGCTTGAATAACATAGTGTTGTAAATACATTTGTATTTAAACATTTGTTGTTGTATTCCCAGTATCTATAGAAGTAAGGGCTGGGGAGCAATAGCTCAGCAGTAGAGCACTTGCCTACAACACAAGAAGCCTTGGGTTCCCTCTCCAGAACTGAAAAAAAAAAAAGTTCAAAAAAAAAAAAAAAAAAAAAGAAAAAAAAAAGAAAAAAGAAAAAGAAAAAGAAGTGGGATTGTTGAGTCAGTAGGTAAATATATAAGCAGTTTTGGAGGATGTTGCCAAATCTCATTCATAGAGGTTGTATCATTTTGTATACTTTATCAGCAATGTCTGAGAATTTGTATTCCCCCACATTCTCTCACCTACTGAGTATGTAGTCAAATGTTTGGATCTTGCCAATGCAAGTGAGAAACGGTATCTTGGTGTGGTTTAATTTGTATTTTGTTTATTATGAGCTAAGCAGAACGTGTTTCCATATGTTCGAGCTATTTGCATTTCTTTTCCTGAGATCTGTTTATTTCTTCAGTTCATTTTTGTATAGGTTTGCTGACCATTTTATTTATAATGTTCCTTATATTTCAGGAACATAAGTCTTTGGAGAATAATATGTTGCAAATATTTTTTCTCAGGTTGTCATTGTCAAACTGCATGGATGTGTGTGTATGGGGGGGTGGGGGGACAGGTTTAGACACAGCCAGGCAAGTTTTTTCAATCAGGAAGGTTTTGCCCACTCATAATACATAGAAAAATTCACCCAATATTTTCTAGTACTTGTTTATTTCCTATATTTACATTCATGTTTCTTATCTATTTGTAGTTTATCCTTGTGAATGAGTAGAGAAAAATCCAATTTTTATCATTTTCCATGTGGTTATTTGCAAACAGTACTTATAATGTCTATTTTCTCCCAACTAACTTTATTTGTACCCCAAATGTCCAGTGCATTTGGGTCTGTTTCTGGATTCTCTATTCTGTCCCACAATCTCTATGTATTCTTGGGCTTGGATGATGGTACATGTTTTAATTATAAAGTCTGCTCGCTCTCTCTTCCTGCACCCTTCATTGCTCTTCTTTTTCAGTGCTTTCCTGCTTATCCTTGTTTTTTGAATTGATTATATTCCACTTGACGACATATTTTTAAAGATCCACATATATTCATTCCATCCCCAAGTTATATGTCCCCAGTTTCTTCGACTTTTAGCACGTGCTTTTCGGGTTATTCATGATTCTGTTCTTTTCCACAAGTCATGCAACCTGAAAATGTGGAATCCAGAAATGTAGCCACTGGCATAGGGGTGACAATGACATGATTCCTTTTGAAAAAGAGTGTCATCCACAAGTAGAGGTCGGTTAGGGGAAAGTAACATAGGACTGGAGTGAGCAGGAAAGGAAGGCCCAGTCTGAGCAGTAGTCCTTCAGAAGGGAGCAGGAGAGGCATCACCTCTCATTTCTGCACACCTGGGGTAGGTACCTGGTGTCTCAACACGTTGACAAAAGGCTTCTGCTCTGGGAGGGGCTTGGAGGCCTGACTTGGTCCTTCCGCTTAGTCCCCGCCTATAATCCCCTTCTGCTAGCTCCCTGGCTTCCTCTGGGCCATTCCAAATCACCGGTCCTCTTCCAGTTACAGGGGCAGGTGAGCCTCTTTCCTCCCGGTGTCCCTCCACTTGGACTCTTCCGCTCGGCTCTCCTGGTGCTCTCCCCCGCCCGACTCCGCAGTTGGTTCCTCCCGCTTCCGCCCCGCCCTGCGGCATACTGCGTCAGCGCCCTGCGGTCCGCCCAGCGGCATTGTCTGATGACGTGTATTGCGCGCGTTGGGCGGAAAGCGCCAGCGGGAGGAAGGCAAAGTTCACTCCCTGTACCCGCCTCCTGTGCTGGGTCCTTTCGAAGTAGGAAACGGTGTTGGAAGAGAGAGGGTCCTGTGCTGTTCAGCAGGAAGCATCGCTTCTGCTCAGCTGTCCCTGCACAATGGACTCAATACCTGCCACTGTGCCTTCTGTCACCGCTTCCCCGGGGGACTCGGAGCTTCTGGGACCCTTGTCGGTGCTCTACGCAGCCCTCATAGCCAAGCTACTGGAGGTGACGGTCCCATTCGCAGGGAGGGACCCCAACTCTTGGCAGGCGGGTGGCTGAGTTCTGAGTGGAGTGGGTGCACTGACTGACGCAGCAACCGACCGAGAAATGGGAGTGTGTCAGGCCAGAGGCAGGCAGGAATGACTGTATTGTGAAGCGGGGCAGTGAGAGAGTACTTGAGAAGCCTTCCTCGCTTGCATTTTTTTTTTTTTTTTTTTTTTTTTTTTTTTTTTTTTTACGGAATAGAGGTGACAAGCCCCTTGTTATGTTCCAAAATGCAGCCACAATCGAAACAGCTAACATTACTACAGTTCTTTTCCCTATGGAGACTTTTGGGGGATGGGCCAGAATGACAGTTATCTCCTATACTTGTAGAGGGCAGTGAAAAGGAGAGTAGGCAGGTATTTAATGCACTGCCTTTGAGCAACCATTTAAAATTAGGCATTGAATTTTATAGAAGGATGTTAAATTCAGAGCAGTTAATTAATACAGAGATGTTAAATTCTAAGCAAGCTTTCAAAAGAGTTGTCTGAAATTGTCATTTATCTGTTTATATAAGAGTAGAATGGAAGTAAGATTTATAATCTTGGAGAAATGATCCATTATTTTTATTTATGATCATCATTGTTTTTATTTGTTGTCATAAAATTAATTCTTTCACATATTTAAGTTTTTGTCTTACGTGATTTTTTTTTAAATTATAGAAACCAGGTTATCTAAGAGAAAAGTATGATCCAGAGGGATTCTAGCCAGGTGTTAGACAATGTGATGGTATAGGGCGGGTTACAAACTGGAAATATATGCGCAATTTAAAGTCTTTAGATTCATTATACCTGAAAACATTGCAAGCAGACAAGAAATATGAGACTGCCAGTATCCTTTCTCTTTTGAAGAAGCTATTGGAGAATTTTAAGGAGGTAGTTTTCTGATGATGAAGGTTGGTTTAGAATTGCTATGATTCTTTGTGACTGTTTTGTTATGAATTTAAGGTTTCCCATTTCTTCTAATTTGTCTATTTCAGCTATTTGCAACATTGCCCAATGATATTCAGCCTGGGCCTGATTTTTATGGACTACCATGGAAGCCTGTAGTTCTCACTATTTCCTTGGGAATTGTTTCATTTATCATCTTCTTCTGGAGAACTATTCTTGTTGTAAGTAAATTAACTTATACCTTAGCACATAAGCACATAGGTTATTTTATATAGTCACTGGCCCTTTTTTTTTTTTTTTTTTTCAGTTACTAAAACACAAATTAGTGGTTTAAGTCAAACTAACCTTATAAAATAATTTAGTGTAATCTTTGTGTGTTGGTAAAGACTTAAGAAAACAAGATAACCTGAAAAATCTCAATGAGAAAACTTCAATTTATAAGCTCCTTGTATCAAAACCTAAACATTAAGAATTAGGTGGGTACAGTTAGCAGAATTGGCAATTCTTACAGCCATCCTAACCAGTAGTTTCATATGTATCAGAAGTCTTAAAAGTGGGATAAAAGATGGGATAGGTTATGTAAATATCCTTTTATGTAGCATATATGTCTAGTAATCTATCCTAAAGAAATAACTAATTATGCTTTAAAGATTCTGGGAATGTTTTTCGGTAGATTGAAAACTTAGCACAACGTAACCATTATAGGGGTATTGTATATTCGCATAATGGAATAGTAGGCAGCTTTATCTATTTCAAAGCTTCGAGGTATAAAAAATGCTCACGATTTAATGTGAAGTAGAAAAAAGCAGAAACTAAGATTTAAATGTTGATGAACTTTATGTTATATAAAAACATACATACAAACACGGGAAAATGCTACAAAGAAGTACAGTAAAATGATAAAAAGGAGATAAGGTAATTTTTTTTCAGTCTTTTATATATGTATTTCTCAGATTTTATGATTCAATCAAATGTTCAGAAAATATCTTTATTTGGAAGTATAGATTATGTGTTGTTCAAAGATACATTAAATATTTTGTTCCTTAGCCTTTTTTTTCTGAGCAGAATTAGTCTATAAGTGTGTGTGTTACATACATGTATATGTATGTATATATATGTATACATGCTTATACATACTCATATTTGTACTATAGGTCATTCTGCTTCATAGTTATTTGACATAATTGGAGGAAAGTTATTTTAGGTAAATGGACTTTGCATATGAAAAGCCTTCAGTTGAAAACAGTTAAAGTGTCCAAAAGCACTGGATGCAAGTCTTTGGAAATCTGAGTATTCTTTTTCTGATTTTTTTTTTTTTTTTTTTTTTTGCTTTAGTTTACACAATGCGTTTATTTGTATGTGGTGCTGAGGATCAAACCAGGGCCGCGCAAGTGCTAGGCGAGTGCTCTACCTCTGAGCCACAACCCCAGCCCCTTTTTATGATTTTTTAATTATATCAGACATATCATTGTTAAGACAAGTTTCATCTCCTTGTACAATTGATTGTAAGATCACTTTAAAAAAAGAAATTCCTTCTTTTTTTTTTTTTTCTTTTTGGCACCAGGGATTGAACTCGGGGGCACTCAACCACTGGGCCACATCCCCAGCCCTTTTTTGTATTTTATTTAGAGACAGGGTCTCACTGAGTTGCTAAATGCCTTGCCATTGCTGAGGCTGGCTTTGAACTTGGGATCCTCCTGTTTCAGCCTCCCAAGTGCTGGGATGACAGGTGTGTGCCACTGTACCCGGCTAAGAAATCCTTTTTTAAATAGAAGAATTGTTTGCTTGGATTCCTGTGAGGACTTTTCTAATCTCGTTGAAATTTTTCTCAGCTAAAAGGAAAAAGGAGAATAGAAGGGTAAGGAGAAGGAAAAACATGAAAACATTTTATATTTCTCTCTCCTGTTTCTTTCATTTCAAGAACCCTGGCACCTGTTTCTATTTCACTAGGTTATGTAGGATCTGGTTCCTAGCTAGTTTCAGCATTTGACTTTGGAGCTTTAGTCCCTACCTGCCATGCCTGCTTTTTGCTACTTCCCATTTTCCCCTGTTGTCATTTTGGGTGAAAGGCTACTCTCTGATTAGCAAGGCTATGACATTAAAGAAATGGTCATTTCTTTCTATGTTGAGCTTTCTTTTTCTTTTTTTTAATTATTTATTTACTTATTCATCATGCACAAGTATAGTATCTTTTTACATACAACTGCTTGTATACAAAGTAAAAAAAAAAATTGGTGGTTGAATGAGATGGATATCATTATCCTAAATGCATGATTGAAGATCTGAATGGTACTTATGTTGAGCTTTCTGAATGCATTTTCCTATAACAAGATCATTACAAGTGGTATTTTAGATACTACAGTATTACCAAGATCCCATGGATGATATGTGGACACATCTGTGTATCCCATCACCATTTATAACATTTAAAAGGACAAGTATATGCTAAGTTACAAAGAAATTTAGTGATGCTTTTTAAAATTTACTGCTTAGGTTTTTATAATCAGGCAGTTCATTTGGGAAATGATTCCATTTTTGTCCTTTCCAAAAGATGTTAATTGTCATTTCTCTTGTTGCTTGTGCATTTTCTTCTAGCAGTCTTCCCTTTCAGATTTCTTACCATATTTTTAGCGGTTTGCAGAAATAAGATGATGTAGCCTCTTAGATTATTTCTAAGTTCAGCCAATAGCCAAATTTAAATTGGAGTTCTAAGGTGTTTTCTGGTGAGTGAGAGTGGCATATCTTAGTACAAAGATTATGCCTTTCATTTTGTTTTCTCAGATTCCTTTTGAATAGCCATTGTTTCTAGACTTTATCCTGGCTATTTAGAATTGTCAAATAAATGATTTTGAGTACACACACACACATCTTTACTGTGAAATAAGGTATATACATTAGTGTTTTTATGTCAGAGGCTATTTATGAAATATCATTAACAATTAAACTTAAAATGTTTGTTAACCTTTACTAATTTTTGAATCCTATAAATTTATTATCCTGAACCAGACTGTTATTAAATTCTCATTTGGTTATGAGTCTGTCTGTTGTTTTAGGAATGCTCTTTCTATTAAGCAGATGTTTGACATCAAGTTTAATTTTATTTCTCTCTTCTAGGTTAAAGAGAGAGTATATCAAGGTAAATTTTAGGCTTCTTAAACTTATAATAACCCTTTATATTGGTATTTGATGTGTGTTTTATGTATATTAGAAGTAGATACAGTGACTTTTAATGTTTATTATTTTTTTAACTCCTAAAAATTTTACTATTCCTAGGTTGCTAGCTTGGATAATAGAGTAGATGGTGATGGTACCAACTGAGTTAGGAGATAAGAAGGAATAAATTGTGGTTAGTGAGGAGATGATTAGTTTTAATTTGGAGCAGATTTACTTTGAATATTGATGTAATGCAGATGTATTACATTTGAACAGTGTTTCTGTGCTAATGATTTAATCATGCATTAGATAATTGATTTGATTATATAATTTAAAGAATGGGAATGTGAATCAGTATGCTTTCATTTCTGTTTTTCTTTGCAAAAAAAAACTTACATAAATTTTAAATTATTCCATTTTCTGAAAAGAAAGTATTTTGAGAAGGGCAGAATATCAAGCTTACACCATCTTACTGTTTTTCCCATCTTTGAAATAAACTTAAATTGAAATATCAGTTTTTTTTGGGGGGGCACCTGGGATTGAACTCGGGGGCACTCAACCACTGAGCCACATCCCCAACCCTATTTTGTATTTTATTTAGAGACAGAGTCTCACTTAGTTGCTTAGTGCCTTGCTCTTGCCGAGGCTGGCTTTGAACTTGGGATCCTCCTGTCTCAGCCTCAGGAGCCACTGGGATTACAGGCATGTGCAGCTATACCCAGCAAAATATCATTATTCTTATATTTTTCTTAAATTTTAATAATGTTTTATACTCTTATTGCTATTAACTATAGATTGCTTTTTAAAAGCATAATACTTAGGCTAAGAAGTATTTCCTCATAGTGTCATATAACATGTCTTTGCTTTTAATAGATTGAGTAATTGAATTTCATTTAATTATTGTAATAGTGTATTTCCCCCTTTTTAGTCACGGAACAGCAAATTTCTGAAAAGTTGAAGAATTTTATGAAAGAAAATGAAGAACTGGTGCAGAAATTGTCAAATTATGAACAGAAGGTATAATTATTTTTTTTCAGTTTCTTTCCCCCTTGGTTCCAGCTTGAATCATTTCTACCTGTTTTAATTTAAAAATCATATTTTAAAATTTTTGTTTCTTTATTTCCTACAACTCATCCAAATCCTAAGCGGTTATCATATGTATTAAGTATTGCTTTCTTCTGGAAAGGGTCACTTATCTGGAAGTAAATTGTAGTAGCACTATAATGTGTGTATCTTAATTCTGAATGCTTTATTTACATAGGTCAAGGAATCAAAGAAACATGTCCAAGAAACCAAGAAGCAAAATGAGATTCTCTCTGATGAAGCAATTAAATATAAGGTAAAAATCCCTTCTTCTTTTGGGAATTAACATTCTAAACTCAAATGTAATGAGTAATTATTAACCTTGAAGCCTTTTTTCTCAGGATAAAATTAAGCAACTTGAAGAAACTACAGCAATTCTGGATGACAGAGCTAAAGGTCTTCACGTTTTGTTAGAATCTGAGAGAGAACAGAATGTTAAGAATCAGGACTTGGTAAGAGTTTTGCCTGCTAAGTGTTACTGTAATTTGGCTTTTGAAGTATTTGTAAAATTGGTTAAGTTGGACTTTGTCCAGCTGTTAACTGAAGTAAGATTAGGAGTCAGCGAAGTTGAACCCACTTCTGCCCATGTTGTGGAATTTTTAAGTACTCATACAACAAATTATTTTTATGGGCCTAGGAAATAATTTTGTTCTCAACCCTGGATAATTTTCATATTGCTTTGCTCTGCCCTTGGAAACATGCAGAACAACTAAGAAACTATTGCCCAGTTGAACAGTGTTTGTTTACTTATTACTTGAAAGAGTAATTAATTAATTTTCTATACTTAAAAAAACATTTTACTTACATATTTCATTTTCAATTTCTATAAGTTCTGTGATTACATGAAAGTTACAAAGTAGAGAGTGTTCTAAAATATCTTACCCCCAAGTAAGCTTGGTCACCTAGCTGAGGTAGTATTTACCAGATTTCTCCACTGTAAAAATTCTTTCTAATCCTTTGCATATTGTATTCTTTGGAAGTTACTATGCACAGTCCACAGTTAAAGTATGAAGAGTTAAGAGCTAAGGATGCAGCTTATGGTAGAGCACTTGCTTAGCATGCATGAGGCCCAGGATTCAATCCCAGGCATTGCAAACAAAGAGTACAGAGTTATTTTCCACTCCCTTAAGGAGCAAATATCTTTATAAATACATTTTTTTGGAATTCTTCTGTATGTGAGATTTGTCTATTCTCCCTTTAAATTCTATCATTTTTACTTCAGGCAAGAGAGTTTTAAAAATAATCTTGGGAATTTTTTTCTCTATCACCAGGGGAAAAATTACTAATTTGAACTGGTTTACTTGAAAGAGTAATTAATAAGTTAATTTTCTATACTTTAAAAAATTTTATTTACTTATTTCATTTTCATTTTCTGTACTTTGACCTCATCTCATAACCAGAAAGGTTGTCGATGCCATGAAATATTTATGACTTCATTTTCCCTCATCTCTTTGAGGTCTTGATTTTTTGCTTAGGCCAAAGCTGGATCCCATGCTTTTACCTGAAATGTAAGGGGATGGCTTGAAATATATTTTGTTGTGTTTTATCATTTTTTAGCATAGGTATCCATATGCATATATACAAATATGCATATATATATGTATATCAATATTTCTACTGAAATCCTAATGCATATTTTGTGTTCTGTTTTCACCTGGCAGATAATGGAAAACAAGAAATCTATAGAGAAGTTAAAGGATGTCATTTCAGTGAATGCTTCAGAATTTTCAGAGGTAAAGCTGCCAATTCTTGCTGAAGGATATTAATACTACATCTTAGTTTTATTGAGGACCAAAAATTTGAGGTGTGCTAAAATGTGCAAAAAATGAGAACTATACGGTTTGGGAAAGTATAATTTTGTTTTTTCTTTGGAATTAATTCACTAACTGTAGTGTTTTGCATTAGGTTCAAATTGCCCTTAATGAAGCTAAGCTTAGTGAAGAGAAGGTGAAGTCTGAGTGCCGTCGGCTTCAAGAAGAAAATGCTAGGCTTAGGAAGAAGAAAGACCAGGTAAAGAAAAGTTGATATCATACATAATGTAAACTAGAGAAGTGAATATCATTATCTTGTATCTTTCTTGGATCTGTTTCTGAGGTAAAGAATTATTCATGCAGGACCTTTTCTAGACATGCAAAGTTTAAACCATGCTCCCCAAGTTGAGTGCATATATATGTTCTCCATCTGTTTTGGATTTTCTGTTCTGTATAATTTATTGCAGTTCCCAGATTGTTGGTCTTATCAAATATCAATGAGTTATTGACTTGCATAGCCTCAAAGAAACTTCTTAAACCAGAAAATTAAGTATTTTATAAACCTCTTTTGAGTAGTTACTGCTTCACTGGCCAAGGGAAGGTTACATGGTAAGGAGTCTGAATTTAGTAGGCAGTCACATGTGCTCAACCATTCCTGCTGGAAGTAAATTATTTGAATTGGCAGCAATTTTCTGGGGAATGCAATAAACAGGGTCAACTTGTTGACAGCTCTGACGTTCTTACTGCAGCTGTGATGGTTGGGTCCACTTTTCCCTCTTCCTTAACCAAGGTCTTGACCCCCTCAATTGAGACAGGTTAGCGAGGGGTATGGCTCTCTATTTCCTTTCCCTAAGTCATGTGGTCCTGATGTCTCCAGTGCAAAAACCCCTCCCTAACCTATTAGGAATTCATGTTTTGACTTTCCAGTTACAAGAAGAAGTCAAAGACTGGAGTAAATCACATGCTGAACTCACTGAGCAAATCAAATCATTTGAAAAGTCCCAGAAGGATTTTGAAGTAGCTCTTACTCACAAAGATGATAATATTAATGTAAGTTTATTCTCTAAATACATGTTTCATCTCATGAATTCTTCTAAAATCTTTTGAATTAAAATTGAGTCTTCCAACCTTTTGCTTCTTTTCTAGGCTTTGACCAATTGTATTACACAATTGAATCGGATACAGTGTGAATCTGAATCTGAGGATCAAAATGGAGGAGGAGATGAGTCAGATGAATTAGCCAATGGAGAAGTAGCAGGTAAGATCAGTCTCAGGGAGGTTGAATCCTTTTTTGCTTTCCTGTCTTTAAATACACATGTGCCACTTTTCAGCTGGCTGAATTTCTTCTTAAGCTTCAGAGTTGTAGATATGCATATCACTGGATATATATATATATATATATATACATATACATATATATGTATATATATATATATATATGTGTTGCATTGGCAGAGGTGGGTTGCTGGGGTGTAGTGTAGCAATAGGCATGTGAAGAACACTGACTTTTTCTATCCCATTGAGAACTAGGTAAATACACTGCAGCTACAATGGTCACATCTTATACCTCTAAATATTGAACATTGTACAGTAAGAGAAACTTGTTTGTCAACTTTATGCAGATGATATTTGATTTTGATATTCATCATCTCTATGGCTCTGTGGTTTAAGGCCCATAGTCAGTTTTAAGAGTACTGAGGTGGTTGGAGCCATAAACTAAGGCTGTGAGAACAGAGGTTAGAGACTACCAGGAAGCTAGTGGGAGTGGAACAGTGTTTACTGATGAGGAAAATATTTCCAGATGTTCTGTTCCAAGTTGGATATTACTTACATAGTGAGTATTTTAAACCATACCTGGTAGTAGATTCAGGGGGGAAAATAGAAGATTTAATTTTCTAAATAAGACACTTACTTGCCCAGGTGGAGATAGATCTGAGAGAGAAGAAAACCTTTTATCTTATAAGAATAGCACAGATAACATTTTTGTTGTGCAAACTAGAAATTCACCTTTTTTTTTTTTTAAGATGAACACAATACTTTAATTTAATTTATTTATTTTATGTGGTGATGAGGATCAAACCCAGTACCTCACACATGCTAGGTGAGCACCCTACCACTAAGCCACAACCCCAGTCTGAAATTCACCTTTTTTAAAAAAAATCTAAGCTTGCAATTCTCTTAAAAGTCAGTCTAATTAGTTAAGTTGTTCAATTGATTTTTACTTTCGGCCATTTGAACATGGTCATTGTTTACTTTGGGGAAGTTGGGAGAATATAGAGTTAAAAAGCAAGGAAACAAAAAACAATTAAAGTCTTTTGTTTTTTAGGTGACCGGCATGACAAGATGAAAGATCAAATTAAGCAGTTGATGGATGTCTCTCGGGTATAGTTCTTTGTAAGAGTCCCATAATGCCTGTGAATTCTTCCTGTGCCTTACTTTTAAGAATACCTCTCTCTTCTGCAATTTTTAGACACAAACTGCAATATCAGTAGTTGAAGAGGACCTAAAACTTTTACAACATAAGCTAAGAGCTTCGATGTCCACAAAATGTAGCCTAGAAGGTGGGTTCTTCTTGAGAAGAAAATGCCACGTTGGAAAGACTTAAAATTTTATTGAAAAGATAAAGAATGTCTTCTTGCTTTCGTGCTTCTTACTTTTCTCGGCACTACTCCCCCTCAAACAAGTTCTTAAGTCTTTGCACACATATAGAGATCAGCTGTTTTGTTCTTTACAGACCAAATAAAGAAATTAGAAGATGATCGCAATTCACTACAGTCTGCTAAAGCTGGACTGGAGGATGAATGCCAAACTTTGAGGCAGAAAGTGGAGATTTTAAATGAACTCTACCAGCAGAAGGAGATGGTGTTACAAAAGTAAGATATTCATTTTTTTGTTATTGTTATCACTGTGTAAACTAATACAGATAATTTTATCTTTTTTTTTAAAGATTATTTACAGTTTCTTCTAGTTGTAATAAGTAGAGATTTGTCTTTTTTCCTTTGTGGTTTGTTTTCTATAACTTGCATTTTTCTTTCCACCCCAATCAGTTATCAAATTCATATGAAGGGGGGGATTGGTTAACTGGTACTAACAGTTACTGATGTGGAAATACCTCTCGAAGATCCAGACCCTTTTTATGATCCCACCATTTATTTCAGTTTCGTTTCATTGTGATCAGTTAATGTAATTCTAATACGTTTTGAACTTGTATCTCTAACCCTCTTTTTTTTTAAATTTTTTTTAGTTGTTGATGGACCTTTATTTTATTTATTTTATATGAGGTGCTGAGGATTGAACCCAGTGCATCACACGTGCAAGGCAAGAGCTCTGCCACTGAGCCACAATCCCAGCCCTTGTATCTCTAACACTTGACCTTTAAAATCCTGAGTGATTTGGATGACATTTTTTAGTAGAATAAAAACTTCAAAAAGGAATAATATTTACTTATTGAAGTTCTAAGTTTTGGACTTGAATATCTCAGATGTTCACACTAAACAATTGAACTGTGGCAAGGACCTTAGGAGTTCTGATTACAGAAGTACTTGTTTGAATTAATCTTCTCAAATGTATAGCTCAGTGTGGAGCTAGTTATCTTTTGAAAGTTCATTTGAAATTTTTAATCCACAACAATACTTGAATTCTCTAAAAATAGGTTGTTTGCTGGGCACGGTGGGACACACCTGTAATCCCAGCACTTGGGAGGCTGAGGCAGGAGGATCATGAGTTCAAAGCCAGCCTTAGCAATGGCGAGGCACTTAGCAACTCAGTGAGACCCTGTCTCTAATAAAATTAAATACAAAAAAGGGCTGGGGATGTGGCCCAGGGGTCAAGTGCCTGAGTTCAATCCCTGGTACCAAAAATAAATAAATTAATTAATTAAAAATAAAAATAAATAAATAAAAATAGGTTGTTTATGTCAGATTTTATTTGCCTCCTGTATTTTACTCTTTGGCATACACACACACACACACACACACACACACACACACACATATATATATATATATAAAATATATAATGTATATTATATATATTTGGCATTTGTGGCATATTTTGTATATATATATCAGTCTATAAGAAGGTCTTTGGCCTTCTTATAGACCTAACTATTTTGTAGGTATTTTTACTTCTTTTGCCTAATGCCATTAAATATTGAAACCTTACCATTAACTTTTCTAATTCTGTGATCTCCAGGCAACCTTTTTAGAATCTCAAAATTTTGTTCAGGCCAGTTCTAAATGCCTGGCCTGCTTCAAAGAAACATGTCTCATTTCATCACTTTTTATTATTATTTATTTATTTATTTATTTATTTATTTTTTATATATATATATGTTATAAATGACAGCAGAATGCATTACATTTCATATTACACATATAGAGCACTTTTTTACAAATCTCTGCATGCAAAGTATATTCACACCATTCGTGACTTCATACATGCACTTAGGGTAATGATATCTATCTCATTCTACCATCTTTTTTTTTTCCTTCACCCTTTTGCCCCCTCCCTTCCCCTCCCACCCCATTGGCCATTCTAGTAGAATGCATTATGATTCATAATACACACATAGAGTCTCTTTTCACATAACACTGTTTGTATACAAAGTATATTCATACTATTCAAGTCTTCAATCATGCATTTAGGATAATGATATCCATCATCACTTTTTAAACAGAACACTTGTTTTCTGTGTCCCTACTAGTAATCTGAATGACCTAAATGGCAATTGATTTTCTTGGTGGTGCAGTCAAATGTAGCACTATTTTCTTCAACTCCTCCAAAATCTATTCAGCCATCATCTGAGGTTTTTACTCTTGTTACTCATCCCCAGGCACTATGCCTGTGTCATCTTTTCTGTTACTAACCTAGATCGTCTGTCTTCATTCCCATCTTTTTATACAACTTATTTCAAATTCTGATTAGTTTTCTCTATAGCTGCTTGAGTGGACTTTCTACAATAGAAGTCTGTCCATGTCAATATGTGCCTGAAATTTCTTATGAAGAATTTGCTTTCTATTTGATGACCTGTTCTTTTTTTCTTCCTTATATCTTTTGAATAGTTTAAATATTTTTAATTATTTTCCTCATCCCTTGTGTAAGCTTGGTGTAATCATAGATTGTTTTGTTCATCTTCTTACAATTTAAAGGCCATGGTATATATCCTGGATTTAATAAAAACCTGACATAGATTAATAGATTTTTTTTAAATGGGCTTTAAGTAGTTCCTGAATCAGATAACTTTTGTGGTAGTGTATGTTAGTACTTCATATATTGCAAACTCCACAGGACATTCATTCCACATTCGTTCAATTTGTACACATATTTACAGTTTTTGTAGTTCTGCATTTTACACTGTTGGTTTCTCATTTGAAATTACTTTCATTCTATTTGAAAATTGTCCTTTAATGATAGATTTGATTAGTGTATCAAATTAGTACAAAGATAAACAGAAAATAGCATTTTTATCCACTAAATATTGCTACCTTTATAATCTGTATTATATTAGGTTGACATGATTAGAGTTAAAACCTGTTTCCATTTTAAAGGATCTTCTGGTTACTGAATTTTGACTGGTACTTAGTTTTAGCACTTTAAAGATAGCCAATTAATTACTGTCTATTTTAAATTTTTTTTCTTTAAGGAGTCCATTGTCATTGTTGTTTCCTTTTTCAAATGTCTCACCCCTGCCCTAGCTCCTGTAGTCATTTCTCTCTCTCTCTCTTTTTTTTTTTTAAACAATTGTATTGGGAAATATCTAGGTGTAGTTCTCCCCATTCCACCCCCTTTTCCTCTTGCATTTTTGCTACTTGGGGCCATTAACCGTTTCTTGAATTTTGGCATCTTTTTCTTTATTTCTTTTTTTTTAAATATTTATTTATTTATTTTTTTAATTGTACACAATGCCCTTATATTTACGTGGTGCTGAGGATCGAACCAGGGCCGCACACGTGCTAGGCGAGTGCTCTACCGCTGAGCCACAACCCCAGCCCCCTATTCTTTTTCTAAATGTTAATTTTACCTCATTCTCTCTTCTGATTACAATAAAGCATGTTAGAATTTGATTTCCCCTGCTTCCTACATTCTGAATTTACTTCTTTCTGGATATTTTCTTCTGACCTGTCTTAAAAGTGCTAGGATTTATTTTACTTCCCAAATCTGCTGCTAAAATCATTCATTGAGTTTAGGGTTTTTAAAAAATTCAGGGTTTTAAAAAATATTATTTTAAAAATATTATTGTAGTTATAGATGGACTCGCTATCTTTATTTTATTTATTTATTTTATGTGGTGTTGAGGACCAATCTCAGTGCACCGTGCTTACCACTGAACCACAACCCCAGTCCTATTTCAACTTTTTGTTTTGCTTGTGGGTACTACAGCTCAAACCGAGGGCCTTGAGCATGTGCTCTACCATTGAGCTACACATCCCCATATTCCTTGCTCTTTCTCATAAGGGGCTAGGGTCTTACTGTTTTCCAAGCCAGCTTCAGTCTCATTATTCTGCTTCTGCCTCCCAAGTATCTGGGATTGTTGGTGGGCCACCACACCCAACTATTTCTTGGGTTTATGCTTTCTAATGCTTTAATAATCTTTTTCTTTTTTTTTCTTTTTTGTGGTGCTGGGGTTTGAACCCAGGGCCTTGTGCATGCAAGGCAAGCACTTTACCAACTGAACTATATCCCCAGCCCTGAAATTAATAATCTTGACTTTAGTCTCTTGACTATATAAAACACAGTGATTTTAAAACGTGTGCAATAACCCCATTATGTGGTTTCCTTTTCTGTTACATTTTGCTCACAGAATTTTATCTTATGGAGTGCCTGGTCACTTTTGATTGGCCAACATTGTTGTGATAATTATAGATGAAATTTGAGGCCTAAGATGAAGTTATCTTCTTATTGAAAAGAGTTGAGTTTACTTCTAGGAAGATTGTTACTTTAGTCAGCAATTAAGAATATTCCAGGGCTGGGGTTGTGGCACAGCGGCAGAGCTCTCGCCTTGCACGTGCGCAGCCCGGGTTCTATCCTCAGCACCACGTAAACATAAATGCATTGCATTGTGTATAACTAAAGTAAATAAATAAATATTTTTTTAAAAAAAGAATATTCAAAAATGACTCTTTGTCTTTTCAGTGTTTCAGTATTGTTCCTTTTGGAAATTTTGCCTGTTCATTACTTAAGTGTGCAGTACTTTCTAGTCTAAACCCAAAGCCTAAGGCTTTTACTAGGGGTCCCCTTTATTTGTAGCCCCAAACACTTCTTTTTTACTCTGAGCCCAGGAATTTGATGAAGGCTTACTTCAGACTCCTTATATCTTAGTGTTATCTTCAATATGTGGGTGAATCTAGGAGAAAAGTACCTTAAAATGCCAGCCTTACTTGTAATTCTGAGATTCCTTTTTCTAATGGATCTTGGCCACATATGCATATCTTCACTGCCTTCTTAGCTCTGATCTTTTCAAACACAATTTTATATTCTTTTTTTTTTTTTTTTTTTTTTTAACCAGGGATTGAACTCAGGGGCACTCAACCACTGGACCACATCCCCAGCCCTTTTTTAGTATTTTTTATTAGAGACGGGGTCTCACTGAGTTGCTTAGTGCCTCGCCATTGCTGAGGCTGGCTTTGAACTCGCGATCCTCCTGCCTCAGCCTCCCAAGTGCTGGGATTACAGGCATGCGCCACCATGCCCTGATACAATTTTATATTCTTATCAAGATGTTTTGATTGTTCTTAGTGCTCTCAGACTCATTGATAATTGGAAACAATTTCTCTCTGTTGTTCTTCAAGATTCAGTTTTCTCCATATTCCTTCTTAAGCCAGTGGGGAAAATTATTACATTCCTTTAGGCATCATTTATACCTGAAACAGTGAGCTCCTTTATTCTTTAGCATCTTACAAGGTAACTAGTATATTATAGCTACTCATATAAAATATTTGTGAAGAATTAAATGAGAAGTTATAAAAGAATATATAATCCCCCTTTTCTATTTGGTATTAATAACACTTTTTTTACTATAGCTCTTCTAATTTCCTTCTGATTCATAGAAAATTAAGTTTCAAGTTAATTATCTTTTGAATTGGAACTATGGCTAAAGTAATACAAAGATAGCACAAAATAGTATTTTTTAAAATATTAAGTGTGGCTGGTTACCTTTGTCACAGTAAATGAACATCTTGAGTTTCATGATCAGAGTTAAAACTTGTTGCTACTCTGATCATGGGGCAGTTTAGCTTTTTCTAGTTGACAGACATTCTCAAAACTCAGATTTGTCTTTTTGCTTAATCACAATTCTTTTGAAATAGATATCTAAAGTGTGAAACATGTTCTGTGGTTAATTGCATAGCTAGAAGACATGTTCTAGAAGGTTTTTTCTTTGACTGACTATATCTTTATCATGGTACCAGTCTTGGATTGAGAAACAAGTTCCTCCATGACAAAGATGTACTTAGTGTCACCCATGACAGAACTGAGAAAGAATTTTCCCCTGCTTTATCCTAATATGTTTAATGATGTTAGGTTGATCAGTCCTGATCTTCCACATTGAAGTAAAGTGAGTTTTTATCATCTTATGCATAGGAGACTTGCCCTTGGGGCACAAGCTGTTTTTACATTTGTTTTATTTACTGGTAAGTAGAAAATTAAGAGGAGAAGTTAGAAAATGTAAGTGATTTTCCAGAGTTTGATTTACTAAATTGTAGGTTTGAATTCCTTTCTATTTTATATGCCTAAGCATTTTATAGAAGGGTGGGAAGTGATATTTGAATAGAGCATTCATATAGACATTTGGGAGGAAAGAGAAACTCATTTGGAAACTGGCTTTATTTTAGGAAACTGAGTCAAGAAGAGTATGAGAGACAAGAAAAAGAGCAGCGGCTGTCAGCTGCAGATGAAAAAGTGGTTTTAGCTGCAGAGGAAGTCAAAACTTACAAGTGAGTTCAATTTCTAAAGAAGGTGTCAAAGCCTAATGAACTAGTGTTAGCTTTCTTTGTAATCTTTTTTTACATTATGTAGAAAAAATAGCATGGAAGTATAAATAACGAGAGGATATGAATACATTCACACAGAAGAAAAAATAAATTTCAATTTAACAAATGAAAAATGTTAACAAAAATTTACTTATACCCAATGGGCAAGACCATAGGGAACTTTGTCAATGCAAACAGTTCTGGTCATTTTTGTATGTTGTAGTAATACTTTTTTTGTTTGTTTGTTTTGTTTTAATTGTACCTTTATTTTATTTATTTATTTTTATGTGGTGCTGAGGATCGAACCCAGTGCTTGCACATGCTAGGCGAGCGCTCTACCTCTGAGCCACAACCCCAGCCCCTGTTGTAGTAATTCTTTAAGAAAGCAGTTTGCTGTGTGATATATCAAAATGCATGAAAGTCTGGGAAATCTTCTATGGATATAATTTGAAAAAAGAAAAAAGTTTTAAGGAGGAAGATATTTTCTAGCAGAATTACTTGAGAACATATTGATGAACAGTTAAGGAAATTATAATTTATCAATTCAGAATCTCTAGCAATTAAATGATAAAGAAGTTAGATAGTGTTAAGTTTTTTGGGGCTGGGGATTCAGAACCCAGGGATGCTTTATACCAATAAGCTATATCACCAGACCATTTTTTACTTAGAGACAGGGTCTCAGTTGCATAGGTTCCCACTAAATTGCTGAGGCTGGTCTCACACTTGTAATCCTTTTGCCTCAGACTCTCATTCATTGGGATTACAGGCATGTGGCATTGCACCTGGCCTATAGTATTAGTTTTGATCACACTGAATTTGTGTAACTATAGAAATGTTTTTCTTAAGTATGATAAAGTCTTTAAAAGTATAGCTGATAGAGTAAAGGGAACATGGTCAGATTGTTTCAAATTTTATTCAATTGTTGTAATTCTTAGGCGGAGAATTAAAGAAATGGAGGAAGAATTACAGAAAACAGAACGCTCATTTAAAAACCAGGTAGTAGTTAATACTGTACTATAGTTGCAGAATTCTTTGCTGTCTAATGCAGACAAATATAGATTATTATAATGAGTTCCTAAAAACATATTTTTTGTGTTGTCTTTTTCAGATTGCTACACATGAGAAGAAAGCTCATGATAACTGGGTAAGATTCTTTCCCCCTTCTCTTTATTTTATGCATAGCCTACTGCAACTAAATTTGAATCTTTTTCTTTAATAGCTCAAAGCTCGTGCTGCAGAAAGAGCTATAGCTGAAGAGAAAAGGGAAGCTGCTAACTTGAGACACAAGTATGTGTTTTTGGCATCTTACTATGTTTTATAGTGTTTTAAAGCTATGCTAGATATTATCTGACAAGGAATAGATTGCTGATTCATAATTAAGTCCATTCTTTCTCAATATTCAAGACTCTTGGAAATGACCCAAAAGATGGCAATGAGGCAAGATGAACCTGTGATTGTGAAACCAATGCCGGGAAGACCAAATACACAAAATCCTCCCCGGAGAGGTAGGGGGCACTTTGTAAAAGGAGGTAGTCTATTTCTTGATGCAGAATGTATGTAAATTACTTTTTATTTTTGTGTGTAATGGTTATGAAATAATCTAAATGACTTGCTAAGGGCAGGAAGGGGTGGGGGTTGCTGTGGGGGAGACGCCTGCCTTAAAGTGGTAACAAGGCATTGTTGTCTTTAGGTCCACCAAGCCAGAATGGCTCTTTTGGCCCATCCCCCGTGAGTGGTGGAGAATGTTCCCCTCCACTAACAGCAGAGCCAACTGGGAGACCTCTCTCTGCTACTCTCAGTCGAAGAGATATGCCTAGAAGTGAATTTGGTGAGCATTCACATGTTGTTTTGCAGTAAACTGTTTCAAGGTTGTTTTTTTTTTTTTTTCCTCTTTTGAATATTCTAATGAAAATATTGTAGAATTTGGGCCTGTAGAAGAAAATTTCTTACCTTGTCTTAGTGGATAGTTTTCTGTAAAATCTGCTGTAGAACAGAAAACATTTTTTTCCTGGAATTCCCTTATTGTTTTTTTCTTTTAAATTTTACACTGTGAAGTGTAAACCTTTTTCTTTTTTTTTTTTTGGTACTGGGGATTGAACTCAGGGGCACTCCACCACTGGGCCACACCCCCAGCCCTTTTTTGTATTTTTTTATTAGAGACAGGATCTCACTGAGTTGCTAAGTGCCTCGTCGTGGCTGAGGCTGGCTTTGAACTCGCGATCCTCCTGCCTCGGCCTCCCAAGTGCTGGGATTACAGGCGTGCGCCACCGCGCCCGGCTGTAAACCTTTTTCTTTAAATTAAATTTAATGGTGTTCCTTTCCCAAATATCATAAAAGTAGCCATAAAACTTTATGCAGCATACTTATTTCCGTTGTCATTATAATATGAAATACTGAGTCTTATTTCTAATTCTAAATATGTCTGTAGTCTTGGTAAGATTGGAAGTCCGGTTATATAGACTGAAGAAAAGCCAGCCTACACATACTTCAAGTCTATAGCTTAAAGTTTAGGACCAGTACTTATTAATCTGCTGTTCTCTCAACCTAAGGCAGTTCTTTTTTTACTTAAGTCTCTGCGTAAATTGTGACTTATGTATTGGGCAACCCATTTATTTAAAAAATATTTTTAATTGTAGATGAATGGACACAATTTTTTTTTTTTTTTTTTTTTGTGGTGCTGAGAATCAAACCCAGTACTAGGCAAGCACTCTACAACTGAGCCACAACCCCAGCCCCCTGGGCAACCCATTTTTAATGTTGCTTTCTAATTATTGTCAAACACTGACCTGTCCACAAGTGGTTTATTTCTTCTGAAAAATACTTGTAAGGGCTCTAGTCTTTCTTTCCCAAGGGTCATTGGATGGATCTTTACTTCGTCCTCGATGGTCTTCTGAGGCATCTGGGAAACCCATTGCCTCTGGTAAGGGACCAAGTAATTTCAAAGAATCTAGAATTGTGGATGCAGGATTTTTATTTTTTCATGTTGGAATAAGTCTACATCCATTCTTTGATCTCTAACAGACCCAGGATGTGGACCAGCTCCCATGAACAGCAGCTCTAGAAGCTCTTCTCCAGCTAAGGTGATGGATGACGGCAAGGTAAGTTCTGTAGTCATTGTGAATCAGGAGGTCACACAGGAATATGTAGCTTTCTCATAGTATTTGCTCTTTGCCTCATCCCTGTTTATGTTCTATTTGTATTATCCAATTTGTTTTTTAAAAAGCAAACCATTCCCCAAGAACCCGAGGCCCCCTCAGTTCCTACCGTCACTTCTTTGGCTGAGCATCCAGTAGCAGTAAGTACTTAGAGGTTGAGGACTGAACTGGGTTTTATTCTTTGCATTTCTGGGAAAGATATGCAGAGCATGACACTGATGTTGTTTGCTTTAAACTGCATGCAATATTAAGCTTACTTTTCTCCTTAACTTGGGAGTGTTGCTGAAGTGTGTATAACTATAACTACAGAATGTAAAAAGTTATCACTCTAACTTTACATCGTGTTTTGTATATTCAATGTTCTAAGGCAAAGTAAATTCATTGTAAATTATATAATTCATCATTTTTATCTTCAGAAGTATGCTGTTTAAAAGTTCCTCCATTTGTGCAATAGTAGCAAACCCTGTTTTAAGTGATTTGAATTAGATGCGTCAGATTTTCTGAAAGCGATATACTGTTTCAGTGAAACGATGATAATTTGAAATGACCTGTTGAACCAGTCCTAAGCAATGGCCTCATTTGTTCACATAAGTGCATTCTCTTGTAACTGTGTAGCTATTATATCTGGTAGGTCTCCTGCAGCTCTATATTAAAATAAAATTTAATTGCTTAGTTTTCAACCCACTACTCATAGGAAATTATTAGTTAATATCTCAAGTGGTGTACAGTAAATGAAAGTAAATATTAAAGCCTTGTCTTTCTAATTTGTGTCTATAGCATTGTGTTGGAAAATACTTCCAAGTTTCAGTGTATGTATATTCCAGGAATTTACCTCTTCGGAGAAATCTAAGGGCAGCTTAGATAAGACCCCAAACCCCTTTGTAGTAGAACACTTAAAAGAGAGCAGAGATTCTTTGTTAGAGAGGATTAGAGGTGGGAAAAGCATGGCTTGGTGGCAAACCTGGGATTGAGTTCCAGCTAGGCCTTTATCATGCAGTGTGGCCTTCAGCAAATTATCTGATACTCCATTTGCCTCTGTTCCCTCTCATTTAAGACAATACAGTCTATTTAAAGATCTGAGAGGTTGAATAATATTTGAGAGACTTACTGAAGATACTCTGAATAGTAGCTATTATTACATGCTTAGAGAATGGATTTTTAAATTTTGTTCTGTACATTCTTAATATGGGAGTAATGAGCTGTTGCTATGAAAGGGATGTGATGGGGGAGAAGGCTCCCTTTGAAATAGATTGTAGTGCATACAGCATGACAATACTGGTCAGAAATGATCTCTGTTAATAACCTCTGCCAGGCCTTTTGCCTTTCCCTTTCCTGTGCATATATAATCAGTAACAAACTGCACGATCTTGTGGCATCCTTATAACTTCTGTAACCTGTCAGTGGGAACACACAGGAGGGGTAGAGTTTTGTTGCACTGATGGTGCGCTCTGGACAGGTGCCTGTCTTGGGTTTTAGCTTTTATCAGTGTTGGTACTTTGACTTAATATATAGGAATTTTAAAACTTTTAACTGCTTTCAAATCTTAAATTGCAGGTTAATATGGCTAAAGGGCCACCCCCTCCTTTCCCAGAGGTACCTCTCATGGGATCCCCTGTGGGACGGCCTCCACCACCACCCATTCGATATGGACCACCATTTCAGCTTGGTGGGCCTTTTGGGCCTCGGCCATTTCCTCCACCCTTTCCTCCACCATTTGGTATGATGATCTGAACAATAATGATTGACTTGTAAATTACATTCATCTTTTATTTCTATTGCTTTGCTAAAACAGTTGCTATCTCAGGTCTTCACAATGTTAGGATAAAGGTGAATGTGAATACATTTTCACTTTTCCTCCAGTTTTCTGGGACATGGGGCACTACATAATCTTATACTGAGAATAGGCAGTAGCTATCTCTCATAGACAAGGAAAAGGGGTATGTCCAGAAAAGCCAGAAATATTACTTTTGCAGAAGTTTGTTGAAAACCAGTGGATATGTACTGCAATGGATGGAAAGGTAGACAAGACGCATGCCATCACTTAAAATGTCAGATTTAAAAATCCTACAACATAAAGCTTGTAATCACCCATAATAGAAGAAGCAATAGATTACATAATATAGAAAAGGAAAAGTCAAACTTACTTTACCTTGAGAAAAGTTCAGAGGGAAGTGTTAAGGAGAAGGATTTAACAGTGACCTAACAAATGTTGCTGAATTTAATTAGGTGGCTGTGGAAGGCCTTTTCCAGGAGGGCATGCACCTTGATTCTGATGGCATATGTGAGGTCCATGCTGAAAAACTGCATGAATTTTTAATTGATAACAGTAGTAGACAGTGGGATTTCCTTTTATGAAAATTTCTTTGACACAGTAAAGTTCTTCTTTCACAATTTATCATCTTGTCATGGTATATAGTACTTCCAAATATAAATGGAGCTCTTGTGAGATAGAGATAATTCAGCAGTTATATAGTAGGGAAAGAAAAAAAGACAAGCCTGGAGCTAGTAGAGCCATGTTTAAATCCTCAATGTTCCTTCATGGCTGGTTGGCCAAAGTCTATAACCCAAACTTGTTCAATCTCAGGTTGCCTCATCTGTCAAGTCAGGATGTTCACCACTTGATTTCTAGGCTTGGGAGAAATTAAAGACTATATTTTAATATACTTGAAATCACCTTAGTTTAGAAATTTCTGGATATTTACATAACTTCCTTTTTGTTTTCCAGGTCCTGGTATGCGTCCACCACTAGGCTTAAGAGAATATGCACCAGGTGTTCCAACTGGAAAACGGGATCTTCCTTTTGACCCCCGAGAATTTGTACCAGGACCCCCACCATTTAGACCTTTAGGCCCATTTGGTCCAAGAGAATACTTCATTCCTGGTACCCGATTACCACCTCCAACTCATGGTCCTCAAGACTATGGGCCACCGCCTGCTGCAAGAGACATAATGCCTTCCAGCTTTAGAGATGAACCTCCACCTGCCTCTCAGAGCAGTGAGGACTGTCCACAGCCTTTAAAAAAAGGCCCTTAACTATAACCTCTGGCACTTAGTCAGAAAGTGGACTGTGAACTATACATTGTGTTAAAGGATTGTTGGCTTCAAAGTATAAAAGTTTATTTTAAATGGTTTGTTTTTAGAACTAAGCTGCCTTGGTGCAGTATACATTTTTGATTCAAAATATTTTCCCCCTAAACACCCCCCCCCTTTAAGCTAGAGTATACTTCCAACTTTAAAATGTGCAATAAGGAACCACCTGTGTTTTAGTTAATGTAGCATATATAATTGCTAAATGATTTAGAATGTCATAATTATGAACATTTCCTGTGGAAATGCTTTAAGAACATGTATTTCCATTATCCTATTTTTAGTGTATTCCAGTTGATACAGAGCAGTGGTGTTTATAAGCTTGATCTTTCTCTTTCAATATCTGGTCGCAGAGACTGTTACACTAAAAATGTTTACTCAAAGATCATTTTCCTTATTGCTGTATTTCTTTGTAGTAATAGTTCATAAAAAATTGTTTATTAATATTCCTCAAGTGTCTGTTGATTCATTGGATTGTCATAAGACTTGTGCCATCAGGAAAGCATACAAGCTCACTTTCATAACTGAAGATGGTGATGTGGCAGCATATTCCCTGTTTGCTCACTATTAAGGAGGCTGGACCTTGGTCACCTGTGGACTCTATGAAGGATTTCTTTTACTCCTGGGAAGTCTGTGGCTCTATTTGTAGCACATTCATGTGCTTTTTTCCTAACCACTGCCCATGTGAGAATAGTTTTCTGAGAATGAGTTTACATTTGAGGCAAGAGTTGTTTGACTTGAAGTTCTGCTTTTGCCACCATTATTGCATTAAGAGTGTAAAACAGCAAAATGAAAGTGGTATGTTGTGTCTATAAAAAATAAGGAAATTTCTTTTTGAAAATTTACACAGTCTCTTCTCTTTCCCATACCTTGTCACTGATTTTCAAGGAATATGACCCAAAAAATTAGTAGAGTATAATCCTATGAGAAAGAATGATTGAAACTCTAAGGCTTATAAGATCTTTATTCAGCAACTATGGGCTGAATTAAATTCTTTTTTTTTTTTTTTTTTTGACAGATACTATTTTACAATTAATATTTGAACATTGGTATTTTATTTAAAAATCAATTAAAGCTACGAATCTGGAACTACATGTACCATATTTAAAGTCCTGAACATGTAACTACTGTTTTTAAAACAACATTCCTAAGAACTAGCTCTTCAGAGTTGTAACAGTACATTTTAAGAGATTTAAGATTTAAATAAAATTATGAAAGGCTGATACTTTTGTTTACTGCTAGACCATATTCTTCCATTCTTTTAAGTCCTAGAAAGTAATAGGATTCTTGAAACCTAGAACATGACATGTCATTGTTCATTTTTGTCCACTAAGAGTATTCTGAAAAAAGGGGCAAAGCTTCAGTGTGAAGACAGTAGTTCAGAAAGGATCTCTGAAAGAAGATAACTTAGAATTCAAAAGGAATTCATGAGTCCTTTAGGAAAAATTCAATCTACATAACCTCAATTTAATATCAGAATGGAAGCAGCAGCTATATATAAGTGGAAAAACCACATAATAGCTATGCCATTTTTAACCATGTAAAATAAAATTTAATTCACAAACACCAATTTTGAATATATCTTTCAACCTGTTCAGGACACAGGCAATGCTGAAGTTACTCTAACTTCTAATTTTAAAATAGCATTTAAGGGGCTGGGGTTATGGCTCAGTGGTAGAATGCTCACCTAGCATGTGCAAGGCCCTGGGTTCGATCCTTAGTACCACATAAAAATAAATAAAGGTATTGTCCAAATACAACTTAAAAATAAATATTAAAAAAATTTTAAATAAATGTGATGCCAGCTAAGAAGATAATCAAATAGGAAAGGTAAATATATTTTTTTATTCAAAGCATCAACAATATTTCTCCCTCTAAAGCCTTTTTGGTATTTATTCTATTAGAAAAATGTAAAACGTTCTATGTAGTTTATTTGAGCAGTTCTGAACCACCCATGGTTGCCTCTCCTTACATCCATCTGATTGTACCACTTCTGTAGCAAAGCCCAAGGTAGCTGCCCATATACAGGTGGTGTAGAGAATACTGTGACTTCATTCAATCAGACTTTTTTTTTTTAAATGAGATTATTCCCCTGGGAATTTTATTTTATTCATTTATTTTTACATGGTGCTGAGGATTGAACCCAGGGCCGCACACATCCTACAGCACTATTCCACTGAGCCACAAGACCAGCTCTCAATTAGACTTTTATATCAAAAGTTTTAGAAGTCCTCTCCAGCTAATTGTGTTTCTGAGTTTAGTTACTTTTAAAATCATTTCATTTGTAAAGCAGTAGTGTTTCAGCCTGAAAGTATTACTGCTATAGTTGTAATTATTGTTGGTGTCTCATTTTTCCCCCACGGAAAAGTAAATATAAATAACGTGTGAGATACAGATTGTTTTGTGTTAACTGCTTCAAGATGCTTTTTTTGTCATTCAGGCCTGAATTAAAGCTAAGCTGATCACAATGTTCAATTTAAGTTTGCTTAATGGTGATGAAAGATGACATTCATATAAAACATCCTTATGTGAAGGATACAAAAGGCTTCTTCATATAAATGATCACTTTGAGGGACTGGGGTTGTGGCTCAGTGGTAGAGTGCTTGCCTTGTACATGTGAGGCATTGGGGTTCGACTCTCAGCACCACATAGAAATATAAAGGTATTGTGTCCATCTACAATGTAAAAAAATATTTAAATTATCACTTTGATATACGTATTTATTTTATGGTCTATGAGAAAAGAGAACAATGTATCAGTTTTGCTACATTTTAATAGTAGGTTTTAAAGGGAGCAACATTAAACATCAGCAACATCAAACAAAAAGATACTGAGTACTCCACAGGGTACAGAGTGCTGCAAGCACCTTAGAGAGTGTACACGACATGGAGAAGATGATGCTTTTCCCTTGAGAAGTTTACAGTCTGGAAATTTTGACAACCCAGAGTTTCAGTTGAGTGAACATTTTATTAAGGCAAATTCTTCATTTCCTAGAACTATTATAGACTGAGCTATTTTTGCACTCGTGGAATTAACCCAATCCAGATGAAAGAAAAGACTAAATTTGGTTGAGAATTCTTTCAGGCTCATATAGTTTTTATTAACATTCATCTAGTAAACAGAATTGACGTAACAGACAACTGAAAACAAAAGACTAGATCTCTTGAAATGCAAGGGCTAAAACAACTGTTACTCATTTTAAAAAGCAAAGATTGGATGGTATGACTAGGGTTTACACTAGTTTAAAAATAGGCCAAGTATCGACACTGCATTCCCCTCATGCATTGTTCATTTAAAATAGTGAATATTAAAATATGTGGGTTCTACATGTAACCCACACACACACAAAAAAAAAAAAACATCACAAAAGTCTTTATGTTCTGTGTATCAAATATCCACCTCGTGTACTATGAAAGTTTTATTTATGTCTCATTATTGACAAAAGTAATGTAAATAGTCAAATTATAATAGGCTAATGACCTGCATTTTTTTCATATGGATATCAATATATCTAAAGAGAAAATAAATGGCAGTCCTATCTACCTATATTAAAAAAAAATAGAATATCTTTCCAGATTTTGCATACTCATCACTTTAAAGACAAGGTATGCAGGTTTTAAGGTTTCACAATCAGTTGTCAGAAAAACAGCAGTTGTTCCTGCAGTATCTCATTAGCATCTGACCCAATTATTTTTAGATGACATGTTAGAAGACATAAACTCATCTAAAAATTTGTAATTATTCTGAGAGATGGTTTCAATGTTAACCCTAGAATCATTATCAGAAAGAATAGCAATGTGATGTAGAAGAACAACTAATCAATATGACTAAAAAAATATGCTCACTTTCAGAAAAACAATCTGGTCATCTGGAAAAAAATCACAGCTACAACCTGGGAACACTCCCATACAGGACATTGATCTGGTCAAGGCACACTATTTCTAAGCAGAACTATCAGATCAGGGTGAATTTAGGCCAGCTCTAAGGAACAGCCTACAAGACAGACCATAACTGGTCCAATTTCCCTTCAAAGCAATCTGGTACTATCCTACCCACTTCAATTCAAAGTTTGAAGTTAATTCAAACCAAAAGACCACATTGGAGCAAAAGTGAGCAAATGTGTAAACTCTAGCACATTCTTATTGCTGTATTAAGTTTGAAGATGAGCATACCTACCACAGCAGTATTGTTCCAGGAAGCAGGGTAGGAACAGTGGTAAATTAGAAAACAGACTATTAATTGCACAATTAATAGAAAAGTAAAAACATGTTTCAAAATCTACAATAAACCTGTATCCAAAGGAGTCATAATTATTATAACAGTGAGGTGCTGGACTTTAGTTCTGTGGTACAGCTTTGCAATGGACTCACTGGCCTATAGGTGCGGCTCACTTCCTGCCTCCTGAAGGATGAATATGCTACACAGAGCTATGATGGTTTCTACTGAGTGGTAAAATTCACAGAAATTCCACATTACTCATGTCAGAATCATTCCTTGTGCAAAGTTTGATGTAGATGAAGATAAAGTGGTTTCTTGGTCAATAACTGCAATTTCTTTCTTTTAAAGTCAGTGGGTTTCTTGTATCTGTAACCACAATAGAAAGATTATTGTTTAAAATACTTTGATGATTGATCTATTCCAAAGTTACATTCTGGGTAAGAGGGACTAAGAAGAAACATTAACTAGTAACCATTAAAAGTGTGAATTCTATATGTATATCACTTACAGTTCTATTACAATTGGCCCAGGTTTAATCTCATCCATCTCCATGAAAGCAAAACACTTGGTGCTGGTAAACCTTTTTTTAGGCTTGTAGTGTTTGAATTCAAAGAAGATAGCTGCACCTAAGGAATTAAAGTAAATCATATAAGCCAGAGACCACCTACTTCTTTTTTTTTAATATTTATTTATTTGCTTTTAGTTGTACATAATGCGTTTATTTGTATGTGGTGCTGAGGATCGAACCCGGGTTGCGCACGTGCTAGACGAGTGCTCTACCGCTGAGCCACAATCCCAGCCCCACCACCCACTTCTTATGTGTCATTTTTCTCTGATCACCAGAAGCCTATGAACAAGCAAAGGTTTATATAATTTTACAAAGTAACCTGAAACAGTCTGATGACACGACCGTTGATAACTTACTGTGGCTGTCACACCAAACTCTTCTACCATGTCTAAGTGACATTTCTCCATATCATTTAATTCTGCAAAGTACAGCAAAACTTCCTGAGCTCGACTGACTCAAGAATGTAAGTTATGTACACAGGAAGAATCATAACCCACAGAAGAATGTAAAATATTAGATACCACAAGAAAAACAGAAGATACTTAAATATCAGCAGTACCTATAGAAACGGTTTCAACAAGCACCTGTATTAGATAGAATAGAAATTTAAGAGTGCTTTAAAAAAAAAAAATCTGGCTTACATCATTTCTCTTCCTCCTGAAACAAAAACACAAAAGGCAATTTGGGGGGGAGTATTAGAATTCAAATATTAATCATATGCTGGTTCAACTGTAAAGTGTTAGCCTGTTTCCTAACACCTTCTTCAGTGTTCAAATCACTATTTTCATTTTATCCCTGCGATTGCACAATTCTGTATCAAGATGGTGGTTTGGAAGGCAAGGTCTAAAGGCAAGCTTGTTCTACCCCTCCTTGATAATCCAATGATACTGAGAAATTTAGACAGTTCTATGTCTCTAAAGCCCAACAGATAAAACTACCTACCCTGCAGAGGGCGTAAAAAAAAAAAAAAAAGACCCTGAAAATAGAGAAATAGTTACCTCACCAATGTAGCCAATAACAACTGATTTCTAAAAAAGGCATAGAAACTGATGGAAGAAAGTTGAGGTCTCACTCTCAACTGGCTACTCCGTAATACTGCCCTAACCAGAGTGGTGCTGGATCTCAGCTTTTAAGACAAGCAATAGACATCTAATATTTTCACTGATGACAAAATTCCTAAGTGACTAGAAGTTTAACAATGTTCAGAAATGTGTGTACACAGCCCTGGGACTTTGATCCAAACAGAGCACCTCACACATCAAGGGAGGAAAGAAAAACCAATCACTCAGGATACAATGGAATGTGAATAAGAGAAAATTGAGCATATTTAACCATCTACTCCCGAACCCCCGCACAAAAGGATTACAGTAGTTAGGTTACTAGTAACTTCTCTTTCCTAGGTGTATGACTCTGCCATATCCACAAAAGGTGGCTTCTCCCTCCCAAAGCAATAGTAGAGACACTCAGTTATTAAAAAAAAGCCCAGAGATTTTTAAGATAAGCAGATCACATTTCTTAAATCTCTTCAGCCACGGGACCCATATCTCCTCATCCTGATTATGTCCAAGGTATGAACAAATGTAAAAATCAAGGCATGTTTGAAAGCAATGTTAAAATCCAAATATGTTACTATCATTATGAGGAAATTAAAAACATCATCATTAAATAATGTTTCCTGTAGCCCGATGGTAAGTACAATTTTGAACTCCATGCAATTTATTTCTAGAACAAAATGTGAAATAAGAAAATCTACAAAGATTAACTGAAATGTGTGTAAATGTGAAAGTATGTTCACTACAATTAATATCTATTAAAACTACAGTAACTAAATAATAAGTTTAAAGCTGGAGAAAACGAATAGTCAATTCCTGAATATAGTTTATTACCATCTTGTGCAACAAGTCATCAGAAAGAAGCACAGTGTAATAAAATAGAAAAGTTAGCCCATTTCTCAAAGTAATGGAGACAAAAGGGAAAAAATGTTAACATTTTTATCCAGAAGGCATATTTCATATTAAAATTTCTTCAATAATATTTATTAGGCACTTCCTGTCTATATATTCTTGTAACACAGTGACTCTCAAAGCTTTGGTGTACATCAGAGTCACCTCTGAGGACTTTGTACAACTATAGCTTGCAGAGACCCACCCCACAGTTCCTGACTCAAGAGGTCTGTTGGGCTGAGCTTTTGCACTTAATGAGGTTTCAGGTGCTGCTGCTGCTGCTGTTGCCCTGGGTGCCACCTGAGAACCACTGTCCTGATGGAAACAGTGAAAGGTAAGTCTTCAAATGGTGGAACAAAAAAGGCCACAGCACCAGATTTGAGAAGTAAAATATCAAATGTTGTTAGAAGCCAAGGCTGCAAAGAAGGAAATTTTCAGAAACTGAATCAGGTGATAAAGGGATTCTAAAGTCTTTTTAGAAAACACTGACATTCCATTTGGCAAAAGGCAACTGGAAGCATTTAATCCTAAGAACTGTGCAATTTGGAAGTGTACCCTAACTTCTAAAAATTTGCTTTGTCTTTTCTGATATTATTATTATTTATTTTTGGGGGGGCACCAGAGATTGAACCCAGGGCCACTGGACCACTGAGCCACATCACCAGCCCTTCTTATTTTCTGAGACAGGATCTTGCTAAGTTGCTTGGTGTCTCGCTAAGCTGCTGAGGCTGGCCTCAAACTTGTGATCCTCTTGTCTCAGTCTTCAGAATTGCTGGGATTATAGGCATGTACCACTGTGCCCAGCTTGTTCTTTCCCATATTCTTACAAACTAACCACCAGTTATAGTATCTTTTTACCCAATGCATCTTATTGAAAGAAAAAAATAATTCTTTTAACTGTTAGAAAATAATCATTAGGTTCCTAAGGGAACTTGAGGTAATTATTAGGAAACATGCTTCCGTAACTCTGTAGTATGAGAAAAACTTCCCTGTTTTGCATAAAAGACAATAAAATTTTACTGTCAAATAATGTAATCATATTGTTAGACAACTAGATAATGCAATAGCTAATTCCCATATTTTAAAAAAAATTTATCAATTTGACTTTCTTCAAGTCAATATACCTAACTATGTGTGACGTAAGATCCTGTGTTAAGTACACTATGAACACAAACCCAGATGAGGACTGTGTCCTTAAGAAGTCAGTGACTGATGATTACAAACCTTTGGTTAATTTTTCAATATGCTTCTGGAGCTCAATGTCCACATTAAAATGAACATATGTATCTTCTTTTCTTGAAGCCACAGGAGTATCTTGCACAGGAGTTAAATCTATGCCATTCAGATCTGGAGAAACAAATAAGTTTCTGCTTACGAGCATTCACATATACAGAGTGAAAATCTGAAAACTGCCAAGGTTACAGTTCCTAAAGAGGCATGGAAAGAGCTGAGTCGAGTCTCAGGCTAAGAGATTCCTATTTGGTGTGAGCAAGTACCTGAGAGCTGCTGAAGGTCATGGGGTATGTGGAGAGAAATGAAAACAGACTGGATAGGAAACTTCATGAAGGGGAGAAGGAAGCCTTGCCATGGCCAAGTGGACAAAGCTTGTAGAAGATAAAACTGGATCTTCATAGTGAAGTAGTAAAGAGAACTGTTTTCCTTAGGGAATAGCACACTATATTTTTCTGTGCAAAAAAGTTCTGGAGCATGTAATCTGCCACAATGGAGCCCTGCCATTAACTTATAACTTTGATCAATATATGGCTTATTTACAAAAGCCTTTAAATCTAACATTATCACAATTTCCCTGTTATAGTCAAGTCAAGAACCAAAAATGGGTAAGAACAGCCAACAAAATCCCTTTCGTTACTGAATAAGTTTTCATACATATGATCTAAATTCTGGTTATACTGCATATAACATAAACTGATTTACAATAACCAGATGGTATGTTATATGTAGTCTTAAATCCTGGGTTTTAAAATCTCAGTTTAATCAAATTCAACATGGACTCATTTAATAACTCCTCAGCGTTTATGTGTTATTCAACAGAGATGTCTCAGAAAACTTAAAAACAATTTAGTACATTTAATAATTAAAAAAAAATTTACATAAAAAACATTTCAGTTTAGCATATATGCAATATATGCAAAGGTAATTTAATATTTACAACATTATCATTAAATATTTTTGCGTTTAATATTTTGTGTTAAATATTTTCTGAATAAGTATGCAGTTTTACAAATGGCCTACCAAACAATGTAAATATTTTCCGGTCCGGTATATATTTGATAACTGGTAACATCAAAATTTAAAGAGTATCAGTATTAGTGCTGTGGATTATGTTCTCTACATAAATGTTTTTCTTTGTGGCTCTATTCCTTTTTCTTTTAATTAGCACCAATGAACCCATGGTTCTGACTTTATTTCTGCAATTGATAAAAGTTCCTCCATTTAATTTCTGACCTGATCTGTTTCTTTGGTGCAAAACTACAGATTAAAATAAGCCATTTGTAGTAACTACAGTTATTTCTGTAAAATGGTAAAATTTATTCCTTAGTCACATCATCATCATCATCATCATCATCATCATCCCACAGGATTGCATTCAGGGCATGGATGTTATGGACACACCCTACTTCCCTGTCCCTACTGATGATGCTCTGAAGCCTGATTCTCATCTGCTTCTGTAGAACTCACCTATGTAGATATCTCTGTAGCACAGGAAGAAGAGGGCCTGAAGCAGGAGAGATGGGAAAACAGGACATGGGGCTTTGCACAGAAAACTACACACCCGTGGAAAATGAGGGTGCTATTGTTAACCTATTTCTCAAAGGCTGTATCTGCTGTTAAGGACAATGTGTATGTCTAGTCAGCACCTTAGATGGAATCGGAAGAACAAAAATCTACAAACTCAAAAGCAAAAGTGAGTGTATAGGTAGGAAAACATTTTTTTTTGTAAGTCTTTCAGAACTATGTTCAGTTATGATCCCTTCTAGGATTTTGCCTCATTGTAGAATGCATTAAAATAAGTTGTCACATATACAAGACCATCCCCCTGTCAAAAACTTTGTCCCAAATGAGAAGAAACATAATGCAATTTGCCAGTTATTTACCCTTTACACTAACTGTAATATAGGGATCGATGCACTGTCCAGCGTCTTTCAGACCAATTTTCTCAATCCTGATAGTGAGTAATGTCATTCCTGGTTCCGATGGCAACCTCGGTAATAAAGTGCCTGGCAACAGAGAAACCTCAATAAAAGTTAACTCCACCAATAATTCAGAGTAAATACTTCAACAAACAGAAAAGATATAGCCTTGCTCGTAACTTAATAACTAGCCAGGCATTATTATTTTTATTTCCAAAACTCATGAACATCTGATGTTATACTTTTTAGAAAAATATTTACTTATTCACATGGTAGGTATGCACTTCCATATCATATAATCACCTTTAAGCAGAAATAATAATTTCTATAATAAATAATAATGTATAATAATAAAAGTTTGTTAAAAACATCACTTGAGGAAGCCCAATTATACCTCATAATTAATAGTATAATATACTCACATAATATTTATATTCCATACATACTTCTACATTATACTTAGTATCTTAATATGAAGTGGTAAAACAAAGACAGGAAAAGGTTTTAAAATATTTGTTATACTGTCCTAAAGTTTGAGACATTTAATATCAGAGTTGATCAATATTCTTTCCTTTAGTTACTCCTAATAAAGAAAATAATTTATAATTTGATATTTATGTTTTAATTGAATTATACAGTCTAACTTCTACTCTTTCCTCATCCTGTTCTGTATGATTTATTCTCTCAGAAATTAGTACTATACAGAATGCCATATAAAACAGCCATTTGTGTATTTAAAGTATTTCCCATAAATCAATTAAATTTTTTAAAACTAAAAACCCACCCAGAACAACACGACAACATTCACCCACCAAGAACATATGAAGGAAGAAATTAACTGTAAAGTATATTCCCTTCTTTGAAACCACCTATGGAGAACAGATGCAAACAAGCTGATTTTAATCAAGTATGTATACAGAACCTCAAACCGCACTTACAAAAGATTTTGGTTGATGTTTTTAAAGTTGCTATTCAACAATGTTATCCTACTTTTAATGTCTAGTTATTTGAAATACATGAAGCAATCAACATATTACATTTAAAAATACACATTTGATTGACGGCAAACAGGTTTGGGGGAATTTTGGAGGTGATGGAAATGTGCTAAACTTGTATCATGATGACAGATGCACAACTCTATGAATGTGTCAAAAATCAATGAATTGTATACTTACAGTAGGGAAATGTTGTGATATGAAAAGTACACCTTAACAATGCTGTTAAAAATGTATTACTTTCTAATTTAAACAAATATGAAGACACACAGAAAATACAATAATGGGAAAGACTGGAGGCTTCATTCCATGATTGCATTAACAAACTTAAATGGGCTCAGACTGATAAGGCTAAATATGTACATAATACCTTTGATGCCATCTTCTTTTCACTGGCAATTGAGAGTGCTTTTAGAAGAGAGGCTTTTAACTGGACATCTGGGATGAACTTCAGAGAGTTATGAAACACCTCTGAAATTTTATGAAAAATACTGAGTATATATACATATATATACGTTTATATATATACATTTATATTTATATACATACATATATATGTATATACATATATATCTGAATTTTTCTGCTGAAAAGTTCATTCTATTATATAGTATATAGAATGAACATAGTATATATGGCTGTATAAATATGCCACAGTTTATGTACACATTCTTGTGTTGATAGATATTTGAAATACTTCAAGTTAACAATGCTATTATACTCTTCTGAACATCTTCTGGTGCCTATAAGCACCCAATCACAAAGTCACATGGTATGTTACCTCCATACCTACTATGAAATGACAATCCATTTCCCAAGGTGGTTGTGCCAATTTTTATTCCTAGCCCAAGTGCAGGAGTGTTCCCACTGCTCCACATCCTCACTAGGGACTGTTTTCTCAGATTCTTCCCAACAGCCAATTTTGGTGTAAAGAGATCAATCATTTTAATTTGAATTCCTCTGAAGATTAGTAAGTTTGAGCACCTTTTCATATAAATCAAACATATGATTTCCTCTTTTCCAAAGTGTGTTCAATTGTTTTGCTCACTTTTTTATTGAGATGTTTATCTTTTTCTTATTGAGCTGTAGAAGGTCTCTATTATTTTGCTGGACAAATATTTCAAAAGTAGCTTCTTCGTAGGTTTCATTTATAAAAGACTTTTTGCTGAAGCATAGCATATACATTTTAAAATGCACAAATTGTAAGTACTGTTTGCTGAACACAAAGTGAATACACCTGTATAACTAGCATCAGATCTAGGAAAGATATGATCAGCCTCCTGGGAGTGTCCTTCCCCCCACCCTATCCAATTCATTTTTCCAAAAGATAGCAACCTTTGCTAATTTCTAACACCAACTATTAGTTTTGAATGTTTAGAATGACTTTTCTCTGTAATGGTGTCTTCTGATTATGATACTTACTGCTAGTAAAGCCAAATTTCTTAATATCTTCCTTTATAGTCAATGCTCTTTATGTCATATTCAAAACAACTTTCCCCACTCCAAAATCACAAAGGTATTATCTTGAAAGCATTTTATTGTTTTGCCATTCACACTTAATTCTATATGCCACACAGAATTATTGGCTATGGTGTGTAGTAGCTTTAGTTTCGTTCTATTCCATATAAATACTCAATTGTCTCAGCACTACTCATTAAAAAGACTGACATTTCCCCCACAGATCTGCAGTCCCACCTCAATCATAAATCATGTGGCAGTCACTTTCTGTGTTTCATTTTGTCTCACTGGACTGTTTATCCTTTTAGCACTAACACAGTATCTTAATTCTATAGCTTTATAAAAGGTCTCAACATTTGGTAAAGCAAATTCCAGGAACTGCAATAAAAATTTAGATGAGTTTCAGAAATAGTCCTATCTTTGTAAATTGCTTCTTCTAATTCGTGAACTGGTATTATCTTTACATTTTAAAAATCCTAACCTTTATTTAATAAAACTTTTATTTGACTTAAAAGCCTTCAGAAATAAAGACCTACAGATCCAGGGAAGACTACCTATTTTTATGTTTATGTTCCATGAAGAATGGATGGCCATGTAGAAATGACTGGAAAAGGGAGTGTGAGCTAATGGTAAAAGGTTAAGAGGGTCCCAGCAAGCCCTGTTGGTTCAGATTCTTCTTGGCTTTTCTGTATAGCCTTCTTTCTTTTTCTTTTTTGTATTTTATTAGAGACAGGGTCTCCCTGAGTTGCTAAGTGCCTCGCCATTGCTGAGGTTGGCTTTGAAATCGTGATCCTCCTGCCTCAGCCTCCCAAGTGCTGGGATTACAGGCATGTGCCACCGCCCCTGGCTAGCCTTCTTTCCTTCTGGGCCTAAGGCAGGTCCTGTCTGGAATGAAGGTCTTTAAGGGAGAGGAGGGTAAAAGGATAGGGAGCAAGAGAGGGAGAGAAAGAGAGAGAGACCTGTCTAGGTTTTATGACTGGCTTTGGGAGAGAAAGGGGTGAAAAACAGGAGGGCAAGAGGAGGGCAGAGGCTTTGCTGCTGAGGTTGCTTTGGGGACCCCAATCTTCTTCAGTTCCATGTTCTCAAATCCCCAAATCCCCACACTTTGAGCTATCATGTTCTGATCTGACCCCGCCCACCTCCCCTCTCTCCCTCCCTCCTCCTCCCTTTCCCCCTTTAAGAAGGGAATAGGGAGTGGGTAGGGAAAAACTGTAAAATGAACCCAAACTAACTTTCCAATGCACATATGTGAATATACTATAATGAAACTCATCATTTTGTATATTCATAAGATACTAATTTTTAAAAATGTAAATAAATAGATCAGTAAAGTGAAAGAGAACAGAGGGAGGGAGGATGTGGAGGGAAAGGGAACTAAATTGGAGCAAATTATATTCCGTGCACTTATAATTATGTCAAAATGAATCTAATGTCAAGAATATCAATTATGAACAAATAAAAAATAATGAAAAAAGAATAATGACTTCACTGATTTTATAAAATGCATTCTCACAAACAATTCAATTGAGAGAAGTGAAAAAGGAAAGTAAAACAGAATGTACAATTCATCTCACCAACCATAACAATTATTAAAAGTGGTAGCCATTCCAGGTGTCTCTAGAAATATGTACAAACACACAAGTAGAAACAGTTCAATAAAACAGGAGTATTTTGCACATGCTATTTTAAAATAAAATTGTTGAATTTTGCATAAATTTCATAACAGCAATGAAAACCTGAAGTAAAACTGAAAAAAATTGAACTTCAGAACAATGTTTCCTCCCTGTAAAAAAAAAACAGTTCTTAATTGTTCTTGTAACAGTCACTCTTCATCTTTTCTCCTAATTTCAACATTCCTCCATTTCTTTTCCTTTTGATATTCTTTGTCTAGATTTATTCCTCTCAACAAAGGTTTATTTTCTACATAAAAGTCTTGCATTTCTTTTGTGGAATTTGTAGTAAGGTTCTTGTATTATCTAATACTACTATAAGTATTATAGCAGTTCATTTTCAAAGCAACTGTTACTTGTTTGAGACAGAACTGATTTGTCTGCACAGATTTTTACATCCAGGAACTACATTATCTTATTAATGAGTTATTAATAGTTTTTTTGCATATTTTCCATATATTCATAAATATGCAAATAAAGAACATCTACCCTTTTATATTTTATCTTTCTTTTCCTAGTGCAGTAGCTAGGACTGATGGAAAGAAGTAATGGACCCCCTTGTTTTGTTCAAATTCACCACTAAATGATTTTTGACTATGTCATGTAGCCATGTTTTATCAAGTTAAGGATGTTCTTCTGTTCTTTGCCAAGAATTGTTTAAAATCAGAACTGTATTTTGAACTTACCTGAAAACTTTTTCTTCATTGTTGACAGGATTACAAAGATAATCTTTCCCCTTAATCTGCTAATGTGAACTACCTTGATAAATTCTGCTAACTTAATAATATATTTTGAAAAATCACTCATTAGTTCATGGAAATTTTCTGAATTATTTTCTATAGTATCCTGTGAATCATGGTTTATTCAGTCAACCTTCACATGACAGTTATATTATTTCTAATTTTTTGTCATTATACAAAAACACCCCAACAAAAAATCTAGTGTATATGCAAGTGTCCCCCCCATCCCTTGCCTTTTTCCTGTATTATTAGGGGTGCATATTCAGAGTAAATTCCCAGGAATGGTATTGCTAAGAAAAAAATGTGTACTTATATTGTTGTTAGAGACTGCTCAATTCCCCTCCAAAGGGACTATACCATTTTTCTATTCCCACCAGTGATTAATAAGTACTTATTACCCCTATGACTCAGCAATAGTAGCTTTAATTTATTTTTTATTTATTTACTTTTTTTTACTAAAAGTGAAGTTGAATATCTTTTTACATGTTGAAGGGATATTTTTAAATGTGTGTGCGTGCACTGTCTGTTCCTCTGTTTAAACTAATTTTCTAATGTATTCTGCTTTGGTTATTAAAATTAAATTTTTTCTTTATATATATTTTTTTGAGAAACAAAATATATATATATATATATATATACAGACACACACACACACACACCTTTTTTTTTTTCCCTTGAAGAATGTTGGGCTGGGACGTAAGCTCAGTGGCAAAATGTCTGCCTTGCATTCGCAAAATCCTGGTTTTGACCCCCAGTTCCAAAAAAGACAAAAAGAACCCCACCAAAAAATAAATAAATAAGATTAAAAAAAAAAAGAATGTTACCTCTTTTATGTCTTACTTCCATTACTACTTTTTTTGACAGTCAAAAGATGATTGCTTTACAACGTTCAAAGTCAATGAGAGAGTCTTTTTGATGTTAGATTATTTTTTCCCAAATAGATATTAAAGTTGTTTTTACTTTGGGATGTGTCAATTTTATAACCTGTCATCATCTAGACTTTTCAGTTGAAATGATATGACTGATGCTACTTCATTCCTTACCAACAATCTTTTTGCCTGAGACTACACAGCAAGGTTTAATGTAACAATTATGTTTCTAACAATTTAATATGGAGGCAGTGATTTCAAGTCTGAATTTCTTGTTTAATTCAGCATAGAATGTCAAACATTGTGCTCCATGATGAAGGAAGCTGACTGTAATTAAGACCATATGTTACATAGAAAGGTGTCTATTTAAGGTGTTTCACAATGATCTAAGATGTACTCTCTCTCTCTCTCTCTCTCTCTCTCTCTCTCTGCATGGTCAACACCTACATACCCAGTGAGTTCTATATCTGGCTAGATTTATTGAACTCCCTCAGCCCTTCTTTTTGCCAACCTGTAACACTGGTGCACATCTCTAACCATAATGATGTGCTTTTGGCTCTGTCTTACTGACTACACAATGAGCATCCTAAAAGGTGTGGGAACTGTTCCTTTTATATGTATACACAAGTAATAGACAGATCTTTGTTGAAGAACTATTTTATTGAATGATGACTGAATTTCCAGTTCTAGAGGTTATTATGCTCTAGTAAACAAATGGCTAGAATATCTATATCAATGAGTAAAGGAATAATAAACATAAAAGAAGATCAAATACTGAAACAATATCATACCATCTATAGCTCCCAGGTTAGATGAGAAAGGCAGCATGTTTGTGCGTCAAAGATAAAACCATGATAGTTGTAAACTGAGGCAATGCATTAAAAAAAAAGATGTTTAAATGAAGAATTAACATATCCAATTACATAGTGCAATATGAGAACAAGTCAACTACATTCATAAAATTCAAAGACTAACTAGGATATGAAAGAAATCACTACACATAATACAGCGTAAACTGTGCTTTTCCAGCTAGATCATCTACTGATAGATCTAGAGCAAAGATCAGAATAAATGTTCTTCCACATGAAATTGCTGCATAAATAAGAAATAGCTAACATTTGTAAGTATTTGTGATGTGCCAGGTACTATCCTAATCCTCTCCCTACATTCACTGATCTAATCCTCACAACTATAGTTCCATTTTTCAGAGGTAAAAAATGAGGCATAGAAAAGTAAACTATCCATAATCACACAGCAGTTTGGCCACAGAATACATGCTTTTAATTATCATGTCCCATTTTAACATCTTTATTTTAATTGGCCACAAAGCCTTACTTAAAAGGAACTGCAGAAGAACCTCCTAACCTCAAGCTCTTTAACATAATCACATCTGCAAAGTTCCTTTTGCCATGTAACATAACACAAACATGTTCCAAGGATTAGAATATCTTTGTGAGGCCACTATTTCTGCCTCATGCTTTTCAATATGGAAAGCTCTACAGGCTACAGCTGTCCAAACCAAGATTTCTTAGAGTTTTCTGGAATCCCAGGGATGTCACTGAGCTGTCACAAAGAACTCCAAGTAAGGGAGTGATTAAAAAAGAGTAACATTTGAACTTTGTGCACTGGGCAATGCACATTCACAGGAATGGACACAGACTGGGCAGCCCAGAGAGCAATATGATAGGTCTTTGACACACATATGGCAGTGATCAGCAGGACTATGTTCATTTGGTTAATTCCATTTTCAATTTTTATTGCAAGACAAAGGAAGCCATTGGTAACTAGTGAGCTCTAAGTTGTACTGAAGACAAAAAGCACATCTTTTTCTGACTTATATGCCCCAACCACCTCTTATGCACCAACCAGAGGAAACACGCTCTCACTAGTGTCAAAGAGAGTTGGAGGGAATTTCTCAATTCAGTGTGATTTCTGATGAAGGGATATAGGACCTGGGAGAGGAAAATTCTGAGCCTAAACCTAAAGACAACTCTGATAAGTTAATGACAATGAATTACAAGATTTGGAACCATTTCACCACGCTACTGAATAGGGGACACCAAAAGTCCATCTTGATGATGGAAACTGTTTATTAACAGGTGGTACTTGGGCAAAAACTCAAGTTGCTCTATTTCACTGTGCTTCATATGTGGAAAACAATTTATGAAGGTAGCTATGGATCCCCCAAATGGCTGTTTGTTAAACACAGACAAGTTCGCTCAAGAATGTTTTAAAAACTGTGTAAAAGCATCTGACCTAGCCAACAACGTTACAGCTACTACCACTGGGGAGAGGAAAGGGAATTGTGTAAGCAAGGCCTCTGCCTCTGCTGAGCACCCCACAGCACTGATACATAGCATATGAAGCACCACTCTACCTGCAACAGGTACAGAGAACAGTGGGAGTGCATCTGTAGTCCCTCATCCCTAGCCCACAAAGTCTTTGTTCCAAGAGGAGGCCAAGAAAAATGAAGGTCTGAGTACAGAGTAGGATGGCCTCACATTCCATAGTTCTCTGTGTAGCGACAGAGATCATGGAGAACCAGACAAGGAAAGGACCACCAGCCTGGGGATGAGTCTGGAGTGACGTGGATATGAAGGTCAGTGGCATCCTTTAAGACCCTGTCCTCACATGTGGAAGAGAGAGTCATTTTTTCTTTCAACTTTTTATTTTTGCTTTTTAAAAATTGCTATTGTTTACATCACATATCATACCATAAGATTTTTTTTCCTTCTAGTCCAAAATTGGAAATGGCACTACAGTCTTTGTTCCCAAATAGTACATTATTGTCTAGATCAGAACATTAATGAGGGAAATTACCAAAGATTATATCTTTTGAAAGTACTCATTTGAGTTTGCTTATTGAATAATTTCATTTGCTTGACTTTTTACATGATATTGTACAAATGTTTGTCACAGGCACTTACTTCAATGAGAGGTGAGTTAGTCTTTATTTTGCCTTGGTGCTTGGTGAATTAAATGTCATGAACAAGGAGTACAAAATTTTTTGTCCATACTTTTAGGACAGAGATCAACCTGATATCTAAAATGTAAACTAAGCACTATGATATGTATCTGATAATATGTATGTTATCATTGTTTTAGATTTATCATACTTCTAATTAAATTCACTTGTCTGGTACTACCAATTCAAAATCTGTCACACACTATTTTAAAGTGCACACTTCTTTGTAATTTTAAAATGCAATAAAAAGATATATATATAAAATAATAATACTTTCTATTATTTTGGAATAATTTTAACACAATTTAAAATAATGATATTGTCAAACTGGTCATAATATTTGGTAGATGACACAAAACATGAAATAGATCTTAAAAATCTAGCAACAGAAAATTTTTGCAATTTGTGTGAAAATTCCACACATACAAATTGTGTGAAAATATGAAAACATACATACAATTTCTTTTGTTTTGTAACTGATTAGTAGTTAGGAACTGCTCCAAGCTTTCAAGATAAAGAGTAAAATTGTAGGAAGTTTGTTCACTTTGAAATTATTTTAAAAGTTTGAAAAAAGTCTCAAGGATCATTTCATTCAAATAATAATGTTTCTGGGTCTGTCAAAATTATACCCAATTAAAGTTGTTTGTATATGTGATATGAGTATATTCTTGTTTTTCTTTTATTGATTGGTACTAGAAATATGTATTTTTATGTGTTCAGAAATATGTAATTTAGATCATGGCTGAATTTTAAGTGTCACTATCACATCTGGAAAAAAAATAACTTAATAAACACTCTCACAAAACCTGGGGTGATTAAGTGGGTATGTGCTTCATACAGAGATGCCATTTAGCACAAAAGGAAGAGTCACCAACAGGTGTTGGGTTGAAAAGTTGAGTGGCCAGAGCACTTTCAAGAAAAAGCAGGCCAGATATTGCTTAGAGCTTTGAAGAAGAAGAGCCTACTCAAAAGACATTTCCTATGAACCAAGTTCTGCAAAGTTCTGGAAAAAACCTTTTGACTTCAAGTGACAAGATTCATGGATTTAAAAAAAAAAAAAAAGCTGAGTCAGACATAGTGGTGCACACCTATAATCCCAGCAACTCAGCAAGTTAAGGCAGGAGAGGCCAGCAAGTTCAAGGCCAACTTAGTAAGACCCTGTCTCAAAATAAAAAAAAAAATCAAAGTGCTGGGTATATAGCTCAGTGGTAGAGCACACCTGAGTTCAATCCCCAGTACTGCAAACAAACAACAAAGAAATTATAAAAAAAAAAAAATCTTGGGGGGCTGGGGCTGTAGCTCAGTAGCAGAGCACTTGCCTAGCATGTGTGAGGCACTGGGTTCGATCCTTAGCTCCCCATAAAAATAAACAAAGCCATGCTATCCATTTACAACTTTAAAAAAAAAATCTTGAAATGTTTCCAAAACTGCTTGGGCTTGAGAGTGATATAGAATATCAACAAGTCTTAAAACTTATAAAAACCAGCTAGGAGAACTACCGGACAACTTGAATGGTATTTTCCTTTCCTTTCAATATAAGTACATGACTGGATGAGGGACTCTGGCTCTGACTGTCCTGCTCAGTCTCAGTGTTTAGACTCAGTCTAAACAGAGTCATAGTACTTAGCATGTGTGTTTGTCAAAACTCATAAAACTGCACAATAAAAAGGATGCCTCATATATTTAAGTGACACCTTAATAAATCTGACTTTTGAAAAAAGATCACAGTAAAGCTAGATGCTGTGGCACAAGCCTGGAGTCCAGGTGACTTGGGAGGCTGAGGCAGGAGGATCCCAAGTTCAAGACTAGTCTCAGCAATTCAGTGAGGCTCTCAGCAACTTAGTGAGACCTTGTCTTCAAATAAAACATAAAAATGGCTGAGGATGTGGCTCACTGGTAAAGTGCCCCTGTGTTAAATCCTCAGTACCCAAAAAAAAAAAAAAAAAAGGCATAACAAACTTATAATTATACAAATTATATAAAATAAAGGTAATAAAAATGCCATAATTCTTAGAAGCATCCTGTCATGATAATGTAGACACAACAGCCTTATCACCATTGAAATGTTGGGTGTCCACAGTATAACAAAGAAACTTTTTTTCATTCTACAATTAAGTTAAAGGTTAAATTGTCCTTCTATTGTTTCAATGACATTTTTAATGAATATAATTTTATAAGTTATTTTTCAATGACATAGGCCCTGGAAAATATGATCCCAAATCAAATATAGCCAAAGGAACTACATGTACTCTTTCTTACTTTGATAAAAATAATTCAGGGAATAGAAGGGTTTAGTGAGCTTTCTGTATCTCTGAAATAAAATACCAAAATGCTATATCAGAATACAATAATCTAATTACTTTGGGCTTAATCTTTCATAGCAAATGGATTTAATTTACAGAGTTTCTTTTCAACTCAGCAACCTGAACCCCATAAAGACTTTAATCTGTCCATTTCATGACTACATCATCTGCTTCGAGGATCTTGTTTGCTACAGAAGTATAGCAAGTGAGCGAATAACCAAACCACAAATATAGAACTGGAATCTATTTCAATTAAGGGATGTGGTTTGAAAAGAAGATAAAAATTAGAGAAAATTTTAGCAAATTTATTTACTTCATCATCTCAGCAATCTTGAAATTTCCTACAAATATGACAAAACCAAGTAACATACAGCTATTTCTTCATAAAAAAAAGCAGATTGGAAATTACCTTATACGAAACATTAACAATAACATTTTATAGTGACTGTAAGATTATTGAATCCTATGATGTAGGTACTGTTATCACCATTTAGAGGTGATAATGAAAATATAGTAGCCACTACTACTATCCAGCCAAATGCTTTGTATGTGGTGTCTTAATTTTCAAGTAACCCTATGAATTAGACACTGTCATTATCTCCTTTTATAAAGAATCAGGTACAGTCACTTAACTACTGATTGGCAGATGTTAGACTCAAAAGTGCAGGTATCTTGTATCTTGTTTGTCTAAGCCTATACTGTTTATACTTCAAATGCCTTCTTCCAAAGAGCATTTAAAATACTGGAATATAACTTTAATTATGAAGTTTTCTGGGTGATAACACACACACTATATTTAACTCTACCATAAAGTGTAAAGAGTCTATTAAAAAATGCATCACAGTGGGCTGGGGCTGGGGCTCAGTGGTAACACACTTGCCTGGCATGCGTGAGGCACTGGTTCAATTCTCAGCACCATATATAAATAAATAAAATAAAGGTCTATCAACAACTAAAAAAAATTTTTTTTAAAAAGTGCATCACAATAGTACAGTATACACTTCCAAAAATGAACTACTTCATCAGAAGTAAAAACTGTGCACTGTATAAGGACAGAACAAAGTACAGAAGTGGAATAGGCAAAAACTTTACCCAGGGTGCTTGACTAGGGTATTTATAGCCTTGTCAAGATCTTCCACAAAGAAAAAAGAATTGCTATATATTCTTTATTTCCCTGATAAGGGAAACTGTTTAGTATCTGTTTCCCCAGGTCCAGGTTTAACAATCATATATGATTATTTAAAGAATAGCTTCATGTATAAAGAAAAGAACTAACATAGCAAGCCTGAGACGGTTACTCTAGAAAGCCTGCTTACAATGTTGGTCCATGGCTGACATCTGGGAACCTGGATTTGAGCAGGGTTCCCATCATGCCCTGATAAGAAGGATCACTATGCCTAAACTGTCCATGCAAATAATATGGTTTATGCTGAACATCTGCTTTCTTCCTGGAGTCTGGAGTTTTGGTCCGTGCTAAATGGAGGGTTCCTACATGATGATCAGACCCCAATAAGTGTCTTGTGCACTGAATCTCTAAGGTGCTTCCCCAACAGACACTATTTTTCATTTCACAGGTGTGAAAGAATGTTGAGAGAATTAAGTATATATTTGACTCTGCTGGGAGAGGACTCTCAGAAGCTTGGTTTCCTCTGGAATCTGCCTGTGTGCCTTTTCCCTTTGCTAATTTAGTTCTTGTGTTTTCTTACTGTAATAACATTGAATACAACTGTGAGTACAACTATATGTTGAGTACTGTGAGTTCTCCTAGCCAATTACTAAACATGGGACGTTTTGAGGATCCCTGACATAAATAGTAAGATACTTTCACAATAAAGCGATAGCTACTGCTAACACAGTGGCCATGAAAATACGCTTAAGATTGGCATACCTGGAGATCTTTTACCTGTCACTAACAAGTAGAAAAGTAAGTTCCAAACACCTGACCTTGAATTATATGATGTAGATTTCTTGTACCCACCAGGCACTCTAGCAGGAAAAGAATCAGGAGACCCTGCTCCAGCACCACCTTCTTCTTCATCTTCTTCAAATTCCAAATGCTCTTCCTCACCAGGTGCTAAGATTCTCCTATATGAAAAAGGACAGAAAAAATTAGTAAGCTACTCCACTTAATATACCAGCTAACACTCATAGTCACTAACTTCCCAGATAAGAAGCTGATTATTAGGTTAATATTGATATAAATGTCAATGTCAATCATCTCATTGCTACCAATGATATCAGCCAGCATTTATTGTTGTTTTTTTGATAGCTGCCATTCTGACTGGAGTAAGATGAAATCTTAGAGTTGTTTTGATTTGTATTGCTCTAATTGCTAGAGATGTTGAACATTTTTTCATTTATTTGGTGATTGTTTATATATCATCTCCTGAGAAGTGTCTGTTTAGTTCCTTGGCCTATTTATTGATTGGGTTATTTGTGTTTTTTTTTGTTTGTGTGTGTGTGTGTGTGTGTGTGTGTGTGTTAAGGCTTTCAAGAGCTTTACAAATCCTTGAGGTTAGTGTTCTATCTGATGTGTTTGTGGTAAAGATTTGCTCCCATTCTGTAGGTCCTCTATTCACCTCACTGATTGTTTCTTTTGCTGAGAAGAAGCTTTTTAGTTTGAATCCATCCCATTTATTGATTCGAGGACATGGGGAAAAAGGCACACTCTTACACTGCTGGTGGAACTGCAAATTGGTAAATCCAATCTAGAAAGTAGCATGGAGATGCCTAGGAAAACTTGGAATGGAATCACCATTTGACCCAGATATCCCACTCCTTGGGCTATTCCCAAAGGACTCAAAAACAGCTTACTACAGGGACATAGCCACATCAATGTTTATAGCAGTACAATTCACAATAGCTAGATTGTGGAATGAACCCCGATGCCCATCAGCAAACAAATGGATAGGGAAACTTTGGTATATATACACAATGGAACATTACTCAGCACTACAAGAGAATAAAATCATGGCATTTGCAGGTAAATGGATGGAGTTGGAGAAAATAATGCTAAGTGAAGTTAGATAATCTCCCAAAACCAAAGGTTTTATATTCCAGTATCTTCTTTGATATGAAGATACTATCTTATAAAGGCAAGAGAGTGGGGATGAGAGGAATGAAAGAGCTTTAAATAGAACAAAGAGGGGGGAGGGAGGAGGGGATAAGGGGATAGGAATAATGGCAGACTGATTTACCCATGATTACCCTAAATACATGTATGAAGACACAATTATTGTAAAAATACTTTATATAAAACCTGCAATGCATGATTGAAGATCTGAATGGTACTTATATACTTTGTATACAAGCAGTTGTATGTAAAAAGATACTATACTTGTGCATGATGAATAAGTAAATAAATAATAAAAAAAAAAAAAAAAAATAAAACCTGCAACTTGAAAAATTGTGCTCTTTATATGTAATATGAAATGAAATGTACTTTGCAAACATGTATAACAAATTAGAATCATAAAAAAATTTTTAAAAATATATCAATGTTACTATATTTGATAGGGGAAAAAACAGAAATATTTGAAAAACAGGCATAAAATAGATAATAAAATGAGAAGACAAAATATGGGTGCTTATTTATTTACCTTAATGGGACAGGCTGAACATCAAATGGAAATTCTTTATTATATGTGAGAATATTCTTTAGGACTAGAACAAAAACATACAGAAACATTAATCTTCCATAGATAAAAACAAAGTGTTATATCTTAAATAGATAACTTTTAATCATATTTTATAATGTATTAAACAAACATTTATATATAAAATATATAAAAATATTTTATTTATTTATTTATTCCCAGCTGCTTCACTATTATTTCAAGACTCTGCAATTGACTACTGAGTGTCTTAGCAAAATAAAAATATCCATAGCAGACTGCAGGTACCAGTATTTTCAGAGTAGTGTAAGTTCTCCAAGGAAAGTCTCAGAGCCCTCATAGAAAATGAAGTGTAAAATAGTTCTCTAATGTATAAGGTCCTAGGTGAGATATGGGGTACCAGTGAAAAGAAAGAGAATACCTCTTCTCTGAAGTATTTTAATTAAAAGATTGATAGTGAAGTTGACCAATTAAATAGAGATAGGATAAGTAGATTTCCCTCAACACTATCAAACTGGTAAGGTTTGTAGCAGCAAGGTTATAATTCTAATATTCCTTTTATGATAAAATTTATTATATATGTGTATACATACATACATGCATATATATGTGTATGTATATGTATGTTTACATACACACACACAGTGAGCAGACTTTCTCCTCAAGGGAAGTCTTCAAACAACATAATGGTATCACCTCTTGTGTTCTGATTATGGTCAAGCTATACTCCAGTGATTACTTTCTGGCATGTAAGCCTACAAACAGATGTTCTACAATTTTACCTGTATCTGGAAAAATATTTTATGAAATTTAGTGTTTCATTTCCCGATTTATGGGTTCCTACTGACTACCTGCAATTATATCAAGGTGACTAATTAGCATTATTAATTGGGCAACCCAGAAGGCTCCCATGGTTTTTATTCTAATTACTCAGACTTTAATTTTGGAGTCTTACAGATTAGAATTAAAAGGAGTATGGTATATTGGATTTCTAAAGAAGGAAATTAAAAAAGCACAGGTTGTAATTACATAATTTATTCCAACAGGAGTCAGATTTGTTCAGACTTCTAAATCATCCAGTGAGAAAGAAGTTGGAAACTTGTGCCTAGATTCTCATTACTCATTCGTATTCTCTCTCCCTTTAACTCTTCCTTATTCTTTCTCTTTCTTCTTCTCAACAAATGCATACTGAATACCCACAATGTTCCAATCCCTGTTTTAGTTACTAAAGATACACACTAATCAAGAACTCATATCTGGACCTTAGACCTTTCCAAGGAAAAGTAGACAATAAATATGTCAACAAATAAACAAAATAATATAAGATTGGGATTAGTGGTATGAAAGACACAAACAGGATGCTGTGTAAAAGCAGAGAGAACTTAGTGGAGTAGCCAAGGTAGACAGGGTACCTTTCAAAACTAAACTGTAAGAAGACATTTGAGCCAAGATCTGAGATGACAGGAATCATCCAAAAGTAGCTCTAGCATAAGGGCTTCCCAGGTATTAGAGAACAGGCTGGAGCAACAACAAAGGCTCCAAGAAGGAAATAATTTGCCTTATTCAAGGCATAGAAAGGACCATAGGAGCTTAAATCTGACAAGCAAGAGGGAAGCAGCAGGAGATCAAAGTAGAAGGTTTAAATCAAAACCTTATTCTACAATTACACCAATAACTTGAACATTTACATAAATACTCTAATTTCCCCAATTCTAAAATGAGAATGCTACTTCCTTTACAGACTGTTGAGAGAATTAAGAAGCTACATAAATATATGTGAATGGCAAGGGAAAATCTAAAGTACCATATAAGTCTGCATTGTTATATGGACATTCATTCCCTCCATGACCTTCTTGATCTAGTTGACTAGAATCCTAATATTTCTTATCTCACTAAGAAGTACTGTTTATTTTTTAATACAAGAACATCCATTCTATACTTCTGCATGATCATTGTTACTCAACTATTAAATCAACTCAATATTAATAAACAATATTAATAAATATTGATCACTTATACAACAATAGAATAGATACCAAGAATGGGGAGCAGGTAACCAAAAAGATCATGTCTCACTCATATCAGAACAAAAACACAGAAATGATCATATTGTAATAATAGTTTAATGAAGTGGGCAAAAAAAAAAAAAAAACCCTTAAAAATATATACAACAATTTTTAAAAGTTGATTCTGTTTTGGTGGCATGTGTCAGTAATCCCAGGTACCAAAAGCCTGAGTCAGGAGGATTGCAAATTCAAGGTCTGCCTGAACAACTTAGGGAGACCCTATCTCAAAAATAAAACAATAAAAGGGATGGGATTGTAGCTCAGTGGAAGAGCACTTGCCTTGTACATGTGAGGCGCTGGGTTTGATCCTCAACACCACATAAAATGAATAAATAAAATAAAGGTATTGTGTCCATCTACAACTGAAAAAAAATTATAAAAAATAAAAATAAAAAGGACTGTGAATGTAGCTCAGTGATAGAGTATCCCTGGGTTCAATCCCCAGTACTGCAAAAACAAACAAACAAAAAGTTTGAAAATATATTTAAAAATATATTGGTTATTAAGAATATCTTGGCCAGGCACGGTAGTGTACACCTGTAATCCCAGAGGCTTAGGAGACTGAGGCAGGAAGATCATGAGTTCAAAGCCAGCCTCAGCAAAAGTGAGGCACTAAGCAACTCAGTGAGGCTCTGTCGTCTCTAAATAAAATACAAAATAGTGCTGGGGATGTGGCTCAGTGGTCAAGTGCCCCTGAGTTTAATTCCCAGTAACAAAAACAAAGAAGAAGAAGAATATCTTGTATTTGTATTGTAACATTAGACTTAAACAGTATTTTCTTTTCTTTGGTATCAAAGCTCTGAAGAGGAAGTATTTGCTTTAGAATAATAGCCTCTTGTTATATTATTTTTATAAGTTAAAGTATTATCAAACATTTAATTTATGTGAATAGTTTTAGAATAAAAAAACAAATTCTGTTTTACTTTCTATAACTATAGTATAGGTTTACATTTTCAACAACTATGGAATAACAGATTCTATTGTTCTTTTAAAATAGCATTCTACCTTAAACTTTATATAAGGTTTTCTTTCCACCAATACTAGTAATGATGTTTTAGGAGGATCTGAAGAAGAGCTTGTAATTTCACAAAAAATATTATCATAAGCATGAAGTATGTCATGGGTTGGAGATTAATTGGAGCATTTGGTAAAACTTACACACTTAGGACCACTACATGGCAGACACCTGATGCTACTCCCCCATGGAAAATTTAGCACTTCCAGCCTGCTCTTTCAGAGCATGGCCCTACCAACCTCCTGAAGCTAACCCTCAAAAGATGACAGACAAATATCAAAATGTGTTCTGCTTTTGTGACTGACGTGTTTCATTTTTGTGGTAAGAAAAATGGGCAGCTGCCTCAATTTTGAAAGGTTATTCTTTAAATTATGGGAAAAGATTCCTTCAAAACATTCAAATCTATTTAACTCAACACAAATGTGCCAAGTTCATACTACACATAAAGCATTCAATAGGCTCTGTGGCGGGGCGGGGGGAAGAGTTCATTCATAATCTCTTTGAGGACTGAAATAAGTACAGTTGAGAATAACACATGTGAGAGTCTGAGAATGGATAGTTAAAATGATTCTATACAGGAGAGGAGATAGAGTTTAACTATGCCTACAGACAGCAGAGAAAGCTTTCAGGGAGAGGTAAGATTTCTATGGAGCCTTGAAGGATGGATTCAAAATTCCTTGAAGGAGGGAATTTTGCAGGGTGGTGGTGGGGAGATATGCTTGAGTAAGCAGCAGTATATTACTGAGATTAACATAAGAAAAAATGGCTCAGACTTTCACAATCATAGTTTTAGTATTTTCAGACAGAATTTAAGAGATTTCAAAATGTTGAAGAAAAGGATACATTAGCCAAGAGCTGGGGGTATAGCTCAGTGGCAGAGCACTTGCCTCATATGGGCAAGGCCCTGGGTTCGATCCCTAGCACCACACACACATAAAATTTAAAAATCTTTTTTTTTTTTTAAAGAAACCAGCTAAGCCCAACATATTAAAAGTTAGAATTCATTATTTTTCCTTAGAAGAGGCTTAACTAAAAGCAACCTTGATTAAGTATACTTAATCTGAAATATTGCTATATACCAATTTGTAGAAAATATTTAATTCCAGTGTAATAATTAACTCACAACAAGTGCCTGCTTGGATAAATTCCAAATTACAGAGTCTACCCTACTGAGATACAGTATACTCATTTATGTTCCTTTGAGAAGCAATAGCAGATTAAAATCACCTACAAAGATAACTATCAAGAAGGGAAAAAGTACAAATAAAAAACATTACATAGGGGCTGTGGTTGTGGCTCAGCGGCAGAGCGCTCGCCTCGCACGTGCGTGGCCCGGGTTCGATCCTTAGCACCACGTAAACATAAAATGCATTGCATTGTGTACAACTAAAGTAAATAAATAAATATTTTAAAAATTACATAAAGTATAATAAAATGAATCTCCAAAATACCCTTTCCATTCCTACTCCAAATCTTTTTTAAGAAGCCAAAAAAGTAATAGATTTTAATCTGATCTTCCACAAATACATGGGTCAATAATTTCTTAGGAGTTTGAACTGGAAAGCTATATTAAGGACTGATGTCAATACAGCACCATTACAGGTATTAATAACAGTGTTGTGAAAGAAACATAGGTTGGTCTAGGTGACCCTAAAACTCATTCCTGGGATTTACAAGCTATAAGGTCACTGGCAAGTAAGTGTCAGTGTTGTCCTTAGCAAAATGCAACTGAGATGATTCGAGTGCTTAGCATATAGATGCTACTCTAAAAAAATGGCAATAAATGAAAGATCGTGTAAGGCAACAGAAGTGATTGAGCATGTTTAGAGGAAGAGATAATAAATGTACAGAATAAACAGTACAGAGTCTTTAGCATAGTATCTTATAGATACACCCTATGTATACATAAGATTATTAAATTTTATTTGGAAACAAACAACTAATAGGAAATAGTGATTGAATAAGAAGCCAAAATCCTAATTATTTTTATCATAAAAAACTGAGGGCTGGGAAGGTAGCCTAGTGGTAAAGTACTTGTCTAACATGCCCAAAGCCCTTGGTTCAATCCCCAGTACCATCACACACAAACAAATATAATTTTCATTAGAACTACTGTATAACAACTGTTGTAATCTTTTATTTAAAGGCATCAATGTGGTTTTTTTTCCAAAATAATCTTATGTGTTGCCAGTCATAAAAGATCATATATCATATGAGTCCATTTAAATAAAATGTCTAGAATAGGTCAATTTTAGACAGAAATCCAACTAATGGTTGCCTAGGACTGGGAACTGGAAGGGATTTTAGGGGAATGGCAAGAAGTGAGTGATTGCTGATAAGAATAGGGTTTCCTCTTGGGGTGATGAAATGTCCTAAAATTAATTGTGGTGATGATGTTTGCATAATTCTTCCAATTTACTAAAAAAATTAAATTTTATAATTTAAATTGGAGTTGTGTGGTATATGAATTATATCTCAATCTCATACAAAGTATTTATTAATGCTTTTAAAAAATAAAGTTCTAGGTACAAAAAAATAAAAATTTGTGAGAAATGTTAACATTGAGTGGCATCCCTATATACACTGGCTATAGGCATAAGAACTATTTCTGAATATAAATTGTGTCCCTTATAACATCTCCAGCTCTTATGATCTAGGGCTGGAGATGTAGCTCAATGGTAAAACGCTTGCCTAGCATGTGTGAGGTCATGAATTTGATCCCCAGAACCGCAAAGAAAAAAAAGTTTGTGATCTGGATTACATAAAGTAACCAAAACTATTAAAATGACAGAGTTCATCAGAATTCTTGCCATATTCAGAAGGATGGTGTTCTGAAGAGATGAAATATGATCATCTAAAATTGTGGAAAAGCCACCAGAATCACAACAAATCTGCTATGCATTCCTATGTTGTTGTCTGTTGTTGTTGTTGTTAACTTCTCTTTTCCAACCCAAACAACAGAAAATCAGATCCCCTTCACTAGACTCTGAGAATCCTTTTCCTGCTCTAAATCTGCAATATAATCACATTTCAGCTACCTCAACAATGTATATCTTTGTTAGAATTGCTAATAAATGAATTAGATATTAGCAGCTTGTGGAATTTATATGAACATTCTATTTAGTTCTTTCTTTTGGGGGCGGGGAGGATTGAACTAAGGGGCACTCGACCACTGAGCCACACCCCCAGTCCTGTTTTGTATTTTTATTTTAGAGACAGGGTCTCACTGAGTTGCTTAGTGCCTTGCTTTTGCTGAGGCTGGCTTAGAACTCAAGATCCTTCTGCCTCAGCCTCTGGAGCTGCTGGGATTACAGGTGTGCGCCACCGTGCAAGGCTCTCTTTAGTTCTTAAAACTTTATGTTTTACCTCTTACCCAAAGCATGTTCACATTAAAAGGATTGCACTAGCATGAACTGAGATAGACTGACAAATGTCCTGAGATTTAGGCCCTGCTCAGATACTAGGGATTGAAGTGAAACAAGGCAAATCATTTCATCTCTTTCTTCAATAGAGAATGTGACCACAAGTCTAAGACTCCTTTCTGTTTGAAAATGCTTTGATTTTATGATTCCCTACTTGGAAATCTTACTTAACAGTTGGATAAATAAAATCTACTATTCCCTAGTCACATAAATGCATTGAGGTGTGCAATCTTATCTCAATGAAAAAAAGAGTACAGGAGCTGGGGTTATAGGTCAGTTGGTAGAGAATTTGCCTTGCATGTGTGAGGCACTGGGTTTGATCCTCAGTACCACATAAAAACAAATGAATAAAATAAAGGTATTGTATCTATCTACAACTAAAAAAAAAAATAAGAGTACATTAACTTACATTCATTCAGTCTTATAGTCACACTGTGCCTTTGCCCATATGGCAGACAGTTCTTCTAAGAGAGCAATCATTTGAAACAGCAGAAAGGCTTTATTTGGCAGCATCCTAACCACCAAGATAATTGAAGGAATTTTTTACTTTAAAAAGTTTTGAAGGGCTGGGGTTGTGGCTCAGCGGTAGAGCGCTCGCCTAGCACGTGCGCGGCCCGGGTTCAATCCTCAGCACCACGTACAAATAAACGCATTGTGTACAACTAAAGCAAATAAATAAATATTTTTTAAAAAAAGTTTTGAAGAAGGAAAAAAATGGAGACAACAAAAAACACTTTGTAGTGCATCCCCAACATTCAGACTGTAGTTTTTAATGACATGTAATGTGAATGGGCATTAATGACTGTGGCATCTCTCAACCAGGAATCGAGCTGGGTTCCACTCCGTTAATTCAGGGCAGTGAATCTGAGTTCTTCCTCTTTTACGCAAATGAGTTTGAGCCCGAGCTCCTTCCAGTTAAATGCCTGGAAGTTTGAACTCGGCTCCTCTTTGCTGATGAGATGCCACCTTTATGCGACTATAGAGGAATTAACTTTGTCTGCTCTTGATGTATTTCTGCTGCATGGCCACCAGGTTTGAATACATTTAATTATCAAAATTAAAACCAGTTCTATGGCCCTGTGAAATCTAGCCAGAAGCCAGCTAAACCACCGAGATGGGTTTTTTCAGCTAAAGATTAGCTTTTGCAAATTACCCCTCCCTACAGGGCTCAGCATCACCCATTATCTAAACTTCGCTCCATTGAAAAGCTAATGGTCTTTTTGTGCGTCTGTAGAGGACTCTTCCTTATCCTTCAGCAAATTTAGGATAGATAGATTAATCAGTAGTATGTACTTAGGATAACTATTTTGTTTTTCCCTGATTGACCCTGGAGTGTCCTAAAATTCTTTAAAGTAACCTTCTATAGTTAATTACTGGAATTCTTTAATGTAACCTCCTTTACTGGAAATCTTTAATGTAACCTCCTTTACTGGAATTCTTTAATGTAACCTCCTTTACTTGAATTCTTTAATGTAATCTCCTATAGTTGAAATGTAAATTACTGTTTGTTGGGGTGTATAAAAACCATGCTGAGAAAAGTAAAATCAGAGAAGGATTTCTGCAACCTGACTCGTGTGTGTTATTCCCATTTCGCCGACGTTTCCCCATCAGCACCGTTCCGGGATCCACCTTTTCCCTGCTGCTGAAGCCGTAATGACTATAACTTTATATTCTCTACTGGACTCTACTGCAAATGTTTACCAAAGTATTTATAGTCTTATTAAAAGCCATTAAGACAAAATAAAGGTTAATAGATATTTAGATGAAGTACAACCATATATATTCTATAATGAAGATGAAATCCAAATGGTAATTAAAAATACAAATATTGTAGGAATTTAAAAAGCACCAAAAAATAAGATAAATCCAATCACTTACTGTGCTAAACAATCTTAATATTTACAACAGGTAAAACTTTCTTCCTAAAGGAATATCACTAAAAAATATAAAACAAAACTTACTTGGTTCTAGCTTCTTCAGGTCCTCCAGTTTAAATTCTTCCTGGGACTGTGTGGACTAAATTTAAAATATGCATATTATATCTTTTCATTACAAAGATTTCACGGCACCCTATATCTTTTAAGTGGCAAGAACCAAATATTTAAAATCAATCTATTTCTTGCTTTCAAGGCAGAAAATAAAAAGTCCCAAACTGATTTTTTGGTTTTGCATTTTTGGAATGTTCAAGCTAATAGTAACAGAAAAAAATAAAATCATATCTTTTATTTCTATAGCGTACAAAATATGAACTAAATCATTAAAGTATGAGTTTAACTGATTAATTCCTATTGTTATAAAACCCTTCTGAGATAATACTGCTTTGGGTATGAATGTCTAATGTCTTATCAGAACAATTTCGAATAACTCATTCAAAAAAAAAAAATGTCGTTTACCTGTAAAGCTGCACTTCGCAATTCCAAGCATGTTGCAATTTTGCCTATGGTTTTCTGTAGGAAAAAAAAAATGCCATAAATCCCAAGATAATTTTAAATGTCATTTGCTAAAAATCAAGAATTTTTATTTATAAGAGATCTATAGGGACTGGGATTGTAGCTCAGTGGTTGAGTGCTTGCCTCGCATGTGTGAGACACTGGGTTCAATCCTCAGCACCACATAAATAAATAAATAAAACAAAGATATAGTGTCTATCTACAACTTAAATTTTTTTTTATGTTTTATTTTTATTTTTTTGGTGGTACCAGGGATTGAACTCAGGGGCACTTGACCACTGGGCCACATCCCCAGCCCTTTTTTGTGTTTTTATTAGAGACAGGGTCTCACTGAGTTGCTAAGTGCCTCGCCATTGCTGAGGCTGGCTTTGAACTCCCGATCCTCCTGCCTCAGCCTCCCAAAGTGCTGGGATTACAGGCGTGCGCCACCGCGCCCGGCTCTACAACTTAAATTTTTAAAAAGAGTTCTACAATTCTTTAAATAAATTATTATTCCTCTAGCATCTTGCAGATTTTAGAGAAGAGAATCAGAAGACAAAGGGCGGAAAAAAGGGAGAGAAGTGAGTATATACTCTCTTCTAAACTAACATGCCACAACTAATTCTAAATTAAGTTTGGTTTGGTAATAGATTTAGATATGATTTAAAGGGCAACAAAGATAGCCATTATGGAAAGCAATGTGGAGGTTCCTCAAAAGATTAGAAATAGAACTATGATATGATCCAACAATTCCACTCCTGCATATATGGCCAAAGGAAAGGAAATCAGTAAGTTGCAGAGACACTTGCACTCCCATGTTCATAACAGCACTATTTCTATTATCCAAGAAATGGAAACAACCTAAGAGTCCATCAACTGATAAGTGGATTTCAAAAAATGTGTTACATATACAATGGAATACTATTCAGCCATAAAAAGAAAGAAATCCTATCCTTTGCAACAACAGAATGGAACAAGATCATTATATTAATGAAGTAAGCCAGGCACAGAGAGACAAGACCCAATAATCTTACTCATGTGGAATATAAAAAGGTTGATCTCATAGAAGTTGAAAGTAGAATGGTGGTTACCAGAGTTCGAAGCCAGTAGGGATGGGAGGTGGTGGATAAATAAATGCACCCTACATTTCAAAAGATAAAAGAAAGAATTTTGAAAGTTTTTAAACATAAAGAAATGATAAGTGAGTAGAAAGTGCTTAACTGGATTTAAATATCATACAAAGTATACATGTATCAAAACATATTACCCCATTTATATGTACTATTTTTGTTATCTGTAAAATATTGACTTTACTTATTTAAAAAAGTTTTCTTTTAGTTGTAGATGGACACAATACCTATATTTATTTATTTATTTTTATGTGGCGCTAAGGATTGAACCCAGTGCCTCATACATGCTGGGTAAGCAAGTGCTCTAACACTGAGTTGCAATTCTAACCCCAAAATATTAACTTTAAAAAAGAAAAAAAATTTAAAAAGGAGGAGGGCATTGAAAAGGGATTCTGACATCTTCCCTTCCAAGCTTCATCTTCTCATAAAGCCTGAAATTTACTAAAAGACTAAAAAATATCTGAAAGTTAGCACGATGGTCTAATTTAATTCTGATTTGAGCTCAATTCTGACTTGTTTAAATACTTAAGCAATAGTAAACAAAATCAGTATTTGTGATGAATAGTGCAAATTTTACAGCCAATCTATTTTATAAAATGAGCTATAAAACAGATGTGATAGGTCATAGTCTTTGCCATTAATATGCTCATGTTCTAATATATACAGGATCACTACATTAAAAAGAGAGACACTCAATCTATAAGCTTCAGCAAAATAAGTTCCTTTTATATCCTAAAGGAAAAGAACAAGATCTGTGGTAAGAATCCAGTCCCAAAGACTGGGGAGGATTTCCAAATCAAAGAGTGTGGAAAATTGTCATGGTTCAATTACCTAAAATCCCCAACTAAAAGCAGAGGGATAGGTTTGAAAAGTAAAGTAAAGTAGGGCATAGTCATTCTGAAATGGACCTTCAACAGACTCCTTGCTGAGGAATCTATGATTATTTTAACAATAAGATAGACAGAAATGTGTTTTTGTTGTTCTTTTTTTTTTTAAACAGATATGCCCTTAAGAACACTGTTGTGAGCTGGGCAGTTATGTGTACCAGCTACTTGGAAGGCTAAGGCAGGAGCCTAAGAGTTGAAGGCCATTATGGGCAACACAGTGAAGTTCTTTCTAAAAAACAAAAAAAAATCCATGACTGTTTTGATAAAGATATGCAATGCATACATAATTTGAAAGAGAAGGGGAAAAACTAAAGAAAAAATCCTTTAGGTTATTTCAACTGTCTACATAAACAATATTCACAATAAGAATATGAATAGTGGAAATGAAAAGAGGAGATTCATAAAAGAAATTATCAGTGCTGCAGGCAGCTGAACTATGACATTGAGACTTCTAGGTCCTTCCAAAAAAGATATTTCTGAAGTGTCTTTAGGAATAAGTCTAGATCAAAAAAGTGAAGTACTACGTACAACATTTACAATGCTTACAAAATGACATATTCTGGGGGGAAAAAACTGGCCTGTTCTTCTGAATGTATTTTCTGTATGGCTTACAAAAAGTTTAGTAAATTGGATTTGGTGATTTTGTATTTGGTTAATGGTCTTTGAAAGGTAAAAAAGGAGTAAAGGGAAGTAACAGCATTGTCCTGGCCCCTGGTGCTTAGGCTAATGGATACTATTCAATTATTGTATCTACAACAAATAGCTAGGATAGCAACTCACAAAAAAAAAACCATTATTGAGCAAGATACGCCTCTCAGACAAGGAACAAGTAATAATATTTAACATCTCCACAATCTTTAAAATTTCAATATAAAAGCTTAGAAAATATGCAATTTTCATCTGAAAAGAGATTACATTTGAAAATTATGTTTATACATAATAACTGCAAACTACTCAGGTTTATTCATCCTCTCAAACAGCTATGTATAGAAACCAGCAGTAAGCAGTCTTTTCTACATAAAATCTAATATCCCCAAATCATTGTTGTTCAAATATACCACTCAACTCCAACAAAATTAGTAAATAATTTAAGTATAAATATAATAATCAAATAATTTATTAATAACAAATACTATAATTATTAACCATTTGTTAATAATTAATAACTAATGAGCACTAACAGGCTCTCCTAAGTGATTTATAAACATTAATTTAATTAATCTTCCCCACAACTCTAAGATAGCTTTGACCATTTTATAGGTGTGAAAACTGAAGTATGGACAGGTTAAGTAACTTGTACCAGACATCAGTGCCTTCTATACAACACAGCAAGATATTCAATAAAACCACACACTCGCACGCCTGTAATCCTAGCACTTTGGTAGGCTGAGGCAGGAGTATCGCGAGTTCAAAGCCAGCCTCAGCAATGGCGAGGCACTTAGCAACTCAGTGAAACCCTGTCTCTAATAAAATACAAAAAAGGGCTGGGGATGTGGCCCAGTGGTCGAGTGCCCCTGAGTTCAATCCCCAGTACCACAAAACACACACACACACACACACACACACACACACACACACACACACTTCCATCAATACCATTTAGCTACAACTTATTATATTCTTTTAAAACTGATTTTATAAAAGCATTTTGTCTGTATTGAGACGTATCGATGAGCTAATCTTCAAAATAGTAGTTAGCATAGCAGTTAGCTTCTTTTCCTTCTTTACTCTAAAATCCATTTTATTTCACACTTCAAAGATTTAAGATAAAAATGTTGTAGTTTAACAATGAGACCACTAACAAACTATTCTATACTCAAACATTTCTTCAAGTTAAGCAGAAGCAATAGCTTTTTATACAGAAATGTACTGAACTATGGCAAAATACCAACAGGCATTATTCATAACTATTTTAAGGGACCACACCCAACTCCAGTATTAAAAAAGGAGTGAAACACTATCATTTCAGCTGTGGCAATAACTTTTAAAACATGTAGAACTTATTGATATCAAAATCAAGTGTTTGCTACTGAATAGTTTCACCTTTTATAAAAATGAACAGTTCAGAAAAGTGATAAAGAAGCACAAGTTCACATACGCCAGAGTATAAGTATTGACTATTTTAATTAATGTACATTAAACCAAGCACTGAAGTAAGTGAACTTTGATTTTAGAAAGACTTAAGTCACTAGCATTTCATTCAAATTAATTGCTCATTCCTAGTAAGATAAGAAATGGAAAACAGTATCATTTTAGAGTATTAGCTACTTTAGTTTGTCATTGCTAGGAAAATTGATAGCTCTAAAGATCAGTTAAAGGAAAACATGGAATAAAAATGGATAATTTTTATTAATTTTGCTAAAGTGTAAATAAAGGTAAATTAATTTTGCTAAAATGTATTCAATTTATATAATGAAAGAAATCAAGTTTAAAAATACACATGATTCAGTACAGTCTTACTTAATCCAAACTTAACTTTAAAATATTTAAACAGCCACTCAGCTTCCATCTAGCTATGGGGGTTGAGAAAAGATTAGGGGTAGAGAGAAGGTGGTGGTAGAAAGGTGGACTCAATAAAACATAAACAAGTATATATTGCTGGAATTCTCATTACCACCAAATTTGACTCAAAACAGGGAAAAACTTTCTAAGCGTCATGAGACAGGATGTTCTATTTTGTTCAGAAACTTACATGAGAAAATCTACTACACCAAAATAGGGAATTCCATGGAATGAAAGCTTTTGGCAGCTTTTTGTTGGCTACTAAACCCAGTTGTTATAATGTCAAAACTATTGAAACCTGAAATGAAAGCTAAGTGAACTAATAGTGAGGGAGGATCAAATAAGAATCATAAACTCTTCTTTTAACTAGAAATCTTTGAGAATATTAAAAATAGGAAATAAATACGTGAAGTTTTTATGCTATCACCAATTAATAGACAGATTAGTAGGTCTGCTTTAGAATCCTTTAGATATAAAATAAACATTGAGAAAATGTATAAGTTATTCTCTTGAAAATTAGGATTTATTTTAATAAACATGAAACAAATGTCAATAAGATCCATAAGATCCAACAAAACATTTATTCATCAAATATTTTTGAGAGTTCATTGTGAGCTAGACAGCAAAAAGTTTCATAAAGCACTTTTAGAAATAGTTTTGTTTTTTTTTTTTTTTTTGGTACTGGGGATTGAACTCAGGGCCACTCAACCACTGGGCCACATTCCCAGCACTTTTTTATATTTTATTAGAGACAGGGTCTCACTGAGTTGCTAAGTGCCCTCCCATTGCTGAGGCTGGCTTTGAACTCGTGATCCTCCTGCCTCAGCCTCCCAAGTGCTGGGATTACAGGCATGCGCCACCGCGCCCAGCTAGGATTGGTTTTTGAAAACAAAAAACTTCTTTCAAAGTTCCACTAACTACTGAATGGTTGGCATAATTATACAAGTTGTCACTGCTATCAATACACTGAAATAGTATAAGCATAAGAAATATAGCTCAAAATAAAAACAAAATTTTTGCAAAGAATAAGGTTAAAAGCATTTTCTAGTTTCCTTTTTGGAAGAAAATATAATTCAGTTTTTTTCTCCGGTTTATGTATAGGCATAGTATTTAATGCAGATCTAACAGTATGTGACAAAATTTTCTGTATTGTGTTTTTCAGAACACTAGATCCAATGAAATATTCTGTAAAGAAAAAAGGGGAGATTTTCAAAAGCAAATAATTTTGGGGCTGGGGTTGTGGCTCAGTGGTAGAGCGCTCGCCTCGCATGAGCGCGGCCTGGGTTCGATCCTCAGCACCACATAAACATGAAAGCAATGTGTACAACCAAATAAATAAATAAATATTTAAAAAAAAGCAAATAATTTTAAAAATACTGAACAACCAAACTCTTTAAAATATCAAACATACACATTAGAATATTAAAAGTCCAGAGAAGTCACAAACTGTGTGCAAATAACACCTTAATGGGCTGGGGATGTAGCTTAGTGATAGCTAGAGTGCTTGCTTGCCTAGCATGAGGACCTGGGTTCCATTCTTAGGACAATACACACACACACACACACACACACACACACTGTATTAACTTTTAAGAGCCAGTGTTCCCCAGAAAATGTGTGGAAGATCTTCCTTTTCTAGTCATTATTAACTTGAAGTCTTATTATTTTTTTCTTATGCAACAATCATATAAGGCCTATACATCAATATGAATGCTTCTGTCTGTTGTGAATATTTCACTTGCATTTTTACAGAAAATTAAACCTTTAAATGCCTACAACTTTCCTTATATAGAACAGAATGATTTGGGGTCCTTCTCCAAGACCAAGGAATAGGCAGACAGGCAGAAGCTCTGCCTGCAGTCACACCTGGAAGCCAGAAATGCCTCCTGGACAGGTATTATAAATAATATGTTCCTCAGAAATCAGGCTTCCAGGAAAGGAGGAGGTGCAGACCACTTCAAAGGTAGAGGTCACTGGAGTTTTAGGAAGGGAAGACCTAAAAAGGTCACTTGGGGTTCTCTAATCTCATTTCATATATAAGGAAAATCAGGCCCAAAGACATCCAGGATGCAAGATTCTTAAGTCTCTGACTCTTAGGTTTCAGCTCTCTCCTCTAGGTCATGCAGCCTCCTGGTCATTTTGGAGTACAAGGTCTGGGAGTCTTTATAAGCAAAGACAAGCTGAAAAAAGACAGCAGCCAAATGGCTGCTTAAGGAACAGCTATAAATTAAAGAATAAATAGCATTATGAACACCAACTCTAGTCTCAGAATACTAAAGAAAATTAAGAAAAAGTTAATTTTTTTCCTCTTTATATAACAAGGTTCATTTCTTGATAGTAACCTGTTTGTTTATTTTATAATTTTAGTATGTTTTAGGGGGTCAAATGACTCTACAGGCCATGTGGCTCATAGGTTCTATTCCTGAGCAACAAATGCTAAAGCATATATCTAACTCAAAATATGGGATCATTAAAACGTTTTTACTTTTCATTTTGTTTTCATATTCATAACATACTCTATTAACTATTAATTTATGTACCTGGATATCTGAGATTCTATTCATCAAGATTTAGACATTTTAAGTCTCAATTCAATGATGCCAGCTGATCACTTCCTAATCAGTTCCTAGACAGATTTCACAAATCTTACAGAAGTGGTACAGTGTATAGTCTTTGTTCCTTTCCTTAAGCATATCAGCTATTTCCTTTGTGATAATTATTTTCCAGGACTAAGATCCTAAGTCTCCTAAATCTATTGTGGATATTAGCAATTACTATGGAAAAGAGAAAAACACCCTTTTAAATTGCAGTAACACAATTTTTTGAAGTATAAAAAAAATTACATTAATTAAAGTAGATCCTAAATATTTTAAAAATACAAATATATTTGGGCAAGAAATATGGCTAACCCTCTGGGGGCTTTTTCTTTCCAAATTCCTGTAACTAAGAATCAATAAACACAGGCCTACAGGCTAAAAACTTGCTTAGGTTTAATTAAAAAGTCATGCAAAAATTTACTTCCATTTCCCCTTGTGCAAAAAGAAAGAAAGAAAGAAAGGTATTAATAAGGTCACCAGGGTTTTCACACTGCCTTTTCTTAAGAGATGAGGAAAAGACTAACACATATTTTTCACTATCTACAAGATTAAAAATTGACTTAACACTAGTTACTCTGAGCCAGGAGAAAATGGGAGTTGTTTCCTCCCATTTCTTCTCTTCTTTTAAAGTAAAGTTACTTTAAAGTATCCCCTTTTACATAATCTCTAACAGGGAATCAACTTGACATACAAAAATTTTAATTCAAGAAAGAAAGAACAGTACTGAAACATTTTGCAATCTTATGCATTTATTTAACTGACAGATTTATATGCCAACTTCTTGACTTGAGCTAATTTTTTTCAGTGGTGTTTCTTTTTAATTTTTTTCCATTTGTTTTTTGGTTTGGAGGGTTTTGCGTGTGTTTTTTTGTTTTGCTTTGAGAGGTAAAGATAAAGAGTTATGAAAGTTCAGAGTTAAGCATTGAGGTGGAATGCATTTATTCTCAATTCTTCTGTTTTTTCCAAGTGACTCTAGACAAAGTCCAGTCTTTGGGTTACCCACCCTCTTCAACTAAAGTGTGGATGGCTTCCATTAGAGTTAAATAAGGTCTAAATAGTTAAGTAAAGAAATTCATTAAATGGTAAGTTATATATCTATAAATGTTCACTTAATGTTAGGCAAAGCATAATCAGAATGATTTTTTATTTAAATATAACAGTTTTTTGTTTATTTTTCTGCTTAATGGACTAAAAAGCAATTTCATTTGGAACTGAATATATCTAAATATTATTTGATGGTACCTTTTGCTCTTCTGTGAATTCAGAATTGTTGTGTTGAGCTTGGGCCTCTTTTTGTAGATGTCTTGCTAATCTGTAAGAAGAATACATATGATTTTTTAGAACTGAAAGCAAACTATCTCAACTGCAACAAAGTGAAACAATTTAAATCTTTTAAAAACAATGAACTTCATAATATTTCCTTCTGTTTTCCAAGTAATTCCACCTTTTCACGGTAAATCCACATTACCCTTAGAATCAAACTTTTTACAAAAAAAAGTTTGTACAAAATAGTAATGAAAATAAGATACTTTTCATACCATTTCACTGGGACAAATTTCAGAATCTTAGCACCAAAAAGAATCTCAAAGAGCACATAATTCAATTTCCTTTACTATGTACTAATTTCTTCTATAACCAACCAGGAAGTAGTTGTCTAGATTCTACTTTAACACTTCCATTAAGCACCAATAATAGTATCAACCATAGATACTTTATCATTCTATCATAATTAATTTCCTAATAAGATTCGTCCAAATCCAAATTACAGCCATGTTAATAACTCCATTAAAATATGCTTTTGAAACATTTTTAATGGAAAATAAAGAAAAGCCCTCCACCAATCAAAACCAGAAAACACTGCTTGCCCAGTTATCATCGTATCTAAAAATAGCAGGTAGGCCTTGAGTGAGTTTTCCAGGATGAATTTATGATGCTAGTTCAAACTCAATGGTGAAGATCCAAAGCTATTTCTGAGACAGCAAAAAGCAAAGACTGACTCTTACAAAGAAAGGGGGGGGGGACAATTTTAGAAACAGTATTTGAATAGACATGTCTGTAAACAAGATGTAAAAATGGCCAATAAACACATGAAAAGATATTCAGTATCATTAGTCATCAGGGAAATGCATATCAGAATCATAAAATAATTACTTAGCACCCATGCAGATGGGTATAATTTAAAAAATAAAACAGAGAGATAAAGAAAATAATAGGTGTAGGGAGAGTATGGAAAAAACTGGAACCCTCATGCATTGCTAATAATAATGTAAATTGGTGCCAGCCTCTGTGGAAAAGTTTAATACAGTCAAATAAATATAGTTAAATACAGAGGAACTGTATGATCCATCAAACTCCTAGATGAATATATCCAAGAGCACTAAAAACAAATATTCACACAAAGCACACACACATAAATATTTATAGCAGCATTATTAGTAATAATCAAAAAGTCTTACAACCAAAATGTCCATCAATTAATAGATGAACAAAACGTGGTACATATATTCAGTAGAATATTATTCAGTCATAAAGAGGAATGAAACTCAGATAATATGCTAGCTACAGTATGAATGAACTTCAAAAATATTATGCTACATAGAAGAAGTCAGATATAAATGGTCATGTTAGATGATTCCATTTGCATGAAATGTCCAGAATAAGTAAATTCATAGAGAAAGAAAGCAGATTAGTGGTTGCCAGGATATGGAGAAATTTAGAGTGACCGACACCAGGTATGAAGTTTCTTCTGGGAGTGAGAGAAATTGTTAGGAATTACAATAGTGATGGTTGCACAATATTTTGAATACACTAAAGACTACTTCACTGTATACTTTAAAATAGTGAGTTTTATGCTATATAATAAAAATGCAAAACAATAAGCTGGCAAAAGATTTTGAGAATAAGATTGCTATTCTGGTTGAGTCATAGGAATGAGAATGGGCAGCAAGTGCTAGCTAGAAAAGGCAATTGAAGAAGATAGTTCATCATGTTTCCAAAAAAACAAGTACTAGGTAAGAGTTCTATTCTATGCAATCATATCCTTAAAGATCAAGTAGTATTCATTCAATGGCCTCTATCCACTTTATGAAAAGCCTGCATCCTTTATCATTAAGTAAGAAATTCTTACAAGAAATCAACATTTGCTAGGATAGCTCCACCATGTTACTTAATCAAACTTTCATCCATTTACTTGATTTCTTCCAAAGCTGGAAACCACACAATAATATTTTCTTAAAATGTCATTCATAGACTCATAGTTTCATGTTTTATGAATTCTTATGCAAGAGAAGGTACAAATAAGTATGGCCATTGTCCTTTTTCTGGATTTGCTTTCTTTTTTAACTCTTGTGGACCTATGTGGACTCTTTTGTAGGAATTTATAGTCTATATCCTTAGAAATGTCAACATTACTATACATCCCTGAATTCAGGGAAGTTATAGTGTAATAGTTTCCTTATTTGAATATTTCCACATATAATTTGCTATCAGTGGCTCTCAACCTAAGCAGGATTCTTTCTTTCCTTTTTTTTTTTTTTTTTGCATATTTTTATTTAGTTGTAGTTGGACACAATACCTTTTATTTTATTTATTTTGTATGTGGTGCTGAGGACTGAACCCAGTGCCTTGCATAGGCCAGTGCTCTACCACTAAGCCCCTAAGCAGGATTCTTGTCGGGGTGAGGGGGATATGTATACTTTAAACTCCTGTTTAAATACTAATAATCAGAATAAAGGAGGCTAAATTCAAACAATCCTGTTTTCAAAAATTAGGCAAGCGATTGGGAGGAAATGTTGCAAAAATAAAGAACTTGTATCTGTAATACATAAAGAACCCTTACAACTCAATAGGTAAAAGATAATTCAATTTAAAAATAGGTAAAAGATTTGAACAGACACTTCACAAATAAGATTTATGGAGTGAAAATAAGCATATGAAAAGACATTCAACATTATTAGTCATTAGAAAAATGTAAATTAAACCTATAGTAAAGTATACTGATAATGGCTATAATCCAAAAGACAATAACAAACGCTACTATACAGAGAAACAGAAAACCCCTATACACTGCTGGTAGAGATATAAAATGGTACACCCAATTTGGAAAATTTGACAGCTTCTGTAAAAAGCTGCATACTTAACATATGAACTCAGCAATTCTACTTATAGGTATCTATTCAAGAGAAATGAAGATACATGTCCATATAAAGTACTGCACATGAATGTTCAGGGCAGTTTTATTGATAAAACCCAAAATTCAAATGTCAATGAACTAATGAGTGAATATACACATAAAACGTGGTACAGCCATACAATGTAATACTATTCACCAATAAAAAGGAACAAAATCAAAATACATGCTATGACATGGAAATATACTAACTGAAAGAAACTATATGCATAAGATCACATTTGAGATGCTTCAAATCACATTAAATATCCAGAAAAAAAACAAATCTATAAAGACAGAATATAAATCAGTGATTGTCTGGGGCTAGAGTGGGAATATGGAGTGGTTGCAAACGAGCACAAGGAATCTTCTGAACATGATGAAATGTTCTAAAATTTGATTGTGGTGATAACTGAATGACTTGGTAAATTTAATTTTAAAAATCAACAAATTATACATGTAAAACCAATGAACTTCGTGGCATGTAAAATATACCTGAAGTTGTTTAAAGAAAAAAAACTTTTTAAAGCCTAAACATGCTTCAAATCCTAAAAATCTAAAATCCTAAAAATCTAAACCCACAAAAGATTTTATCATTTTAAGATAATGTGAGACCTGATTTTGTCCACTGTGAGAAAATCTACATGTTCTAGATTCTAGATGAGCAAACATAAGGGTTGACATTCTACTAGTAAAGGTGAGAACCTATCAAATATTCTTCTTTAGAGACTCTTCTCAAAAGTAAAAGAGAACTATTATCAAGGGGAAGTTTTAAATATACGTTAAACACATAAAAAGTGACTGATGGAAACCCTACATCATTCCAGACACAGAAATTAGTGCTTTTCAACCTGCAGCAAAGGACAGTTTTTCCTCTCAATTTGTCCCAAGCTCCTTTTTTTTTTTTTTTTTTTTTTTTTGGTACTGGGTATTGAACTCAGGGGCACTCAACCACTGGGCCACATCCCCAGCCCTTTTATGTATTTTATTAAAGACAGGGTCTCACTGAGTTGCTAAGTGCCTCGCCATTGCTAAGGCTGGCTTTGAACTCGTGATCCTCCTGCCTCAGCCTCCCAGGTGCTGGGATTACAGGCGTGCACCACCGCGCCCGGCTCCAAGCTCATATTTTTGTAAAACACAAAAATACGGTCAAGATGTCAAGTTGCTTTAAAGTTTCTAAATGTTTACTCTTTCTTTTTTTAAAAATATTTATTTATTTAGTTGTACCCAATGCCTTCATTTTTATGTGGTGCTGAGGATCAAACCGGGCCATGAACGTGCTAAGCGAGTGCTCCACCGCTGAGCCACATCCCCATCCCCTCTTTATTTCTTTCTTTATCTTGTAGCAGACCAGCAGGTTTGTGGACCGGCCCCAATGCATGGACCACACTGTAAGCAGCAGAGACAAAGCTTTGTAAAGATGACTAAATCCAGTTATTACTCAGTCTTCAAATTCATCTACCCATTTAACAGATACTTATTGAGCATCCGTGTGTTAGAGAAATACCTGAGGAATGACTTTGTGGAACGTTGGACTCTGGACAAGTTTCTATTCCACTACACCACAAGTTAAAAATCACGTGTGCCCAGGTAGCTGAAAGAGGTGGCCAGCTGAATGGAGATATTGTTTTAAGTGGCCATGTTTATTCTGAATAGCAATTTTAATTTGACATTATTTCTTTAAATCTTCTAATTCTATTTTGGTATCCCCTCATTAATGCTACCACAATGTATTCCTAAATACATCCATTCAATAGAATATGATAATTATATTATATACAAATTAAAAATTATGTCTTAGTAGTAGTCTGGAAGAGAACAGAACAGAGACTGCCCCCAACCCTCAAAGAACTTACATTCCCTTGGGGACAAAATAAATAAAACAAATACATAAAATATATTTTAGATGAAGTTTAGGTTGTACTAAGTCCTGTGGAAAAAAATTAAGCAGGAGGGAGGAAGGAATGGTGGGAAGGGGAAGGGACGGTGGAAAGAAACCGACTAAATTAAAATAAAGAGAAAAAAAAAAGGCAGGAGTGAGGGGAGGGGGTGTGCCAGATTGAGAGGATGAAGTAGGGATGGACAGGAGGCTTTACACTTTCAGACAGGGTGGCCAGAAAGGCTGAAAGAACAATATTTGAACACAGACCTGAAGACAAAAAGCCCTAAGGCAGAAGTGTGCTTCAGGAAACAGCAAAAGTATGGGAACATTTACTTTTGTTCTTCACTGATTGCAGTACCCTATTGGTCTAAAATGTTCCAATAAACTCAGTGCTTTGGGGTCAGATATCAAATTTTATTCATCTTTCTCCTCCCAATCCTCATTGTTTTAATGATGAAATTGTTTAAGCTATAGTATTCTCACATCATGGTAGTAAAAACATTCTCTCCCCATCCCTAAATCAGTTCCTATATGTTGACTATAAAGACATTACTGCCTACTCAATTAGAAATCACATTTATCCTAGACTTTTCCTTCTTCACTCTAGATATCCAGTGACTGAATCTTGAAAATAATCATTCACATCATTATCATGGTCCTCATTGGTGTCTTTTGCCTTTCTTTCCAAACAGTTCTTTCAAATGCAAAAGATAATTTGTCTTTATTTCTGAATATATTTGAAAAATTTAAACAAGCTCATTTTACATGTAGCCTGTATGTTTACAAAATTGAAGCCAATCATGACATATTTCTATTGAAATTTATGCTGCAGTTTTTATAATTGGAGGACTACTCTGAATCCTGAAGTTCAAAGAACAGGGCTGAGATCCAACAATAGCTTTGCATGTGCCTGTTACCTTCATTCAGAAGTTTCTAGAAATTCCAACTAAACAGCTTGCATATTCAATTTTCCTTTGTAATTTCAATTAGACATGGTATTCTTCAGTTTCCATTGGGAAGTCTGCTGCTTAGTGACCACAGCTGCTAGATCCCACCATATCACAAGTAAGAGGCAGCTTTACATTTCAGGCTATGCAATTTTCATTATCATACAGAATGAGTATACATAGATGCTAACTGGTTAGCTTATGGAAGGGTATGTTCACCAATAAAAGAAATCCTGAAATTTGTCCAATTCACTTACAGAATGACTCTATCAATGTTTTATCAAATAAGCACATTACACATTTATATATTAGAGAACACCAGATTTGGAGTGAAAAAAAAAAAAAAATTCCAGACTTCAGTGATATCATTTTGTGATTGTGAGTAATCTGTAAACCTGAATTTCAGTTTCCTTATTTTGAAAATGAGAATAATTGTACTCACTGGACAGTTGCAAAAGCAAATGAAATCAAGTGGAAAAGAAAAATAAATGCCAAAAAATGGCTTAGCATAGTTGTTTTCAGATATTTTTTGAAACTACAGGCAATTCAAAGTCAGAAAGATGGGGTAGAGAACATATACACATCTAAATTATGTTGGTGGTCAGATAAAAACAACTATTGTCCGGGAAAACAGAAGTTTAGATTTTCCAAGTACCAATCTTGTATTCTTTCCAGAAGGTGTGTGTGGGGGGAGAGGGGGGTGAATTTTAGTCGTGCATGGTTTCATACTCCATGAAACCTCAAACAATAACTTGATTTAAACCAATAAGCAAGTAATAGCAAGTTTGGAAACAATAGCATTTTAGTAGGCAGTTCTTATGTTCAGCAATACGTACAAGAAATTAATCAAGGTTTTTATACATACATAAATCTTGTCTTTTCATGTTAAAACCATCTTTAAAAGTTTTGGGGCTAAAGCAGAAAGGGCAAAAATACCAGTCTTAGGTTGATAAAGGAAACTGGTACCCACATGTACCCTGAGGCTATACATTATACACAGGAAAAGGAGGAGGGGCCCAAGGAGGGAGGGGCGGCTCCTGTGCGTGGTCTATTAATTCACATTTTGCTCTCTTCTGTTCACATCCTGCGCTGACTCCACCCAAAGAAACCGAGCGAGGGGGTGGGTGGGACTCACAGTCCAGCAAATAACAGTCCCAGAAACCGAAACAAAATCGAGGTGGAACTGTGAAAACACGGCTCACCAGAAAGTGGGGTGGAGAAGGAGCGCAAGAGGAGACCCTTCTTTTGGCAGAAGGAGAGGCATCCCTGGCCCTCGCTGCTTCCTGGGGGTACCCCCTCCCCTCAATCAAAACCAGTTCCCTCCTCTCCTACACTTGGGAGGGAGGAAGACACAGAAAGCAAGGCCACTCATGCCTGGAACGTGGGCGGAGAACGCACAAGTATTCCTCAGAGATTCAAAGAAAGATTGGGGGGTTGGCAACCTGGGAGAGGCGGAGGAAAGGAAACTGACTGCCGAGCTGGGGGCCCCGGGAGACGCTCGAAAGGAGCTAAGTAGATAGATAGCCTGTGAGAGCCAGCGCCCCAGCTAAGGACTACTACCTGTTGAATGGAACTGGTCTCGTGGAGGTGGAGGGGGTAGAAGGGCGAGACACCCCGGAGGGCGCACATTCTCCTCCAGAGCAGCCTCACGGGGCCAGTGGGGTCTCAGCCCCCGTGCAGGGGGCCCCACCCTGGGAAGCTTTGACTGCAGACACTGAGATGAGAGACACCAACAGAAACAAGGAGGAGGCGGCCCATTGCAGCCGCTCTGGCCCGCTCCCGCGGTTAGTCACTCACATCTGATACTCGTCTATCGCCTCCACCAGCTGGCCCCAAGAGTCGAAGTCGGCGCCTCTCCTGAAACTGGCGCCCCAGCGCTGCAGCAGACTCCGGGTCACCTCCGACATGGTCGGTACCCACCCCGTCCCCTCCCGCCCCTACCCAGCAAGGCCAGGCTCTAGGGCGCCATCCTCCCCGGGCCTGGCCCCGACATTAACAGGGCCAGGAGGAACCGCTAAGGCCACCACCGCCACCCGCCGAGGAGCCGCCCAAGCCCATTTGCCGCCACAGCCAAACTTTGCGGCTCAGAAGCGGCCGCCCCGCCGAGGCCCCGCCCCCGAGGCCCCGCCCCTGTTAGGTTGAGGCCGCCCCGCTCATCCGAGGGCCGCCATCGCTATTGCGGCATCCTTTCTCGGCTTGGGAAGCCCGCCACCTGTTTCCTTCCTCTAGGGGGAATACACTGCACCCAAGAGGAAGGACCAGGGAGAAGTTAGAAAAGCTCAATGAAAGGAGCGTTTTGAAGTGGCTGCAACAGTGCGGCAGCCCTCTCCCGTGCTTGGTGAGCACTGCCGCCTCGGTAGCTGTCATGGCCGCCAATCACGTGACCCAGACTCTGTCCCGGCTTGGTTTCCTGTCGCTCTAGTTCAGTACTCTTGTTTCTTCGATTCTCTCCTATTCTTTCTTGCGGACTCTAGTACTGCTTTTCTTTCCTCAGGAAGAGTGCCCCGGTAAGTATGTCAGGACGGGCATTCCCCAGTATCCCTCCCCCTGTTCCCTGTATTCCAAGCAATAGGGTCACCCTCTTTTTACACCGGTCTCTTTAGATCCGTGGATGGTGATCTAAAAAAGCCACCTTCTAACGCCTTGAAAATAAAGAAAACCCGTATTGGTCTCATGAATCAAAGACATTAACAGCTGGATTCGCCGAATCACTTTGTTCCTTATCTTTTTTAGCTGTTAAGAGCTTTTATAAGCTAAGTAGGTTTCCTTTCGGTAGTCGTTTGCTCGACCCTCTCGGGTTGATACTATCGGCTTTCTATCAAATGCCTTTTCTCAAAGAAGGGGTGTTGGCGCGTGCGCAGGGGTGCTGCCCGCTGTCTGGAACGCGACGGGGTACGGGAGGAAGAGGCTGGGTGGTAAACAGGAAGTGGACTCTCAGAGCTCGGGACGCCCCTCAGGTAGGTTTTTGGGGCACTCATGTCAGTGTTGGAGGTTTTCTATGCAGGTGGGTTGTTTGACGTACTCAAATGTTGTGTTGGTGCCTTTTAAAGGCACTCTCGCACCTGAGGAGGGGCTGTCGCTTCCACCCCACCCTCGGAATTCCTGAAAACTGTAGAGTGCCCGGTCACCGAAATGTTTGAACGGTGAGGGAAAGGCCGAGTACAGTACTTAAAATAAGTGTTTGCAGAAAATTTGCTCTAACAGAATCAAGCCCAGAGTGTGGCGCACTCTCTAGAGAAAGCTTGGAATAAGCTCACGTAGATGCTGTATATGGGCTGTAAAAGAGGCTTATGTGGAAGATGTTTAGATGACATTTTCTAAAAGGACTTGTTAAGTATTTTGAGTCGTAAATGAACCTGCCCAGTTTTTCCTTGAGTACACAAGGCATTCTCTGTTCACTAAATCTTTCCGTGCTTCTCAAAACCAGTTTTGTCATGAATAAATATAAGGGAGGTGCTTAATGTAAATTTTTTGTACACCGTTAATCGACATATTTTTTCTAATAAGAAAATGTCGATTGGCAACCTGTGTAATGCTTTCAAATTAAGTAAACATGAGAATTTCTTCAATACTATTTCTGGGAATTTAATTGCCATATGTAAATCTTTGACTTGGCCTTCCTGTATAGGTAAGAGATACAGTAATACTTTTTTTTTTTTAAACTTAAAAGCTGTTAAACTTAATTTTTTAAAAAGTTGGCATTTCACTTAGGTAGGTTTTCAAAAGTTTTTAGGTTAAAGTTATTAATCAAATATTGAATAACATTTTTATTATGAGATATTGACTAAGCTATTTTATAAAAATACATTTATTGTAAAACACATGCTATAAGTTATTCATTGGTATCTGCAATGTGTAAGAAATATAATTAACTTAAAGCCTTAACAGTATAAATGAGGGTCACCATTTCAACCTCCTGTGGAAATTTCATTCCTCTAGTCCTCTAGTATCCTTCTTACTTGAAGCTTTCCAACCAAAGTCTAGTACTTTACTATTTAAAAGTAGTCTGGGGAGTTGCAGCATTAGCATCTCAGGTTCTCCCCCAGACTATGTAACACATTGTTCCTAACTTTGGAATTTATAAATGATAGAGGAAGAGTTTAATTTTGGCAGTCATCTAGCCCTTGGTCCTTGATTTAGAACTTTAATTTCAACTAAAGCACCACACACTCGGTGCTTTTTCCACACGTTAAAGTTTAAACATTTCTGCTCTGATATATTTTAACACTAACATTACTGTGAGCATCTTTCCAAATGCTGTTTTGTAATAGGCCTGATGTAAACATGGACTACCATAAATAAACCACCACCTAAAACAAAATTGATTTGTGTAGGTGAAGTATTTTATTTATATATGTAATATATCATTTATGTATAAAATGTACATATTCTATAGTAAGTTCTTAAAAAAAACTACTGTGCTATGTTCTTTGTTTATGAAATATTTTATTTAACTTTATGTAAATCTGTTTTGTTTACAGAAAACATCCAGAGAAAATGACCCACTGGTTTCATAGGAACCCTTTAAAAGCTACAGCTCCTGTCTCTTTTAACTACTATGGTGTGGCCGCTGGTCCTCCTGCTTCAAAAATTTGCAAGTAAGTGTTAGACTCACAAGCATTGTTTTCCACTCTTGAATAAATGCTACTTTTTAGGTTCCATAGGTAGTGCAAAAATATGTAACACATTTTTCCTAATTTTGGAATTTATAAATGATAGAGGAAGAGTTTAATTTTGGCAGTCATCTAGCCCTTGGTCCTTGATTGAAGACCAGTAAATGAATTTTAAATTTATTGGGTCTAAAGCAATGACAAAAGAGTCAATAGTGTAAAAGACTCAATAAAATAGGATATGGACATTGTTAATTGGCCAGATAGTAAGTTCACTGAGTTCAGAGGAGGGAGAGATCCCTATGACTGGCAATGACTATTAAAGTGTTATAGGAGAAAGAACTTAAACTGAAATTTGCATAAATTCTGTGGCTTAATTCAGGGATTGGCAAATTGCTTCCCACAGGTCCAGCCTATTGCCTTTTTCTATAAATGAAGATTTTTTGGAACACAGATCCACATTTATTTATGTATTATCTATAGCTCTTCTGGGCTAGTTTCCTCTACAACAGCAGAATTGAATAGTTCTGGCTGAGACCTTATGGCCCACAAAGCCTGACATATTTACTATCTAGCCCCATATAGAAAGTGTTTGAGGATCCCTGATTTAGACAGGGGTGAAAAGAGGGGTTTCTATCAAGGAAACCATTGTTCTAGGGATAACAGAACAATTTGGTTGGAACCAAAAGGATAGATGGAAGAGGTATTTTAAAGGAACAGTTAGCTGACCTGACTGGCTCTGAGATTGAAAGGTTTCAGTCTGTTTGAGATGTAAAACAAATAATTCAGATAGTGGTGGTACCAATAAACTACAGTCAGGAGAGATACTGCTTTGGTGGAAAGAAGTGATTGGAGTACAAGGCAAGAAAATTGTCTTATTAATCTAGACCAATGGTCAGCAAACTTTTTTTTTTCTGTTTTTAGTATTGGGGATTGAACCCAAGGTTATTTAACCACTGAGCCACATTTCCAATCCTTTTTATTCTTTGAGACAGAATTTTGCTGAGTTACTGCAGGACTTACTAAGTTGTTGAGGCTGGTCTGGAACTTGTGATCCTTCTGCTTTAGCCTCTGGAGTTTGGATTACTGGCATGTGCCACCATGTCCAGCTTCAGCAAACTTTTTGAAAAGCACTAAAAAATAACTATTTTAGGCTTTATGGGCCACATAGAGTTGTTATTTCATATCCTTCTTTGTTCTTTTCAGTAGCCATTTTTTAAAATATTAGTTGTTGATGGACCTTTATTTATTTGTATGTGGTCCTGAGAATTGAGCCCAGTGCCTCACACATGCTAGGCAAGTGTTGTACCACTGAGCCACAACCTCAGCCCTTAAATAGTCATTTAAAAATGTAAAATACATTCTTATTCTGTGGGCCATACAAAAATAAGTTATATATATTATATTTCTTGACCCTGAACCTAGACTTCCAGAGGCTAGTCACCACTTAATTGCTTTTTGTGTAGCCTTGGGCAAGTCCCTAAACTTCTTTGGACTTAATTCCTAATCTATAAAATAAACAGCCTAAATCAGATATTTACATTTTTCTCTATAATTTTAAAGTGAATATTATTTTATCCAAGTTAGTTCTAGCTGATGATTGAGTACCTACATGGAAATTTCTGGCAAACTATTTTAGTATAGTATAAGCCTTAAGGATTCGGATTTCTTCGAGTTTAGGAATCACTTCTTTCACCTTCTAGATAAAGTGAAATCTAGATACCTCAAACAGTGACATATTAACAAGGTAGCCTGTCCCATTTTTAGTCAGTTATATGTAATTATTGGCATAATAATTTAATAAATTTAATAATTTAATAATAATTTTGAAATAAGCCTCCTCAGAATTAGTACTAATGAATAAGCACGGTAGCCAGCTCATTCAGGATTAAGTCTGTGCTCTTTTCTAAACATCATAACTGTGTTACAACCCTCCTAATCTCAAAAGAAAATATTTGCAAAGCTATTATCCTTTCACTCATCAAATAAGTTTGAATGTGTGCTTCCTTGGCCACCTACTAAATTCTGAGTATACAGCCCCTATTCTCTTGGTGATCACAATTTAAATCCAGTCTGTCTTTAATTACCTACACACAATTTTTTTTTTTTAAATGTACCAGAGGTTGAACCCAGTAGCACTTACCCACTGAGCCACATTCCTGGCCCTTTTTGTTTTTCATTTTTTTAAATTTTGAGACAGCATCTTGCTAAGTTGCTTAGGGCCTCTCTAAGTTGCTGAGGCCAGCTTTGAACTTGCAATCCTCCTGCCTCAGCCTCCTGAGCTGCTGGGATTATAGGTGTGTGCCACCACACTTGGCAGTCACTTATCACACATTTTTAAGTGTCTTCAGTCATTGTTCATGTAATATGATTTCTGGAACACTCAATGAGCTATTTGCCTTCGGGATTAGATGTGGATGTGGACAGAACCAAGTTAGAGCTGACAATGTAGATCTAGGAATAAAAATAGTTTTAAGATATAATAACAGATCTCAAAACCAGTAAGCCCAAGATTGAACATTTTCATAGGTGGAAATAAGAAGGGGACATAGAAAAAATATAGGGGGAACTTTTAGAGATAAAAAAGAGCACCTGAAAAATTTAGTGTCATTGGAATTATGGGAGAAAAGAATTTCAAGAAGGAAAAGGCAGATCTGTAGTGATTTGTTGCAGCAAAGAAGTAAAGGATAATGGAGTGTAGGGAGCCATTTTTAAATGATTAGTAGACACATGTTCTATGCATTGAACTATAGAATGCAATTTCACTTTTAAAAGCTTTCTACTTAATAAAGTATATTTTGACATTTTGTGAGTAATGTCAAATTTAGTCCTTTTACCCCATTAAGTCCCAAGTTTTAATTCTGCAAATATTTCAACAAAATTGACACAGGTACTTTGAAATAGGTTAGAAATCACATTCTAGAGCTTATATATTATGTTATATTGCATAATTACATGTTCTATACTGTATTTAAGTTTTTATAGGTATTTCACATCTGGGATGATTGGAAAAAAAATGGATTAAGGAGATACTAAAATCAAACACAAGCCGGGCGCGGTGGCGCACGCCTGTAATCCCAGCACTTTGGGAGGCTGAGACAGGAGGATTGCGAATTCAAAGCCAGCCTCAGCAATGGCGAGGCACTTAGCAACTCAGTGAGACCCTGTCTCTAAATAAAAAATACAAAAAAGGGCTGGGGATGTGGCCCAGTGGTCGAGTGCCCCTGAGTTTAATCCCTGGTACCAAAAAAAAAAAAAAAAAAAAAAAAAAAATCAAACACAAATATGAATATGTCAAATTTCCAAATTTCAAAAAACTTTTGTGAACTGGTTATTCATTTCTTATTCCTCCTGTCAATCTTAAATGCATACATTTGTTTGATTGATTAATTTATTTTATTTATTTATTTTTTTTTTTTTGGTGCTGGGAATTGAATTCAGGGGCACTTTTACCACCGAGCTACATTTCCAGCCCTTTATATTTTTTATTTTTTGAGACCCTGTCTCACTAAGTTGCTTAAGGCTTCACCAGGTTGCTGAGGCTGTCTTCAAACTTGGGATCCTCCTGCCTCATCCTCCCAAGTAGCTGGGATTACAGGCGTGGACGGATACACCACTATGTTCAGCCTTGATTTATTTTTTATAAATTAAAACTTGCTAGGTATTCTTATTGAATAATATTTATTCATAATTTGTCCCTTTATTTGGACTAGGTTTATTTAGTACAACTTTGTAAATGTTATTAGAAACTTCATTTATCTCCAGTGTTAGTCCTAATCAAATTTATTGATGTGTACTTGATGATACCTTAGAGGACATAATGGAGGATGGTGGGTGTTGTTTTTTAAAGCTTTTACATTGAAACCTCTAAGCCACTTTTACAGAGTCATTGTAACTCAGCTTACTTAACTTTATTGTCTCTGTGTACAAGTGACTTGAGAACATCCAGGGCACGACTCCTTGAATTGTTCACTGATTTGAGCTGTAATCCAGAAATGATGAAGAATGCAGCAGATTCATACTTTTCACTCTTACAAGGTCAGTTACTTATATGAATTTCTCAGTTAAAAAAAATTATGCAGAACTTAATACTTAACTCTTATACACTTTTCAAATTTGGATAGTTTAATTTCCAGGCTGTACTTGTATGCTTAAATTTCAGAAATGTGAGATTGTAATGGTAGTATGTGGTTTAACATTTTGAGAATTAAATGTGTACATGTTTCATGTTATATTACCTCAGAAAAAGGTGTGGGATGTGGGAAGAGAGAGGGGGGCCAAAAATTCATTCAGGCACCTGGAAAAGTAATTATCTGAAAATATGTCCAAAAAGAACACATGATGTTTATTCTAAATCTAAAATGTCTTGTATCTTTTTATAGGGTTCATAAATTCACTGGATGAATCTACCCAGGAAAGCAAGTTGCGATATATTCAAAATTTCAAGTGGACTGATACGTTACAAGGACATGTTCCAAGGTAAGCAATGTTAATGTACTAAATGGAAGCCAGTTTTTGTAACATGTAGCCAGCGATTAACTCATAGACTCTGTATTTGAAGAATAAAAATAAGGTCTGATCAGCATTTTCTCTTGTCAGGAAATTAATTAGAAGCATTGGATTGTAATTCTAACATATACTATTAAGTAAAAGTATTACTTGTTTCTCCCAGAGCATGTCTATTTTTGAGAAAAGCCATACAAATACTAATAAGAATTGAACAGTCTAGTCTTATTTTAATAAGACACAAAGAATGTTTTGGAAATTCAGAACGTAAACTGACTTTCAGTCTTTGCCTACCTTCAAGCCAAGCAGAATTTTGGTTTTCCCCTACTTTTCTTTTTATAAGGGGATAGTTCAGATGTCTTTGGTCAGTCTGTATCTGTCTTCTCAACTCCATAGTATTTTGATTCTAGGTATTTGTTTTCTTATTTCTTTTTACTGTTTCCACTCTGTTTAGAAACTTTCCTTCAGAGCCTTTTCATCACTCACTCGAAACTATAGTAGATGAAATTGTAACAGAAAATATGTCATAATACTAACTTTATTCAACTACTTTTTTTTAAAACATCTTTGAATTCTTAAAAATATCTGTATGTTTTCATCTCAATTTGCTTTAGAATTACTGTTTTGTAAGAAAGAAAGGGATGGGCAATTGCTGGAATAGGGCAAATAGTGCATTATATTAGAAAGAGTATGGAGGTTGAATTCACACATACCTAAATACTATTCCAGGTTTTCTGCAAAGGAAACATCTGCTTCTTCAACTAGATTTTGGTGTTAAAAAGAGTTTGTGAGGAACAAATAAGAAAACTTATTTTACGTAAATAATAGTGTAATGCCAGGCATTTAAGATGTTCACTAAATGTTAATTCATTTTCTTCCTTGGCAATATTTTGTGTAGAATTCATAATTGGATTCAAAGTAGGGAAGATGGATTCTTTCTAAATATTAATATTTTTAAGTTAATATTTAAACCTTTATTATTATTATATTATAGACTTTGACAGATTCTAAAATGTTTTACATTGTATAAATTTGACCTACCTACCAAATTTTTACTCCATGTTATAGCAAGCTAGTATTTATTGATTTTTAGCATTTTATGAGACAATGAAGAATTATTTGATGAAAACCTTAAGTAACACTGAAAACTTAGCATATGTGAGATATCTAATTTACTTTATGCTTGATTTCTACTTATTCAGCTGAGATTGTGCTGTGAATCTAATCTGTTCAAAAAAATTATTTCTTGAATTGTACATGCTATGACTGCTACTTAGATGTGGTATCACAGAAATGGAGTGTTTTGGAACAAGGTGGATTGAAAAAATTGAGTATAAAAAGGAAAAGCCGGGCGTGGTGGCGCACACCTGTAATCCCAGCACTTGGGAGGCTGAGGCAGGAGGATCGCGAGTTCAAAGCCAGCCTCAGCAATGGCGAGGCACTTAGCAACTCAGTGAGACCCTGTCTCTAATAAAAATACAAAAAAGGGCTGGGGATGTGGCCCAGTGGTCAAGTGCCTCTGAGTTCAATCCCTGGTACCAAAAAAAAAAAAAAAAAAAAAGGAAAAGAGTTATTCATGGCAGAGCGCTTGCCTAGCAGGTGTGTGGCTTGGGTTCGATCCTCAGCACCATGTAAAAATAAAACACATTGTGTACAACTAAAGCAAATAAATAATATTAATAAAAAAAAAAACTGTCATGTGATTTAAAAGTAAAGTTATAAATTAGAAAAATACACACTAGATCGCTGGGTATAATTCATTTGAAATTTCTCAGTTTCAAAAAGAATAAGCTGTTGGGGTGGGGATATAGCTCAGTTGGTAGAGTGCTTTCCTCGCATGCACAAGGCCCTGGGTTCAATCCCCAGCACCACAAAAAAAAAAAAAAAAAAGAATAAGCCATTAAACTGTGATTAACTTTTTTAAGATGGTAAAACTGTTTTGAGGAGTTTGTTCATAAACTTTTTCATGTAATGTATATGAAAATTACATTAATTTATAAATATAATTTGTAAATTAAATTATTTATATTTAAATTATTTATTAATTAATTGTTTATAAATTATTTTAATTACAGTGTTTTCTAGCTCTGTGTGTGTGTGTGTGTGTGTGTGTGTGTGTGTGTGGTGGTGGTGGTGATGCTAGGGATTAAACCCTAGGCCTTACACATACTAGGCAAGGGGTCATGCTTCCAACCCATAATTTTTTTGTGTGTTTTGTTTTTGTGGTACTGGGAACCCCAAGGCCTCGCACATGGTAGGCAAGCTCTCTACCACTGAGCTACATCCTCAGCTCTTTAATTTTTATTTTGAGAACAAGACTTGCTAATTTGCCTACATTGGCCTCAAATTTGTAATCCTTTTCCCTGGGATCACAGGAAGCAGCTGGGATTACAGGTGTGTGCTATTTTGCCTGGCTAAAATAAATAAACAAACAAATAAAACAAATAAATAAAACAAAGTAGAGACATCCTCCTAAGCTCTTCCTTTTTGGTAACTTTTCAGTATTTATCTTATTTTACATGTTTAAAATAAGGATGTTATTTCTGCTTTCTTATTTCATAATTGAAATTAACATGATAGTGTGTAAAGAATTTGCAGGTTCTTGAAATGGTAGTGAATAAATTGTTTTCATATCATTTACTTAACGCAATTTTTGCCATCTTTTTATGTTATAATAATGGAATAGGAAGGAAATAAGTACATACACTTGTTTTCAGGACCTTTTCCTTTGTAAAATACTGATTGGTGTGGCACTCAAAATCTTCTATAGTTTATTTCATTTCGACGTTTTATCTTTTCTTCAATTTCTTTTCATACTATCTGCTCCAATCAAGCAGGTTGGGTCAGTTCTATCAGAAAAGTCTTTATAATTTCTTGTGCTTCGACGGCGTAAGTTTCTCACCTGGAATGTCTTCTGCTTCCCTTCTAGTCATCTCTTAGGGCATAATTCAAATTTTATATATACCATTAATCCTTTTTAATCATCCTAGCTTACAACTACCTCTCCTCTTAATTCTATTTTCTTAATATATGGTATAAGAACCATCCATTTCAGAATCAATTGAGTATATGATAAAAATATAGATTCTGGGCTCCATTCCAGACTTTCTAACTTTTTGAGGTTAAGTGCCAGAAATCTGTGTCTTTAAAGCTACTCTATGTACTGTAATCTATGGGAAGTACTAATCTTATGTTTATCAGTTATATAGTGCATACTGCACTATTGTATTTAGCCATTCATTAATAATTATTGTGTCTTATCTTTAAACACAGAACCATTTTCATTATTCCTACACACACACAACTGTTTAGCATATAGATCTTTGTAATTCTGAGTTCAATAGGCTTCATGTAGCAATATCTTAATAATATATAGAACTTAGTTGGGTGTGGTAGCACATGCCTATAATTCCAGCAACTTGGGAGGGCAGGAAAATTTGGAAGTTTGAGGCCATCCTCACCAATTTAGTGACACTCGGTCTCAGAATAAAATAAATAAAAATGTCTGGGGATGTAGCTCAATAGTAAAGAGCCTCTTAATGGTAAAATCCCCAGTTTTAAAAAAAAAAAAATTACAGAAAATAATGATCATGTTTTTAATTTCAGTGCCCAGCAGGATGCTGTTTTTGAATTAATTTCCATGGGATTTAACGTAGCTCTGTGGTATACCAAATATGCTTCAAGACTAGCGGGAAAAGAAAAGTAAGTTAAAAGAGAAAGAGGTTATATGCATAATATGATATTTTCCAAATATTTTGAGTTTCATTATTAAAAAGTTTAGGCTGTTGATTAAAAAGTACCATGTTGAGTGAGTGCAAGTTTGCCACATATTTTAAGTTTCAGAATTAGGGAGCCTGTTGTTAAGAGTTGAATTTTTTTTTTAATAATCTTGTAATATGAAAGTTCTTTCTAAATAAGACTCCATGCCAAGAAGCTGTAAAGGAAAAGATCAAATATTTGTCCACTTAGAAGTCCTGTGAACAAAGATTAAGAAGCAAATGACAGAATTGGTTCAAAACATTGCAATGCATATGATAAATTATTCATTTTTTATATTGTATACTCTTACAAATCAACAAAGACCATCAAATTAGTTGAAAATAAGCAATGGACATGAATAGGCTATTCATAGAAAAAGAAATGGAAAAGGTTTTAAGTATATGAAAAGATGTCTTGAAGGACCAAAATAATTACAAAATAAAATGAGGTAAAATTTTTATAATAGCTAAAGTGTCAGTTTCCAATAGCAATAGGAAACTGGCAAAATTGTTATAATTTATCCATGCATAGGAATAGTATGATACCACTGAAAAATGAAGTTGAATCATGTGTACTGATATAAAATTATCTCTAATGTGATTAAAATTAGTAGAGTAGTGAATATAGCTATCATTTCGTGTAAGTGCTTATTTATAACAGAAGAATGTAGGAGGTAAGACCAGAAGATTTCATTCAGAGTTCACCTCTAGGCAGGTCTTTTTATTATTATTATTATTATTATTATTATTATTTGCAGTATCTTCTCTTTGGATATCGTTTGTGTTTGTTGCTTTGATACTTTAAAAGTATCATAATTAGATTTTTTTTTATTAAACAAGAAGAAAACTAGTGATAAGAAATACAAATAACTAATTTGGCTTAATGATATGTGTTAGTTGTTGGTTTTAGTACCTGAAATGGGATTCATCCTCTAACAATGTAACACTATCTTTAAGCATAACAGAAGATGAAGCAAAGGAAGTCCATCGAAGCCTAAAAATTGCAGCTGGGATTTTCAAACATTTAAAGGTAAAAATAAAAAATTATATGTAGATTTCTAATGCTTTAATTCTTAAATAATTTTTACTTTTTGTCAGGAGAGGAAGAATGTTTACATGCTTTATTATATAAAAAGAGCTGGTACTGTCCCTCCAATATCTGCAGGGTACAAACTGCTCCTTTTCGCTCAGATGCTAAAATATGTGGATGCTCCATCCCTTTTATAAAATGGCACAGTATTTGCATATAACGTATGTACTCCCTCTTGTATTAAATCATCTTAAGTTTGCTTATAATATCTAATACAATGTAAATGCAAATGCTGTGTAAATAGTTATTACACTATGTTGTTTAGGGAATAATGACAGGAAAATAGTATATGTGTTCAGCACACTTGCAGAGTTTTTTTTTTTTTTTCCCCAAATATTTTCAATCCAAGGTGTATGTTTGAGGATGTGGTTGTGGAAACCGTGAATACATAGGGCTAACTGCATATGTTCTGTTTTCCATATTTAATAGTACCTTATTGATGAGTTCAGCCAATTACTGAGTATCAAATTCTCCATTTTAGTTTTAAAAACACCAGAGATTCTTAGAATTAGAAATTTTCAGTTGTAATACACTGTTTATTTTTCTGTCTCTTCTGAAAAGATATAGACAAAAACAAAGCATTTCTCATTGCTCTCTGCAGCAGCTGCGAGCAGCAGTCACAGTTCCACAGAATTGAACTTCTGATCGTATTCTCAGTACTTCAGTGAAAATGTTGGAGAAGCAATTATTGCACTTATACATTAAATTGCCTGGAGATAATAGTGGGCATTAGGAGGAAGAAGAATGTGTTTTCCAAGTAGAATTCCCCTTCTCTTCATTCTAATTAAAATACTATTATTTAAGGAACTTGTGGAGGCTCAGTTGTCAAGAGTTTTTTTCATGATAAAATAAGATGCATCTACAGTGAAGAAAAAGCTAGGATCCTGAATTTAGGTGTAAAAATTATAGTATTTTCTTTGTATCTTTAATTATTAATATAAATGAGCCATCCAGGATATCATACAAAAAGGAATTTTGTTTACTGTTTCAGTGAAACATTTTCTAAGGTGAAAGTGTGGATTGCATATGTAAGTAGTCAATTACAACCAAAATTTTGCTCTTGAATTTCTTATTATAAAACCTAAATTTTAGTGTACGTGGGGCTAATATTATCTGTAAGCTTACTGTTGCTCCTTTTTTACACTTTTTGTTTGTACCTTAAATTTCCGGCAAATTTGTAAATTGAGTGTCTCATTACTTCATTTTTCATCTCTTTTAGCAACTGGGTTAATATGAAATTTGGCATCTTTTGTTTTCTTTCAGGAAAGTCATATCCCAAAACTTATTACACCTGCAGAAAAGGGAAGGGATTTAGAGGCACGGCTCATAGAAACTTATATTATCCAGTGCCAGGCTGAAGCTCAAGAAGGTATCCTAAATATTGTAAGATTTTTCTTGTTTTTATTTTGGAGAAAGTCTATATTTGCATTTAATTATTCTTTTTTTAAAAATCAGAATTAGCTGCAATTGAATTTCGGTGTTTAGGATTTTCAGTGAGGAATAATTCTACCTTTGACATTGAACTAGCAGGAACAGATCTTACAACTTAATGACTCTTTTTTAAAGAGGATTTTGATTCTCTGCCATTTCTGACAGTACAAAATTAATTCTTTAACTCTTTGTTTGCCCAACTACCATGTTCATTCTTTTTTCTCTTCCACTGTTTGGCTTAGTTTGAAGTCTTTATCTTTTCAGTGGCAAGAAACAATGGGACTTATGTGATAACAATAAACAAATTTTCTGGGCTTTTGTTTTTTTTCCAAATGCCAGTGCTCTGAAATTATTTTTAATATCAATCTATTGTAGTAATTCTCTGCAGTTGACTATTGATTTACTTAATGAAATGGTAACAGAACCAACAAGCTGTGTTTTCTGTTTGTGTTTGCATTTTCTGTTCTTTGCATAGTAAAACTTAACAATAACTGTATGAAAACCCAAAAAGATTATCAGACTGTCCTTTGCTACTAAAATTGAATTTACTCTGAGTAGAAATGAATGTAATTATAGATTCCTTTTATTGTGTGTTGGTTACAGTAACAATTGCCCGAGCAATTGAACTTAAACATGCTCCTGGACTAATTGCTGCCCTGGCATACGAAACAGCCAATTTTTATCAAAAAGCTGGTAAGCTAATTCTGTTGTCCTATTTTTATTCTTTATATTTTCAGATTTATTTGCTTTTCATTGAATAGGGAACAGAACAAAAAGATTCTAAGTTTTCCATTATATTCAAAACTAGAATAGTATCTTCATTACTTCATTGATGTTTAAAGAATTAGAGTTGCTCACAGTTAATATGCTACATAACTTTTAATGGAAAGGACAATGCTGTACTTTTTAACGAGTCATCTAATAACTATATTGCTTTTAAGTTTTTGATCTTTACTGTAATCTTATAATTACTATTCTTTCTTAGATAAGAAACAAACTAAAGAAAGAGTTAACATGATCAACCCAAAACTTAACTGCTAGCAGGTAGGAGGTTGAGACCAGAGCATAGTTCCTCTAATTAGCCTATTATTCTTTTCATTTACTAATTTAAGAGCCTTGCATGTGTTTCTTTTTATAAGATGGCTACTATTTTACTTGCTGAGTAGAGATAAATTGAATAGATTCACACCTGATGGCATTAGACAAACATGTAATTACATTATTGTATCATGAATTTTATGATGATGTTACAGCAGTGAAATAAGAACCTCAACATGCTGGAGAAGGCTTTCTAGAGGAAGGTGGCATCTTAGCCTCATTTTGAAATATACATAGAACTTTTTGTTATGTTTCTTAGAAAGCTTTAGTGTTTGAGAATAGAACATTTTGTACTGTTTACTATTTAAGAAAGAACTTAGCACATTTTGGCACTTTCAGACAGTTGTAGCTGAAACAGAGAATGAGTAAAGGGAAAAGAGACAGGGAAAATACATTTGTGTGAGATAAAGAAGTGGTTTATAAGCCTAGCTAAAATGTTTGGCCTTGATTCTGTAGATATTTGGAATCCATTAAAAGGTAAAAAGTGAGTCTGACTGGATTTAATTTGAATTTAAGAAAGATCCCTCTGGCTGCAGTATGAGATAGGCTTTCTGCATGAAGTAGTAGGTTGACTCAGCACTTAAGAAATTCTCAGTCTTTGGAAAAGGAGAAAATTTGGAAGCAACAGTATTTGAAATTCTTGGTCCATATCTGTTTTTATCTATGTTTTTTTGTCTTAAATTAATCATCAAATCAAAGTGATGCAATTGTATTTAATTAATCTTATTATGTAGCTTGAAATATAATTATGGGAAGTTAAATCATTTTTAATAAAGAAGGTTTTTTAAAATAAATCTATAAATGTTTGAGTGTTAGACTTGAATGGCATTCTGCTTTTAGCATCAAAATACATGAACTAAAAAGTCTTCTAGTGAATCAGGGTGAAATTATATTTTGCTTTTTAAAATGTAACTTTAGATCATACTTTATCCAGTTTGGAGCCTGCATATTCTGCAAAATGGAGAAAATATCTTCACTTGAAAATGTGTTTCTACACAGCTTATGTAAGTATTAATAGCCCTAAAAATGATGTAAATTACTGTCTTTCCATCCCCTTGAGTGCCAGGTCTCTCAAGTCTAAATAAATATATTTCTTACAGTTTATAATCTGTTTTACGCTTACTACCTAAGGCCACATGTAATCCCTGCCCATTTAAAGAGTAAACTTTCAGGCTGATACATTTCTTTTAAAACCTTTTCAGTCCTTAACCTCAAAACACTTGCTCTGCATTAGCACAGTAATTTCCTCCTTTATCTGCCATGTCCTGATTTTAACAGATTTTAGCAAGTAACTTTTGCTCTCAGGAAATGGTTAGAAGGCTAGGTTCAGCTAAAGGCTTGACATAATTCTGCCTTTTATATGAAGAGATGGGAAAAGCCTACTGAAGTAAAGAGATCTAAGAGATTATTGGTACTTCAAAGAATGGATAAAGGCATTTATCTGACCCATGTATAAGGATAGGGAGAGAATGAATAAACACGTGTTTCTCTTTTTATTAGGCTTATTGTTATCATGGTCAGACTTTGTTGGCTAGTGATAAATGTGGTGAAGCAATCAGGTCTCTGCAAGAAGCAGAAAAATGTAAGTATTCCTTTCGGAATTTTAACTCTTTTTTTTTTTTTTTTGGTACCGGGTATTGAACTCAGGGGCACTCAACCACTGGGCCACATCCCCAGCCCTTTTTTGTATTTTTATTAGAGACAGGGTCTCACTGAGTTGCAAAGGGCTTCACCATTGCTGAGGATGACTTTGAACTCTCGATCCTCCTGCATCAGCCTCCCAAGTGCTGGGATTACAGGCATGGGCCACCACGCCCGGCTTTAACTCTTTTATTAAAATAGGTATTTTACCATAAATGGGAATAAATAGGCAGTTAAGAGGTTTTGGCCGAGTTCATGAAAGGGAATGAGGACAAGTGAGGTAACCTGAGGGAGAAAAAGTGTTTCAAATTTACAACGTGTAGAAAATACCCATCTTCCCACTTAAGAGTATTATTATTGATATTTCTGTTACTCTATGGAAGAGAAAGCAGAAATCTTATCCTCTGGCTTAAAGCTTTTTAAGTGTAAATAGGAATGTTTTATTATTATCAAACAGCTTTTATTCTTTTCATGTGCAGTGTATGCAAAGGCAGAAGCATTATGCAAAGAATATGGAGAAACCAAAGGACCTGGACCAACAGTCAAACCTTCAGGACACTTGTTCTTTAGGAAACTGGGAAACCTTGTGAAGAATACCCTGGAAAAATGTCAACGAGAAAATGGATTTATGTGAGTACAACTTAGATATATGATATTAACATTATATCAGTTTATAATTATATTAAAATATTAATATTTTAGTAATATCACAGTGTCTGTTAGTCTCTGTTCTCAAAGGTTTTATGTTGAAGTGCACTTAAGTTTAGCATTAACTTTTTTCTTATTTATACTAGTGATAAAGTTCAAGTGTGTAGAACCATTTATTTTTTATTTTTGTGGTATTGGAGGTTGAACCCAGGGGCTCTTAACCACTGAGCCACCTCCCAGTTCTTTTTATTTTTTACTTTGAGACAGGGTCTCTCTAGGTTGCTTACAGGCCCGCTATGTTGCTGAGTTTAGCTTTGACCCTGTGATCTTCTTGCCTCAGCTTCCTGAGCCGCTGGGATTATAGGCATGTGCCACTGTGCCCAACTTAGAACCTTTTAGTTACTGACATGTACCTTACTTCTTTAGGATACTCCCATAATGTTCTTATTTTCTCTTTATTTCTCTGCCATTCTTTCTCTGTATGTGTTAGGCATATACACACACCAGGAACATACATATACATACACAACCATACATCTTCTCAACTCCCTTTGCATGTTTATCTTACTCTGGTTTTAGCTACCAATTAAGCAGGATGATTAATTTTTTCCAATCCTTCCTATTCCTTTCAAATAGTTTCCCTTATTTGTCTTCAAACTTGTGGACCACCAATCTTGTCCCTGTTTTTAATCTCTTTACATTTTCCCCCTTTATATTCTGCATATGATCATACCAAACTTTTCACTTTCTTGAACATGTCTAGTTCACATTTCTTCACTTCCTTTGGAAATAGTTATTAATCTGGGTTAATGCTCCTCTTTGTATTCTCATGGCACTTTATATTCATAATAGCTTCAGTTAACTCTACATTGTATTTGACAAGGTTTCTAGACTTTCTTACCTACTCATCTGTGAACTACATGAGACAGGGAAATCTCTTGACTCCTCATTACATTGATGATTATATTAGGAACTCAGTTACTGAATAAATGAATGAATCACTATTTCAATTGCTTTTTTGCAGTTACTTTCAAAAAATTCCAACAGAAGCCCCACAGCTGGAACTCAAAGCAAATTATGGGTTGGTAGAGCCTGTGCCTTTTGAATTTCCTCCTACAAGTGCTCACTGGACACCAGAAGCGTTGGCTGCATTTGATCTCACCAAGAGACCCAAGGATGACAGTGTATGAGATTGGGGGTTTTCTTCCACTCACAAAACTTTAAAAAATGCTAACCCAGAGTTAGCATTCTGATATTTTTCTCTATTTAAATAGATAACCTGTTTGTCTATGTTAAATCAGCTAATTGTAGTGTAATCTTTTGTAGAGCACTGTGAGATAAAGCCTTTAGATCTTCAGTGGCTTCTGATTTTGTACATAACTGAATGACATTATTTTCAACATATTAACTTGCCTTTTTACAACTTGTCAGTGCTTCTTCCTTAATAAGAGAGTGGGAGGAAAGATCATCCTTGTTTGTATTACTATAACAATACTCTCTTTATCATTTAGCATATTGCAGGGTATCTAATATAATTTCAGTATTCTATGAATCATCCAGGAGTAAAATACTTTTACTCATTTATATCTAAGTAAATCTTGGTGTTCTAAATCAAGCTCAAGAGGAAATTTTGATTTTTTTTTTTTTTTTTTTTTTTTTTTTTTTTTTTTTTTTGTGGTACCAGGGATTGAACTCAGGGGCACTCGACCACTGGGCCACATCCCCAGCCCTTTTTTGTGTTTTTATTAGAGACAGGGTCTCACTGAGTTGCTAAGTGCCTCACCATTGCTGAGGCTGGCTTTGAACTCGCGATTCTCCTGCCTCAGCCTCCCAAAGTGCTGGGATTACAGGCGTGCCCGGCTTAATTTTGATATTTAACTGCCAGCATATTAGAAATCTATGACAAAAGGAATGGGAATAATTTTTGCAAGAATAGCTTTTCCCTTGAAATTGCATTTTGTATATAATTCCCTTCCCATACTAAAACCATTTATTCTTTAAAATAACCATCTTTATGTCCTGATCAGCCTCTTAAGAAATAGCCTATTATTGTCATAAATTCATTCCAAACTTAGGGGTTCCACAGGCATAGATTCATTACTCAGTTTCTCTCTCCTCAGAGAGTATAGGTTAGGATTTGCTTGACCTTTGCCTACAGTCTAGGTTTTCTTCTGCTGAAATGTTGCCTATAACTATGTCTTAAAATGAATTGATTTGTAGCTTCTGGGATAGCTTGTTTATTAATGTTACTTCATTCAGTATTGCACCTTTTAAAAGTTTGAAGTAGAAAAGATCTGTTTGTTTTCTGAGTTTATATACTTAATACTGTACTTTTCCTTCTTTAGGCCAAACCCAAGCCAGATGAAGAAGTGAAACCTGTGAAAGAACCAGATATCAAACCTCAGAAAGACACTGGCTGCTACATCTCCTAAAACAAAATATGTGCTTAGAATTCTACAAGTAGATGAGAAAACTGCAGAACTTGGGTACACATTTATTTAAATGATTTCTCTGAAGCTTATAGCATAATTATTATATTCAGAGGGAATCTGCCTGTAGTTTGTTTGTTCTTGATTTTTAAGGTGGTGGACCTGTTTTTAATCAGGACAACATTTGAAATGTTTTATTGTGCCTCTGACAGGTGTATTTGAGGGTTGGATCTATTTTGAACTCTGGTTAGTAAGTTTCAACTTAATGTATTATATGCCTGAATTATGTTTTCAGGTATGTTTTTCTATCTTCACAAAAATGTTTATTTTCTTTTCTCTTATTTGATACCAAAAGAATGGCAAGAATGAATTTTAAGCAGAGATGGTCTTTTCCCCCTCACCATTGTGTTAATTGTAGCACAGACTTGTTATGTTCTGAGTCATTTATCTTTTCTGATGGTGCGGAAAAAGCTCTTACTGTTAAAAGATCAGAAAATGTTTCCTATGAAATTCCTCACATACACTGGAATCTATAATTTACTCAAAAATTAGTGTTTATAGATAAGACCCTTAAGAACTTTTCCTTATTTTAGTATCTTCATTCAATCTCAAAAACCCTACAATGTTTTTTATAGATAACCTTTTCTAATGGGTTTTTTACTTAAAGGATAGAACTTTGTAAGTGTTTAATGTTTATATGTAAGGGAAGACAGTAAGAATGAAAAATGTTTTTTGAAGAAGTAAATATTGCATGATAAAAAAACTAAACGTAAATGAGGTAGGTTGTCTTAGAGAAGTTTTAGTAAAATGCCTTTGTTAGCCGATTTTAGTATGCATTGTTTTTATATGGGTTTCTAATATATATATATATATATATATATGTATGTATATATATATATATATATATACACACACACACACATACACACACATATCTTTTATCAGAATTGCATTGCTTTAAGTCAAAGGCCATAGCAAAAACTTAGAGAACAAACATAGATACATGATCTTAAAAAATGGATTTAATAAGGCTGGGGATATAGCTCTGTAGTAGAACCCTGGGTTCAGTTCTCACTATTGAGGGGGAAAAGAAGATTATAATCATTTGAAACAGCTTAGTATATACATATACACAGACTTGAGAAATAGTGCATAATACTTAAAATTCACACATCTGTAGATTTATCTTGTCTTGATTATTCTCCTGGAGTGTTAGATAATTTACTATTATAAATGACAGATTGGGTTTTTTAATAGAAATTTTGAGAGCTTACTATGTGCCAGGCACTGTGCTGAGCACTTATATAGATACACCATGGAATCTATACCGCAACCCTTAATAAATATGTAAGATCTGCATAAAGTGTCAAAATAGGAATATTTATTTCATTATGAAGAATGAATAAATTATGTCTAGTTGAACCAAGATTGTGTTCAAAGAAATGATTGCTTAAGTCAGATATCATAGTTTTCACTGCTTTTAAAAAGCTGCATAGAAATCAAGGTTGTTTTCTTTTTTAATATGTGGAAATGCTAACTACTGTTTGTAGTATATAATATTTAATCTTTGAAGCTACAGTTTCCAGAATATTTGGAGCAATAAATGAACAGTTTCACTTTGCTGCATATGGAAAATATTAAATTTCACTGTAAACAATCAGTTACTACAAATTGACTTGTTGCTGTATGTCATCTGCTGACAATTTTGAACAGTACTTGAGGACCTATTTATCTTAGGTACTAGTGCTTATTAACCTAGTTACTAAATTTTCACATTGATATATTTGTGGATTATACTACCATGTATGAAATGGAAACATGTAATATGCTCAGTGCTTCTGTAAAATGCAGTAAATACTGGTATTTACATAAATAATTGTCAATTATGACATGATCAAATAGTGTTATATTGACTCAGCAAAGGTAACACTTTATCCTTTTAGTACCCCATTATACATAAGATTTTTTGAAATGGTGTTAGAAATGATCAAATGTAAAGAAATTGCATGAAGGTTAGAGGGAGATGTAACTATTTGTATTAACTGTTGCATAAATTTCATACCAGGCTATGACAGCTTACATATTGCTTCTGCTAAGTATTGTTTATATAATGAATTATCTTTTTATTTATGAAAATAAAAGCAATTTTACCTACATTTTCATTGGAATTTTTGCTTTTTTTAAATTTTTTTTTAATTGGTTGACAGACCTTTTCTTATTCATTTATTTATATGCGGTGCCAAGAATTGAACCCAGTGCCTCACACATGGAAGGCAAGTGCTCTAGCACTGAGCCACAATCCCAGCCCAGAAATTTTGCCTTTTCATAAATATTTTTATACTTACTAAGCCAATAGCAGAATTAATATAATGCAAAATCACAGTAATGTTTAAAAGGACAACTACAGGGCTAGGGTGGTGTAGCTGAGTGTTAGAGTGCTTGGTTAGCATGCACGAGGCCCTGAGTTCAACCCCTAGAATTACAGAAAATAAAAAATAAAATGATAGATTCATTTGTTTTATGCTTTGTGGGCTTACTAAACCTTAATCACTCCTTGACCTGTTTGGTTTATACTTATGTTTATCACCTCTTAATCTCAAAGTAGGATTTTGATAGACCTGTTTATTTTTGATGCAAAAATATAAAGAATGATGTAGCATTTGTGTACTGTAGTAAACTAACTTAGGGAGCTTATCATTGTTGTGCCATAGTCTGTTGAAAAACTATTGTACTTTGCACACGTGAGGTGGCATTTTCAGTGCTATAGAAACATACCCAGAAATAAAACCACTTGGAAATATTTCCTTACTTTCCAGAGTTTAATTCTAGTGCTTCAGAAAATACTGCGTTTCTAATCTCCTTTAGCATGTATAAAAGTAAACTCGTTACATTGGGTTACCATAACTGTGTCTAAAGACTTTTTATTTGTCATTTGAGTAATTGCTTAAAACTTAACTTTTTTCATTTGACATAGTTAATGATAATTAATAAAATAGTTAATAGTTTATGAATTACAGATCAGAAAATATATTTGATCATGCTCATCTAAAAGGCCATAGCTGTCACACAACCTCATGCATTTAATGCATGTGGTGTGCTTGAGATAGTCCTAAACTCATATGGTCACTCAGTTTTCCCGAGAAAATGGTAGATGACCCAGTATCTTGAATCTTCGTATTCCCTTGAGTAGTTGGCTTCAAGCGATAAATCACAGCCTTCTGGGAGCCTAGCTGATGAGGACCTGAGGTGGCTGGAGCTCCCAGGCTGGTCACCTCCAGAAGTTCAAACAACTTTTCTATATCATGTCATATAGAAAAAGTTGGGAAACACCACAGTGGGAAAGTAGGTAAGTAATTTGGTGCATGTACACAGTTTAACACTGAAGGAAAAAAAAAAAAAAGATTATAATAATTTTCAAGGCATGAGCAGCAGTGGTTTGCTTATAGATTGTGTTTATTCATATTTTTTTCCACTATCCTGCTGCTGCTGCACACGCATGCACGCGTACACACACCCCTACCCACCCACTCTAGGGCCAGTTCTCTCTGAAGCTCTGTGTCTAAGGCTGAGAAGTGGGGTTATGGTGGTCCCTACCCTGCTCTCACAGAGTTTAGACCTTTAAGACAATCTCAAAGGAAGAGAGAAAGGTGGAAACCAGAAGGGGTGCCAGCAGTGGCCCAGGCAAACAGTGCCCGTGAGCTCTTGTGTAAATTGCCCAGCATTAATTCTTTGCTGCAATTTAACCTTGTGCATTTGAAAACATTGTCTAGATAAAACTGAAAGGACTCTTTGCAAATTTTAGGTATTACACCTTGAAGTTAAATTTTAAGTGCCAAGCTGTAGAAACTATTAATAGTGTTAACACAATGCCGTGTTTCAGCAAAGGAGTTAAATGATTAGTACACAGATATAATGAGAAAAATATTCATTTTTAAAATCAAGAAATAAAACAATTGCAAGTCTGTTCTTATTTTTCCAATCTATTATAGAGTACCTTCTCCCACCCATTAAAATTAAATACATGATTCATTCATTAAACATATACTGAGTTCCAGCTATGCATCAGGCATTGTAGGGGCAGAAGGTAGACCAGTGAACATACAGGTAAAAACCTTTCTACTCTGCTAACGGGCACAGGGAGGGAAGGGAAGAGGGAGGAAAGATGAGTGAAATGAACATGTTTGGTGTTGAAAAGTACTCAGGAGAAAAATGAAGCAGGAGGTAAGAAGTTCAGTGGAGGAGGGTGGTGGTGAAGGGAGTAGCAAGTTGCCTGGGAGGAGTCAGAGGAGCTCAGGGAAGGTACTGTTTGAGTTAAAGACCAGAAGTAAACAAGGAAACAAAGTCTAAGAAAAAAAGAACAGTGGAGAGAGCAACCAGCACAAAGGTCCCAGCAAGGATGGTGTTCCCTCCAGCAACTGCAGGAAGGAGGCCATGTGGTTAAAGAGATGGCACTGAGGGGAGAGTAGTACAAAATGAAGTCCAATGACAGCCTTGTAGGCCATCATAAGGTCTTCAGCTTTTACTCTGAATGGCTCACTGGTGAATTTTAAGCAGACAAGTGGCAGGATCTGACATGATTTAACAATTCTAACTTTTTTAAGTGTAGACTGTAGGGGGCTTAATAAGACCATTGCAATAATATAGGTGAGAGGTGATGGCTTAGAACATGTGGTAGCAATGAGTGGTGAGAAGTATTAGGATTCTGGAAATATTTGAGAAAATTTCCTGACAGATTTAATCTGAGGTGTGATTAAAGGAAAAGAAGAATGACTGTTTTTGGCTGTAGCACCTGGAAGAATAGAGTTAGCATTTATTGACATGGGAAGACTGCCAGAGGAGTAGATGTGAATTTGTCTGTGAATGGGGGGTTGGGGGGAAGGGGTAGATTGGAGGTGTTTGCACTCAAAACATGAGCAAAGATTTAGACAAATCAGAATTGTGAAGTCTATTAGATATCCAAGAAGTGTCAAGCATGCAATTCAATCTATGAATTAGATTCAGAGGAAATGCCTGATTGTGGAGAATGTAACTATCCAAGTCATCTGTGTGTAGACAGTATTTAAGCCACAGGGTCAAAGGAGGATCGTCAAGGGATGGAAAGAAAAAATGCCCAATCACTGAACCCTGGGTTACTCCAATATTGTACAGTTGGACAGAGTATACAATCTAATTATATGTTTTATCTTTGGTAACCTAGATTGGGGTTTTTTTAAGGCAGAGGTGCTCATAAGAATTAAACTGAGGTCAAGAGCTCAATACAGAGAGTATTTGGCCCACTGAAAGATCACTTCCAGAATATCCATGTCTATGGGGCTGGGGCTGGGGCTCAGCCACAGAGTGCTCGCCTAGCACATGCGTGGCCTGGGTTCAATCCTCAGCACCACATAAAAATAAACGCATTGTGTACAACTAAAGCAAATAAATAATTTTTTTTAAAAAAAAGAATATCCATGTCTAGGTATTGGTGTGAACTTAGCAGTGAGTGCTCCCAAGGTTTATGAAGATAGATTCCAAACAGCTATAGAGCACCTCTCTATGACAGGGCCTGTGATTGCAAGGATGGATTCTGCATAGTGTATTCTAAAATGCCCATTAGGTGGCAGAAAAAACATTTACTAAATCAACTGAGAGCTAGATCTCTTCCCTGCTCCTTCAAAACCTCCCTAAAAACCTCCAAATTAAAACGTCTCTGTCTGTTCGATGTGTATCACTATTATGAGAAACAGAGACTAGTGTTTTTTTCAGAGAGCCAACATAATAGGATTGAGCCAGTTATATGGAGGATGGGATCTGTATGTTTCATTTGGTTTGGAAATGCATGGGTTTGGATGGTCTTAAGAGGAATAAATCAACTATAATGAGATAACAAATCCTTCTTTTTAAAATTAAAAAAAAATTTTTAGTTGTAGATGGACACAATATCTTTGCTTTATTTATTTATTTTATGTGGTGCTAAGGATCGAGCCCAGTGCCTCACTCATGCAAGGCAAGCATTCAACCATTGAGCTTCAACCCCAGCCTTCTTTTTAAATTTTTTATATTTAAGCTTTTTAAGTAGCGTGGAGCAGAAGGGGGCTCAGGAAACAGAAAGCAAGAAACTTCCTGAAAGGTGTCTTGGACCCAGTCTGCTGTTTAAGCTTTCTGTAATACAAGTTACTGAATCACCTAAGACTTTCTGTTTCCTCCCTTTCTTTCCTCAGTTTCTTTCCTCCCTCTTTTTGGGGCACTGGTCTCCAAACTTGCCTGTATGGTGGGTTCACCTGAGCAGCTTAAAAAAAGAAATACTGATATCTGCATCTCATCCCCACAGATTGTGATTTAAGTAGTCTGGGGTGTGGACCATGTTCAGAATTTTTATCAAAGCCCCCTAGCTGATTCTAATATAAAGACAAGTTTGAGAGCCACTGAATGGTGACTGTAAATCCAACAGACCTTCCCACAACTCAAACCCGTTCCACCCTACAAGACAAACACAAGGGAACACTTCCACGTCAGCATACTCAGGGGCTCTGTTTGGCCTCAGCCTAGTTTATCATCTATCAAACAACTTGTAGAACCAGATGTTGCAGTACTTCCAACACCAAACAGAACTAATTACATCAACAAAAGAAAATACATCAGGATTATGTGAGTTGCTCTCTGGAAATGTTCTGATTTTGTTTGTTGTTGCAGAATGTATTTTAGTTCTTACAGTACTAATAATATTTACTTTTTCAATACTATTATGGTTAGCAATTATTGCTCTTAAATAACAAATTAAAATGGGTATTTTTTTGACTGCCCAATGGCATCAGAAACTAAAGGGTAACATCTCTTTCTATTTCTTGCTCAAGGCTCTTCTGGGATAGATTGGCACTAATTTAAGTCAGGGAAAACAAATGTTCAAGTCTCCTCAGAGGTCCCTGGAGGGACAGGTATAACATCACCTCCCTGTGGAAGACCAGTTTAACCCTTTGTCTTCCAGGCCTTTATGACCTTGGCAATGACATAAACTCAGCATTACACCAATAAGATTTTGTGATTTATTTAAAACTACATAAACATGTATATGAGTACACATAATGTATGCATGTATTCAATTATGTTTGTATTGCTCATAAAATGTTTTTAGAATTTAGAATTTAGTCCTCATTTTAATATATGGCTTACAATCTATTTACATTTATTATAATTACTGATTTATTTGGAATCATTCCTAATATTTAGTATTTCTATTGATCATGATTTTTCTTTGCTCTTTTTTATCCTAGTAGTTTTGAAGCTAGACATTCTATTTCCATATTTTTTCTAGTTACCTTTAAACTGTTAAGTATACATTATATCTAGGTTGTTAAGTATACATTCTATCTAGCCTATTCCAGAATAATACTTAGAAGAGGTCAGCTCCTTATATATTTGTTATTGTCTAACACTTAATGCTGCTTTATCTTTATACATCTCCACTGAAATAATGTTTTTAAGAGTCAATACTTAGGGCTGGGGATATAGCTCAGTTGTTGGTAGAGTACTTGCCTCACACACACAATGCCCTGGGTTTAATTCCTAGCACCACCAAAAAAAAAAAAGTGTTGGAGAATACTGAAGTCCATATCCACATTACAAAACTTAATAAAGAAATGAATTCTCCTTTTAAAAAAAGAGTCAATACTTATTAAGACATATCTTCCTGTTTACTAATTTATTTACTTCCCTTTCTTTTACTTTTATGTCTGGGTTCAGTCTCCTTGTTGACATTCACTATTATTAATAATAATCTTTTAGTGAAAATGGTTAGGAATGGTAAACTTTGTTTTTATAGGTCTGAAAATATGATTTTACTCTTTCAAATATTGTCTATCTAGGTATTGAATCATTTTTTACAACGACCCATTGTTTTCTAGTGTCTGGTTTTGCTAATTTGAAGTCAGCCATCAGTCTCATTGCTATGCCTTTATGAGTAAGCTTTAAATTATTCTGTAATTTTCATGATCTACATTTGGTTTCATTTCTCTTTATCTCTCTCAGTATTATATGTTTTTCAAATTCAAAGATTTGTGTCTTCCTTCAGTTATGGAAAATTCATAGCCATTACCCCTTAAACATCACCTCTCCCATTTTTTTTTATTCATTTCTTCTGAAAGTCCTATTAGACAAATATTGAATTTTCTCATCTCTTCTTTATGTCTCATAATATTTCTATCATGTTAAATATATATAGATCTTCATGCTATATTCTCAAATTTCCTCAGATTCTTTCACTACATTTAACTTACATCCAACCTAGTCTATGTTGACTTTTAGAATTTCTGTTCAGTTCCTTTTCAGATCAATCCGTCCTTTTTGGATATTATATTTTGCTTCCTTTCTCTTTTTGAACATATTAAACCTCACTTTGAAGTTTCCCATTGTTCTATTATTTGAATACTTGTGTGAGGACTGCTGTAATTTGAATCTTGAATGTCCCCAAATGCCCATGTGTTAATAATGGCTTGATCCCCAGCCCATAGTGCTGTTGAAAGATGGTGGAAGCTTTAGAAAGTGGGGGTTTTTTAAAAAATTTTTATTTATAGTAGTAGTATGTAATACAGTTCGTACTATACATATAGAGCCTCTTTTTACACAAAACAGTTTGTATACAAAGTATATTCGTAGCATTCAAGTCTTCTTAACTGAAGAAAGTTAGGTCATTGAGGGTGTGCCCTTGAAGGGGATGTTGGGACCCTGGCCCCTTCTCTCTCCCTCTCTCTTTTTGTTTTCTGGCCACCTTGAGGTAAGAAGATTGTTTTACAATGTGCTCCTATCATGATGTGGTGCCTTACCACAGGCCCAACAGCAATAGTGCTAACTGACTATGATCTAAGACCTCTGAAACCGTGAAATAAAATAAACCTTTCTTCTTTAAAAGTTGATCACCTCAGGCGTTATATTAACAAACATAAGACCTCTTACAATGTCTTCATCTGCCAAACCTTCCTAATTATGGTCAAGTTCTTTGTATGGTTTATGAGGTTTTGCAATAAGCACATCTTCAGCAAGGGTTGTTTTTAGTAGAGATTCAGTATACCCTGTCTTGTTGAAGTTGCTCTAAGGTGGTTTCATGTTTGTCTTTGACAAGAGTTCTTTGAGTTTCTTTGTTTGTAGCTCACTTGTCTTCACTTTAGGACATGCTATGCTGAATTTGGGCCATATGCCAGTGTCTACTACTGGCCTGATGTTCTAATTTTTTTCAGGTGAAAGTTTCCACCTATGTTTCTAGGAGGTGGCAAATATCTACTTTTTGCAGGCAAGGGGGTAGCTTTTCTAGTCCATGTGTTATAGATAAGATAGTGCTTTACTACTTAGATGTGGGTTTAGGTAGCTTTATTTAAGCTCCCCGCACCTAGGGCATCTGTAATGTGTACTCTCTTCTCTGCATCAGTGTTAGAGCTCCACCTCCATGCCCTGTATCTGGTTCTGAAACCCCCAGGGGTCATCTTGGCTTTAGTTCACACTTATTTTTTGTTCTGTATTTTTCTGAAACTTAGTCTGGCTGCCTGGCATACTCTTCTTCTCTTTCTCCATCTTTATTCTCTCTCTCTTTCTCTTACTTCCTTAATGCAGTTATGATGTAATGATATTTGTTTAATTTTATCCAGGATTTCTGAGTATTTGAAACATAAAGGAGAACTATTCCACACTGCTGGTATAATGTTAAAATACATTAAATATGAATTAAGACAATAAGTGTGCTTACAACACTAGAGTAGTGCCTAACATATAGACTATTAAGTAAATGTTAAGAACTTAATAATAAACTACCTTTATTAAACACTATTTGCTAAGAATTATTATTATTATTTTTTGTGTGTGTGGTACCGGGGATTGAACTCAGGGGCACTTGACCACTGGGTCACATCCCCAACCCTTTTTTGTATATATTTAGAGACAGGGTCTTACTGAGTTGCTAAGTGCCTCGCCATTGCTGAGGCTGGCTTTGAACTCGCAATCCTCTTGCCTCAGCCTCCCAAGTGCTGGGATTACAGGCATGCGCCACCGCGCCCAGTAAGAATTATTTTTAACTCCTTTATGTGTCTGTACTTATTTACTCCTTACAACAGTTGTACAAGTTCAATATTATGTCATCCTATATTATTATTTTGTAGAGGAAGAAACCATGGTGCAGGTATAATAAATAATAGGATTTTAAAATCTAGGTAGTCTGGCTCCAAAGCTTTTCCACTTTATTGAGATATAATTTAAATATAGTAAAATTAACTAATTTCAGTGTCAAATTTGTTTTGACAAATGTATTCAGTCAAGAAACCATCATTTCAATCATGATATTAGAACATTTCCATGACCCTGAACAGTTCTCATTTGTCCATTTGTAGTTCATCTCTTTCATCACTTCCAGAAAACACTTCTATTTCCTATTACTATAATTTTGCCTTTTCTTAAATTTTACATGAAAAGAATACATACTGTGCAGTGTCTGGCTTCTTTCATTTAGCACAATGCTTTTGAGAGTCATTCATGGTGTTGCAAATATTAGTAGTCTGCTATTTTTAATTGCTGAGTAGTATTCCGTCAAATACACATACATATTATGTTCACTCACCAGTTAATGGACATTAAAATTGCTTTCAGTTTTGGACTCTCAAAAATTAAAACTTGTGAATATTCATATACCAATGTTTTCATTTCTCTTGGGTGAATATCTTTTTTTTTTTTTTTTTTTTTTTTTTTTTTTTTTTTGGTACTGAGGATTGAACTCAGGAGCACTCGACCACTGGGCCACATCCCCAGCCATGTTTTGTATTTTTATTAGAGACAGGGTCTCACTGAGTTGCTAAGTGCCTCGCCATTGCTGAGGCTGGCTTTGAACTCATGATCCTCCTGCATCCGCTTCCCAGTGCTAGGATTACAGGCATGCGCCCCTGCACCCGGCTTTCTTGGGTGAATCTCTAAGGGTAAAATTACAAGATCATATGGTAAGTGTATGTTTGGCTTCTACAAAAACTGCCAAACTCTTTTCTGAAGTGGCTGTACCATTTTTGCATTCCCACTAGCAATGTGTGTTTCATCACATATTCTCCAACACTTGGTATTAGCATTTCTTAATTTTAGTCCTTGTAATGGCTGTTGTTATATTTCACTAGAGTTACATTTTGTATTTCCCAACTAATGGTACTGAGCATCTTTTCATGTGTTTATTTGCCATTTGTAAATCTTCTCTGATAAAGTATCTATTAAAATCTTTTGTCCATGTTTTAATTGAACTGTTTGTCTTTTATCTATGGTTTAGATCTGCAGCATCTCCCACAAAGCTCATGTGTTGAAAGCATGGTTCCCAGTGCAGCTGCAGGTTTCAGAGGTGGGGCTTTTATGCAATGATTAGATCATGCGGTCTCTGCCCTCATTCAGATAGCTGAATGGACTACTGGGAAGTGGGAATCTAGTTAGAAGAAATAGGTCACTGAGAGCATGCCCTGGAAAGAAAGGCCCCCCATACCCTTATTCTCCTTCTCTCTTTCCTAGCGTTCATGAGCCAAGCAGCTTTCCTCTGCATTGCCCTTCCACCATGATGTGTCTGCCTTGAAGCCAGCTGATCATGGACTGAATCCTCTAAAACAGTCTGAAACCATGAGCCAAAATAAACCTTTCCTCCTCTAAGTTGTTCTTGTCAGATATTTTATAGTCACAGAGACCCAAAGCTAATGCACCAATGAATTTATAAATACATAATTTTTTTGCAAATGTTTTCTTTGCATAAAGTGTGTACTCTTAAGACTCCCTATATTTAAATTTAAATCAAAATGATGGAGAAACTTCTAAGCAGGGCAGTGACCCTTCTACTAGCAGATGTGGGCTTTGCAGTCAGGGAACCCTGCTGGCATTTTTGTTTCAAGATCCAATGAAAACATTTTCACTAAGTCAATTTCTTCCATTTCAGCACAGAACTGAACAGTTCTTTCTTGGATTTGAAGAATTGATGAACTTTTGGATGTAATTACCTCTGAACTCTGTTTTTACTGTTAGCTGAAAATAACTAGACACCTCTCAGCTATATAAATACTGCCCTGGGCAATTTGCCCTAAGGTGTCCTGTTTTTAAGTTACTAGTTGTCTTGTTTCCTTATGAAGAAAGACGATTTCCAGCAATTAGAACTAGAGAAGAGTGGATCTTCCAACAAGACTACTTCCAAAAGGATTATCCATTTTGTTGATGGAGACACCATGGAAGAATATAGCACAGAGGAAGAAGGGGAAGAAAAAGATGGACAGAGAATGAATTCAACACTTGACCCTGTAAGCTTATAGCATCAATACTGGTGCATGTGGGGCTGAATAAATGAGAGATTGAGCCAGGCAAGGTTTGTAGAAAATTGAATTTTACATTTCTAAGCCCTTGGATTTGCTTTCTAGATCCATATGTAGACAGCTTACAATTTTAATCATCTTTGTTTTCTCATCTATAATAGGGAACATGAAACATTATTAAATATTTTGAAATCTACATAAAATACTCTGCCAAAAAAAAAAAAAAAAGACTCTGCAGTCACCACTCCTGTTATTAATTATTCTAGTTTGATTTCTCTCTTTTTTTAAGTCTGAACTCTCATGGGGGCCCTACCTGTGGTTTTGGGCAGGACGAATAGTAAGAAGCTCATTTTCTAGTAAGTATGGTTAAGTTTTTTGTTGTTGTTTGTTTGTTCTTCTGTCTTAACTACATTCCAACAGACCCTCTGAGCTAGATGGGATTTGCAAAGGTTTAATCCAGTCGATTCTCAAGAAGTGACTATTGATCACAGAATTCTGAGTCTGTGCTTTGCCTTCCCAAAGGTGTGGAAGCTCACATCTTCAGGCAGACCCTTCCATCTTTTGCCAACACTTATTAGTATTCTTCCTTATCTTAGTCCAAATTTTGTGTTCTTTTCAGATGTTCCCAATCCTCCTGGCTGTCTTTCTTAAAGCTATCCAAACCAGTCTAGATCCCTCTTTCACAAGGACAGAATTTAAAATATTTGAAGACAAGATCCAGTCCTCCCTGGGTTGACTCTTGAATAAACTTTTATTTTTTAAAAAATTATTGTTAGCCAGGCGCGGTGGCGCACACCTGTAATCCCAGCACTTGGGAGGCTGAGGCAGGAGGATCCCAAGTTCAAAGCCAGCCTCAGCAATGGAGAGGCACTTAGCAACTCAGTGAAACTCTGCCTCTAATAAAATACAAAAAAGGGCTGGGGATGTGGCCCAGTGGTCGAGTGTCCCTGAGTTCAATCCCCGGTACCCCCCCCCCCCCCCCCCAAAAATATATATATATATTATTGTTGTATGACACGGTTTAAGTTCCCTCCTCATTTTTACTCTATTATAAACATAAACTTCATCAGCCCCTATCAGGGATATAATGAATGCTCTATGTGTCTATTTACAACAGATGAAACACTGAATTTTATTTCACATGACTTTTACCCATCTTCTTTTAAACACAAATGGCAACATCTAATTGCTCATTTCCTTCTAACTTTCATATTCTTGTAAATATGACAGGGAGAAATCTTACTTTAAGATTCTTCGAAAAGCCGGACGCGGGTGGCGCACGCCTGTAATCCCAGCAGTTGGGAGGCTGAGGCAGGAGGATCGCGAGTCCAAAGCCAGCCTCAGCAATGGCGAGGCACTTAGCAACTCAGTGAGACCCTGTCTCTAATAAAATACAAAAAAGGGCTGGGGATGTGGCCCAGTGGTCGAGTGCCCCTGAGTTCAATCCCTGGTACCCCAAAAAAAAAAAAAAAAAAAAAAGATTCTTCGAAAATATAAAATGCAGCTCTTAGAAATTAATCTTTATTCATTCATCATAAAACCATTACTGAGTGCCTACTATCTTCCCAACTTGGGCCCTGGGACACAAAGACAAATGACAGTCTCTGCTTTTAAGACACTCACTGTTCCTATACTGGAGAGGAGAGTCAGAAGTCCTACGATTTTAAAGGAAAACATTTCTAGGAGACCCTTTGAGGAAAACACTTGTTGTTCACACTACATCTCAATCACTGACTCTAACAATTATAGTGCTGAGCCTCTAGGCATTCTTGCTATTATGACTGGAAGCAGACAAGAAAGACCTTGAACTTCTACTAAGAAATTCATTTTCGCTAGGCATGGTGGTGCATGCTTATAATCCCAACAGCTTGGGAGGCTGAAGCAAGAGGATCACAAGTTCAAAGCCAGCCTCAGTAAGGCCCTGTCTCAAAAAAGGGCTGGGGGGGTGGGGTTGTGGCTCAGTGGTAGAGCGCTTCCTAGCATGTATGATGCACTGGATTCGATCCTCAGCACCACATAAACATAAATGAATAAAATAAAGATCCTCAACAACTAACACATAATTTTTAAAAAAGGGGGAGATGGGGATGGGGATGTGGCTCAGTGATTAAGCACCTCTGGGTTCAACTTCTAGTACCAAACAAACAAACAAACAAAAGGCAAACAAACAAATAAAAATCCAGAAGTTTGTCTTCATCCATGGAAGAATTTCTGATATTGATTTTTGTAACACCGTATTGAGTTTTTGGTACCATTTGAAATACACTCCTAACTGATGTCCAGTGATTCATCTGGCAAAGGGCAGAGTCTTTTCCAATTGTTCAAGGCCCATACTATACTTGTTCAGTGTTTCAAAAATTCTTCCTGACATATTTATCTAGAAAGGCTAGTTCACATATAATCCCATATGAAGATAGAAGATTTGACAAATTTCCTTTGAGTCCTAGAATTTTTTGAGAGTCCAAGGCAGCTGAAATATTTTGTCAGTTAAGTGTACTTAAAGTTAAGTGACAGATCACTTGCAGGCAAGTTTAAACCCTTGGCTCAACTGATGTTAAGCAATAGTTATTGATTCAATTTATCCAAGTGCTTATTCTGTCTTTTAGCTTGTGAATTCCTTGGTGGAAGATTTGCTGTCTTCTTTGGTCTTACTCAACCCAAATATCAGTATGTGTTAAATGAGTACCACAGAATACAAAATAAGGTATGTGACATCCTAATGGAGACATGAAGGGCCCTGGAGATTGATTGTTCTTACTTCAGACTGGTATAGATGAGGATTTTTCTACCTAGTTATCAAGAACTACAATTTCATTGAACACCCACGGTCAGACTGACTGACTGTTCCAGTTCTCATCCCATGACATTTGTTTGTATTTGTACTTTTCCCACTCCCATGAAGTTAGTATGTCATGAGATGGGTGACAAAAGTAGTTGAGTGTGAAGTCTGACATTATTTCTTGCACGGGCATCTCTATAAGAGGGAGAGTTTGTTGTATAGTTAAACTTTTCCTTATTTCTCTCCAAACCAGGAAAGTAACAAAGAAAGGGAAGAGAACGGATCAAAGGCCAAGGAAGCTAAGTCTTCTAATGAAAAGTGTTGCCTGAAGACTGGAGTCCCTGAGTATGGGACCAGACAACAGCACCTGGAAAAGGCCATTTCTCAGTAGGGCACCTCATCCAGGGAGGGTCTGGTAGCAGATTCCAGCTCATAATGGGCATCAGAGACTGTATGTAGTTCCCCTCCATTTCTGTCTTGAGCTGTTGGTTACTATGGCAACAGCACCACAGGTAACAGGGAATGATTTTGGATACTTTCTCAATATAATTTTTTTTTGTATAAATTCCTGTCACACCTCCACCCAGTAATACACTCTGTTAGTCTTGACATTTAGATTTGGGCTGAAATTCTTTGTTTTGGGGCTAGAGTATAGTAATTTTCTTCTGTTCCTCAGAAGAAAAATTGAGCTTCATAGAGTGTAAATAAATTCCCTTTTCAGAGATTGAAATAAGGTATATACTTCCAATAGTCATCCTGTCTTAGTTGAGACTTGCTTTATGATCAGCAAACATTGCTAGTAGCTCTATGAAATGATCTTTATCAAAGTTTTTGAGAATTATATACAACCTCCCCCCCCAAAAAATTGGAAAACAAATAATATGAGCACTATACAAGTTTTTAAAAAATGGATGATTTTCTTGTTTATTTGTCAACAATTTTTCTAAATCTGGGAAGATCAAATGTGAAAATCAGAGCTACATAGCACAGGTTGTTCTGGACAAAGATAACTGTGAGTTAGTTGAAAGAAACAGGACTTTTAGCAATAAAACTCGATTTTTAGTTCACCTTTTCCACTTACTAATTTTGTGATTTTGAAGGTGTCCAGATTTTTGATCCCTAGTTTCCTTCTTTGTAAAATATAGATGACATTTATTTGTTCTTTTTGGATTGTTGTTAAACAAAACTAAATAATGAATGTGAAAACACTTATAAAACTGTAAATATCTGCTGTTAATATGTAATTAATGACTATTATATTGGTGGTCCCCAAAGAGCCACAGTTTCTGGAATTCATAACCTTGTCTAGCTCCACCAACATTGACTCTAGGCTCGACCATGTGACTTGCTTTGACTACTGAGATAGTAGCAAATGTGATGCAAGTAGAGGTTTGATAAGCACTTGCACATTAGGGTTTGTCCACTTGGAAAGCCTCATGTTGTAAAGAAGCTTGAACTAGACTTCTAAGTGGTGAGAGGCCACCTAGAGAGAGGTCTCCAACCATTCCAGTCCCAGTCAAGCTCAGAGCTGGATGCAGCCACATCAGTGACCTTCTGATACCCTATGTGGGACAGAACCACCATGCCTTTGAGCTCAGTTAACCCCCAGAATCATGAGGGAAAAAATAACTCGTTGTTTTAAGTTTTAGAGTGGTTTGTTATATAGCCATATATGATTAAAATAATAGCTCTGAGAGAAGGGGAAATTGGAATTGATTTGATATGAAATCAAGATCAAAAGTAGGCCTAGAGTAGAAAGTATAGTTAGTTGGATATTTAGGATAAGTTATATTGCACAGACAGCTCCAAACCTCACTGGCTTAAAACCACAAATGTTTATTTCTTTTTCACGAGAGGTCCACTGTCAGTTAAAGTAGAGATCTGGACTGGTTTTCTCTGTGTGTTTCCTCAGTATTGCATTTTTCTTTGATCTTATGGTTCCTCTGCACTGTGTGCACAGGGCTGCTGAAGCAGGAGTAGACATTAAGCACTGGTAAATAATATCCCCACTAAGAATGAATCTCGTCACTTTCACTTAACACTTCTTCTATCAAAGCAAGTCACATGGCCACAATGAATTTCACAGGAGTGTAAGTCACATAAGATAACTGAGAAAGGAATAAGAGATAGATGATAGACTTGAGAATCAATGATATTGGTTTAATTTCATCTCTGCTGCCTCTTCATGATCCAGTGACCCTGTGCAAGTCATTCAACTTCTCAATGTTTTTGTGTATATAAAACAGGTTTGAACTAGCTTATATAATTTTTTAAAAAAGGAATTTTTTAAAATTATACTGAGAAATATCATGGAATCTAAGGGCAGATAAATCTCAACAGGGTCTAGAATAGTCTGACAAGCAAGAGTCTCCACTCGTCATCTTTCTTGCATATGAGGTAGATGATACTCTGTAGTGCTTTATAACTCTTCTGTTCCAGTCACTGGTACACCAGCCTTCAGTCCCAATTCCAGACATGCTGAGAATAGAATATATTTATCCTCTTTGGTCAGGTAACCAACTCCTAACTCAAACAACTGTGACCAGGGAGGTAGAATCTTTTAGTAGTGACATGATTGTAGGACCTATTTCTGGGTAAGGATGATTCTAAGGAAAAGATAATTAAAGTGATCTAGTGAGATCATGTGAGCCAATTTCTCATTATCTATCTATCTATCTATCCATCCATCCACCCCCATTGGTTTAATTTTGTTAAAAAAAAACCTAACTAATACAATATTGAATAAGAATCCTGATTTCATGAGTTGGAATGATTAGTCCTCACTAAGGAGTCAGTCTTAGTTCTTCATTTGATGTGCTCTGTTAGTCCAGTTTCAAGTAAATCTGAAGAGTTTTATGATATTGCCACATCTCACAGGTAAGCTTTGGTTTTATAAGTCTCAGGTGCCAGATGATAGTAAAAATCAATACCTGATTTTCCTGCTATTTTGCTTCTGTATAAGCCCTAGTGATTTTTTACCTTTACATTTTCCTCAAAAAATATTATGGAATATATACTTGATGATGATTCTAGAGAACTATACCAACTATATATCAAATGTGAATTTTGTCTAGCAAAAGTTATACCTTCAATTTAATTTTCTTTTCCACTAAAAAGAAGGGAGACTGCTTTCCCCTCAGGCAGTGCAGTGAACTGCATATGGTCAGTGACTGTAAGCAAATCAACACCGTGTTGTGCCTTCCCACACTAAACAGTGGTGGTCTATGTGGCCAATCAAGTATGGTGAAAGCGATGATGTGTCACTTCTGAGATTGTTGGGGTCTCTGTCTTGATCTCCCTATTTTCCTCTTGGATCACTCAATCTGGGCAACACCAGCTGCCAGTTGTGAGGATGGTCAGGCCGTACAGTAAACTGCATATGTCCCCCTGCCCCAAAATTCATATGTCGAAACCCTAATCTCAATGTGATAGTTTTGGAGTTGGGGCCCTTGGCAAATAATTCAGTCACGAGGGTAGATCTCTTATAAATAAGATTTATGCCTTTATAAGAAGAGGTCAGAGCATTCTTTAGCTCTCTTCCCACCATGTGAAGACATAATGAGAAGTCAGCAGTCTGCATTCCAAAAGAGGCTCTTCACCAGAGCCCAACCATTTTGACACCTTGATCCTAGAATTCCAGACCCCATAACTGTGAGAAATCAATTTCTGTTGTTTATAAACCACCAAGTTGATGGTATTCTGTTATAGCAGCCTGAACTGACCAAGACTAGGAGAGGTCCATGTAGCAAGGAACTAAAGCTATAGCAAATAGCCAGTGAGGAATGGGACCTGCCAATAACCACATGAGTGTGCCTGGAAGACCATCTACTTCTAGCCTGCAAATGACTACAGCTCCAGTCAACAGCTTGCCTACAACCTCACGAGAGGCCCCGAGCCAGAACCTCTCAGAGAAGCCACTCCCAGATTCCTGACTATAGAAAATGTGAGATTATAAATGCTTGTTGTTTCAAGTTCTGAAAGTTTGGGGTATATTTTTCACATGGTAATGGGTAACAAATACAATTTTTACTCCTAAATATTCCAAAGTACTCCTAAGGATACCACATAACTATCTCCTAAGTTTTATATGTTGTTTCATTTGCCACCTTCCCATTCACCCATCTTCTATGAACTAGAAAAATAGTTCTCTGTAATATCAGTCATAAGCCTCCCAAAGGAAAAAAAAAAAAAGTTTAGGCTCTGTTATGATTTGGATATGTGGTATCCTCCAGAAGCTCAGGTGTGAGACAATGCATGAGTGTTCAGAGATGAAATGATTAGATTATGAGAGTTATAATCGAATCATTGGCTTAATCCACTGATATGGATTAATCAGGTGGTAACTGTAGGCAGGTAGGGTATGACTGGAAGGGGTAGGTCTCTGGGGGCATGACTTTGGGGTTCATATTTTTTCCCTGGTAAGTGGAGTTCTCTGTGCTTCCTGTTGTCATGTCCTGAGCTGCTTTCCTCTGCCGTGCTCTTCCACCATGATGGTATGTCTCATCTCGGGCTCATAGGAATGGAGTAGGCCATCTACGGACTGAGACCTCTGAAACTGTGAGCCCCAAATAAACTTTTTTTTCCTCTAAATTGTTCTTGTTGAGTATTTTGGCTGCAGAAGTGAAAAAGCTGACTAAAACAGGTTCCCAGAATGTGCAACTCTTTTGTGATATAACACACATCCATGACCATTTTCCCCAAAGTACCATCAAATGTCAAGTAGGCTCAGTAGGAAGGGGTTGTACTGCTAGCCATGCTCTCTAACAAAAATCAACACTTCCCACCAAAAACCTAAACCCTGGCATACTTGTCACCAGTTCAGCCTCACTTTGTTTTATGCTAGGTTTCCTCTTGGGCATTTATTATCCTTTCATGCCACCTAGTCTTTGGTCATTGTCATCCCAATCCAATCCTAACTCAGTTTTATATATTTGAACTTTGGAGAAGGAATCACAGTTCTAGTCCTTTTCTTTTCAGAGGACATATCTGCCCCTTATAAATTTATGGATGCTGAACAATGTTTGGGGAAAATGTATTACACAGTTCTACCTGGTGGCTTCCGAGATTCCATGGCATATTGGAAAAAGGGTAACTAACTTCTTTCAGCAACATGTAAGTCTCAGATTCTTGCCAAGTGGCAAATATCCCCAATTAAATAAATTATGTTGCAATAGTCTTTTGAATTAATAATCTACATTTAAATCATTTTCAGATTCCTGATATTTTAGGCTATTATCATTATGTGTCAGGTAAGCAAATGAAAGTCAATTTAATTTTTTTTATCTTTCTAATGATTAAGTCACATAAACTTTAACCTTCAGAGTGGAAATTCAGCAAGTCTGAAGTGATCTGAGGAGCTCTTTGGCATATGCATACAGGCATCCATCCTTTGTCTCCATACATAAATCATTCAAATGTTTTTCCCTGAATAAACAGTCCTGCCAAGAAGTGTTTGGGTCTTTTTCATCTTTGTAGGCTTGATGGTGATGATGCCCATCAATTATCCTTGTAAAAGTTTCCATCCTCTGCCAAATTGCACCACCTCCAATTTCAAGATATAATTATTTCCTATACCTACAGCAAAATGAAGCCAAATACCTTTAAAAGGGAAAAGTGGTGAGAGCTCCTTAGGGAAAAAGCTTCCTTGTGGTTTCTCATTTAAGTTGGGGACAGGAGAGGAATGGCAAATGGTTCTATCAATCTTTATTTAATTTGGGTGGAAAGCATTTTTACTGGGAAAAGTAACATGAAGGGCACCCAACAAATTACTCTAAAGGAAGTAGATATTATTTTTCTGGAACATTTATTTTATTTGTCTCCTTCAAGGCTATTCTTGGGCTGACCAGCTAAATAAATCAGGCAAAAGTGGTAAAAACAAAATTCTATTCAGAACTGAGTGAATCTCTGAGGAAGATTTGTCCTAAGTATTTCATGATGGTCTTTGATGGTCTTAGAGGAAAAATTAGTTTCAGTGACAGAGCAAGATAGCCCCAAGGACACAATGGCTCCCAAGAATGTGTTGATGGTGAGAAAGCCTACTTCATCTTCAAATTTAAGAAGGTAGTTCTTGAAACTTTATATATAAACTATTAATGCTGGGGCTGGGTTTGTGGCTCAGTGGTAGAGCACTCACCTAGCATGTGCAAGACCCTGAGTTAGATCCTCAGCACCACATAAAAAAATAAATAAAATAAAGGTATGTGTGCAACTGTAACTAAAAAATAAATATTAAAAAAACTATTAATGCTAATTTTAATCAACTGATTTAAATATCCATTTTTTCCTCATTGGCTAAGGTGATATTTAGTTTTATGTGCCAACTTGACAAGGCCCTAGTACCCAGTTACTTAATGAAAGCTTAATCTAGGTGCTGCTGTGGAGGCATTTCACAGATGTGGTTAATATCCACAATCAGTTGACTATATGTACAGGTGATTACTCTCAGTAGAGAGGTTGGGCCTTTTCCAATCATTTGAAGGCCTTTAAAGAGCAAGACTGAGGTTTTTCTGAAAAGGAAGACATTCTGCCTCAAAACTACAGCATCAAATCTTCCTGAGTTCCCAGCCTGCTAGTCTACCCAACAGACTTCAGACCTGCCAGCCCCAGCAATTATGTGAGCCAATCCCCTGAAATAATTCTTTTTGATTCTGTTTCTCTGGAAAACTGTGACGGATACAGATGGTATCCCACATGCATTTAGGAAGTTACCACTACCATATTTAGTGAGCTACTCTACAGGCCAGTGAGCCAACATTACCATTATGCAATGTGCGGGATCGTTCTTTTTCTCTGCTTCATGTTGTTTCATACAGTCCAGATTTAAACACGTTTAAAGTCTTCCAATCTTACGCAAAAACCTTTTATCCTGGCTCCCCACGGCTCACCAAGTGACGTCCAGCATCCTAATATTTATGAAGAAATACCTGGGTCTGTGTTCACTCTACTCACAGATTAATTGCAATCATGTAGAACTGTATAATGGAGAATTTCAAGTCTCCCATCCAGCTGGCTTTGGGACAATGAGTAGATGAAAGACAGGCCCAGCAGTTCCCACCAGAGCCTGAGAATGAATGCTTGGAATCTGGGAAGGGAACATGTCTTGGCGTTTAAAGGAAATACAGAGTATTCAAGAGCCAGGAAACCTAGATTTTAATTCTGGTTTCTTAGCTGGCTGGACATTATACAGGTCAAGCATCAGTCTTGTCTTGAAGAGGAATAATAAAACAGCCTCCTTAAGAAGGGCGAGAATGAATTATGATCCTATATGAGAACACACCAGTCCAAGCTCTATTCTAGTGGCACCATCAGAGCTACCTCATCTCCTTTAGTCTCCTCCACCCCTGCGGAATAATACTTAGAAGCTGTAAATTGTACAGTTAGAACGTATGCTAGAGATTATTTTATGCGTGTCTCTGCTTGAATTCTCACTAGAGGTATGATTTTATGGGAAATGAAATGTGTTACATTCAACACTCCCCAACATTTATAAACAGCTATAGATGGTTCATTTTAGCCAGTATCTACAAGCTGTATCACTGTGTGGGAAATATACAGCCCAAATCGCTTCCCTGAGGAAAGTCAGAGTTTGTGGAGATACACTTTCTATACTTTCACACCAAGGGAGCATGACCTCAATAACTGAGGTCAGAGAGCAGCACAAGGATGAAGGCTGCTGGAATCAGACTCCATCAGGGAGACAGTATTCTGAGAGTTGTACATAGCGCAATGGGACCAATAAAAAGGATGAAGGATATCCTTCATTTTGAAAGGAAGAGACATTGGCTTATAGGGAGGCAGATTAGGAACTCTATTCTGGGTCAGAGTGAATTCAGAGGTTTCCTCTCAACTGGTCCCCAAGTACTCAACAACCAATTTTGTCTTTCTGCTAGAAAGTTAAGAAGAGATGACAGAGAGAGGTGAAGCTCTTCACCAACTTTGGGCATGTGAAAGAGCTTCCTGCCTGAGGTGGAAATGAGGGAACAGAGCAAGATAGGGCAAATGGAATCTTAAACCCCCTGGTTAAGAAAGATATCCAAACCATCTTCAGAGTAATTAGAAACCTAGAAGTGAGAGGAGCACTGGATAAGAAGTTGTAAAATTTAGACTCAAGTCCTGACTCTGCCACTGAAAATGTTGACTTTGCAAAAAATTCTGTTTAATTCCTCTGATCTCAGTTTTCTGATCAATGAATTGAGGAGTTGTGCTAAATTAGCTTCACCCAAAGTATGTTCTTCCGAATAATACATTCTGTATAAAAAAGAGAATCTGAGAAACTTAATTTTTAGAGGACTTTAAAAATATGAGAAAAATTGTGTTCCTACACATATATTAATGTGTTAAGCTCCAAGAGGGTCTACAGTAATTTCCAGAGTTTTTGGTTCTAAAATCACTTGTACATGGAGCATTTGTAGAAGCAGCAGTCTGAGGAACTTACTTTGAGAAACCCTAAATCAGGTAATCTGTAAAATGACTCTAATATTCCATAGGAACCTTCCTTGGAGGTTGCCAAGGAAATGGACATTTGTCATGGTATGAATAACACACTAAAGCAGGAAACATTTTTTGTCTTTACTGGCATCTTCTTAGGCATTTCTCTTTGTAATTAAGTCCTTATTCTTGCAGTAAGGTAAGTTGGAAACTTCAGTACTTTAGGGGCAAGCTTGAATTTCAGCTATTGATCTCGCCATTGCTAAATCCTGACAATTCATTCTTTATGGTATCTGGAAAATTCATTTCTAATCCTGCTTCCATATTTTACTGCTGGACCTATTTGTGCCCCCCATTTTTTTGTGTGTGTGTTTGTTTTTGTTTTGTTTTGGTACAAGGGATTGAGTCCCAGCCCCAGCCCATGGGAAGAGGGTTTTTAATGGATCTGGGGAGCTGATGGGTTGATGGGTCCAATAATATGTGGTGCTCTCTACCATTAAGATGCATTCTCAGCCATTTTTATTTTTTATTTTGAAACAGGGTCTCACTAAGTTGCCCAAGCTGTCCTTGAACTTGTGACCCTCCTGCCTCACTTGGCCTCTCAAGTAGCTGGGATTACAGGCATGTGCTACCATACCCAATTGGACCTATAGGAAATGATAATGTCTCTAAGTAGGGAGAACATGAAAAGTCTCCCTCTCCCTCCTTGTCTATTATTATTATTATTATTATTATTATTATTATTATTATTATTATTTTGGTTGTAGATGAACACAATGCCTTGTTTTATTTATGTATTTATTTATTTTTATGTGGTACTGAGGATTGAACCCAGTGCCTTACATGTGCCCCAAATGTCAATGCTTAGTATACCCTTTGCCCAGTGCTAGGCAAGTGCTCTACCACTGAGCCACAACCTCAGCTCCTCCTTGTCTCTTCTTTACCTTCATGTCAGAGAGTTTAATTCTTAACTGTGAATCTAATCAGGTCACTCCCCTTCTCAAAAATTTTCAAAGATCCCAGATGCTTACATAGTAAAATTTTAAATTCTTCAAAGTTATTTATGTTCTATGCCAAACTTATCTTTTCTATCTCTATAAGCTAAGCTCCTTGCTCCTTAAAAAGAATCTTGTTTCATACCTTTTCATCTCTGTTTGCATAATTTTCCCTCCTTAAGATTCCTGCCTCTTATCTCTTCTTATTAAAATCTTCAACTCCAATAAAGGATTCACAGTATTCAAGGCCCAGTTCTAATGCCACTTCTTTGAAACCTTCCCTTGCAGCCTTAGTCATGTATTCTTTTCCCTCTGTATTTGGTTATTACCTCTCTCATCTTATACACCTCCTGCTAGTATTACAATGATTTATGGTCTTGATAATAATTCTCTTTTTAATACATATTTTTAATATCTTTATTTATTTTTATGTGGTGCTGAGGATTGAACCCAGTGCCTCATACATGCAAGAGATCTACCACTGAGCCCCAGCTCCAGCCCATGGGAAGCAGGTTTTTAATGGATCTGGGGTGCTGATGGGTTGATGGGTCCAATAATATCTTGGGCGCAGTTGTGATTTTCAAGGTTTTTACTATTTTAGTCCCATGTTGTCATCTCACAATGAGCGCCCGTTGCTCTTAATTTTAGTTTGTATAGCTCCCAGTCCTGAATCCAGGGTAGTGTTGGTCTGAGACTTTAAGTTACATCCAACTCAAGGACATCCTTAGGTCAAACCTTAAGGCACCTTCCAGGACATGTTCTATAAAATATCTTCCACAGCAGTTAGAAATGAGATTATTTTAAAATGCCTCACAATATGAGAAAGTACTTAGCTCCATTCTGATATGGGTGTTTTAGAGGGTGGGGAAGGACTGGTGCTTAGAGAAGTACAAAGTACAAAGTGCTGGTTAGTGTTCTTGAGAACAGTCCAATTTTGTTTGTTAGCTGACAGAGAGCAAAGTTAGGACTCTGTCCTCCCATGGAGTCTTGGAGACAGTGGTCTCATTCTTTCTTTTAATGATTTCATCCTTGGAAATTACTCTCAGTTCCTACTTGAGTGATGCTTCTGATGCTTACAATTATAAGTCCCTTTTAGTAACTATCTAACAGAAAGTTGTGGCCTACTGAGCAAGGACTTCGTTTCATGACCTCATTCATTCATTCACTCATTCAATGACTATTTATCATGTGCCAGGCACTGGGGAACATGAAGATGGTTAAGACCCTAGAACCAAGCCGGGCGCGGTGGCGCACGCCCTGTAATCCCAGCACTTTGGGAGGCTGAGGCAGGAGGATCGCGAGTTCAAAGCCAGCCTCAGCAATGGCGAGGCACTTAGCAACTCAGTGAGACCCTGTCTCTAATAAAATGCAAAAAAGGGCTGGGGATGTGGCCCAGTGCCCCTGAGTTCAATCCCCGGTAACATAAAAAAAAAAAAAAAAAAAAAAAAAGACCCTAGAACCAACTACTTATTTGCCCCAATCCAGCTCCAGGTCCTTAAAGAGAGGCCCTGTGAGAGTGCACATTTCAGATCCCTTACACCTTTCCTGAGCCACCATCAGCAGAATGACTGCACAAGCCCCAAATGTCAATGCTTAGTGCACCCTTTGCCCAGGTGCTAAGCATGACAATTTGAGATCCTTCATGTTCCTTAAAACCCAACATTAAAAGACACCTGTCCTTTGATCAAACCTCCAAAGCCTCATTTCCAGATTCATCCTATTAAGGCTCTGGAACAAGCCTGCACTAAACACTCCACACCCTGGTGCACTTACTTGAGTATTATTTACTGTAACCTCCAAGAATCGTGCCATAAACACACAGAAGTCCCCAGTGCTCAAGGCTGGAAAGATGCGGCAGGATGATAAATAAGCTTTGATGATGATTTCAATGGATGGTAATTTCTTGCTTCCACAGAGACTCCACAAACACAGCTGTTAGAAGTGCATTGTGTAAATCAGATGCTAATTAAATTAAATTCCCACTAGAATTAAGGCAGCAAAGTATTTTGTCTTGTTTTCTTGCAAACTAGCCCTCTCAATCAAGACAGCTGGAGCACTGGCATTTCAGGTACATGGAGGCAACAGCTGCAGTGAAGCAAAGCAAAGCAACTGCTTTCATGATTAAATTGCCATCAGTAACAGGAAAATAGATGCCATTTTTGACAACATTAGTAATGTTAAAAATGCAAACAATCTAGTAGAAACAGAGCTGGACTGGAAAAGAAGTGTAGGTTCTGATGGAAGTTTTGGCAAAATCATTTTACAACTCTAAGCTACAGCTCCTTGCTTCCTCACACCTTCTTCTTTCCTCCAGTCCTTCCTTCTTTTCTTCTGCTGAGTATTTCTTGAGTTCCAACTACTTCACCAAAGTACAAATGATACTGTCCATCCTACAGGTGCTTCTGGTCTTCTTGAGGAACCAGGAGATGGACTCTAACTTCTTAGCACCTTCTGGGAGTCAGGATTCTATTGTTCCAAATGTTAACTTTGATTCCACCATCAATTCTATTTGTTCATCATCTCACTCCAGCACTCTGTTAAAGGATATAGAAGACACGTCCTTACCCCGACATCAAGTTTTGAGAGTCTTGTTAGAAATCAAAGCACATACAACTGAAACAACATTTGAAATGTTCTACAGCTAAAGATAAGCTGATGTAAGAAAATACTTCCAAAATCATATAGAGAAGTATCAAGGCTAAAGCTTGGGTAAGGAAGACATTCAATGGATGTTTTTTTCATTCACTCATTGGTTCATTTATTCATTCATAAAACATTTACTTTGTGTCTGGTTCTGTGCTGGGGTTACATGCATGACAGCATATGCTATCAAAGAGCTTCCAGTTAATTGGAGAGACAAATATATAAAAAGTTAATTATGATAAAATGTAATTACATAATTACATAATTGATAGACTCATTAAGTGAGGACACACAGGGAGGGAGGTTCCCTTTAAAAACAGGAAAAATCAAAGCACTATTGAAAGTATTCGGCTCCTACATTCTTTTAATTGTCTCCAAAGTTTTTGTTCCACACATAATTCCCAATTCCCCATTGGTGTTCTAAAACTTACAATACCATAGAAAGGTATGGTGTATTTGCTTTGTAAAAGATATATTTCAGCATAGGGTAGTGATATCCCTCACAAATACAGTCTGAAGCCAGTGATTACTGACTCAACCATACATGATGCTACAACAGAAAAAAAAAAAAGAAAACAAAAAGGAGACCGCAGTTAGTATATTCATATAGTGGAATACAGTGCAGTGATAAAAAGAAACAGGCTACTAGAATATGAAAAAAGAGAATAAATTTCAAAAATGTCATGCTAAATAAAAGAAGTACAAAAGAGTAGATACATGTAATTCTGTCAATGTGAAATTTTAGAACAGGGTAAACTACTATGGTGGAGAAAAACCAGATTGGTGGTTGCCTCTGGGAAATAGGAGAGAACAGTGATTGAGAAGGGACTGTAGGGAGCTTTCTGGCATCATGGTAATATTCTGTACCTTGAAAGCAGTTTAGATCACACAGGTGTATGCACTGGATTATGCAATGCATGCTTAAGATTTGTGCATTTTGTTTAATATGAATTTTACCCCAGATGGAATAAAAAAACAAATGAGCTTTAATGATTGATCCATGTACTGAAGTAGTTAGAGGGAGATGTACTGATGTCTAAAATTTAGTTTTATATGCATCAAAATTAAGACAAGTTAATAGAAGAATGAATAGATGGATCGATATACAGAGCAAGTATAGTAAAATATTAATGGTAGAATCTAGATGGTGGGTATAAGGGTAGTCATTGCAATAATCTCCCAATTTGTCTATATTTCTTAATAAAATTTAGGGGTGGAAAGGATGCTAGAAGTCTCCAGATTGCTGGGATGGGCACCTGCTTGGTGCTGTCTTTCAGGATCGTTCATCTCTCTGAGGTTCTAGTATAGGACTGAGCACCGGAGATCCTGTGAGGCAGTAGTTCCTGAGTATTCAAGAGCATATCAGAATCCCCGCCATACTTTTTTTTCAATGTGGTGAATTAATAGTTTAATATTAGATAAGAGCCGGGCACGGTGGTGCACTCCCGTAATCACAGCTCTTGGGAGGCTGAGGCAGGAGGATCCCAAGTTCAAAGCCAGCCTCAGCAATGGCGAGGCACTTAGCAACTCAGTGAGACCCTGTCTCTAATCAAAAACAAAAAAGGGAGGGCTGGGCACGTGGCCCAGTGGTTGAGTGCCCCTGAGTTCAATCCCCGGTACCGGGAAAAAAAAAAAAAAAAAAAAACTTTACTATTAGAAAATAATAAAGGCATAATAAAGAATCTATGCTAATGGAGATGAAATATTCAATATCTTTATTGAATGAAAAACAAAAAAGATTGCTCAATGGCATGTGTGATATATATTTAAAAGCAAATTATACACCCAAGGAATCAGAAAGGAGCAATTTGTTGCATATAATATTGTGTGAATGTTTATTTTCTAATTTGAATAATCATGTTGTGAGACTATCAAGAGAAGGTTCTTGTTTGAGGATAATACACACTGAAGTATTTAGGAGTAAAGCAGTGCCATGTTTGCAATTGAATCCCAAATGCTTCAGAAAAAAGCAATTTTATTTGTGTGTATGTATATATGAATATGTAAAAATATACATGTATATGTAGAGATAGAGAAAGAGAACAGATGGAAACAAGGAGAAAGCAAAGGTGAAAAATTGTAATATTTCCTTCATAAGTTTTTAAAAATCCCCATATCATGACACACCTTCAGAGACTCTGATTTCAGGAGTGGGAACCTTGATATCTGTATCTGTAAAAATCTCTCCAGTATGTTTTACATGAGCCCTTGTCATGATCTTCTGTCACAAGAAACAAAATTCCCTGACCACTAACTGGTTCCAGAATGAGAGCACCCATCACAACAGGTTTTGTTGGTGTGCTCTGGGGCCTTGGGGATTAGTGGTCACCATACATACCCCGGAGAAAAATCATGAACAGAGTTGATGGTGGGACAGCCTCTTCTGGCACCCCATTCAGAGGTGGGCTCACCTTCACTTAGAGCCCACAGTGAAAGGAGGTTAAGCACAATGACATTGAGGTGTCCCTTTCAGCTCAGGATATTTAATTCCATATGAAAGTCTGTGTTGACCAATGGAGATGAAAAGAGCCAAAGGAAATTTGTGTGAGAAGCAGTTAGGCTCCAGGTTTGGACAGCTCATTTCTACATCCTGACTTATAGGTGGAGGGAAATTCCTCAGTTGCTCAATTTCCTTTTCTTGTTCTTTATTTCCCATTTCCTGTGTCCTCTTCTCACTCCTCTTCCTGTCTCCTCTATCACTTTAAAATGCAAACACACATGGCTGTGTGCAGACACATTTCTAACCCACTTGGGCTTTGGAAGACCACTGTGTTCTGTTTCCATTTGTAGCACCCATGACACTAATGCAGGACGTTTGCACGTGGCAGGTGCAGAATTTAATTCAAAGGAAGGACAAGGCCAGGGTTGGAGATGAAAAGCAAATGAGTGCTACTTTCTACCTCATCTAAAGACTGAATGAAAATTTTGGCAGTTTCCCGTGGGCTTCAGTGTCCTATCATGAGTCAATTCTTCATCATTGGTAGCTCTTGTTTCCTATGCATCATGTATTTTTGAAGGTATGACTACTTGGAAGTTATTCAGTTATGGCATTTAGTGAGCTGAAATTGGCAGCTTTTTCACACGCCATTTTTCTCAGTTTCCCACATAGCTGAAAAAAAAAAAATACTGTTCTGAGTTGATACTTCTGCAGGAAGAAACTTAAAATGGTCCATATTGCTTTGAAGGAAAAAAGAACACATTGATGTACATATGAAACCCAATGACCAAGCCATTCCCAGTGTTTAGGCTAATGCCATTACTGCTCTTCCTCAGTCCGCTTAAACAGTGTGTTATACTGTTTGTCTTTGCCTAGGACTCAACCTACAAAAATATCACACTCCATTTCACTTGAAGCTGCTGTGGACTGATTCTTGTGGTAAACAGCTGGAAACATGTCCCAGGATTAGGGAGGGAAAAAAGAAGAAAGAAAAACCTTTCATGGGTCAGAGAAGAAACAAAGATGAAAACCTGGAGAGCCATAAATTAGAGAATGAACAATGAAATAGTGTAAAAAGGGACAAAAAGTAGATTTAAAGGAAGGTGAGCTACTTTCAAGAAAAAGCAAAATAAGTGATTCCAAAATTAGTAGATACAACTACTAACTCAGCATTTCTTATATGGTGATCCTTAGAATATCAGTCCCATCAAGTGCTCTATTAACATACACATGCGTGCACACACATATACTACTTCCACCACTCTTCTACCTTTCATTTGACCCACAGCGTCCTAAACTTATTTGACACAGATAAGAGCTATTGACATACTATGGAACTAGTGTTCTAAAACAATGGTTTTCAAACTCTTTGGTCTCAGGACACCTGTATCAGTTTAAGTCTTGTTAGGAGAGAGAAATCATGTAGTAATTTGAGTGGGGAATTTTTTAAAAAATTATTTATTTTAATTAGGTATATATGACAGCAGAATGCATTTTGATTCGTTGTACACAGTTGCAGCACAACTTTTCATTTCTCTGGTTGTACATGATGTAGCATTGCATCATATGTACAGTCATACATGTACCTAGGGTAATAATGTTCATCTCATTCCACCATCTTTCCTGGCCCCATATCTCCTCTCTTCCTTTCCCTCCCCTTTGCCCAAAGTTCCTCCATTTTTTCCCATGCTCCCTCACCCCCATTATGGATCAGCATCCACTTATCAGAGAGAACATTCAGCCTTTGGTTTTGGGGGATTGACTTACTTCGCTTACCATGATATTCTCCAACTTCATCCATTGATCTGCAAATGCCATAATTTTATTCTCTTTTAATGCTGAGTAATATTCTATTGTGTATATATACCACAGTTCCTTTATCCATTAGTCTATTGAAGGGCATCTAGGTTGGTTCTACAGTTTAGCTATTGTGAATTGAGCTGCTATAAACATTGATGTGTCTGTGTTACTATAGTATGCTGATGTTAATAAGTCCTTTGGGTATAGACTGAGGAGTGGGATAGCTGGGTCAAATGGTGTTTCCATTCCAAGTTTTCTAAGGAATCTCCATACTGCTTTCCATAGTGGTTGTACCAATTTCAGTCCCACTAGCAATGTATGAGTGTGCCTTCCCCCCGCCCCATATCCTTGCCAACACTTATTGTTGTCTGTATTCTTGATAACTGCCATTCTGACTGGTGTGAGATGAAATCTTAGAGTACTTTTGACTTGCATTTCTTTAGAATGCATTTCTCTTGCATTGCTAGAGATGTTGAACATTTTTTCATATATATGTTGATTGATTGTATGACTTCTTCTGAGAAGTGTCTGTTCAGCTCCTTAGCCCATTTATTGATTGGGTTTTTTTTATGTTAAGTTCTTTGAGTTCTTTATATATTTTTGAGATTAGTGCTCTCAGTCTTTCATCATGAATGGGGAATGTTTAACATAAAAACCATTGCTACAACTTGGGATTGGCTAGTAAGACATAAAGAGAACTCTAAAGAATATAAGAATAGTGGACATCAGTAGCAGTCACCAACTGCTCTAGAGATGACGCAGGGTGCACAAGGAAGAGCTCCCATACTTCAGTGCTCAAACCTTGTTGGAGAAGGAAGGACCCTGGATCACTGAATGGCAGAGAAATCGCTGTGATGGCATGCCAATAGAACTTACTGGAAACTTCTCTGCAACCTGCTGGGAAACTCTCCTCCAGGATGCTGGAAAAGTTGTTTATGCAGAAGGGTCTCAGTGGAGACATTCAGTTACAAAACCACTTCATAGTAGGGGTACAGGACAGCTGTTGCCTTTAGGATGCTGTTGGGTACACATCAGATACTGGAGAAGCTGCTTATATTGTAGGAGCTAAGTGCTGGGGAAGTCTCACATGTGCTACAGGAGTATATGGTGGCAAAGCTATTCACAGGGCAGGTGACAGGAGAGATCATACCAGAACCAAGAAGGAAAAACCTTTCCTCCTGTGATGCCTCTTCAGCTTCTTCTATTGGTGAAGGTGACTGCCAGTTAAACAAAGGTAAAAAGAAAAAATGTAAAGGGTCCCATTTTCATAGAGCAAGTAAGGAAGGATTAGCATGAAAATGAGGGGCAATGAATTGATAACTAGCACAGTTGCAACAATTTGAAGTTATATATTCATTTATTATTATATTCATTTATTAGTAGCTAATGTGAAGTAATCATTTGTTATATATCAGGCACTGTGCTAAGTAATTTGCATTGGTTCATTTAATTCTCTCATAAATATTTATAAAAAATATTATTAATATCCAACAACTGTTTTACATATAACAGAACCAAGAAATGTAAAAATTAAAAATTTTACCCAATGTCATAGAGCCAGTGAGTGGCAGGCCTAACATTCAAACCTAGGCCTGTGAGTTTAGAGTTTCTCCCTTACCTGAGAACAGGAAACAGTTTGACTTCATGCAGTGCCATATCTACAATCCCTGCACAAAGAAAAAACTTCACAAATATTTGTTGAATGTATGGTTCAACATTTTTCAACCTTTTTACATTATTTTACCCCTAAAGAGCCTTTTAAAAATGTTTTTTCTAATTGTCCTCCACTGTGAAATTTTAATGCCACAGATGCACTTTATATATATTTATGGATTCTCGGTGCTTTTTATGTGAAATGAGCAAGATTCCTGCCCCTTCCCCTGAAACAGTTCTTGCTCCTTTGGGAGTGATATCACTCCTATTGAGAATGCTTAATAATATCTGTACAGGTGACATTCTTTCATTCTCTGCAGGTATACACAAGGCAACAGAAGTGTGAACATGGGTAAGTCACTTCACCTCTGGGCCTCAATGTTCAGATCTGTCTGGGATGTGAATTCAAATATCCAGAGGGTCCAAATTCATAAGATAAATATGTGAATTAGGCTGGTGTAACAATAATGTGTAGGACAAACTATGGTAAATTAGAGATAATTAACCCTGGTTGGAGTCATATATATTACAATTTTTAATGACACTGTGCCTGCCAAGCAAACACTTTTGTGGGCAGGGCTTATCCCCAAGGGCTACCAGTTTACAACCTTTGGCCTAAGGTCCCTTTCAGTGCTAAGATTTTTTGTCTTCAATTAAATAAATAAATAACACATGGCATCTTTGCCAATATGGAGGTCTTAGTTGTGTGGTTTCCAGTTTTGTTTCGTTTTGTTATGAATAGTATTGTCAAAAACGTTCTTTGACATTGCAATGGTTTGGATAAATGTTGAAGGCTTGGTTCTCAACCTATGATGCTATTGAGAAGTGGTGAACCTTTAAGAGGTGGAGGCTAGTGGGAGAAAGTTAGGTCATTGAGGCATGATTGTAAAGGGGATTTGGGGACCTCAAACTCTCATCTCTCTCTTTTTGCTTCCTGGCTGCCAAGAGATAAGCAGCCTGTTTAACCATGAGCTCCCCACCAAGATGTAGTGCCTAACGCAGGCCTGAAAGCAATGAGCCAACAGACTGAAACCTCCAAAATTGTGAGCCAAAATAGATCTTTCTTCTTTTCAAGTTGATTGATTGTCTTGGGTATTTTGTCAGAGTGATGAAAAGTAGACTACCACAGATGTGTTTCTTGATGCTTGTAAGAATTTCTCTTGGGTGGCGTTGTGGTTTGGACATGAGGTTTCCCCTGAAAAACTCATGTGTTAGGCAATGTAGGAATGTTCAGAAATGAAATGATTAGATTATGGGCTGTGACCTCATCAGTGGGATTAATCCATTTGGTAGATTAACAGTCTGAATAAGTGGTAACTGTAGGCAGGTGGGCCATGGCTGGTGAAAGCCGGTCACTGGGTTATACTTGTGGACTACATCTTGCCCCTGGCTCATCCCTCCCCTCACCCCTCCACCATGCTTCACAGTTGCCATGAGCGAAGCTGTTTTCCTCTGCAATGCCCTTCCACGTGATGTACTGCCTTACTTCAGGCCCAGAGCAATGGAGTTGGTTGATGGTGGCTGAGACCTCTGAAACCTTGAGACCAAATAAACATTTCCTCTTCTAAGTTGTTGTCAAATATTTTGGTCACAGCAACAAAAAGCTGACTAACACAGATGGTGTCAATTGGCTGCAGGAAGCCAACACTAAGACAAAGTTAGAAAGGCAAGAGATTTATCAAAGTCAACACCTGTGAAAGATAAGGGGTACAGGAAACAGAAAGTCAGGGAGAATCTTCAGACTCCAGTGCTAGTCTGACCTGTGAAAGTAGAAGAGGAAAGCATGATGATCATATAGGAAAAGTCTCAGATATTTCCTGTAGTACAAGTGTTGGCCTGCCCAATGAGGAGCTCTAGAGCAAAGCTTGTCCATAGAGGAATCCCTTGTTGGCTACAAATACCAGTCTCCCAGACTAGTCCTTGTTAAGGACTTCCCAGGAAGCATGTGGACTTGGCTTGAAAGCTGAGGCATATAGAGTCACTCACACCTGTAGGCTGTCAGCTAGTTGCATTCCCTTTAACAGCATCTCTCTTAAAGGGAGTTATGAGCAACTTATCTCCACATTGGTATACATTAGCAGTGGATTATGACTTTTTGGTCCTGTTAGTTAAAAACATAGTGCATCTGGGAGGGAGGAGTGGAGGTTCACCAGATTGGACAGGGGGGTTGGGAATGGGAAAGACAATAGAATTAATTGGACATAACTTTCCTATGTTTATATATGAATACAAGATCAGTGTAAGTGCACTTCATGTACAACCACAAGAATGGGAAGTTACACTCCATGTGTATATGATATGCCAAAATATATTCTACTGTCATGAATAACTAAAAAGAACAAACAAAAAAGTCAGTATATTGGTGAAAAATACATATGATTTTTAAAAATCGATGAAGAAAGCAATCTCTTAAATATACATATATATTATACATATCATACACACACACACACACACACACACACACACACACACACACTTTTTTTTTTGCAGGAAGACAGTAGACTGAATATAATACCCTGATAATCTCCTTTGGAACCTCTATACAGCTAGCTACCAACCACATGGATAAATGCACCATCTCAGGGAAATAGCCAGGTGGGATCTGGAAAGTATAATCAAGACCTTAGATTCTGCCATATAAGGGACATAGAAAGTCTTGGAAAGACTTCTTTCTCCTCTGGATCCTACAAACTGTTGGAGATCTATAGCAGAAAGCCCTGAGGCAGAGACCAGAGTGTGTAATTCATGAGCTCTTAGAGGAACAACCTGTGTGAGTGTTCTTGAGGGCATCTGCTGGCTTCCCAGGCTCAAAGGAGCATGGAGAGAAATAAAGAAGCTGGCTGGCTCCTTACCATACACTCCTAAGGCTAGCAGGGCACCACCCCTGCAGCTGAAGAGACTGGGAATTGAGAGATTTTCTCTTGGACAAGGAACTGATGACTCACTGCTGGTACATCTTTTCTCGCAGCTCACAGAATGGCTACTGCTGAAGGCACATTTAAGAACTAGACCCAGATTGTCATGTATAACTAATTAGAATTTAAAAAAAATAATAACTAGACCTGGGCTCCAAGAATGTATAAAATCATAAGTAGGCAAAGGTATATAGCATTACATTTATGAAGACTAGTAGCTGGGGAGAAACAAGAAATAGGACATGTAGAATGTACAGGTCCTATGGGATAGAATTGTTAGAATAGGAACAAAATTACAGTATACAAGGTACTGTCTGGAAAAGGGGATCTCTTAAATTTAGAAATGTATAGATAAATTGAGAGAAAAAAACATTCACCGTAGAAATCCTTATGAATGATGTCCTGGGAGGTCAAATTAAAGCAATATCTTAAACTATGAGCAAAAATGCAAAGAGATGGAAAGAAGGAGCAAAAAATTAAAAGATTTGTAAGGACAAAAGACTTTACCTGTGAAAAACAGGGGTGCTGGGAGGAAGGGCACAGAGGATGTTTAGGGAATTGAAGCCACTGTGTATGGTGTATAGTGATGGGTATGTGTCACTATATTTTTGTCTGAATGCACAACAGCAGAAGTGAACCCTGAGGTAAACTATAGGCTGTGGGTGATAATGATGTGTCAAAGATATGTCATCTGTTGTAACAAACATACCACTCTGATGCAGGATGCACAATGGTGGAGTGGAGGAGGCTGTGCATTGGTGGGGACCGGTTAAGTAGGACATTACTGTACCTTCTGCTCAATTTTCCTGTGAACCTAAAACTGCCCTAAAAATAGTTTTTTTTTTTTTTTAAAATAGAGGAGTCAAAAAAAGGGTTGGCAAAGAAACAGATGGGAAAAAGACAAAAATCAAACAAGGAGGAAAATGTCCCTGACCTAAAGAAACTCTTAAGACTGAAAAATGCTCAAATTCACCAAGTTTTGCATAGAATTTAAGGGAAAAAAAAAACCCACATTCACCTAGACATACACCAATTAAAGAAAAATCTTATAAGATCTAAGACATAAAAAATTATTTTCAGAGGAAAAGAAATGAGATTGGCATTTGCCACCTGTTGAACTAAAAACTAAACTACAGTGAAATAACATCTAGTTTCCTGACAGGAAAGAAATGATACCCAGGCTGGCTTCATAGCCAGAACTTACTGGTTTAACCACATCTTATGTTAAAATATTGGAATACTTCTACATCAGACAGGAATAGCTGTGGCCCCAAGCATCTCCACCCCTTCCCATCCCTCCCTGCCCCTCCCTAAGTACACATTCTGCAGGATTCAACAACTGAAAAATTGCTACCTGGCACATGAGCAGTTCTCCTTTGTTAGTGATTGGCCAGTGTCTGGTTAAGTATTTGAATATCATTTCTGCTGCCAAGGTATCACCTGACAGGAGGATTGAGAGTTATTGGAGAATAAATTACCCATGTACCCCACCTGAAGAAAATGTTTGAGAAAGAATTCTGGACAAGTAGGAAAAGACTTCAAACAGATCTCAAGAGAGAAGATTAAAAAAAAAGATAAAAATAGTGATGATGAATCTTGCAATATACACTAAATTTTAAATAAAGAATGATAGAGTGGTTGGGGTTATATAGGGAGAATTTAGATTTTTGAAATAGAATATATTTTCTTCAACGGAAATATCTAATAATATGTTGAAATTAAGGCATCAAATTACCTCAGCAAAACCTATGGATGGAAGAAAGATAAATAAGGACACTCAAAGCAAGAAGAAGTTCTCATATTCTTGTCTTTTGTTGGGGGAGGGTTGTATGAGGCATGTGTAATTAATAGCACTTTATTATTATTTTTTTTAGTTGCAGTTGAACACATACCTTTATTTTATTTATTTATTTGTATGTGGTGCTAAGGAGCGAACCCAACACCTCACATATGCTAGGCAAACTGAGCCACAAACCCAGCCCTTAATAAAACTTTAGAGACAGTCCTTTTAAAGAGTACAATACCTGGATGGGGGCAGATAACATCTTGTTTTCACAAAATTGTCAAAGAATATATTTGATCATAAATGTCAGGAAAGAGACAATAACTATTAGGGATGGGAATGGTGGGTTATATTTTTCAAATTAACAAGAAGACAAAAGAATTATTATACCAACAAAAAACAATGGAAGGACATGCAAGAAACCACAAATCAAAGTAAATAGTAAAGATAAAGATGAAAGTGATGAAAAGAAGTACATCAGCTATTTTACTGTATATGAAGAAGATAATTTCATCCATGAAAAGATAGAAACCTCTGATACAGCAAAAAATAAAAGTCAACCCAGATATTTATATCTCACTCTCAAAGTCATGAAAATACTAGACAAAATGCAAGCAAAAAGAAATCAGGAATGGCAAGGACAAGATCAGACAAGATATAATAAAAGTGTAAAAGCATGAGACAGGTTTAAGAATATCATGCAACAATAAGAGACAATTTACAAAGAAGACATGCAATAATTATGTATGTGAAATTGCTTTAAACATGTGAAGCCAAAAGCAATTAAAAATTCAAGAAGTTGATAAAAACACAACCATTCTGAGAAATTATAATTCATATTTTTCAGAGCAATATATCTAGTAGTAAGAAAGGTAAGGACAATGATTGAATCATGCAAAAGTCAAAAGTTTTATGTTTTATAAATGAAGAATTTTTCCAATGTCCATGAAGCATTTTCAAAATGGTTCTTATCCTAACCAGAAAGTCATTAACGCAATTTAAAAAGTAGAGATTTCTTGGCCAAAATTTGTTCATCAAAATTTAATAACATTAAATATAAATAAACAAGAGATGGCAATTAGTTTTCTTCTACTTTGAAAATTTTAAATGTCCTACTAAATAACTCCTGAACTAAAAGGAATTAAGTGGAAAAACTATATTTTTAATTAATTAAAAAGACAATATCATAAAATATTAATATTTCAAATATTAACTGACATGGGGCTGGGATTGTGGCTCAGCAGTAGAGCACTCGCCTAGCACGCGTGCAGCCTGGGTTCGATCCTCAGCACCACATAAAAATCAACACATTGTGTACATTTAAAGCAAATAAATAAATATTTAAAAAAAAATTAACTGACAAACAATGTATAAGATTCACTATTGTTTTCTTTAGTGAGAAAAAATGATCCTAAACTATCTAAAGAAGAATAAATGTTAATGACTTTTAAAGAAAGTTATGAAAAAGGAAATTAATGAGAGAGATTTCCCTTTTCAGATATTATAAGACCTCTGCAATAAAACTTTATTGTACTCATCCCTTTATCTTTATGCATTAACCCTCTTTATTTCAGGTAATGTTTCTTGCTCAGAAGTATAGTTTATCTATATTAATTTAGCTTCTCCAGTTTTCTTTGATTAGGACTTACATGGGATGTCTTTTTTTCTATCCTTTTAGTTTTAACTTATATTTGTCCTTATACTTAAAGTAAGTTTCTTGTTAAAAAAATACATTTAGTAGGGTCTTACCTTTTCAACCAGTCTGATTAGTAGAATGAAACTGAAAGTTTGTACCTGTTGGCCAACATCTCCCCAGTTCCCGGACCCCAAATCCCTAGAAACCACTGTTCTACTTTCTGCTTCTGAGTTCAACTTTTTGAGAGCCCACATATAAGTTAGATCATGCAGTATTTTCTTTCTGTGTCTAGAAGATTTCACTAAACATAATGTCCTTCAGGGTCATCCACGTTGTTACAAATGACAGAATTCCCTTCTTTGTTATGGCTGAGTAATATTCCATTATATCTATGTACATATCTATATCCCATATTTTCTTTACCCCTCCTTCCATCAGTGTACACTTAAATTGTTTCCATACCTTTGATATTGTGAGTAATAGTGCAATGAACACAGGGGTAATGACATCTCTGAAAGATACTGATTTCACTTGATTTCAGTATAGTTATGTTTCAGGTAGTTATATTTTTATTTTTGAGGAACCTCCATACTATTTTCTATAATGATTGTACCAATTAACATGATTACTAACAGTGTACAAGACTTCCCTTTTCCTCACACTCTAAACAACACTTGCATGGTACTCAGCTTTTTATAGCTGTGATCAAAATACCTGACAAGAGCAATTTAGAGAAGGAAACATTTATTTTGAGCTCACAGTTTCAGAGATTCAGTCCATGGTCAGCTGGCTCCATCATTCTGAGCATGAGGGGTCAAAGCAAATCATGGTGGAAGGGTGTGGCGGTGTAAAGTTGCTCCTGGCTCCTAGGAAGCAGAGGGAGAGAAAGTGAGAAGCCAGAGTCAAAACATAATCCCCGAGATGGAAAGACCTCCCATGTTCTTGGATAGGCAGAATTAATATTGTCAAAATGACCATTCTACTAAAAGCAATATAAACATTCAATTCAATCCTCATCAAAATACCAGTGACATTCCTCACAGAATTAGAACAATCAGTCCTTAAATTCATTTGAAAGAATAAAAGACCAAGAAAAGCCAAAGTAATTCTGAGCAAGAGGACTGATACAGGAGGCATCACAATACCCAATCTTGAATTATACTACAGAGCTATAATAACAAAAACAGCATGGTATTAGCATTAAAACAGACATGAAGACCAATGGAATAGAATAGAAGGCACAGAAACAAACCCACACACTTAAAACCATCTGATACTTGACAAACATGCCAAAAATATGCATTAGAGAGAAGATAGCCATTTTAACAAATGGTGCTAGGAAAACTGGATATCCATAAGGAGAAGAAAGAAAGCATAGATTGTAGGAGCCCTAATTAAGGAGATAGCTAAGATTGCGGTTAGCTGTGAGCCATAAAGATGTTCAAGCATTGCCACCTTCCATGGTCTCACAAGACTTGGCCCGGGACATTGCGGATCGGGTTGGCGACATTGTATGGTGGTTGGAGGAGTGTGGATGGTGTTGGAGTTGTTGTTGGAGCCGGAGAGAGAAGCTAGCAGAATAAAGAGCCTGTTCATTTCTAGTCTGCCTCTGAACTTATTCCCACGGCGTCGTTGCTCCAAGCGGCAATCGCTTCAGGCAGCGACAATAGATCACTATTGCTCACTCTGAATAAAAGTCGAATAAAAGTGGATCAAAGACTTAGGGTTTCGATGAGAAATCTTGCAACTGCTAGAAGAAAGCAGAGGTTCAACACTGTATCCTACAGGTGCAGGCATCAACTTGATCAACAACATGCCTAAAGCTCAAAAAATAAAAGAAAGAATTAATAAGTGGGACAGCATCAAATTTAAAAGCTTCTTCACAAGAAAGGAAACATGAAGAGTGTGCAGAGAAAGGCTATAGAATGGGACACAATTTTGCTTCCCTGCAAGGGTTTAATATCTAGAATATATAAGCAACTCAACACATACACACACACACACACACACACACACACACAAAAAACAACAACAACAATAAAAACCAATCAATAAATAGGCAAAATCAATAAAAAGATATTTCTCAAAAGAAACACAAATGGCTAACAAATATGTTAAAAAAAATTCAACATGTCTAGCAATCAGGGAACTGCAAATCAAAAATTAACCTAAGACTTTATCTTACTCCCAGTCAGAATGGCAATTATCAAGAACACAAATAATAATAAAATGCTAGTGAGTTTATGAGGAAAAAGTTACTCTTGCATTGTTGGTGGGACTGCAAATGAGTACAACAACTCTAGAAAGCTGCATGGAGATTCCTCATTTCATTCCTGGGAAAGAAACCACATGACCCTGCTATCCCACTGCTTGGTATTTATACAAAAGAACAAAAATCAGTATATTTTAGTGATAAAGTCACTGCAGTGTTTGTAGGAGCACAAGTCACAATAGCCAAATTATGGAATCAGCCCAGTTGCCTATTAATAGATGAATTAATCAAGAAAATGTGGTAGATACACATAATGGAGTTTTACTCAGCCAGAAATAAAAATGAAATAATGGCATTTGCCAGTAAATGAATGGAGATGGAGAAGATCATGCTAAGTGAAATAAGACAGACTCAGAAAATCAAGCTCCCAAAGGGAATGTCACTTTTATATATATGTAGAAAGTACCAATTAAAAAATAAAGAAAGAAAGAATAAAAGGGAAATTAGTAGAGCAAAGGTAGGGAAGAGGAGAGGGAGAGGGGGAGGGTGGAAATTGAAATCAAATTCCAGGTATGCATGATTTTGTCAAAATGAGCACAACTACTTTGTATAACTATGATTCTCTAATAAAAAGTAATATATTCATAAATATGTGTCTATTAAATGTTTTATCCACTAATGAGGTTATAGCTCTCATAATCATTCATTTTATCTCTGAACATTCCTGCCCTGCCTAACACGATCTTTTCAGGGGACACTTCATATCCAAACCATAACAATTAGTATTATTTATCATTTTGATAATAGCCACTCAAGTACCTTTCCATAGACCTGCTGGTGATTTGTATGTTTTCTTTGAAAAAAATTTCTATTCCAGTCCTTTCCCATTTTCTTTTTTTAAAATATTTATTTACTTTAGTTGTACACAATGCAATGCATTTATGTTTACGTGGTGCTGAGGATCGAACCTGGGCCGCGCACGTGCGAGGCGAGCGCTCTGCCGCTGAGCCACAACCCCAGCCCTCCTTTCCCATTTTCATTGGGTTGTTTGCTTTTTGTTTTGTTTTGCTTTTGCTATTGAGTTATGTGAGTTCATTATTAGTTTTAAAGATTAACCTCTTGTCAGGTATATGGTTTCCCATTCTGTAGCTGGGCTTTTCATTTTACCATTTCTTTAAAAAAAGAAAAACAAAAAGAAGAAGAAGAAGAATGCATATGGACTGAGAATGAAGAAATGGAAAAAAGACATTTCATGCAAATGGACACCAAAAGAGCAAGGATGCATTACTTACATAGACAAACTAGACTTTCATTCAAAATCTGTCATAAAAGAGACAAAGAAGGCCACTATGATGATAAAGGAGTTAATTCATCAAGAGGATATAGCAATTGTAAATATATCTGCACCCAACATTGGAGCACCCAAATACATAAAGTGAATATTAACAGAATTGAAATGAGAAATAGTATGTAATAAAGCTAAAGGACGTTAGTATTACACTTTCAACAAGGCATAGATCATCCAGACAGCAAATCAATAAGGAAACAGTAGGCTTGACTAACAGTATAGACCAAATGAACCTAATAGACATGCAGAACATTCTGTACAATGACAGTGAATACATATTCTTTTCAAGTGCACACAGTCTACACATCAAGATAAATAATATTTTCAGTCACAAAACAAGTCTTAACAAATTTAAGAGGTCTGAAGTCATAAGAACTCTTTTTTTTTCCTGATCACAATGATATAAAACTAGAAATCAATAACAGGAAGAATTTTAGAAAATTCACAAATATGTGAAATTAAACAACACAAGAAGTTCAAGAAGAAATAAAACAGGATATCAAAAAAATATATTAAGGCCTGGGGTTGTGGCTCTGTGGCAGAGCACTTGCCTTGCACGTGTGAGGCACTGGGTTCGATCTTCAGCACCACATAAAAATAAATAAACAAAATAAAGATATGTGTCCATGTATAACTAAGAAAAATTTTTAAAAATATATCTTAAGAGATGAAAATGGCAACAACATACCAAAACTTAGGGGAGAGAAGAAAAGCAGTACTAAGAGGAAGTTTAGTGATAAGTGTTTATATTAGGGAAAACAAAAAGAAAGATCTTAAGTAAATGACTGAACTTCACACCTTAAGGAACTATAAAATAAATGAAATAGAGATTAGAAAGGCAAGGGAAAAATTAATGAAACTGAAGGTGGAATTTTTTTGACAAGATGAACAAAATTGACAAAACATTAGCTAGACTTATTGAGAAAAAGGAGAAGACTCAAATAAATAAAATGATGAACAAAAGAGGAGACATTAAAACTGATACCACAGAAACACAAAGGATCAAAGAGACTGCTATGAACAATTATATACCAACAAATTTGGATAGTTTAGAAGAAATGAATATATCCCTAGAAATATATAATATACCAAGACTGAATGATCAAGAAATAGAAACTCTAAACAGACCAAAATAAGTAAGAAGATGGAACCAGTAATCAAAAAACCTCCCAGCAAAGAAAAGCTCAAGACCAGATGGTGTCATGAGTAAATTCTACCAAACATTTAAAGAGTTCATGCTAATCTCTCTCACATTCTTTCAAAAAAGGAAGAGAGAACATTTCCCAGTTCTTTTAAAAGTAATAGCTTGAGTGCTATGTTAGTCAGCTTTTCATTTCTGTGACAAACTACCTGAAAACAACTTAGAGGAGGAAAGATTTATTTTGGCTCACAGTTTTAGAGTCCATATTTGGCTGTCTCTGTTGCTTTGGGCCTGAGGTGAGGCAGGACATCATGGCAGAAAGTCCCAGCAGAGGAAAGTGTATCACCTCACTACAGCTGGAAATCAGAGAAAGGTCCAGGGATAAGATATAGTCCCAAAGTGAATGCTCAAAAGGACCCACTCCTACAATGGGTCCCACCTCCTACAATTTCAATCACCTCCCATGAATGCCGTCAAATTATTAATCCACTGATGAGGTCAGAGCCCTCATGGCTCAATCGCTTCCCAAATGCCCCACTTCAGAACATTGCTTCAAGACTTCAGTCTTTGGGGAACATTCCAGATCTAAACCATAACAGGTGCCTTTCAGCAGGATTGTAGGAGCATGTGCAGATGGTTAACTTGGAGGAAGGCGTGTCCGTGCTCACTCAGCTTTTGTCAGCTTTCACTTGGCCAAATCTTGGTGGCTAGGATGATTTTGACCATTATATAACTTAAATTAATTTATTTTTGATATATAATGTTTATGCTCATGGTGAATCACTCAAGAGAAAAATACTAAGGAAATCTGATGGGAAAATATGTCAAAATAAGGTAGATATAAAAAGTTTAGTTTAAAAGTTTAGTTTAAAAGTTTTTTTAAAATATTTATTTATTTATTTGCTTTAGCTGTACACAATGCATTCTATGTTTACGTGGTGCTGAGGATCAAACCCAGGCCGCGCATGTGCTAGGCGAGCACTCCACCGCTGAGCCACAATCCCAGCCCCTAAAAGTTTTTTTAAAAAAGTTTAGTTTAAAAAGTTTAGTTTAAAAGTTTAGTTTAAAAGTTTTTTTTAATTGTTCTTTTGTTTTTTTTTTTTTTTGTACCAGGGATTGAACTCAGGGGCACTCGACTACTGGGCCACATCCCCAGCCCTTTTTTGTATTTTATTAGAAACAGGGTCTCACTGAGTTGCTAATGCCTCGCCATTGCCGAGGCTGGCTTTGAACTTGCGATCTTTCTGCCTCAGCCTCTCAGGTCGCTGGGATTACAGGCATGCACCACCGCGCCAAGCTAGTTTAATAAGTTTTACTCAAGAAAGTGACCAACCCCTGGTTTGACTAGGATAGCTAGACTAGCACAGCTCTGAGAGTTCTGAGTAGAGATGATGAAAATGCCCAATGGAGAGAAGACTCTCATCCATCAAAGCAAGACGAAGGCCAGCAATGATGGTTTCCAGTGTTCGGCAACTGGGTCTGGCAACCAGATGGAACAGAAGCCTCCAACCACAGGATTTCCTCTTCCCCTTGGGAGTTCTTGGTGGTGGGGACAGATGGAGTAGGGAAGATATGTAGTAGGAACCTTGGGAATATAAGAAAAGCCAGCAGAGGAGGACTAAGAAATCTGGACTTCTACAGGAATGTGTTGAGGAATTTCCCATCTAATTGTGTCACTAACATTCAGGCAGTATTGGTTTCAGGACAAGGCATGGATTGGTATAAGTCTTTGATTCCATTTGACTATTTAGAGGTCTCATAACTGTCTTCCCAGGGTGCAAGGAATAAGAAGTCTAAGTATCTAAATGTCATTTCTAGTGAAGGCTGTTGGGGGCCAGGAATCCTCCATCATTCCAGGAAGAAAGAGTTAAGGCAGTGATCTTTCGTGTTCTGGCTAGATGCTGGTTTCCAGTATATCTGTATAGAATTCAGTTGGGGATGATAATTCCTTCCTTCTCTTGAAAAACAAGAGAAAGACTGTCTGATGGTTTATAAGCCAATAGATCCTTTTTTATATTTTAAATCTCAGTTTTCAAATCCTTAAATGTGTGAAAAGGAAAAAAAATAGAACCAGGCCAGAACTGCTGCCTATGGTAGTGCCTAACAAGGACAATTCTGAAGAGGCACTAAGAATAGGATATAAAGAAAAATCAGACTGTCAGGATTTGGGCTCTGAACATCATGTAGGAAATAACTATTGCTGCAGATACTGATTGTTAAAAAGGCATCGGTTACGTGTCTACTCTGTGCCAATGCACAGTGCGAGGAACCTTCCCTGTTGAATCATCAGACTACAGCCCTTTGTCCAAAGCCCCTATGGAGCCAAGAACCCATAAGGGTTCTATTTATTTCCATTTCAGTGTTTTGTTTCTCCATCAGAAAGATGCATTTGAAAAGGCATTCCTTTAGTTAAGAGTTTCTCTAGTCCAGGTCAGGACCCAGTAAGCTTTGAAGTGGATTAAATGAGTCTCCAAGATCAACTTTTTTTAAAAAAGAAAATATCAGAAAGCAGGCAATGAAACAGATAATTTCATGAAACATTTGTTTCAGTTTTATAGATGTGTACCGAGTCTCTGAAGAAAATGTATTCTTTTCTCTGGGTCAAGGTTAAAAGGTTTGCGGAGCACTGATCTATTTCACTGATCTATTTGCACTGAAATATACAGTACTTTTCATCCAATGGACATATCAGAAGTGAATTATGTGTGATAAGATCTTGTTAAACGAAGGGGTCTTGCTATATCTCTTTAGGGATATTGCCAAACACATTCTCAGACCAGAGAAAAAAGGACAAGTAGATTGAAAGATTTCTGATCAGACTGAGTTTGTATGAATAATTATTTCCCAGAAGGGTACCTATCATGTGTCAGTTGCTGAAGCTCAGAGTAAACTATTTGTTCAAGCATATAGCTTTCTTTCATTAATTACACCAGTTCTTGTGTCATTTATTACATTTGGTGGTTATAAATCATTTTATTCCTCTTCTCCCAAAAGACATCTTTGCTATATTTCTTAAGCCCACATGCAATCATCTGAAAACACATTTTATAAATCTCTGGAGCAAGGAATATAGTAGGGACAGATGATAGAATTGTGTTATGAATTATTTAAGGCAGCATACATTATGAGTGTCTGAAATGAGAATTCAATTGGCAGTTTAAAACCAAAATCCCAAGAAAGGTAAAATGTAAAGAATGATACAATTCCTGTGTATGGTATTTTCATATATAGTGTTGACTTGGTTGTTTGTAGAAATCATTTTCTGACACAGGAAAGCAACAAAATCTTGCAAAGTGTGCAAAACAATTTTTTAGTCTTTCAGTGTGTGTGTTTTGATTTTGAAGAAGGGAAGGAATGGTACTTTTGCAATTTCAAACAGATTTTAAATCTTGCTTTGGGAACTCCGAGATGCTGAAGTGAGCCTATTGTAAGTTAAGGGGTCAAAGACCCTGCCGTCTCAGAGAAATGGACAAGAAACCTAAGGTCTATAAATTGAATTGTGCCAGATACCTGACAGTATTTTTTTTCCTCTTAGTCCTTTAATTTATTATTTGGAAGACTATCAAACCTACTTAAAAGTTGAAAGAATAACACAATAAACATCTACAGACCCTTCATCTATCTTGGATCACTGATTATTAGCATTTTGTCACATCTGCTTTCAATTGTGTGTAAAAAGTAAGTTGCAGACATTGCCAATTACTCCTAAATACTTCAGCAACTATCTCCTAAGAAAGAATGAGAATACTTTTCTTCCATAACCATAATATTTAACATTGATTCAGTAAAGTCTCCTAATTCAGAGCTTAATCTAAATTTCTCCAATTGTTCCAGCACCTGGTAATTTTGATTCTGTGCCAAGATTGCATTCCTCAGCACTTTCAAGTCCCAGACTGAGCAATTCACTTAAGTCAGCAATATATCTTCTTTACCCCATATAAGAGACCAATTCTGTAGCTAGAAACTATACATTAACATTCTGCTCACAACCTCCCACTAGCATTGAGGAACGGAAGGACCATGACTGACATAATGCAGAGGGGCTATGGCCAGTCTGGAAGTCATCCTGGGGGAGCAGTGTTCTTCCTTTAACCCTGAGTAGATGAGCTTGGGAGTTTTGAGGTAAGGATTGTAAGCTGCCTGTCATGGCCAGCCACAACGCCGCGGGAGGAAAACTCTCAGAGGCAGAGTAAAGATACTACTACTTTTACTTCTACTTTCTTAGAGAGAGCTTAGAGAGAGAAAGAAAGATTTTTCTTCTTCTTAGAAAGAGCTTAGAGAGAAAGATTAGAGATAGCTTTTTCTTCTTCTTCTTGGAGCTTAGAGAGAGAGAGAGCTTGAAAGAGAGAGATTTCTTCTTTAGAGAGAGAGAGAGCTTAGCTTTTAGAGCTTCTTTCTTCTTTGTTCTTTCTTCTTTCTTCCTCGGGAGCCTCGGCCTGACTCTGACCAGGAATTACTTCTTCTATCTGGTTTCTCTTCTGTAACCGCTCTGCCTACGTTCTGGCCGCTCTGATTCTTTTCTTCTTCTCCGACCTGAACTCTTCTTCCGACCGAGCGACTGCATGACTGACTGAATGAATTCATTCTTCTCCTGACTCCGACCGCTTTCACCCGGTTATATACCTTTAGCTTTGTGGGTGCCTCACGTGCATTTACAGGTGCGTCACATACATACTTATTATCAGGTGGAACTTATGGCTTCCAGCTGACCGCAATAGCCATCTCCCTAATTGGGGCTCCTTCATATTCCTCCCTTTTAGTTTAAAAGGTGCTTTTTAATTCTATTTTCTATATTTTATTTTCTCTATTTTATTTTATTTTCTTGTCCCTACCTGGCTTTTCACCTTTTGTTTTAAAAGGGTGGATATTTGAGCCCTTTTTGAGGAGGTGCTGCGGCTTTAAGGAAGCCTACTGCTGAGGAGCAGCTAACACACTTAGTTAAGCACAATTGCATAAGCGGCTTTGACTTTTTTTTTTTTTTTTTCTATTTTCTTGTCTCTTCTTTATTTTTATGGCTTTTTTTGCCAAAGCTCAATGGCTTTTTCTCTACATGGTTTTCACCGTGCTGTTTAATTCTCTATTTTCTTTTAAGCTCATGGCTTTTTTCTTTATGGCTTTTTGCTAAAGCTCAAGGCTTTTTCTCTGCATGGCTTTTACCATGCTATTACTTTCTGGCTTCTTTATTTTTTACGGCTTTTGGCCGGCTACTCGTTTCATGGCTTTGGCTTCTCGCCGGCTCTCGCCTGCTACTCGCTTCAGCTTTTCGCTAATTCTTAACTGGCCTCAACTGAGTATTACTCTTTTTGCTGGCCTCAACTGAGTCAGAGGCTATGCTTTCTTCTCCTCTCTCCTCACTATCTTAGCTTCTTGTTCTTATATCTTATTTTTTCTTCTCTGCCTGCCGAACCCCGGACGGGCCACCACTTGTAAGCTGCCTGTCGTGGCCAGCCACAAACCGCCGCGGGAGAAAAACTCGGAGGCAGAGTAAAGATACTACTACTTTTACTTCTACTTTCTTAGAGAGAGCTTAGAGAGAGAAAGAAAGATTTTTCTTCTTCTTAGAAAGAGCTTAGAGAGAAAGATTAGAGATAGCTTTTTCTTCTTCTTCTTAGAGCTTAGAGAGAAAGAGAGAGAGTTTGAAAGAGAGAGATTTCTTCTTTAGAGAGAGAGAGAGAGAGCTTAGCTTTTAGAGCTTCTTTCTTCTTTGTTCTTTCTTATTTCTTCCTCGGGAGCCTCGGTCTGACTCTGACCAGGAATTACTTCTTCTATCTGGTTTCTCTTCTGTAACCGCTCTGCCTACGTTCTGGCCACTCTGATTCTTTTCTTCTTCTCCTACCCGAACTCTTCTTCTGACCGAGCGACTGCATGACTGACTGAATGAATTCATTCTTCTCCTGACTCCGACCGCTTTCACCCGGTTATATACCTTTAGCTTTGCGGGTGCCTCACGTGCATTTATAGGTGCGTCACATACATCAGGTGGAACTTATGGCTTCCAGCTGACCGCAATAGCCATCTCCCTAATTGGGGCTCCTTCAAGGAATTTTCTTTCAAAACAAACCCCTACAATAAAGGTCTACTGTGTTGAATGGGAGTTTGCACCTAATGCCAAGGTCAAGTCTACTCATGGCCACTCAATACGTACAGCCCTTTTTTTTTTTTTTCAAAGTGTTGTATTTATAATAGTACTATGTATTATAATTCATAATAAACATATAGAGCGTCTTTTTACCTAACACTGTTTGTATACAATGTATATTGTATATTCGTACCATTCAAATCTTCAGTCATGCATTTAGGATAATGATATCCATCTTATTCAACCACCTTTTCTTTTTTCCCCTCCATCCCCCCTTGCTCCCATCTTTCTCCTTCTTTGCCTTTGACCATTCTAGTGTTCCTCTAATCCTCCTATGTACCCCCATCCAACACCACTGTGAATCAGCCTCCTTATATCAGAGAAAACATTCGGTATTTGGATTTTTGAGATTGACTAACTTCACTTAGCATTATATTCTCCAACTTCATCCATTTACCTGCAAATGCCATTATTTTATTCCCTTTTATTGCTGAGTAAAATTCCATTGAGTATATATACCACATTTTCTTTGTCCACTCATCTACTGAGGGACATCTAGGTTGATTCCACAACCTAATATTGTGAATTGTGCTGCTATAAACATTGAAGTGGCTGTGTCACTGTAATATGCTGTTTTTAAGTCCTTTGGGAATAGACCCAGGAGTGGGATGGCTGGGTCATAGGGTGGTTCCATTCCCAGTTTTCCAAGAAATCTCCATACTGCTTTCCATAACGGTTGCACCATTTTGCAGTCCCACCAGCAATGTATGAGTGTGCCTTTTTCCCCACATCATCTCCAACATTTATTATTGTTTGTGTTCTTAATAGCTGCCATTCTGACTGGAGTGAAATGAAATCTTAGAGTAGTTTTGATTTGCATTTCTCTAATTGCCAGCGATGTTGAGCATTTTTTCATGTATTTGTTGATTAATTGTATATCTTCTGAGAAGTGTCTTTTCAGTTCCTTGGCCCATTTATTGATTGGTTATTTGTTTTTTTGGTGTTATATTTTTTTTAGTTCTTTATATATTCTAGAAATTAGTGCTCTATCTGATGTGCATGTATTAAATATTTGTTCCCAATTAGTTGGCTCTCTATTCACCTCACTGATTGTTTCTTTTGCTGAGAAGAAGCTTTTTAGTTTAAATCTATCCCATTCATTAATTGTTGATATTAATTCTTGCGCTATAGGATTCTTATTAAGGAACTTGGGGCCTAATCCGACATGTTGGAAATTGGAGCTTATTTTTTCTTCTATTAGGAGTATTGTCTCTGGTCTAATTCCTAGGTCCTTGATCCACTTTGAATTGAGTTTTGTGCATGATGAGAGATAAGGGTTTAATTTTATTTTGTTGCATATGGATTTCCAGTTTTCCTAGCACCATTTGTTGAAGAGGCTATCCTTTCTCCACTGTACATTTTTGGCACCTTTATCTAATATAAAATAGCTGAAATTATTGTTAGTCTCTGTGTCCTCAATTCTGTACCATTGGTGTACCAGTCTGTTTTGGTGCCAATACCATGCTGTTTTTGTTACTATTGTTCTGTAGTATAATTTAAAGTCTGGTATGGTGATGCCACCTGCTTCACACTTTTCTTGCTAAGGATTGCTTTAGCTATTCTGGGTCTCTTATTTTTCCAGATGAATTTCATGACTGCTTTTTCTATTTCTTTGAGGAATGTCATTGGGATTTTGATTGGAATTGCATTAAATCTGTATAATGCTTTTGGTAGTATGGACATTTTGACAATATTAATTCTGCCTATCCAAGAACAAGGTAGGTCTTTCCATCTTCTGAGGTCTTCTATGATTTCTTTCTTTAGTGTTCTATAGTTTTGGTTGTAGAGGTCTTTACCTCTTTTGTTAAGTTGATTCCCAGATTTTTTTTTTTATGCTATTGTAAATGGGGTAGTTTTCATCATTTCCCTTTCAGAGGATTTGTCACTGATGTACAAAAATGCCTTTGACTTATGTGTATTGATTTTGTATCCTGCTACTTTGCTGAATTCATTTACTAGTTGTAAAAGTTTTCTGGTAGAGTTTTTTGGGTCTTCTAGTTATATTATCATGTAATCAGCAAATAGTGCTAATTTGAATTCTTCTTTTCCTATCTGGATCCCTTTAATTTCTTTTGTCTGTCTAATTGCTCTTGCCAGAGTTTCAAGTACTATGTTAAATAGCAGTGGTGAAAGAGGGCATCCCTGTCTTGTTCCCGTTTTTAAAGGGAATGCTTTCAATTTTTCTCCATTTAAGATAATATTAGCCTGGGGCTTTGCATATATAGCTTTTATAATGTTGAGATATGTTCCTGTTATTCCTAGTTTTTCTAGTGTTTTGAACATAAAGGGGTGTTGTATTTTGTTGAATGCTTTTTCTGCGTCTATTGAAATGATCATATGGTTTTTATCTTTAAGTCTACTGATGTGATGTATTATGTTTATTGATTTCTGAATGTTGAACCAACCTTGCATCCCTGGGGTAAACCCCACTTGATCGTGGTGCACTATCTTTTTGATATGTTTTTGTATTCGATTTGCCAGAATTTTGTTGAGGATTTTTACATCTGTGTTCATTAGAGATATCGGCCTGAAGTTTTCTTTTTTGGCTGTGTCTTTGCCTGGCTTTGGAATTAATGTAATATTGGCCTCATAGAAAGAGTCTGAAAGAGCTCCCTCTTTTTCTATTTCTTGAAATAAGTTGAAGACTATGAGTATTAGTTCTTCTTTGAAGGTCTTGTAGAACTCGGCTGTAAATCCATCAGGTCCTGGGATTTTTCTACTTGGTAGCTTTTTGATGGCGTCTTCTATTTCCTCTGTTGAGATTGATCTGTTTAAATTGTGTATAGCCTCCAGTTCCAGTTTGGGCAATTCATATGATTCTAGAAATCTGTCAATGCTTTTCATATTTTCTATTTTATTAGAGTACAAGTTTTCAAAGTAATTTCTAATTATTCTCTGTATATCTGAGGTGTTGTGATATTTCCTTTTTCATCACAGATGTTAGTAATTTGAGTTTTTTCTCTTCTTCTTTTTGTTAGCATCACTAAGGGTCTGTCAATTTTATTTATTTTTTCAAAGAACCAACTTTTAGTTTTGTCAATTCTTTGAATTGTTTCTTTAGTCTCAATTTCATTAATTTCAGCTCTGATTTTAATTATTTCCTGTCTTCTACTGCTCTTAGTGTTAATCAGTTCTTCTTTTTTTAGTGCTTTGAGGTGTGAAGTTATGTCATTTATTTGTTGGGTTTTTTTTTTATTTTAAGGAATGAACTCAGTGCAATGAATTTTCCTCTTACTACTGCCTTCATAGTGTCCCAGAGATTTCTATATGATGTATCTGTGTTCTCATTTACCTCTAGGAATTTTTTAATCTCCTCCTTGATGTCTTCTTCAACCCCTTGTTCATTCAGTAGCATGTTGTTTAGCTTCCAGTTGTTGGAGTAGTTTTTTTTATTTCTTGTTTTATCATTGATTTCCAGTTTCATCCCATTATGGTCTGATATATTTGCTGAGAGTTGCCTTGTGGCACAATATATGGTCTACTTTGTGCTGCTGAGGAAAATGTGTATTCGCTTACTGAGGGATGAAATATTCTATATATGTCCATTAGGTATAAATTATTAATTCTTTTAGTGAGGCCTAAAGTTTCTTTACTTAGCTTTTGTTTGCATGATCTATCCATTGGTGAATGAGGTGTGTTGAAGTCCCCTAGAATAACTGTGTTGTGGTCTATTTTACTCTTGAACTTGAGAAGAGTTTATTTGATGAATGTAGGTGCTCCATTATTTGGGGCATATAGATTTATAATTGTCATATCTTGTTGATGAATGGTTCCCTTAAGTAGTAAGAAATATCCATCTTTGTCCCTTTTGATTAACTTTGGCTTGAAGTCTACCTTATTTGATATAAGAATGGAAACCCCTGCTTGCTTCCGCAGCCCATGTGAGTGATAGGACTTTTCCCAGCCTTTCACCTTCAGTCTATTGATGTCTTTTTCTATGAGGTGGGTTTCTTGGAGACAGCAAATTGTTTGGTCATTTCTTTTAATCTAGTCTGACAGTCTGTGTCTTTTGAATGGTGAGTTTAGGCCATTAACTTTTACGGTTATTATTGAGATGTGATTCATATTCCCATCCATTTTTATTTGTTTATGGTATTTAACTTGATTTGGTTTCACCTCTGGTTGGTATTTCCTTTAGTTTAATATCTTCCTTTGTTGATTTTCATTATTATTTTTCTTTTCCTCTTTGTGGAATATTTTGCCCAGGATGTTCATAAATGCTGGCTTTCAAGTTGTGAAATCTTTTAACTTTTGTTTGTCATGGAAGGTTTTTATTTCATCTTCGAATCTAAAGTTCAGTTTTGCTGGATATAAGATTCTTAAGATTCTTGCTTGACATCCCTTTTCTTTCAGAACTTGAAATATGCTATTCCAGGATCTTCTATATTTTAAGGTCTGGGTTGAAAAATCTGAACATATTCTGATTGGTTTCCCCCTATATGTAATCTGCTTCCTTTCTCTTGTGGCTTTTAGTATTCTCTCCTTGCGCAGTATATTAGGCATTTTCATTATAATGTGCCTTGGCTTGGATCTGTTGTGATTTTGTACGTTTGGTGTTCGGTAAGCCTCTTGAACTTGGTTTTCCCATTCATTCCTTAAGTTTGGAAAATTTTCTGCTATTATTTCATTGAATAAATTACTCATTCCTTTGACTTGGAACTCTGCACCTTCCTCTACCCCAATCACTCTTAAATTTGGTCTTTTTATGTTGTCCCATATTTCTTGAATGTTCTGTTCTTGATTTCTTACCATTTTTGCTGTGGAATCTACATTTTTCTCCATTATATATATTTTGTCTTCATTATCTGAGGTCCTTTCTTCCAAGTGGTCTAATCTGTTGGTGATGCTTTCAACTGAACATTTAGTTTGGTTTAATTGCTTCTTTCATTTCCAAGACTTCTGTTTGGTTTCTCTTTAGAACCTCTATCTTCCTGTTGAAGTAATCTTTTGCTTCCTGTATTTGTTTTTGAAGTTCTTTGTCCAAATGATCTTTTGCCACCTGTATTTGCTCCCTCATCTCATTTGTTAGTTCATCCTTAAGTTCCATAAACATCTGGAATATGTAATTTCTGAATTCCATCTCTGGCATTTCAGCAACTGTGCTTGCCATGGAATCTCCTGAGGAGGTATGTTGATTTGTTTGAGTCACTTTCTTCCCTTGTTTCTTCATATTGCTTGTGTGACTTTTCTTCCAGCATTGTGGAATCTCAACTATTTTGTTTTTACTTTAAAGCCTTATGATGTTCCTGTAGTACAATGCTATCAGATCCCCTTATAAATTCTTTACACTTCAAAACCAGACATTTTCTATTCAGATAATCACAGTTTGATCACAATGTACATATTTAGCTAACTCAGATATTGTCTCCAATTTACTCTGTATGTTTGTGATGGGGTTTATAGTTTCAAGTATTGGACACAGAGGTGATATGTTTAGGAAGAAGGAAGTGAGGGTATTGAGTTGTTCTTTCTTAGGAAGTATGAAAAGAGAATTCTATGGAAGTGGTTTAATATATGCAGATGAGAGAGGAAAGAGAATGGAGTGAATGATTTAGTGGAAAGACCAATTTATATATAAACCAAACTTATGCAACCGTTGAGAGAAGAAAGAAAGAAGGAAAATTAAAAAAAGATGACAAAGAAGTAGGAATTAGTGTAAAAGAGAGGAAAGAGAAAGTGAGTCAAAAAAATAGAGAATAAACTATATATAATACCGCTTTGCTGTATAGTTTAGTTGCCCCAGTTTTAGAAATTTCAATTTCTGCATATAACTTTTTTTCGCATCTGCTGAGAATGCAATGGCAGGGTGTAAATAGGAAAGATGAGGGAATAAGAAAGGAGACAAAAGTGAGAAGGAAGAAAAGAAAGAAAGAAAAGAGGAATAAAAGCAAACAAACAAACATACAATCAAACAAGAAAAAAGAAAAAAAAACAGAGTCGAACCCAGGAATAAATCTCAGGAACAAATCTCAGACAAACAGCACCCTGTGAAGCCCTTCTTTTTCCCCTTCCAGTTTAAGCCAGTTGTCCCAGATCACGTCCAGGCAGTCACAGAGAACCTGGAAAACTTGCAGACCAGGGCTTGTTTCCCTGCTGTCCCATGCTGGGATCAATTCTCTGTGGTGGGCTGGCTGGGAAAGTCTGCAGCTTGCAGACTGGGGCTTGTTCCCCTGCCTTCCCGCGCTGGGGTGGCGTCTCTGCAGTGGTCAGGCTGGGAAAGTCCCCTGGAGGGCCTAGCTGGAAAGCTTGCAGGCCGGGGCTTCCTCCCCCCCCCCCCCCCCCCCCCCCCCCGCCCCAGGCCCCGAAGTCCTGCACTGGGATGGCGTCTCTGTGGTGGGAGGGCTGGGAAAGTCTGCCAGAGGGCCTAGCTGGGAAGCTTTTAGGCCCAGGATTTTTCTCCTGCTGTCCCATGCTGGGATGGCGTCTCTGAGGTGGGCTGGCTGGGAAAGTCTCCGTACTGCCCTTCTTGAGCTGCCTTCTCTTTATCTCTCCAACCACATCTTCCTCCCCTCCTTACAACCTACTTTCTAACTCCCCTAACAAATGAAGTATTTATTCAATGGAGATCCACCTGATGAATAACCTCTCCTTTTTTGAGAAATTAGGCCTGCTGTAGTTTACACATTCCTGGACCCCTGTTTCACACTGGTGGCTATTAAGCACTGTATAACAAAATGCCCACCCCAGGAGTTATACTCCAGATAGGGGAGTAAGAAATGACCATCATGGTTGAATCCTCTGATCTGATTGTACATCAAAACCACCAAAGGGAACTTGCCTGCTGTACAAATCTCATTCAGATTCTCAATATTGCTTAGATGTTTTAATTGAAAAGATCCAAGGATCTCTTTTTTTAAAAAAATATTTATTTATTTGCTTTTTAGTTGTACACAATGCGTTTATTTCGTACGTGGTGCTGAGGATCGAACCCGGGCCGCGCACGTGCTAGCAAGCGCTCTACCGCTGAGCCACAATCCCAGCCCAAGGATCTCTTGATATAAGTGATGAGGGAATTCTGGTGCATGTGGACCATGAACTGATCCTTTTTTTTTATTTGTTCTTTTTAGTTATTATACATGACAATAGAATATATTTTGACATACCATTTTTGTGGTTGTACATGATGTGGAGTTTCACTGGTCATGTATTCACATATGAACACAGGAAAGTTATGTCTGATTCATTCTACTGTTTTTCCCATTCTCATCTTCCCTCCCTTCCCCCTACTCCTCCTTGTCCTATCTGGTGAACCCTGCCACACACACACCCTCATTGTGAGTCAGCATCCACATATCAGAGAGAACATTTGACCTTTGGTTTTGGGGGACTGGCTTATTTCACTTAGCATGATAACCATCCATTTACTAGTAACTGCCATAATTTTATTCTTCTTTATGGCTGAGTAATATTCTACTGTGTATATGTACCACATTTTCTTTAGCCGTTCATCTGTTGAAGGGCACCTAGGTTGGTTCCATAGTTTAGCTATTGTGAATTGAGCTGCTATGAACATTGATGTGGCTGAGTCACTATAGTATGCTTATTTTAAGTCCTCTGTGGGATAACTGGGTCAAACAGTGGTTCCATTCCAAGTTTTCTGAGGAATCTCTATACTGCTTTCCAGAGTGGTTGCACCAATTTGCAGTCCCACCAGCAATGTATGAGAGTACCTTTCCCCCTACATTGTCATCAACATTTGTTGCCATTTGTGTTCTTGATAATTGCCATTCTGATCAGAGTGATACGAAATCTCAGTGTAGTTTGAATTTGTATTTCTCTAATTGCTAGTGATGTTGAACATATTTTCATATACTTATTGACCATTCCTATTTGTTCTGTGAAGTGCCTGTTCAATTCCTTTGCCCATTTATTGATTAGGGTTTTTTTGTTTTGTTTTGTTTTGGTGTTAAGTGTTTTGAGCTCTTTATATATCAGGGACTGATCTTTAGGAGCCATTGGTAACTACACGTTAAAACTTTATTGGTATAATATACACAGTTATGGCCTCTTTACCAGACTCTTTGAAACCATTGTGTGAATGAGAAAAAGGGACCCCTTTGGAAAGATGCACCCATTGGCATGCAGTCTGGTGGGTTGAGGCCATGCTGTACTTCATCCTTGGCTTACCTCATGACTGGTGACAATTTAGAGGGCACAATCTGTGTAAATGTACACAGAGACTCAACATAGTGAGACAGGTGTAACATAATGGGATAAGAATTCATTGGGGCTTGAAGAAGGTGTGATGAAGACAGCATAGCAGATACATGCAGGCCCATGTTTATAACAGCACAATTCACAACAGCCAAACTATGGAACCAGCATAGGTGTCCATCAATGGATGAATGGACAAAGAAAATGTGGTATATATACACAATGGAGTTTTACTCAGCCATAAAGAAAAATGAAATTATGTTATTTGCAGGAAAATGGATGGAACTTGAGACCATTATGTTAAGTGAAATAATCAGGTCAAGGTTTGTATGTTTTTCTCTCATATGTGGAAGCTAGAGAAGAAAAAGCAAAAGAAGGTGGTGTGTGTGTGTGTGTGTGTGTGTGTGTGTGTGTGTGTGTGAAGGGATCTCATGAAAATCAAAGGGTGATCAGTAGAGAAAAGGACCAGAAGGTGGGAGGAAGAAGAGGGAGGGGGAAGTGTTGGGAAGTGATATTGGCTAAATTATATTGTTATATTGTGTGCATGTATGAATATATAAGAAAAAATCCCATCATTATGTACAACTATAAGGCACCAATAAAATAATGTGGAAAGTAGAAGGAGGAGGAGGAGGAGAAGAAGAAGAGGAGAAGGAGGAGGAAGAGGAGGAGAAGGAGGAGGAGGAAGAAGAAGAACAGAGAGAAAAGGAGAAGAGAAGAGAGAGAAAATAGCAAGTTGACTAGTCTGGCTGAATGCCAGTCTCAGGTACTGGTGCTTGATCCCATAGGTAATCCTTTACTGGATTTTGAGAAGGATCGTTCCCTGATAACAGAACACAGTGTGTGGAATCTGACAATAGTGTGGTTTTTGCCTACAGATGTGAGGAGGGGGAGATCCTTTCAGGCAGAGGGAATAGTATTGTGAAGCCCTGGAGTGGTGAAAAGTAGGACATGAAAGAAGACAAGTAAGGCTGGAGTGATGATATAATTTACTGTGCAAACTGAGAAGTGTGTGCTATTAACAATTATGTGCCAGGACAATATGTACAAACCAAGACTATCCTGGGCAAACTGGAATGCATATAAACACTAAGCAGAGTAATGCCTGATGATTTTGGACATGGAGATAGAGGCCACATCATGCTGGGCTGATAGCCCATGGGAAAGAATATGAATCTTGTCCGAAGCACGATGGGCAGGAAACCTTTGAAAGATTTTAAGTCAGGCTGTGTCATGTCATGTTCCAGTTTATGCCTGTAAGAGATTCTCTTATGAATGCACAAAGGGTAAAATCTCAAGAGTTGGAGCACGAGGTGCTAATGTTAATCTCTGCCTTGTTCTGGATGCCCCTGAAACAGCATCCAAGCACTTTTTCACATGTCATCAAAGTGTTCTATAGCTGCACTGAGGGAAATAAACAGGGGTCATTATAGTATATCTCTGCATCTCAGAACATGTAAGAACATTTTCACTTTGGTTTGCTTGGCAAATACCAACAGAGAAACCACAGAAAACAAATGAATTAGACATTATTATTTGCCTTTTACTTCCCACTTCAAGGTAGTTAAACTCTGGACTGAAGCCACCCCAAAGAGGGAGATTATCCCAGATGTGAGAGCTTCCAGTGAGCCTAGTGAGCAGAGTATGTTTGTAGCCCTGAAAAATGAATATCTGATTCACTGATGTGTATTTCCACAAGGCCCCCAAAGTCACACATTGTGTCACAGGGTAACCAACTAGCCATTTTCCAAAGAAGTGAATCCCAGTGGCACTAAGTTCCTTAAATAATCCCCAATGTTCAAGTCCATCAAAGTTTTTTTTTTTTCTTTGGTTTTTTTTTTTTTTTTTTTTGTACCAGGATTGAACTCAGGGGCACTGGACCATTGGGCCACATCCCCAGCCTTTTTTTGTATTTTATTAGAGACAGGGTCTCACCGAGTTGCTAAGTGCCTCACCATTGCTAAGGCTGGCTTTGAACCCGTGATCCTCCTGCTTCAGCCTCCCAAGTGTTGGGATTACAGGCATGCGCCACTGCGCCCAGCTTTCATAAAAGTTTTTGAGTACAATAATATACAAGGCAGTATGCTCAGTGTTGGCGGTGGGTACAAAGATAATGAATCATGATAAGTTTTTACCCTCAAAGAGATAAAAACACAGTAAACAGGAAACCCCACATAAGTAAGATGGTGTTGTCAAAACTCTAAAAGTGGTCCAGACACTACAGAACAAAAAAGAAAGATACTAATCTGCATAAGGAAGAGTGACAAAGGCTTAAGGAAACAGGTGGAATTTGATAGGTACGTAGCACTGAAAAAGACATTATGGCTGCTGGAATCTCAACTCTGCAACCAATTAGCTGTGTAACCTTAGACATGTCACTTAATCAGCTGCCTAGTAGGAGAAAAAAGAATGAAAACACAAGATACCATAGTCTGAATATGTCCTTCCTCAAATTCGTAGTTGAAATCCTAATTCCTAAGGTGACAGTGTTAGGAGGTAATTAGGTCCTGAACAGCCCCATAACGAGATTAGTACCCTTATAAAAGAGGTTCCAACAAACTCCCTTGCCCCCTTCATCCTGGGAGGAAGCAAGAAGATGCCATTCTGTGAATCAGAAAGTACACCCTCACCAGACACCAAATCCTCTGGTCCCTTAATCTTGGACTTTCAGCTTCCAGAACTAAGAGAAAGATTTTTGTTGTTATGAGCTAACCAGTCTATGGTGTTTGTTATAGCACCTCAGTGGATTAAAATGAAAGATTGTTGTGAATAAAAAATGAGATGGCATGTGAGCGTTCCTACTGCAGTGTCTAGCACCTAGCAGGTACACCCAGACATCTGTTCAGCTGTTTGTGCATTTAAGAGGATGAAATAGGGTTTCCAGCTTCTAACACATTGCATCTCCATTGCTCTTTAATGCCGGCACTGCCTCTAGCTCTGGAGCTCCATGCAAAGGAGAACTGGGGTAAGTTAGGAGGTCTCTATACCATGAGGGTAAGTAAGGAGGTCTTTCTAGCAGGGCTCCTAAAGAGCAGACTGCACACAGCCCTACCAGTGAAAAAGCACCCAGGAAGCAAATAGCTACAAAAGCCAAGAGTGCACCTTCTATCCTAGGGGTAAGGAAATCTCAGTGTTACAGGCCTGGTTCTGTGACAGTCCATGAAATGAGACGTTATTAGAAGTCCACCAAAATTCTTATTCCCAAACTCCCCATCCAGTGTCTGGTGGGAGAGGTTGCTCAGGACTTCAAAACATGTTTTGTACGAGGCAAGTGAGGCTAATCTGTTTGGCCTTTTTGAAGACATCAATCTGTGTGCTATTCATGCCAAATGTGTAAAAATTATGTTGAAAGACATGTAACTAGCATGCCCCATGCATGTCACATAGATGGAGAATTCTGGCACTTGCTATAACATGCATGAACCTGGAGGGCATTATGTTAAGTGAAAGAAGCCAGACACAAAAAGATAAATATTGTATCATTTAACTAACTTATATGAGGTCCAAGTCATAGAGAAGAAAGTACAATGGTGGCTGCCGTGGGGTGGAGGAAGAGAATAATGGTGAATTGTCATTTAATGGGTAGAGTTTCTGTTTTGCAAGATGAAAAGAGTTCTGGATATTGGTTGCATAACAATATGAATGTACTGAACACTATTGGATTGCCTACATAAATGGTTAAGATGTAACTTTTATATCAGGTGTTTACCAATATTTAAACAAAACAAAACAAAGAAAAAAAGACTTAGAAGTCTGGAAAAGCCCTGCAGAGCTAAAACTTGAACTTGGAAGTGTTGATATCTCTGAGCTCACAGAAAGGGCCTCTGGGTCTGCACACTGAACCATGCAGGGCTTGGGAGGAATGGGCTGGTTGGTGCGGATGTCTCTGAAGGTGCCATAACAATGCTGGCTCTTTAAGTGTCAGAAAAGGGCAAACTGGGATCAGGAACTGCTGGCCATGTAAGCATATTTGCTAGGGTGTGTCCTGCCCTGCTAGGACACATAAAGAACCCTTTCTTCTCCAATCTCTCTACTTCCCCCTGTTGGCAGAGCTGAACTTGAAGCCAAGGCAAAGTCCAGGTCTCAATAATGCAAAGCGGGGTATAAAAAGGCAGCCTTCAAGATGAGACAGTGGCTAGCTAGCACAGTGCGCCACTGAATGTTTATGAGCAAGGAAGTGGTATAATCAGAGTTTAAAAGCTAACTCTGATAGCAGTGTGAGAAAGAACAGGAACAAGAGAGACTTTGAAGACTGATGGATCAGTTCAGCAAATTTGCAGTGAGAGTCCAGCCTTGGATTTGCTCCAATGCTGATATCAAGGTTGCTGCCCTCTTCCTGAATCCGACTGCTCACTTAATCCTTAAGTCTGGTAAGTGGATCCCTTTCCAGGTTCCTGTCACTGTGCCTGACTTTTTCAGCCTGCTCCACTCAACAAGTTGGGTACAGCTCAGAATTCTTAACTGACAGTCGGCCTGAGTCCTCTGACATGTCCTGCTTTAAATAGCCTTGTGTTCCAGAAAACTGTTCAGACAGCCTGCTATTCTGAATGCTCTGAGGCTAATTTCTTACCTGAACCCACTATGTGCCACACATAAGTGCTGGGGCTTCGAAGATGAATGAGACTTTAACAGTCAAGAAAACCAGAGTCCCAGAGAAAGAGACAAATAAATAAATAAATAAATACATAGTTACAATACAGTGCTAGAAAAATAATTGCTAACATTATTGTAGGATAGGTATTTTTAAGTGTGTGAGATATATTAACTGATATAATCCTTATAATAAACCTAGGCAGTATGTTCTGTTATTATGCCCATTTTATAGAGGGTAAAACTGAGATGCTGAGAGATTAAGCAACTTTTCCAAGGTCGTATGGTATTGGAACTGGCATTCAAACCCCAGAGCTGTCTGCCTCTGCAATTCAGCATTCAGAGTTTCAGAGTGGAAAAGTTGCTGAGGGGAATTCAAGTAGAAGTCAACAGAGGGATTGAAAAACTGGCTGAAGTTGCTACCTGAGTTTGGAGAGGTGTGTGTGTGTGTGTGTGTGTGTGTGTGTGTGTGTGTGTGCGCGCGCGCGCGCATGCATGTGCTTGGCTCTCCTCGAAGCTTTTATCCTAATAGTGGTGAGAACTGCAGTGGATTGTCCCCCTCCTCCTGCTTCCCGCTTCTACAGCCCACCATTTCTGCCACAGAGGGCAGAGAGGGAGAATTGGTCTACACTCTGTTCCAGTTGTTCAAATAAAACTTGTACAGAAATCAACCTTCCTCTCTTGGCTGCCCTGCTGCCCTCCCCTATTCAACCATGCCAGACTGCCCAGACCCCAATTCTCTTCTCTATGTTAGCCTTAATTTTATTTAACAACCATATTCCCCTTGGTTATCAAATGAGATAAGGTGTAGGAGAGTGTCTTTTAGATTACTAATATTAGTTACCATGGTTGCTATTAAGACAAAAATTTGGGAATAAAGGGAGAGTTGCTGAGACTCAAAGAAAACACCCATGTGCCATTGAAATGCAGAAAGCACCCATGCACAATTCCAACTCCTGAGCTGCAGGCCTTGGCCTGTGCCTTTGATCCATGCCCTGAGGGCAGTGAACAAGCACAGGGGAATATGGGTAGGAAATTATGTAGCTCCACCCCACCAGACCACAGCAGACATCCCTGGATAGTTATCAACACCCCACAACAACAGGTTGCTATTTTTCCCTCTGGGGATATCCTGTATTATTCCTTGAATATATATTTCTTGGTTTATCCCAAAGGCGTCTCTCTTGAGATCACCTCCATTCTCCTTTGAATTTCTATCTACTTTCCTGAATAAACCTCTGTCTATGCCATTGACACATGTATGCTGAAATCCTTCTGTCACACATTAAGAACCAACCCTGCTGATCCTGAGTCAATTTATCCCTTATCTCTGGGAACTCCCCAGACTCTTTGGAGGTATCTCTTCTCTTGTGACACAACCACAGCAGAACTGGTCAATTTCTAAAAATTTCCTGCCTCTTCAGTCTGAGTACTGAGAAAATCCTAAGACACTGAAAAGTCCCCATGTGGTTTTGGAACTGGTCACTAGGTGCTGCTATTTGATAACACATTTTTAACATCCTCCCCAAACGACATCAAATACTTTTTTTTTTTTTTTTTTTTTTTTAGATACTGAAATTGTTTTTTCTTTATTTGATTTTTAGGATTATCTATTGTGTTTCACATAATTTACAATGAGATCATTTAAAATGAAGTAAAGCAGACTAATTGTTCTTCCTCTTCGCTTCCCTTGTTCCTCCTCTTTCATGCAATGGAGATCACTCTTGGATCTTCATTTCATCCATTTGACAAATATTTATTAAACATTATACATGTGCCAGGTCTTGAACTAGGAGCTGGGGATGTAGGAGTGAATAAAACAGACAAGATTTTGGCTACTGTGCTGCTCGCTCCAGTGGCTTTTTCTTGGACAACAGACCCACATTTCAAATTTTCGACTGTAAAATAACCTAAACAAACTCAGGTTCTTTCTCTGCCCCACACTGGAAATCACCCTGGGTAGCATCCGGATAGCCCACCTACTTGTCAAACTCATGTATTCAGCACTATCACTTGACTTGATTGGAAACTTTGCCAATTCTGTCAATTCACCAAGTTAAAAAACCTCAGTTTTCTTTTGTTGCTTCCTGTCCTTGTCTCCTAATCCTAATATAGTGTCACATTTGAGCTTTGGAATAGGTCTTCCCCTTCACTGTCTTCTTCCCCAAAGCCACCACTAACATTCAAATCTTTAGTACCTTTTGCCTGAGTCACAGTACTAGATTCCTAACTGGTTTTCTTAACTCCTCTTCCTCTTGGCTCCAGCAAACGGTCCACATTGCTCACAGAGTAATTCTCTTAAACAGTATTTCTCACCATATAACCTCTACTCTCATTCTTTATTCTAAAATATTTAAATACCTTTTCTTAGCATTCATCATTTGACTTCAACCTACATAGTTAGCACTCTACCTCTTAAATCCATAAAAAGTGGATCAAGAAATATTTATGTGTCAGGCTTCAGGCTAAGGCTCATGGGATCTGAGACCAGATCTCTTTCTTATAATAAGAAGAAAAAGTTATTTAAGTGTTAGGGACTGAATTGTGTCCCCACCCTGCCAATTTCATATGTCGAAGCCCTAACTGCCAGTAACGTACAATGTGACTGTAGTTGGAGATAGGTCCTCTAAAGGGGGTGATTAAGATTAAATGAGGTCTTAAAATCAGGGCTCATAAAGACTGGTGTCCTTATAAAGAGAGGAAGAGATGCCAGGGATGTACACACACAGAGGAAAGGTGGTGTGGGGACACAAGGAGAAAGAAAGCAGCCATCTGCAAGGCAAGGAGAGAGGTCTCAGGAGATAGCAGCCCTGCCAGCACCTTGATCTTGGACTGCTACACTCCAGAACTGTGAGAAAATAAATGTCTGTTTTTTAAGCCACTCAGTCTGTGGACATTTTGTTATGGCAGGCTTGGGAAATGAGCACAATAAGTAAGTGCAATACATTTTTGGAGAAATGGTCCAGTGCATTCCTTTATAAGCCTAGTGGTGCACTATTATTATTATTATTGTTGCATTATTTATTGTTCTCCTCCTAATATACACAGATTTGCCTAGTCTCCATGGCTTTGTCCTTGCCTTTTTTTCTTTACTTAGTGTATCCTCTTCTCCATTCTCTCTCTACTATCAAAATTCTGTTCATTCCTCAAAGTCAAATCTATAGCCAATTTTTCCAACACCTTTTCTCTGTTTAGAGCTTTATTATAAAAAGGTATATTCAATTAGTCTTTTCCTTTGGTTCTGATATTTATCTATCAATTTATTTATATGTGTCTTTCTGGTACCTCATTTTCTGCAGCTGTATTTATTGTTTTACTTATCTTGTGGTACTGGGATTGAACCCAGGGGTGCTTAACCACTGAGCCACATTCCCAGTCCTTTTTATTTTTTATTTTGAGACAGGGTCTTGCTAAATTGCTTAGGGGCCTCACTAAGTTGCTGAGGTTGGCTTTGAACTTGCAATCCTTCTGCCTCAGTCTCCCAAGCTGCTGGGATTACATGTGCCACCATGCTCAGCTACCTTTAATATTTATGACTCATTTATTCTTCCCAATATGAAGTATCTCAATAGAACAAAAAGTCTCTCATTTATTTAGATATTCATCATGACATCTATTATTGAGACTTACATATAGTAGATGCTCAATAAGTATTTAATTTGAACAAGGGTGAAAATTCTGATAAAACAGAGAAATATATATTCTTGCTCAAAATTTTAATGAGACTATATTGTGTTTTCTAAAAAAAATTACTGGGTTCTTTTTTATTCTCTTGCAAATTATGGATTCAGAATAGGTAATCAGGAGATGCTGACCATCCAAATTTTTAAGTCTTCAAATGCCAGTTTATTTATGGATTAAATCAATTTTCAGTACACCACACTGTGTTGTGTGAGCTAGAAAATAGGTGGTATTGAAGAGTTGCCTGGAAGTTTAACTTTTAGAGAATGGGACTCTTTACTAGAAGTTTAACCCCATCTTTCCTCACATCTTCTAAAGTTCTGGCCTCTGTTTCTGAAGAGGTTTTTTTTTTTTTTTTTTTTTTTTTTTTTCTGTCTTTTGCTAAATTTGTTAATATCCAGGTTTCTCCTTAAAACTTTGGGGAGGGGTTGGGACTGTAGCTCAGTGGCAGAGCACTTGCCTAGCATGCGTGAGGCACTGGTTTGTTCCTCAGCACCACATAAAAATAAATGAATAAAATAAAGGCATTCTATCTACAACTACAAACAAACAAACAAACAAAAAAAATTTTCAGAGAGCCCAGAGAAGAGCTTTAGAACCCTGACCCCCTACTCACTCTTGGTTACAAAATACTCTCAACCCAAAAGTTTTCCTCTTCTATCTTTTGGCTAAACCTTAATTTTTATAGTGTAATTAAAATATCCATAAAGAACTTCAGTAACTCAAGCTTGAGTAATCCTGGAACTAAATAGGAAAAAAAAATGTTTTTTTTTTTTGTCTGTCTACATATAAACCTAAGCTAAAAATTCCTGTGCTCATTTTCTCAGTTGAATGCTACGCGTCAATGAAAAAGAATGAACTGTTGTTGTCAACAATTTGGATGAATCTCCCTGATGTAATAGTAAGTGAAAGAAGCTCCTCAAAAGAGTATATGATGTATGATTCCTTATTACAAAGCTTGGGAACAGGCAAAATGAATCTCTACTTATTGTAAGGGTTTAATGAGTAAATTCATGCAAAGAACTTGGAAGAGGGAATATATTGAAACTAATCACTAAATGTGAGCCACATTTATCATGGGAGGGTTTAGTCACTGTAAAACCCCTCTGAAATAAACTGCACTTATTAAGTGGTTTTAATGAAGAGGCTTAAGATGCCCCATGAGAGAAGGAAAAACAAGGCCTCCAGTAAGGTAAGTCTCCTCAGAGAAGACAGCTCATCTCCATCAGGACCTGCTAACAGAGGTAAGGGAAGCAGGGAGTTGAGGCTTGCTGCAGGGGAGCAGGCCCAGAGGAGTCTGGCAATAAAAAGCAATAGGAGCCATTTTCTGGCTCAGGCAAGGGGTCCCACAGGTGATGGCTAGCATGTTATTTCTGAGAGAACGACAAGGAAGTAGGAGAAACAAGAAGGAATGTGTAATAGAAGATGCTGAGTGGGACTTGGGCATACCCACACGCAAGAATTTCCATCAGCCTTTCTAAATATTTCAAATAAGTACAACCTATGACCAATTCTTTTTATAGTTAAAAAGGCAATCACAGGCTTGCTTTGGGAAGATCTCCAAGAAAAGTACTTTACTCCTATTCTAACCATATTACTGCAAGCCCCCCTGCACCCTTTTCTCTCAAAGATGGAGCAACCCCTACATCCTTGGTGCTGTATTCCCTAAGAGAACAATCTGATCATGCATCCTGCCTGAGATGCTCTGATGAGGCAGATGTGAGATTTAGAAATTCATCCCTTTATCTGGTTCCAGAATTATATCCCACAGCTGTAGTCTTCACTGTACTCAGTCTGGCTATATATTGAGCCCACAAGTATGCTCTTGATGCTTGGATCTCTTTTCAAGTTCTGTGGGAAGAATGCATGCATGCTCAGAAATGTTGAACACAAATGCCTCTTTAAAAAACAAATTGCAACATATCTACTTGTTTCTTTCCTTTTCCACCTACTCTCTTATTCAGGAATTTCCAGATTCAAAGTAACATTAGTAATGGTTTAGGGGTTTATAACAGATGTTATAATGCTTTGAAAGTGCTTTTTAAATACCATCATCCTTATATTTCAATATATAAATGCAAAAGTATCTCTTTAAAGAGCCAAATTGCACTTAAACTGTCATCATCAAATTAATGGACAATCATAATCCAAAAGTAATTATAATCCTCAGTAATTATAATGACACCATTAAGTTCTTCAGGTCTCAAGATTTGTTCTACATGAGAATAATTGTAACTCGATTATGCTTGAACAAGCTAAGTTGTTACATAGTCGCTCTCTGAAACTCATGAACGGTGACACCATAGGTATTTAACAAACGCTATTTTATTTCCTCATCCTAATAGTGTTTCTGTCCTCCTCACCTTTAAAAAACATGATGTAGGGAAAATACAGGCATGGAGATGAAAACATAAACTATTTGTGATATTTTTTTTTTTCTAAAGAAAGGATAATTTAAATTATGTTTTGGGTAATGGAAAAATGAAACCTTACGCAAAAATGGTAGACTAGTTGGCATTCCTCCAGCTAAAATAAGTGAAGCTTGAATCTTTGTCTATATAGATCTTGAATGTAGCCTAAGATGAGGAGATATTAGTAATAGTGTGGGCTTCCAAAAACGAGTCCCACGAAACTTGTTCTCTAAACGTCTGAGCTGAGCTGTACCGTATATTTGAAATACTTTATAAGTTTAGGGTGTTAAGATTTAGATACGAGATGTCCCCCCAAAATTCCTGTGTTACTGTGGGAATATTCAAAGGTGAAATTATTGGATTATGAGAGCTGTACATCCTAGTTTTGAATGGACTGATGGGTGGGGTGTGGCTGGAGGAGCTGGGTCACTGGGGGAATGCTCTGGAAGGGTTCATCTTCCCTGAAGACCCTTCCCCTCTCTGCTTCCTGGTTACCATAAAATGAGCAGCACTCGCCTGCTATGTCCTTCTGCCATGATGTTCTTCCTTACCATAGGCCCAGAGCAATGGGGTAGACCTACCATGAACTGAACCTTGGAAATAGTCAGCCAAAATAAACTTTCCCTTCTCTACGTTGTTCTTATTAGGTATTTTGGTCATAGCAACACAAATCTGACTAACACAGAGAGTAAACTTTGTTTTTAATAGATAGGGTTAACTGTCAACATAGTTAGTCAAAGTTTCCTAATATAAGGGTTCTTAGACGCAAACGACAGAACCATCCATAAGCATACTGAAATGGTATGTAAAATCGTGTGTGTGCATGCACAAATCCTGGGACAGAGATAGAGTTAAGAATCACTGACGTCTGGCCAGGTAGATATCACCCCTATAATCCCAGATATTCAGGAGGTTGAGGCAGGATTGCAAGTTTGAGGCCAGCCTTGGGCAACTTCACAAGACTCTTTCTCAAAACAAAAGAGGGGGGCTGTCTCTGAGTATGTGACTCAGTGGCAGACTACTTGCCTAGCATACACAAGGTCCTGGGTTCCAGTCCCAGTACCACTCACCCAAACAAACAAAAGAGCAAAATGCTAATTTAACACAGCTGAAGGTGTGTGTGGAAAAGAGGGTAAAGGTTCTGAAGCATTAAACTCAGAAATAACTGTCCAGGAGCAGAGAGAACTCTCCATCACTGGAAGATAGGGTCTATTTATTATAAATACTCTGATCTCAATTTGCCAGCATTGATTTGGGGACGGGGAGGCGGGGCTCAGTCAAATCATTCAGGTCAAAAGACTATCTACCCACAGACTTTGAAGAAGGTGAAAATACTTGATGTGGAATGAAGATGGGTGAATACTTCAACAGACATGCCACAGGGTGAGGAGGAGGAAGAAGTAGACTGGCTGAATTCATGTGCTTAGACCTCAGCTAAGGACAGGACAAGGGGCTTATCATTTAAGTTGACCATTTCAGGTCTTTTCAGTTTATTTATGATTTGGATAGAAGTCATTCTTTTCCAAAGTAGCAATCTCTGTTTATTCATAAAGTATTGGTAGGAACTGGAAGGCATGTTGACACTGGAGCAGCTTCAGGAACATGAAGGAAGAAGGGGAGGACAGAGGGAGAAGACAATCTTGGTAGGACTCAGCAGCTCCATGCAGCTTCATACTTCTGAGTAGGGGAAAGGTGCAAAAGCCTGGGAGGCTGGTAAATTGAGGCCTTATTTTTTTTCAATAGGTCTGCTATTATTGCTTCATTTCATTAATTCTTTTTTTTTAATATTTATTTGCTTTAGTTGTACACAATGCGTTTATTTATGTGGTGCTGAGGATCGAACCTGGGGCCGCACATGCACTAGGCGAGCGCTCTACCGCTGAGCTACAACCCCAGCCCTCATTAATTCTTAAGCCTCCCAATTTTTAACTATTTTCCAAGGAAATAAAAATACTCCTGAGAGGATCAACGTTGCAAAGCCCTCTATAGCTAATATCTTGATATAATTTAATACCATATCAGGAGCAGGAACAGAGAAGAAATAGGAAAGGACTGATGATTATGTTTCATAATTTTGCCTAAGGATCCTACTTCTCTCAAAATTCCTGTCCCATAAGAATTAAAAATCATTAGTGGGGGCTGGATTTGTGGCTCAGTAGTAGAGCGCTTGCCTAGCACTTGTGAGGCACTGATTTCGGTCCTCAGCACCACATAAAAAATAAACAAATAAAATAAAGTTAAAAAAAAAATCATTAGTGAAAAAGTAAAAGATAAAAGAAAAAAGAAAAAAAAGAAAAAAAATTATTAGTAGCCTACATGTCAGAAGCTCATAGATCATGTTTATGAAATAAAAATTTCTACAAGTGATCTGACAAATGTAAGTGTATTTACACAGATATAGGTTATTTGAGATTATAGGCTATTTAAGGTTATAATGAACTTTAGCCAAAGGTGGCTGACTCTGATTTCACTGAGAGAGTTACACATTTTCCAACTTATAATTAGATCTGCTGGCCATATGCCATGTAAAGTGTTAGGTGGGAATTTTTCTTCCCCTTGAAAATTGTAGAATAATTACTGGTCTAGAAATTGGGTAATATTATAATTTTTATATGGATGCCTGCATTTAAGGATTTTCCTTTTTTATAAAGCTCTGCATTTTATTTTCATATATGTTAGATGTTAAGTAAATTATTATTGGTCACAATATATTTATTTGGGTGGCTAGGAATAAGCTATGTATGAAGCCTAATAAAGTTTCTATTTGAGATTTTGAAGGATAACTTAGTACCTGGCATTATGGGAGTATCTGAGGGGAGTCTATCTTTGAAGATAAACTGATGCTTAGATGGTATAGAAAAATGTTATCTCTCTTTGTAAATCAAGATGTCTTTGGAAACTTCAAATAAAAAAAAAGCAGGAAAGTTATTTTTATCTTTAATCTATGAATAAAAAGGAAGAAGACAGTGAAAATTGAATGAGTTAGATGGCTACCCAATATTTTAAATGTTGTGTGTTGAGTTGTCTAAATAGTTAACTTTTCTTTGTTTAGCAAGTCAACATTTCACATCAAGACTGAATAATTTTAATATTTTAAACATACATTTGTTTTGTTAAAGTGAATATGAGTGACTTTTTTTTCAGAATTATTCTTTGACCTCCATTTCTACAAAATGATTCCTGTTATACTGACATGTAAGGAACTGGAGTCTGAAAGAGGGAGAAACTTCTTAAATGAAAAGAAGTATTATTTTGAGCTAGGTACACACATATTTGTTAAAAAACTGTTAGTAATTTTGCTGCTTGACTTTGTTAATTTTCTATATTGCTTAAATAAACATTGTAATTTTAGATTTGAAGTTGTTTGCAATTTTTAGATTTGAAGTTGTTTGGATGCTTTTCTGAGTCATCTAGGACTTCTCACTGCTCTCTTACTGTTAATTTTCTATTGCATTTTTTAGTCCCATTGGCAGTTCCTTTACTTTCCTGTAGCACCTATCTTTCTTCACCAATCACTTTATCATGCTTTCTCTGTTTGACTTTCTTTAGTAATAGGAATAGCTTAAGTTACATTTTTCAGATGGTCCAGCTTAGAAGAGAACCCCTTGTTTGTAATGCAAGTAAAGTTAAACTCTTTCTTCTGTGAACTTTTGCATCATTTATTAGCCCGAGAATCAACTTTTGGTGTACCCCCCCCTCTCTCTCTCTCTCTCTCTCTCTCTCTCTCACACACACACACACACACACACACATACCCCTACCCTTTCTTAGTTTAAAAATCAAGTGTCATAAGATTAAATCAGAGTCCAATTTCAGTTTATTGATGTCCAGCAGAGTACACTAACACCCATACACAAACTTTCTCCCAGATTCTCCTGGACTCATAGAGTCAGAAGTTGGGAGATCTGGTTCAAACTCTCACCTACTTCTCCTTAAAAGCAATGGTGAAAGATTGTCATTTAGCTCCCATTTATGGTCTCGAATAATGGACAACTCCATCTGCACATTTCAAGTGGCTTTTTAAATCATTAATTTCTCTCTCTGTTCATTTATTCATCATTTATCATATGCAACTTCATTGATCACTGAAAAACACAGTCATCTGTTTTGCTGTATTTCCTGCCCTTCAGGGAGATTAAATTCCTGTGAGAAGAAACAGATATGTAAGTATGTGATATTGTGTGTACTGTGATCATGAATATGGCGGAGATACGAAGTCTTGTTTGAGGCCAGAAGACTCATTATGTCTTCTTGGAAAGGCATCAGGAAGTTTCATAGAGTCAGGTTTTAAAGGTCTTGAAGGTTGAGGGGGAGTGTGTCAGATGATGAAGAGGCAGAAGGAAGGCATTCCAAGTGCAAGAAAAACAGATATAAGACAATAAGAAAAGACCAGACAATGTTAGTGGTGGCAGTGACAGGATGGTTTGAGGCCTATTTCATAGGATCTTCCAACAACAACAAAAAAATAGATTTACATCACAGGGGGTGAGGAGGCAGGGGATTTGGGGAGAAGTAGAGAGGGAAAGGTAGAGGAAGAGACTGGAAAGGTCACTGGAGGTTTGATGGGAAAACCATATCTGCCATTGGATTTTTATCCATAAGCAACAAGAAACCAACTGGTATCACAAATGTAGTGATAGTAGTTATCACTTATATTGCACCGTCTTTGGGGTGTTTGAGTTTTCTTATATCTTCCCATTTATTTCAGCAATATTTTGTGGTTTTCAGCAAAGAATCTAACACATCTTTTGCAGGATTTATCCTTTTTGGTAAGTTGAATGCTTTTATTGATTCTATTCTTCATTTAATTTCAATTTCCAACTTTGGTGATAACATATTGAAGTGAACTTAATTTCAAGATTTTTTTTTTTTTTCTTTTTCTTTTAGTACTGGGGATTGAACTCAGGGGCACTCGACCACTGGGCCACATCCCCGGCCCTTTTTTTTTTTTTTTATTTTATTAGAGAAAGGGTCTCACTGAGTTGTTAAGTGCTTCGCCATTGCTGAGGCTGGCTTTGAACTCTCGATCCTCCTGCCTCAGCCTTCCAAGTGCTGGGATTACAGGCGTGCGCCACCGCGCCTGGCAATTTCAAGATTTTGACTTTAGTATTATAGCCTTACTAAGACATTTATTGATCCTAGTATATTTTGGTAGATGCCCTGGGGTTTTCTATATATACAATCACATCATCTACAAATAAAGACATTTATTTCTCCATTTCAAAACTATATGTCCTTCATTTCTTGTTTCTATCATACTTGAACTGGCTAGGTTATCTATCTATCTATCTGGTGATCTATCTATAAATACATATAGGTAGATCCATAGATATCCTTCTATAGGAGTGGAAAATTACAGAGTCAGAGTGGAGAAAACTGTCTCCCCAACCCCATGCCAATTACACACATAAAAGGAGGCCATGGCAGAGGTGCCTAGGAAGGCCATTGCTGAAGGAAAAGGAATGCAAACATGCATGATCAGAGCAGTCAGAAGAGCCAGCGACCTTGACTGCAACTTCCTACAGAAGTGCATTGGCTGTGCCTCACTTGTATGGGAAGGACAACGTACCTCTGAAAGCCTTTGAATTTGGCTCTAGTTGGGCATAATCAAAAGCTGGATAGTTCCACAATGACGGTTTGCAGACTGGAGAGCTGTAGGAACCAGAAGGTTCTCAGTCCAAGAAATTGGAAACTTGGAACAGGAGGGACCAATGATGCAGCCCCAGTCTGAGACTGGAGGCCTTGAAACTCCTTGGAGAATCACTGGTGAGATTCCACATTGGAAGAGTGATGGAGCTGGATGTCCTCTGGTGATGGCAGCAACAATAGACTCACCCACTCAAAAAGAATTGAGCTTGCATTTCTATATTGTACTTTCAATGTGTCAGGCATTTCCCTAAGTGCTTTAGATGCATTAATTATTTAGACTTCATGCCAGTGCTATAAGGTAAATACTATTATAATCCCCATTTAAAAAAAAAAAGAGATAAAACCAAGGCACAGAGAGGTGAAGTAAATTATCTAAAGCCATGAAGTGAGCGATTGACAAAGCTGGGATTGAACAAAGCAAGGGATGTTTGGGAGAATAAATGATTGCAATGTGGAATATGATCTAGAGCCAGTAGCAAAAAGTAAAGTCTATAGGCTATTAAAATAGTTCAAACAAGAGAGTTTATATTGAAACCGTGGCCAGGATGGAAAAGCACATCAAAAAGTATCCCTGTCAAAATGTTTTCTCTCATCTGCTTGCTGTGGGATCCAAAGCAATCTAAGTTCCCTAAGGTAATTTAATCACATATTAGAACTTTGGTAACAAGTGTCAATAGAATAATCTAACAAGTATTTATTGCATGCTCACTACATGCAAGGCCCTGTGCAACTCTGTTCTACTTTCAGGTACTATTTGCTTCATTTTTTATTTCAACTAAATTTCCTTGCAGGAATATAGCTTAGCATTTGAAATGTGGTTTGGTATTTCCTTAGTGCACAGGCATCCCCAGAGAGATGCTCTTTTATGTTTTCTGACCAGACTAAAATAAGCTGCTCAGTGTCTATGAATCCCTGTCAGAAAGTGGCCCATGTTTTGGCAGAGCTTGGGTGGGCAGTGGGCCAAACTCTAATGATTTTTAGTAAATCACTTTAAGCCAAACACTCTCTTTTTGTTTCAAAAATTCTGTGGACTAATGGTAGTCTGCCCAAGGACTTGGTTTTTCCTGACTGTGTTCTCCGTGTGCACCCTCTTCCCACCTGGCACAGACTTCCTCTGTGTGCTGGATAGGAGTAGAGAGTGGGGGTTGCTGTTCATATTAACTCCCTACATTCAGGCACTCTGACAAGGCAAATGAAGGCAATTTTCTGAATGCTTTATGGGAAAGTTGAGGTCAGGTATCAAGCATCTGGGAATTTGTCTTAATTTACCATGCCTGTGAATAGATATAACTTTGTTCATTATTAATTCAACAAACTTTATGGAGCACTATGATATGCTAGGTTTTCTGCCAAGTGTTTAGAGTCAGAGATAAATAAAATATAGCTTGTGATGTTAGGAAGTTTACATACTAGCTCCCTGTATCAGTCAAGTTCCAGTCAAGAAAAAGAAACCGCACTAGTGATCTTAACAAAGAGAATTCAGTGTTGGGAATTGGTCAAATGTGTGATGGGACAACTGAAAAGGCCAAAGAGAGAACTGAGGTCATAGGGAGACAATCAGGGCTGCCAGAGCAGCTCAGGCCTCAAGGGCAGCGGGAACAAAGGGAAACGCAGATGTGGACTGGGGAGTCTGAGGAGCAGCTGCTCCGTGGTAGCAGGTACTCCAAGGGGTCTGATGGGGCTGGTTTTGGAAATAGGATAAAAGATGAAACCTGGTCCTCACACTTTGTTATGATTTGGATGTGAGGTATCCCCCAAAAGCTCATGTGTAAGATAATGCAAGAAATTTTAGAGGTGAAATGATTGGATTTTGAGAGCCTTAATCTAATCAGTGAATTACCCCCCCCCCCACCCCACCCCATAGGATTAACTGAGTGGTAACTGAAGACAGGTAGAGTATGGCTGGAGGAGGAGGGTCATGGGGGTATATATTTTGTATCTGGTGAGTGGAGTCTCTCTCTCTGCTTTCTGATCATCATGTGAGCCGCTTCCCTCTGCCATACCCTTCCACCATGATGTTCTGCCTCACTGGGAGAGACCTGAGGAATGGAGCTATCAGACAATGGACTGAGACCTCTGAAACTGTGAGCTCCCAAATGAACTTTTCCTCCTCTACAATTATTCTGGTCAGGTCTTTTAGTCACAGCAATGAAAAAGCTAACTAAAACCCACCTATTCCCAAGGTGAAAGGTCATTCACAGGTGTTTCTGACAGGAAACAGCAAGTAGCCAGGAAAGAGCAAATGCCTTCTCTGCCTCTTGGCTTCCAGACTACTTCTGTCACCCCTGTTGGCAAAGTCTTGCAGGGAGAAACTGGCAAAGGAAAAATATCTGCAGGGCTGACCTGTACAGCCAGAAAGGCAAACATTTCAATCATCCTAGAAGGGGGTTCAGTGTAGATCTAAAGTGGAATTGAAATGTGGTTAGCATGTTGCATGCTAGAGAACTGTATATTCAGAATTAGATTTGCATGTTTCTGCCTCAGGGCCTTTGCCCTAGCTATGCTATTTTTCTGAAACACCTTTCCACAGACATATTTCTTCCTCTTTCTTCAAGCTTCTACTTGAATGTCACCCTCCCCCACATTGTTTTTTTTAATATTTATTTATTTGCTTTAGTTGTACACAATGCAATACATTTATGTTTACGTGGTGCTGAGGATCGAACCAGGGCCGCGCACGTGCTAGGCGAGCGCTCTACCGCTGAGCCACAACCCCAGCCCCCACCATATTGTTTTTAATTGGGGCACTATAGTTGTACATAATGGGGGGTTGTGGTTACATATTCATATATGCACACAATATAACAATATAATTTGGTCAATATCATTGACCAAATAGTATTTCCCCTTTGCCTCTCTTCCTTCCTCCCCCTGTCCTTTTCCTCTATTCTACTATTCTTGCTTTGATTTTCATGAAATTCCCCCCTCCACCTTTCTTTTCCTTTTACCTCTCTAGGTTCCACATATGAGAAAAAACATAGGATCCTTGACTTTCTGAGTTTGGCTTATTTCACTTAACATAATGTTCTCAAGTTCCATCTATTGCAACTGTCACTTTTTTTTTTTTTGGTGCTGGGGATTGAACCCATGGCCTGGTGCATGTGAGGCAAACACTCCACCAATTGAGCTATATCCCCAGCCCCTCAACTGTTGCTTCTTGAGGAATGTAATCACCACTCAATCCCTGCTGCATGCCCATTTATCAGTTCCATTTTCCCCAAAATGCTTACCATCACATCAAATAATCATGTTAAAGTACAATAAATAAACATTTATCATCATGTTAAGTACATAAATATGTTAAAATAACATATTTATATGTTGGTTTATTGTTTTTTTTTTTTTTTTTTTTTTTTGTCTTCCCCTACTAGAATGTAAACTCTGTAATAGTAAGTGCATTAGTTTGGCCTCTCCAGAGAAGTAGAACCAATGGGGTGGGGGAAGGGGTGGGGGGAGGGGTGGTGGGGGAAAGAGAGAGAGGATTTATTGTTAGGCAAACTGGCTTATACAATCAATTTTGGAGGCTGAGAAGCCCTACATCAGGGAATCTGCAAGCTGACGCCCCTGAAATGCTGGTGTTGTGATTCAGTCCAAGCTCGAAAGACTCAAAACCAGGAAAGATGTGACTCGGTTAGAGGCCAAAGGCCTAGGAATCTGGGAGAAAGGGGTTGGTGCAAGTCCCAGAGTCTAAAGGACAGAGAACCTGGAGTTCTGATGTCTGAGATCAGAGGAATAAGGACATTCCAGATCCAGGAGAGAGAGAACATGAATTTATCTTTCTTCTGCCTTAATTGAATGGTGCCTGCCCACGTTGAGGGCAGATCTTCCTCAGTCAGTTAATCGACTCGTATACCAATCTCCTCCAGACACACTATCAGAGATTACACCCAGAAATAATGCTTTACCAGCTATCTAGATATCCCCTAATTCAGGCAAGCTGACACCTAAAATTGACCATCACAGTAGGAATGGTTTCTTTTGTTTACCAATGTATCCCCAGAATCTAGATCAGCAAATGCTCCCTGAATATTCATTGAATGATCCAATGAACAAGGGTATGCTTAGTTGAAGAAGCATAAGCAAGATCTTTGGCAAAAGGCTAACATAATGTGTTATAGATTGGATCATGAGTGTACCCCAAAGTCTTATGTGTTAAAAGGTTTGGTCACCAGCCTGCTGCACTATTGGAAGGCTGTGGAAATTTAGGACTTGGGGCATAGTGAAAAGATGTTATGTCATTGGGAATGGGGTGATCTTAAAAGGGATATTGGGGGCTGGGGTTGTGGCTCAGCGGTAGAGCGCTCACCTAGCATGTACGCAGCCCAGGGTTCGATCCTCAGCACCACGTAAAAATAAATGCATTGTGTACAACTAAAGCAAATAAATAAATATTTTTTTTAAAAAAGGATATTGGGGCCCCACCTCCTTCCTTTATTTTTCCTTCCTGAATGCCACAAGATGAGAAGCTTCCTCTACTGTATATTCTTGCCATGACATACTGCCATACCACAGGCCCCAAAGAGACTGGGATAATCATGGAATAAAACTTTAGAAATCATGAGCCAAAAAAAAAAAAATGTCCTCCTTTAAGTTGTTTTATCTTGGGTATTTTGTCACAGCAATGGAAATCTGACTAATACACAAAGCTAATAAGGACAGGATGTCATCTGCCTTAGATGTAACAATCTCTAGGCAATGTGGAGAGAAGAGCTTCAGGAAGAAAATGAAGAAGGTATTTTTACAAACAGTTAGGCTTCATTGTACTCAGGTGAAAAGACTTGTCATCAGGTGGGGAGAAACATTTGTAAGTATCTTCACTTTGATGATTGCAACCTTAGATGACATATATAGACAGGACCATGGGCCAGAGCAGCAATGATGTCTCAGAAATGTGCACAGTTTGACTCTGCTGAAGTGTATGTAGAAGAGGATGTGAAGAGGAGGTTTCTGCATATTTATTTGTAAATGAAGACCCATGTTCCATTTTCCAGAAATGCCATATAAATTCCTCTTATATTCTTTGGGTTATACCCCTCAATTACCAAAATTCTATATGACTTCCAGGAGAGAAAAAAAAAAAAGGTAATAAAAGAAGAAACCAAGATATGTCCTTAAAAATATTAAAGAAAAATTCTGTGAAAGTAACAATGGTGAAGATACCTATTTCAAACCACTTGTTCACTCTGAGAAAGCAAAGTAAAATTTTAGACTTAATAACTAAATAACATCCAATCCATTAGTCATTAATCTTATAACCATATGGAAATCAGATTAGTTTCTTTGGCTCAGTCTTATACACCTTAGGTTTAGTTCTAATATCCTTCAGAGCTCTTTGGTTTTTCCTTCTATTTTTTAAAATTTCAAAATATTAATAAATGTATAAAAGGTATATTATATACAGTATTCTGACAATCCAATACCCGTTTTGTACTTGTGTTGATTGGGAGGAGTTGCATTAGAAATATTTAAGGAAACTTTCCTTTTAGAAATATTTAAGGAATCTTGCTTGTGTGCAACTAGGGTTGCCAGACTCTAGCAAATAAAAATGTAGGATTCCCACTTAAACTTGAATTTCAGATAAATAATGAGTAATTTCTTACTATAAATATGTCCCATGCAATATTTAGGACATACTTATTCTTAAAATAATCTGAAATTGAAATTTAACTGACTGTCCTCTGTTTTTTCTCTGGTAATCATATGTGCAGAGAATTTTTCTGGGCAGTGAGTATTTGTATTTTTTAAAAAATTCTAATTTGTTATATGTGACAGCAGAATGCATTTCAATTCATATTACACATATATAGCACAATTTTCATATCTCTGGTTATGCACAGTGTAGAGTCACACCATTCATGTCTTCATACATGTACTTAGAGTAATGATGTCCATCTCATTCCATTTCCTTTTCTACCCCATGCCCCCTCCCTTCCTATCCCTACCCTTTGCCCTATCTAGAGTTCGTCTATTCCTCTCATGCTCCCCCAGAATCTCTATTGTGAATCAGCATCCTTATAGCAGAGAAAGCATTTGGCTTTTGGTTTTTTGGGATTGGCTTACTTCACTTAGCATTATATTTCCCAACTCTGTCCATTTACCTGCAAATGCCATGATTTTATTCTCTTTTAATGCTGAGTAATATTCCATTCTGTATATATGCCACATTTTATTTATTCATTCATCTACTGAAGGGCATCTAGATTGGTTCCACAGTTTAGCTATTGTGAATTGTGCTTGGGCAGTGAGTATTTGTCACGAGGAGGAATCAGAAACAACCCATTATGGTTCTATTATGTCTATTCAAGGTACATATAATTAACCTGTACTATATTGTTTAATTTTAAAAGTTTTTAATAGAATTTTAAAAACAAAGGAAGTGACTTCTCACTAACCAATCAGGATGCTTTTGTAGAGAAACTATGTCCATTTTAAAGGCACACAGTTCTTGTTATTAAAGGAAAAGTCTGTCTTAAAATTCCTAGCCTTTAATTGCTTCTTAGGAAATAAGCAGGGTTGTTTTTGTGTGTTGCTGGGAATCAAACCTAGTGCCTTGCACATGCTAGGCAAGCAATTTACCATTTAGCCACATTCCCAGCTTGGAAATATGTTTCTTATCATTAAGACTCAGAGATGAAAATTCAAGCTATTACTTGCTTAGAAGTGAGGTTCTAATTTACCAAGCCATAGAGTAAAATTTTTATTGGAGAAGAAAGGCTCATTTTATTATTTGGAACTTAGCAGGTGAAGCTTTCCTGGCAGAAATATCTCAGCTTAGTTTTTATTTTTGGGGGGAGATATCTCAGCTTAGTTTTTATTTTTTTGGGGAGAAGACAAAGTAAGGCTGTGTACCAATTAGACATGTGGAAATGCCCATTGTTTATGCAAAGAGACAAATGGGATTTGAGTTTAAAATTATTAACCTGGTGTTAGGAACACACCCAAACTTTCAGTTAATGAACATCAGGCCAAGTTTCCCTGTAGTGTTTCTCTTTTACACATGGAATTTCCATTGGTTTAGGTCTTAAAGAGATCTGAAGTAAAAATATCTGATTATTATGCAATGTGTCCCTGTGGAAATCACATGTTTCCTTTGAATTCCACAGGAGAAAAGAGTTGAGTAAGGCACTATTTTTATTTCTACTTACTAATTTGTTTACTTCAAGAGGATATGAATCAATGTTAAAATTGTTTTTATTAGCTATAGAAACTTTTACATTTCAACCGAAATACCGGAGGGTGAGGGGAATTACTGTTTAATGGATGTAGAGTTTCATTTGGGGTATAATGAAAAAGTTCCAGAGATGGATTGCAGTGATTGTTGCACAACATTGTCAGTGTACTTACTGCCACTGAGGTGTATACTTAGAATGGTTAAAATGGTGCTATGATTTGAGTCTTGAATGCCATTCAAAGGCCCATGTGTTAAAGGCACTCAGCCTGTGGTCCTATTGGAAGGTGGTAGAAGTTTTAGGAGGTAGGGATGAGTGGGAGGAAGTTAGATCATTGGTAGCATACCTTTGAAGGGGATATTGGGACCCCAGTCTTTTCTTCTCTCTTTTTGCTTTTCAGCCTCTATGAGATGAACAGTCTTCCTCCGCCAGTGCTCCCTGCTATGATATACTGACTTTCCACAGGCCCAAAGGCAACTGGCTCAAATGACCAAGTACTGAAGCCACTGAAACTGAAACCAAAACAAAACTTTTCCTTCTTATAAGTTGTTTATCTCAGGTATTTTTTTCTACCTCACACAAATTGTATATTTTATGTCATATTTAGTTTACCACAACAAATAATTAGACCAAAGTATCAAATATCATGTTGTAAAATATTTCAACTAAATTAAAATATTTCTGGACCAGCTCCTCTTTTAGGAAGGAAACAACATCCTAAATCCAGTAAGATCATCTTTCACTTTGGTCTAAAAGTAGATCACAGAAAATTGAACTCTTCATAGAGGATATCTTGCCATTATAAACCTGCTATGGAGTTTGAAATTATTAATCATAGGACACTAGTTGATCTCAGTTCTCACTCAATTTATAACCTGTAATCAATGCAACTTTTCATCAGATGATCTGGCTATAGAGCCAGAAATAGGCTGTTGATTTTGTCACAAATTATTAAGTTATTGCATGTGCAAATGAAGAGGATATGGTTTTAGACATAACTGGTAATGATACAAGTGTTTATGTTGGTGATGAAAAAACAAATAAGACAAATGTCCGTGTTTGAACTAAAAATAATGTATAATGTGTAAATAAGCCTCCTTATAAACAAAGCTTCTTGGCTTAGTTAATTAACCCTTTTACCTATTTGAACTGTTAGAACTGAAAAAAAAAAAAGGGAAAACTTTTCATTAAATTTTCTCTTATGGTTCAGAATAACGTATTGTGTCTGTTGTCACTCATGAATGTCTCCCGAGTGGTTCTTACAATTTTGTACTTGGGCTGATGTCATTATATAGATATGGCTAAACTCTGAAGTCCAAGAGGTAGGTGGAAGAAGGCTGAAAAGTAAGTACAGTGCTAAGGATTTCACAGTAGCTTCCCAGGGTACTTAATTTTTCCACAATAGAAGGTCCATTAACTGGGAATATCAGGAAAGAGGAAGGGAGGAAAGGAGGGAGGGAGGGTGTAAGGGAAGGAGGGGGGGATGGAGGGAGAGGGAGAGAGAGAGAGAGAGAGAGAGAGAGAGAGAGAGAGATTTTATTCATTTTTTATTTTTTACAGATTCTGTCTCTGTAACTATTGAGCTGTTAGACTTAAAAAAGAAAGAAAGAAAGAAAGAAAGAAAACAACAACAACAACAACAACAACAACAAAACATCGTGTTTAGCTAAATAATATTTTCTCCTCTGTTGAAATATATGGTTTCCAAAGTCTCCCTTCAGCTTTATTCTCTGCATGATTCTCCTTGCCCACGACATTTGAACACTAAATTGATCAAACCCCTTGGTAATCATGGAAGGACTGGGAATAAAAAACTGGAAAGATGGGAACTATGATTGGCACCTCTTAGACAATTCTTCTCTTCCCCCATCTTTCTCCCTCCTGTATCCCTATTTCCTCTTTCTCCCTTCTGTGTGTGTGTGTGTGTGTGTGTGTGTGTGTGTGTGTATGTGTGTTTCCTTTTTGCTCAACCAACTTTGGACATCTTGCTTATACCTAACCCAATTATAGACTGGCATGATCTTTCTGGGTAAAACATGCAAAGAGAGACCAATTAGAGTTCTGCATGTGAACTCTAAAATCAACACTTAAGAGACCCCCCCATCCCAATTTGGATTAAGTGTTCACACATGGTCCAGCTTTGCTGTTAGAATGAGTATGGGTCATTGGATCAGGGACTATTCAGTTGAGCAGATTGTCTTAAACAAGGATGTGATCTGGATACACTCCTTACTATTATTTTGGTTGCAAGCAGCAGAAATGTTTTGCTTCTCTGGATAGCAAAAATGTTGTTTTGGCCAGGTGTGGTGGTGCATGCCTGTAATCCCAGTGACTCAGAAGGCTGAGGGAGGAGCCTCAGTTCAAAGCCAGCCTCAGCAAGTTAGTGAGGCCCTGAGCAGCTTAGCAAGACCCTGTCTCAAAACATGAATGGTACGAATATACTTTGCATACAGTGTTATGCAAAAAGGTGCTCTATATGTGTATTATGAATTGTAATGCATGCTACCGTTATATATACAACAACTTCAAATAAAAAAAAAAGAAGAGGAAAAAAAGGGCTGGAGATGTGGCTCAGTGGTTAAGCACCCCATGTACCAAAAAAAAAAGAGTTGTTTTGGAAACATACAGGGTTATCTCCTATTATCAAAGGACACAGGACAGGTTCTATATCCTTGGCAAAAGGTATTAATAGATCTTTTCTTTAGGGCACTGGCATTTGTATAACTCAGGAGATAATGGCACTCTCCTCCCTGTGCCACATTTAAAATTCCTGATGAAAAGTCTAAAGGACATGCCACCTCTGGATGGGGTATGGTAAGGATTATCCCAATTTAAGCAGCAGAAGTTCAGTATCCTGGGATCCCCCTCAGGCCTGGGGCAAATCTGGGGCTGGTTACTCTAGGATATGGTCACTGGTGCATATATGACCTTCAAGGGGCTGCCTCTAGGTATTTCAGCCATTCATATAAATTTTTTTTTTTTTGATGAGCTATAGGGAAATATTTCAGTGTCTTGGCAACCCAGTGTACACACTCTCTCTCACCACATGCATCACACCACACACTCTTCTTTCCATCCTCTCAGAGACATATTCCCACTACATGATCATTTATTTCATGTACCACTGGATTGCTAACTTTCCCAGTGAGAGAAAACCTGGTGCCATGTCCTCCCACTCCATCCAGAGGTGCTGTCATGCCCTCTGCTCACAGACTTTTTACATGATGCTGTTTCTCCCTTTTCTTCTACCATAATCTTACCATATATCGCAACATATCCTGTTGCTGGCAAAAGGGAGAAGAAAAGGCAAAAATATACAATTTCATTTTAAAAACGAAAAGGGGGTGTTTGATATGCAAAAGTGGGTTTACTGAACACTAGCAACAAGCAAGGTAACAGTAATAGATGCAATGGTCCTCATTACCCTAGTTGGTAATGAATTCTCTTCCTGGACCTTTCCATGGTTCCCTGCGACTTTGGTTGGCACCTCGGTTGGTTCGGATGACTTGCCAAATGAGGCAACCTGAACAGTATGAACCCCCGTGGTTCTGCCTTTATAGGGCTGTAGAAGGCATCACTTGCCTTCACTTTTGGGTATGACACTTTGAGAAAGCACCCGCAAGAATGAAAAATTCTATTCATGGCATTTTTAGGTTTGTATTTTTGTTTGATGACTAGAAAAATCACCCCGGTCAACTCCAAGACTCATTATTTATTCTTTGAAGTGATCGCACTGATTATATTATATGGAGTCTGAAGTCCAAATTTCTTGTGCTTGTTCTTGTCTCCGGGGTCTTGGACTTTGTAACTTGACTGTATCACTGCCCTGCTAGGTGTGCAAGCCAAGCTCTCAGTCCCTGACATCCTTCTGCTCTGTCCCACCTTGCCTGCCTTTTAATCCTATTCATCCTTTATTTCAGTTTCAACTAAAGTCATTATTTCTAGAAGGCTTTTTCTGCCCACTGTCTACATCTCACCATTCCCTATACCACTACTGCCATAGTTCCTCCAGTGATTGATGGTTTCGTTGCACTTGTTTGTTTATATACCCGTGTCACTGTACTAGACCAAGCTTCCAAGGGACAGTCCGCTGTTTGATTTATTCTATGTGTAGTTCATTGCTTTGAGTTTAAGCTCTAAGAGAGTAGGGGTTTCCTGCCTTCACTGTTATATCTCCAGCATCCACAGCAGTGCCTGGTTGTTGCATAAGTGATACATACATACAGGATAAACTTCTGAATTAATGAAAAAAGAAATAGTGCCTTGCGGTGTGATTAACCTTGTTTTTGTTTATAGCAACTTTCAAGTAGATCGTGAGGACAGAGGTGAGTCATCTCGCTCCTCAGAGGGCTTGAGCAGAATTAGACGCTTGGTCCCGCTTTTGCAGATCGGTTAACTGAAGCACTGGAAACTGCAGGAGCAAGAGAAAAAGGGGCCTTTCGCCTCTCGCCTCGCCCTTCCAGGTCAGGCTGAGCTGCCCTCTCCGCCAAGTCCTCGCCACGCTCCCACCTAGACGCAGCGGTGCGGGGCCGCGGGGCCGCAGCCCGAGCGGGCAGGGGCGGGACTTCCGGTCCCGCTTGCGAACGCCGACCGCGCCAGGCGGAAGCCCGGCTCCCGGCCAGGATCCGGGAGCCCAGACTAGAGGTGAGTTCGGAGCCGGAGCGCCCCGGGCACTTGTCTTCTCTGTGGATGCTTCTAGCGCGCTGTCGCGCCGCGCCGCGGGACTGGGAGACCGGGTAGGAACGGGAGAGTCGGCGCTTCCCGCACCGGTGGAGGGACAGCCGGGACCTCTGGTTTGAGGAGGGGGCCAGAACTGGGAACGGGGAGCCGGGAGAGCCCCCAAGGGTAACCGTGAGGGTCTGGGGAGGAGGCACCGGGGACCCTGAGGCGAAGAGGCCTTGAGACAGGGGGCTGCGATGACACTGGACGGAGATGCACGTCGGAGGAAAGTGGGGGTGTGTCCCGGGTCCTGGCGGATTGTCTGGGATGGTGGCAGGATATGGCAAAGGTTGGCTTCCAGGGAGAGGTTTAGAGACGGGGTGCGGGGGAGGGGGTCGCTCCTTTTCAGAGGGTCCTAGATGAGAAGGACGTCTTGACCTAAGGAATCAGCAGAGATGACTGGTTACCGATTGGATGCCGAAGTCGTATTGCATTATTTGCAATTAATCCTGCTTAAAACAAAAATGTATTCCTCCTCCCTCCCCCACGACCCCGGGTAGATTTCGGGAAAATATTTTATATACTTAGGGAAAACTTGAACCCGTCTTCACCCAGATCTAACTTTACTGCCTTTGTCAGACTGAGAGTATTTTAAATCTCTGTTGAGAGAAGTCAACTAAAGTTTTCCTTTTGGACTCTTCTCTACCTTGCAGAGTTTAGGTTTTCTTATTTCCTTTGTCATGGAGTGAACTTCTAACTGTGTTTAGGATGACTGTGGTAATCACTGGAAGAGCCTGTGCTGTCAACGTTAAAACTTAATTGTTTTTCTGCTCAACATTGTAACATATTTTTGGATGTTAAGTGATTTGGATTTTTGCCACAAACGGTTTAGCTAGAGAGAGCGAGGGAAAGTCTTTGATGGAGGGTGATAGGTGGTGATAGCTTCAGGTATTTCACATTTCCAAAGTTAGATTTTTTTTTAAATTTTAAAAATGACTGCGTTGGTACAAGTGACTAAGATCTGATTTGCTGGTCAGATTTGAATTATTTCAGATAGACTAGAACATTTTGTGTTTATTGGTACCCTGGTATCTTGCTAGTTTATATATTAATTTTTGATAGCCTTGAAGATCTGTATACTTGAGTGATATCCTTATGTTTAGGAACACAGTTGATATTTATTAGTGTAAATCAGTATCTAATCATAAACCAATTGCATTAACATGTAAATGAGCATATTGAATAAATTTTCAAATTAGATAATGAAAAGATGACAGTGATCTTCAAAGTTACTGCATTAATTGCTATCTTGGTTACTAAATGTATCTTAATTTAATCTCATTTCTTTAAGTAGACTATATGGTTATCTGATGAGGCTTGATTTTATTTTTGCATACAATTTTGGTTTAAAAAACTATTCCTTCCCTTTCGTTTTTGAGAGGTGAGCACTTAAGACAGCATGCAAGTCTTCACACTTTAGTTCATGGTTGGAGGAATGTACCTTGTTGAAACACAACAGCATCTACCTTATGTGGCAAGTTTCTAGTTGTATTTATGAATGTTATGTTTGAAATTTGATTGCCTGATGTTTTGGAAAATCTTTGGAATGTTTCTTTGTTCTAATTGTTGAATAAATTTCTTAGCTTTCTCTTTAGATAAATTGTTATTCTGTAGGATTGAGATGTATTTTACAGTGTAAGCAATAATAGCAATTTTTGATTAGATGTAGCAAATTGGTAGTTTATCTTTGGGTTCACTGTTTAATTTTTTTCCCCTGCTGCAGTGGAATATGTATCTGCATTGTAAAAATTACCAAAACAGTGCTAACCAGAATACTGTCTTTGTATACACATACTTAAACATTTTGTTTTTCTTAATCACCAGTTTGTAATATATCAAATAATTTGCTATGTTTAGTTCTTTGGTTTCATGCCCTCTGGTGATCAGTTTTATTATCATATAGTACATTCTCAGTTATCTGCATGCCCTATAGAAAGCTATTCCCTGCCATTTGGTAGAATCAAGAGAATTTGATACAGCTGAGGAATATATATCTTTTGACTAGAGAGTTTCCAGAATGCTGATTTTGCTAACTTACCATACAGTTGCTATACTACCAATGATACAGAGTGTGGCCCTCAACCCTTGTTTTAGGATCACTTTCTGTCCCTTTTTCTCTTCTGAGTTAGACCTTTTCTTTCACTGACCAAGATGACCTGGGCCTCAGGTCATCAAAATAGATCAGAATGGTCAAATAAGACAGCAGTCCTGTTAGAAGGGCCCTGTCTATCCTGTTCAATCTGATCCCATAAATCTTGGCAAATTTTCCTGCCTTTTGGAAGGTAGTTATGACTGTGAGCCTTGGGTTTAGATAGTTTACGTTTTAAAAATAATTTTTAATGCTAAATCATAATTTTTCTGATTACATAAATGGACTCTGCTCAGTTTTGCTTAGAGCATGGGATCACATTAAATTATACTTTAACTTTCATATCAAAGTGGTAACATATGTCTCATAATTACAAATACTGTAAAAATAACACACTCCTATTCTTGGTTGCTGTTATTAGTTAACTTTTTTTTTTCTTCTGAGTTTCTAAGGAAAAGAAGAGCTATTGGATAAAAGATTTGGGTGGGTGTAGGAAAATTGACCATTAACAGTGACATACTAGAAGCTGTCTGCTATGATTGTAAGGGGTAATTTAGTAGTGAAGTGGTTTAGAATTGCCAGCTTCTTGTGATAATATAACAGAAAGACTTAGAGTTGATTTTTATTATAGTTTAAAAAAAATAATAATATCTATGTGTGCGTATATGTGCACTCTCATTTATTGCCTGCAGGTGATGGGTAGGGGAACCCCTTTTATCTCCCATGAGAATGAGGGGGCAGCGCTTTTGAAGTTGAAGTTTATGTGGTAATTAGGAATCATGGAGAGGTCTGAGGGCGGGATTGAGACAGTAGTAGTTTATTTTAGCACTAATATTTTCAATACTGAGAGGAGGAGGGCATGGAGACTGGTAAAAACATTGTAGATGGGAGAAGTCAAAGCACTATATACATTATATATCAGTTAACTTGTTTTATCATAGGAGGGGAGTGAGGGCAGGCCCTAGAAGGTGATATAAAAATCAAATTCTAGACTTTCCCATAAGAAATAATGACTATGCAGATAATATCAGAGTCAAGTTCTAATATTTTTAAACCCATAGTAATTGAAAAGAATTGCAAAAATAAAAGTACAAGAGCCCACCGGTATACCATTTATTCAAATTCACTTATTAATATTTTATTCCATTTGCCTTATCATTTGAGAACAAGGAATATTCTTTTTCTTGTTTATTTTTCACAGTGCTGGTAATTGAACCCAGGTCTTCACAATGTTAGACAGATGCTCTACCACTGGGCTACACTCCCAGCCCACAAAAATTGGTTAAAGTAGAATGCTCATACAAAATATACTCCCAAGTTGAATTGCTAACTTTATTTCTTCTCTAATAAACATTTATTAGCTCTAATTTGCTGTGTTCTGGAGCAAGAAAATTCCTTGGGAATTAATCTGATTTAATTCCCTTAAAGATTAAATATATTGACCAATTGAGAACAGGTGGGTTTTGATTCCTGAACTCCTATAGACTCTGTTAGTCTTAGCATCCTCACAGGTAGGAATAATAATTTCTTTGTTGTTTCATGCTTACATATTTAAAAAAAAATTTAGTTGTAATTGGATACAATACCTTTATCTTATTTATTTATTGTTATGTGGTGCTGAGGATCAAACCCAGCGCCTTGCACGTGCTAGGCGAGTGCTCTACTGCTGAGCCACAACCCTAGCCCCCACTTATACATTTTTATTTGACCTTAAGAGAGGTGTGTAAATATTATTTCTTGCACCTACTTGAAATCTTACTTGCATTCATTACAAAGACCACCTTATAATCTCTTTTTAGTTATAGAAAACAACAAAACAGCATATCTTTTAAGAACACTTAAGCTATTATGTAATAAGTATCTTGCTAACTTCTCTATGATGAGACTATATTCCTTTAGGATTTCTATCTGAAACATATTTTTCTTTAGTCAAATTACAAGGTCTTATCTTGATTGATCTTTTAAGATTCTAGATTTTTTATACCCCTTTTAAGTGCGTTGAACAAAGCTTAAAAGAGTCTGACTAATGTGTAATAACAATGATAATTTATGTATAAATTATTTATGAAGTGGTTTTCTTATGTAGTTATAGGGCAGGAAGGGTGGTTTCTTTACTTCAGAAATAGAAAACCCTGAGCTCCAGAAAGGTTAAGAGACTTCCCAGTGCTGTTAAGGAGCTTGACTGTATTGAACTGAAATGCCATCTGCCCTGAGTTGATGATCTGGCACTATGCTGTTTGGACTTTCAGCATCTAAAATTGTAAGACAAATAAACATAATCCCATGTCTTCTGACCCTAAATCCATTTATCCTTTTGATTGAATCTTATTTGTATGTTCTTGTAGAATCTATATACTTATCTGAGATAGATATATAAAATGAATATTCAGTAATAGCATAGAATGGTATTCACCTTATAAGAAGTAATGGTCCCACAATGTGTTGCCTTCATCAGACATGTAAAAGAGTGACAAAAGCCATACTGACAACCTAGTGCATCCAGAATGAGATGATCAGAATGGTGAGAAATCTATGTACTAGCATTATGTATCTTTAAATACATGACAAAATCTTGTGTAGTGAAGAGAAAATATTTTTGTGTTGCTGTGGATGACAAATTTGGGGAATGGATATACACTACACTATTTATCTGTATCTATAATGTGTCTATATCTGTTTTTTTGTTTGTTTGTTTTTTGTTTTTTTGATACTGGAGATTGAACCCAAGAGCATTCATCCTCTGGGTTACATCCAGCCCTTGTTTTTATTTTGTTTTGAAATGTGGTCTCACTAAGTTGCCCAGACAAGCCTCAAACTTTGTATCCTTTTTCTTCAGCTTTCTTTTTTTTTTTTTTTTTTTTAAATATTTATTTATTTGTTTTAGCTGTCTTTTTCCTCAGCTTTCTGAGTAGCTGGGATTGTAGGTGTGCTCCACCATACCTGGCAAGAATATTTTTAAATGTACCTTAGAATCATGTTGACTTTCTTATTTCTTCTCTGTTACCAGCCTAACTTGCTACTAGGGGAATAGAGTATTTGCTGACTGAACTTGTTCTCCAAACAGGCTTGTCATCCATTTTTTAAATTTGTCATCCACAGCAACACAAAATATCTGTTTTCTCTTTGCTATGCAAGATTCTATCATATATTTAAAGATAACTATTTCTTCTCTGGGTTAAGTAATGGTAGTACACAGATTTATCATCATCCTGATCATCTCATTTTGGACGCACTAGGTTTCAGTCTGGCTTTTGTAATTGTCTGCACTCCTTTACGTGTTTGATGAGGTGGCAAATGGTTGGACCATTACTTCCTATAAGGTGGATACCATTCTATACTCTTATTGAATATTCATTATTATTGAAGTTCCAAATTGCCTTAACTTTTCAGCAGTACATCTTGTTCCTATATTAAGTATTTGGTGAGCCAAAGTTTCCACAATTTTTGTGGGAACTCTTCTCCATTAGTCTGACCCGCATATACTAGTACTCCTGATTTTTATGTAGCAATGCAGGACTTTACATGTATTCCTATTAAATTTATCCTTCCTGTGTTTTAAAAGTTCATTGTTTCAGCCTGAGAAAGATATTTTGGTGTCAGTTCCTTACTCATTTATTAGCAATTCTTTTAAGCCTTGTCTTCTATATTTATCCCTTAAAGCTTGTTGAGTCAAGGCTGGTTTTGTATTGATAAGGGTGCTTAATGATTATAATGAGAAAACAGCATTGCTAGTTTGTTGGCATTGTGTAGAAAGTACTAACCTAAAAATAACAATCTGGCATTTATTTAAAATGCTGCAATATTTTAAAGAGGTTATACATACAGGCATTTGTTAACTCTTAAAAGGGAAAAGTACTTATTTGACTTTTACTGTGTTAGTATATCAACTAGGCTTTCCAGAGAAACAGAACCAATATCATATACAGTATATGTTTGTACTTTTTTACAAAAAGATTTATTTTAAGGAATTGGCTCAGGCATTTTTGTTGGTTAGCAAGTACAGAATTTGTAGGTCAGGCCAGCAGGCTGGAAATTCAGGCAGGAGTAGTCTTGACAAATTTTCCTGGGAAACCTCAGCTGTTGCTATTAACGTAACTTCATCTGATTAGATGAGTACAACCCGTATTGTTGAGGTTAACCTCCTTTACTTTCAAGCCAACTGACTGTAGATATTAGCCACATCTACACAATACTTGCACAGCAACACCTAAACTAGTATTTGATTAAATAACTCGGTCCTGTAACCTAACAATGTTGATACATCAGACTGTCACAGTTAGTATTTAAAATAATTTTGCTGTGTGGGCTGGGGTTGTGGCTCAGCAGTAGAGTATGCTTGCCTAGAATGTGAGGTGCTGCCTAGAATGTGAGGTACTGGGTTCGATTCTCAGCACCACATAAAAATAAATAAATAAAATAAAGGTATTGTGTCCAACTACAAAGAAAAAAAATTTTTTAAATATTTTTGATGTATTAAACAAATAATGTGGCATATAAAATACTGCATAGTGATTAGTAAACAGAAGAGTGTATATATTCATAGCCCAGTTAGCCTTTAATGGATTTAAAAACAACAAAGACCAGGTTTTCATTCATGTGTCAAAGAATGGAAAATGGACAATGTAAAGGTCCTTGCCACTCTTTGAAATTGGTTATTCTCTTTTATAGGTTACTATATTGTATTTTTTAAGTTTAAGGAGCCTCAAATAACTTTAAAACTTTGTTTTTCTTTTTTTTATAATTCCATGCTTTTGCTAATATTTTTTGCACAAAAAATTCTTAGAGGTGGGAATTAGTTTTGAGCTTAGTCTAATAACTCATTCATATTTGAGAAACTGGTCTCAGAAAGGTGAATGATTTGCTCAGGTAACACAGCTAGTAAAGAACCAGGACTAGAGTTTTAAGATTTCTTGGTTCCCAGTCCTAAGCCCTTTCTGTTATAATAGTGATTACAGTTAAGTGAAGCCAATCAAGGGTAGGCTTTTTGAAGAGAGGATGATTTTGAATCTCAACTTCAGAGAACATAATTGTTAGTTAAGAGAATGGAGGTGATTATTCAAGCCATTCAGTGACAATAGTGGTAGGGTGAGCAGAGAGAAACAGATATGTCGGAAAATATCCAAATGAATCACATATTTACTTGGGGCACCTCCATGATACCCATGGAGCTTAAAAAAATTTTGCAAGTAAATGAAAGCTAGTCAGACATTGGGTGATTCATAGGGGAAGGGAAAAGACCTTAAGGACTGAACATAGGCCTAAGAGATGTCACCAAGAGAGCTTGTTTTCTGAAGGAAGTTAAGGATAGAGATGGTGCTGATTTGGAAACCCTTTTGGACAAAAGTATAAGAAATTTCTGGGACATTAAGAGAACATTTTAGGATATAAATGGATCCTTTAGAAGGTTGCTTGGTTTCGGGCACTAATTTGAGCTGAATTTAGGTAATAACAATAATGTCACTTGTTGATCACTTACAAGCCCAGGAGAGTTCTTGATCAAGTTACTGAACTTTCTGCCTTACTGCAAAATAAGCACAGTAATGCTCATTGTAGGGAGTAAACAACATATTGTATATAGGATGTGCTGAGTATAAACTTAGTGAAGTGTAGCTTTTATTATACTCTATATAATTGGCTGAGGGTCTTATTAAAAAGTAGAACTTGAATGAGATCCTTTTTTCTTCCTCTTTCCCTTATTTTTGCCATTTCATGCCACTTCCACAGATCTTTAGCATATTTTTGCCTTCACATTTACTCTTTCCAGGCAGGTGCATGTCTCTGATATATGTATAGTACTTCTCTACCTCTGTCATTAGAGGGCCTGCTCTTTGAATAAACTGTGCAGTTTTTTTTTTTTTTTTTGGGGGGGGACACATTTCAATTGCAAATTACACTTCATCAAATTGAAATTATGTACTACAGTGCTAACTCCAACTAATTTTATAGCCCTCCTCCTACTTTTTTTTTGTACTTTGGAAGATGTAGCTGAAAAAAGGAATGGAGAGAGCACAACCCTTTCCTAAGGGTTCTTCCCTTCAGGATTGGAATAATAATAAAAAAAATCTATGAATGTCAGCTCTAGAGATAATTGGTTAAACAAAAAAGACAGTTTCCATGATAACTTCATATTAAGGCAGTAAAGCACTTAAGTATGTAAGTAACAGATTTTTTTTTCTATGTGTAGTCTCAATATCCAGTAGTGAGATTACTAGATATGAAGCATAGAATATCTGCCTCAACTTTGCAATGTAATTATTTCTGAACCAGACCAGGAAACCATTTAGCTTAGCTTATATTCAGAGGATTGGTAGAATTTGCATTGACTCAGAGTAACTTGGTGTGTTTAGTTATCATTTTAAGGAGCCTTTCCCCCACATTTGAAGATCTGTTAAGAAGGTTCATTCTTGAGCCCTTTCAGCTAGAAGACAGTGTTTCTGCATAGTTTTGTATGCTAGCTTTTAAGTTGAGAAATTCATGAATTTCTACATTTGTAAACAGAAGGAGTTCAGGAATGCTTAAGCTTAATAAAGGACTTTTGACTTTTTTTAAAAAAAGAAGTAAATAAACATTAAAATTTGAGTGATAATGGTTGTTTTTGAAGTGATTTAATAAAACAACTTATTTACAGACCTCAGAGTTTCACGTTAAAAATTTTCTGCTTCACAATCCTTCAGTTGATAACTTTCAATAATCTATCTGTAGTAACATTTAATATTCATTGAAATATGTTGGCAGTTATTACCTCTAAGAAATCAAGAGTAAGTTGTGTGTGGAACATTGTATTTGTTCCATAGTTCTTGGTGTATACTGTCTTGCAATTTCCTTTTTCCCCCCTGCTCTTTGACTTCCTCCATTGGATAATGATACTTTCTCATTTTACAAATGCCCATGCATTAAAGTCATCCATTTTTCTTTCTTTTGTCTTCTAATGCTCTTGCCCTGTGAAATCTCTATTTCTCTCATGTTAGTCTGAATTATTGATTAAATAAACTCAGAGTAAAGGTGTGGAATTACTTTAAAATACACCTAATCCCAAGGTGTATTTTACAAACTTTATATATATACACACATCACACATTTGTGTATATTAATATTATACATGTACATACACACACACAGATTTTTTTTTCCAGTACTGGGGATTGAACCTAGGTTTTTGTGTGCAAGAGCTCTACCAGTGAGCTATTTTCTTAGCCCTTTTATTTTTTGTTTTGAGACAGGGTCTCACTAAGTCACCAGGCTGACTTTGAACTTTCAATCCTTTTGCTTCAGCCTCCTGGAGTAGCTGGGATTACAGTCATGCACCACTGCACCTGGAAAATCATATATATATGTATATATATATATATATATGTATATATATGTATATGTATATATATGTGTATATATATATATACATACATATATATAATTTATTTATTTAAAATGAAACATGGAGCTGGGGTTGTGGCTCAGCAGTAGAACGCTCCCCTAGCACATGGGCGGCCTGGGTTCGATCCTCAGCACCACGTAAAAATTAATAAAAAGCATTGTGTACAACTAAAATAAATAAATATTAAAAATAAAGTGAAACATGTTAGCCCAGAGAATTGGCGGGCAATTTAATATATTTACTATGTTACTTCAGATTTTTTTGGGGGGAGGCAGGGTGGTGGAGGAGATTCCCAATATCTAAGAGAACATATTTCTTCCATATAGGGATTGAGAAGAGCAATAAGAATAATGGGAGGAGACAGGACCTTTTTCAACTTGACAAATAGGTATAGCTACTTCTTGAACTTTTTGCTTCTGCAAGTCCTTAATCTCACTACATCCATCTATCTATCTATCCATCTATCTTATCTATCTCTGCTTATATTGTTTGTTTAGATTCACTTCTTATGAAATATTACTCACTTCTTAGTTGTAGTTTACTGACTCCCATCGTGCCATAAGATAGATGCTCCTAATTTATATATTGCCAAATGACATATTCTTCCATGAAACTTGTGATTTTACTTTGCTCTTCAGAGCAATAATAAATTTTATTGACAGGATGAATTTTTTTCTACCAAGGACTAAAAGTCACCCATAAGTATGTACCTTTTGTTGAAAGTGTCTCTAATGATATTGCCTTCTATTTATTGGTTCTATACTATATTCTAGATACTGTGCTGGGATTTTAATATATTACCTAATCTTCACAACAACCCTCAGGTAAGGTACATATTTATACTTCACTTTAGGAGAGATTAAGTATTTTGTTTAAGTTTGTACCACTTAAAGATGGTGTAGTTGATTTTAGCCCCTTTCTGAGCATACCTTGTTTTCTTGTACATTTCAAAAGCCCCTTAAGTGTTTTGGTGCCTGTACCTAAAGTATTATTTAGAGTTTGTATAGCATGTTGATTCTAGATTTTTTTGTTGTTATATCTGTACACTCCAGAAATGTTTTATTCTACTTGTTTTATTGCTGTGTTCCAATTTAAATTTTTTGTTAAATTCAATCCGTTTATTATCAACCAATTTTTTTCCCAAGGATGATACCATAATTAATGTAGCATTTAGCATAAGTGGAAGTTGTATGTGCATAATAAATATTTGTTGTATGGATAAAAACAATAGCAAAAAGAGAGGTGGCAGTTAATGTAGGACTGTTCACATAAAAGCTCATTGCTATTGGAATGTGAGGCTGGAACATTTCTCATATTACAGCATGCTGCAGGGCAGGGCTAGAATCCAAGCTTTGATTAAAATCACCCCAACTCTTTTTTCCCCTTAGTTTACTACCACAAGTTATTGCCAGCTGAAAGGGATAATGGAGGGTAATGATGAATTCATTTCCATCTGCTGCAAAAAAATTTTAGACAGTTTTGTTCTTTAAACATAGATAAAAAGGCCACTTTGAAATGAAGAGAAAATTAGTGGCTCCAAGTAAGTAGTTATTAGATTCCAGGTCTGGAGGCCTGTTCAGGTGATGCTGATGGCAGTTGCTACCAGTTAGCAGCTCATTCCCAAATAGTTTCTCTCCAGGTGGTGGGGGTGGTGTAAGAATTCAAACATTCTTGAGTCTTCCCTTTTCATTCTCAACTCTTAGGTTTTAGACATATGTGTTACTTTCCCAGAGACTGCTTAGATTTTCTTATGCTGTCAATGTCAAATGCATTTATTTTACCATTTCACAATGCATGCATGTATCAAAACATCATGTTGTAAACCATAAATTCACACCATTTTTATTTTCCAGTTTTATGTATGTATGTATTTTTGAGTGTAGGAGTTGGATTTATTCAAAGGGCACCAGGTAGGGGTTATTTTTATTTGCCAATTTAAAAAATATTCAAATGCAAATTGAACTTTCAGAATTATCTACAGTAGATTCTTACTTTACTCACTGGAACCTGAGAAAACTAAGCTATTTTGAATTGCCTGTGTATCCAACATGTTGTCACCCTGTCCGCTTCTCTCCAGTAATCAAGCTGTTTGAGGGGCAGATTGAATTACTGTGCTTACCAAAAAGTTGGTGTTTTTCTTGTTTCTTTTTGACTTTACTGTGGTTGATTAACTGTAATGGCTACCCTCAAGATCACTGTAGCAACAAATAGTATAATACAGAAATATTTCATTAGTCCCTTAATACCATAACCTGAGTATTAGTAATTAGAGCTCTGGACCCAATTGAAGAGATTAGTAGTCATCTTTACATTAATAATTTTTTAATGATTTAATTTGTGGTTGTTATTGGATTCCAGGCTATTGTATTTGCTGAATGAATTGTGATGGGCATTAGGATTTATTTACTTCTACCAGGGAATGTGTAACTAAAATGTAATTTCTTTGTTTAACCACCATTAAGGTGCTTTTTGACATTTCTCCTAGAGTCTTGTTGTAAAAAAAAATTCAGAGAATAATAATTATAAGATTACTAACAATTATTAAATATTTACTATGTGTTTATCACCATACTAAGTGTTTTATGTTTCTTTATCTAATTTAATCTTCACTATAATTCTTTTTTTTTGTACCAGGGATTGAACACGGGGGCACTCGACCACTGAGCCACATCCCAGCCCAGTTTTGTACTATTTTGTATTTTGTTTAGATACAGGTTCTCATTGAGTTGCTTAGCACCTCACTTTTGGTGAGGCTGTCTTTGAACTCACTATCCTCTTGCCTCAGCCTCATGAGCCTCTGGGATTGAAGGCATGTGCCACTGTGCCTGGCTTCACTATAATTCTTTTAAGGGCAATTATTATACCAGTTTTACAGATACAGAAACTGAGACTAAATAGCTTGCTAAATTCACTAATTACTGGAGCTGTGATTTGAATCTGGTCAACCAGACTTCAGAGATTCAGCCCTTGACTATTTATCAAGCTAATGCCCCCTGTTTTATACATAATACAACCCTATTTAAAGATTTCTGCTTATAAAATCCTCCTATCTCATTTTCTATTAGAATCTGTGTATACATACATTATTTTCCATTTCTATTGTTATAAAACTTTCTTCCTTCATTTCAGTGGTTGTCAGTTGGTTTCTTATAAAACATTTGCAATTTTTGGCATTTTTATTCCAGGTAAGAAGATTGTGTTACCATGATGGCTAGTTGTGCTTTCAAGTTGGAGGCAGGAGGCAGTCTTCTGTACCACTAGACAGACAAAGTAATTACAGGTGGTTTTTTTTTTTTTGGTGACCAGGATTATATTATAATTTTGGGGGGGCAGTTTTGGCATTCGAAGTTTGTCTTAGATACATATAGAAATCAGTTTTACTCTCTAAATGTACAGATGGTGGAATTCTGGAAGCATCCTACATGGAAGAGAAAATTCAATATTGGCTATAAGAATTAAAAAAGAATAATCTATGTCTGGGTTGGTTTATTTTTGGTATCAGAGATTGAACCCAGAGGTACTTAACCATTGAGCAACCTCCCCAGCCCTTTTAATTTTTTTATTTTGAGACATTTTCTCACTAAATTGCTTTGGTCCTTGCTAAATTGCTGAGGCTGGCTTTGAACTTGGAATCCTCCTGACTCAGCCTCCCAAGCTGCTGGGATTATAGGCATGCATCACCATGCCTAGCCACATCTGGGTTGTTGAATGAAATGTTTTTCATGCTTTTTGTCCTTAGGGTCAACTACTAATCTTTTACTGAACACTTTAATATTTAATGCACAATATCAAAATCCATAAAACAAATCTTCATACAGCATGACATTTTATTGTCTTGTATTTTGGAATTATATGCGCATTCTTAATTTTGACAAATTTTAATTAACTGAGGTAACACATCTTTAAGGTGACATAATTAGTAATCATTCTTTTTTTCTTATCTTCAAGAAAGCCAGAGGCGGGCTGGGGTTGTGGCTCAGCAGTAGAGCACTTGCCTAGCACATGTGGGGCCCTGGGTTTGGTCCTCAGCACCACATAAAAATAAATAAATAAAGGTATTGTGTCCAACTACAATTAAAAAAATAAATATTAAAAAAAAAGCTGTAGGGGGTTTAGCTATCACATAAGGCAATAACTGTTTTTTTATTTTATATGCATTGTTAATCTGCATTTTGCTATGGGAGGAGCATTTGTGACACATTGAACTTAAATCTTTCTTCTGAAAAGCTAAACATATTAGGCATAGTTTTGATCTAGTAGACTGTTAAAATACTTCACATAAGATAATTTTGTTCTGAAACTTTTAAATTTTGACTATTGAAGGAATGCATAGAAAACCAAGGAGATACATATGACCAAATCGTATGTATAATATGTATTAAAATAGTCTGATCCAGCAGTCTAAAACAATAAATATTTTTTGTTTGTTGAACATACTTCAACAAACATACTTCATGAAATGAAGAGGAAGGAGAAAGGTTTTTATGTAGCTTTGTGCCAGGCACTGTGCAAGGTGTAATGTATTTACATATCAGTTCATAGGCTAAAAACTTTCTGTTATTTTGCCTTTCTTGAAGATGAGAAAACTGAAACTTTAGAAGTAGATGACTTGTCTGGGGTTAGAAGGAACGTAACACAAAACTGGAATTTCAATCCAGGAATATCCAACTCCAAGCCTGAATTCTTTCTACTACATCATATGCTTTCTTGTCGTCTTCTTTTGTTTTGTTTTTTTTCCTCTTCTCATTCCATATTTTTTTCCCCTTCAACTGTATTGGAAGTTTTCAGGTCTGTCTGTCTCTCTCTTTCTGTTGGTGCTTATCTTAGAAATATTAGTATGCATTCTTAAAGTCTAAATATAAATACTATCTTCAAATTCCTCCTGAACAATAAGATCAACCTCCTTTTGATATCATTTAACTGTTTTTGCCCCCTGAGCATTCCTACATGCTTCTCAGCAGAAAGATGAATTATTGTTTTAATTTACTTCCCTGTGGAGTTTTATGTGGGGTAGTATCTAATCTTGTTTTCCATCTTGTATAAGCACTGAAGTTTGGCCTCCTTTTATCTTATTTTCTATAGCTTCCTCCCTATCAAATTCATGCCACCAGGACTATGTGGATGCCCTTAGGCATGTTGACTTTAGAACTAACTCACCTTTTTAGATTTGTGCTTTCTTATTATATATCCCCTTGGAACATTTCTTTCACTATATTTCTGGCTCTGACATACATTTAAAAAAGATTTTTGAAATATTTAACATAGCATTTTTTAGGTTATCTCCATCCGTGAATCCACATTGCCAGAAATATGTCCACTTTGTTCTTGTGTTTGCCTGGGGTGTTTTGCATTGAACCAGTGGGATGTGAATCAGCTGGCCAGAGTACTTTTTTGATTTATTTTATTCTAGTGTGCTCATTTCTAGTAACTGGCAAAACTCTTTCACTGATTGTTATAAGAAATAAACATTTGTTTGAAGAGGAAACAACAAATGCCTTCTAAAAGAACTTCTTGAGGAAGGGGGAGGGGCGGAAAGCGAACACATCTTTAAATGGAATATGAAGTATTCTTTTTTCTTGCACCTTATTCTAAGATAAACAGACTCCAAGGATTACTTACTTTGTGCCTGGTATGTCATGTTATAAAGCTCAGGTAGGAGCAGATGCTCTAAGAAGATTTATGACATTAAGGCTAAAATTGCCATGAACATGTCAAAACTTATTTGTAGTGGAATTTTGTAAAGTTTGTTCTGAGGACTTAGCTTCTTAAAGAAACTTTAAAAAGATGATAACCTTCGTCAGTTCTCCATAAATGGGATTTTTAATGTGTTTATTGGGGCATCTTAGGTTTAAATATCCTTTCCTTGGTTATAAAAAAAAGTTTCTACCAGAGATTTTCTTCATGTGTGTCTTCATTTTAAGTGAAGAAATTTTTATTTGTTATTGAAAATGGTGCCTGTACTATTTTTTTCTTATTCTGCTAATTTAACAACAATTTTTAGGACATTCAGAAGTAGAAAACAACTTCAGAGCAGTGTTTCATGTAATCTTTTTTTTTTCATATAATCTTGTAATACGATTATCTACATAGGATATATGTGTTTTGGTTACTGATTACTGTTTAAAATGGCATTTTAGTTGAAAAGATACTTAGCCTACATTTTTAAAATGGGTTAATGTTTTGAGTTATTATTTTCATAGTAGATGGTGTTAATTTGTATTTTGGGCCATAGTTTTCAGTCAGTGATGATAGAAAAGATGAACATTTGAAGGGAATCAGTTACTTGCTTTGTAAGTAGTGTTGTTGAATAATGACTAAGTACATTGATTTACACAGCCAGTATAAACTCCAGATAGGTATTTCTATGCCTTTTTCTTAAATGGCCCATTTGATCTGGTGTGTATCACTGCTTGATCTTCACACATAACTTGTACATGAAATCAAGCAGCTGTTCTAAAGGTAGGTTTAAATTTTAATTAATTTATTTTTTGGGGGGTAAGGGTCGTTACAGTGAGAAGATGTGTAATTTGTGTGTGGATATTGGGACTTTTTTCCTTTTCTACCTTCCTCCTTAAAAGCTAGTTTCACAAATGAAAACAAAACAAAGATACAGCATATCAAAATCTCTGGGACAGCACAAAAGCAGTACTAAGAAGAAAATTCATTGCATTAAGTGCCTACATTAAAAAAAAAAAAAAAAGATTCCAAATAATTAAACTTATGCTCCACCTCAAGGCCTTAGAAAAAAAATAAACTCCAAAATCATTAGAAGACAGGAAATAATAAAGATCAGAGCCAAAAATTAATGAAATCCAGAATTTTTAAAAAACCCAATATGCAACAAATAGTTCTTTCTTCAAAAAGATAAATAAAATTGATAAACCGTTAGCTAAACAAACCAAAAGAAATAGAAGACCCATATCAACAAAATTAGAGATGAAACAGGAGATATAAACACAGACACTTCTGAAATCCAGAAGATCATTAGGAACTATTTTGAAAATTGATACTCTGGTAAACAGCAAAATCTTGAAGACATTGACAAATTTCTAGACACATATGATCTGCCCAAATTGAACCAGGAAGATATAGAAAAACTAAACAGACCAATATCAATTAATGAAATTGAAACAGCAATTAAAAGCCTACCAACAACAACAACAAAAAAATCCTAGGACCAGATGAATTCTCAGTTGAGTTCTGCTAGAACTTTAAAGTAGAACTAATAGCAGTCTACCTCAAATTATTTCATGAAATTGAAAGGGAGGGAATACTCCCCAGATATATTCTATGAAGCTAGTGTAACCCTGATACCACAACCAGACAAAAGACACATCAAGGAAAGAAAACTACAAACTAATATGCTGAATATAGACACACAAATGCTCATTAAAATATTAGCTAACCACATTTGAAACATATTAAGATAATACACCATGATCAAGTGGGCTTCATTCCAGGGATGCAAGGTTGGTTCAACATGTAATCAATAAATGTAATTCATCACTTAAATAGAAAGTTAAGAATCATCTTTTCAATAGATGCAGAAAAGGCCTTTGATAAAATACAGCAACCATTTATGTTAAAAACATGGAGAAATTAGGGATAGAAGGAACCACCTCAATATTGTAAAGGCAATATACAACAAGCCCAAAGCCAATATCATACTGACTGTAGAAAAACTGAAAGTTTTTGCTCTAAAATCAGGAACAAGACAAGAATGTCCACTCTCACCATTTCTATTCAATATGTCTCTTGAAACTCTAGCCAAAGCAATCAGGCAAGAGAAGGAAATTAAAGGGATACAAACTAGAAAAGAAGAGGTCAGACTGTCATTGTTTGTTGACAACGTGATCCTGAAGGAGCCCCAATTAGGGAGATGGCTATTGCGGTCAGCTGGAAGCCATAAATTCCACCTGATAATAAGTATGTATGTGACGCACCTGTAAATGCACGTGAGGCACCTGAAAAGCTAAAGGTATATAACCGGGTACGCACCTGTAAATGCACGTGAGGCACCTGAAAAGCTAAAGGTATATAACCGGGTGAAAGCGGTTGGAGTCAGAAGAAGAATGAATTCACTCAGTCAGTCATGCAGTTGCTCGGTTGGAAGAAGAGTTCGGGTCGGAGAAGAAGAAAAGAATCAGAGTGGCCAGAACGTAGGCAGAGCGGTTACAGAAGAGAAACCAGATAGAAGAAGTAATTCCTGGACAGAGTCAAGCTGAGGCTCCCGAGGAAGAAAGAAGAAAGAAGAAAGAAGCTCTTAAAGCTAAGCTCTCTCTCTCTCTCTCTCTCTCTCTCTCTAAAGAAGAAATCTCTCTCTTTCAAGTTCTCTCTCTTTCTCTCTAAGCTCTAAGAAGAAGAAGAAAAAGCTATCTCTAATCTTTCTCTCTAAGCTCTTTCTAAGAAGAAGAAAAATCTTTCTTTCTCTCTCTAAGCTCTCTCTAAGAAAGTAGAAGTAAAAGTAGTAATAGCTTTACTCTGCCTCCGAGTTTTCCTCCCGGGTTACGGTACCAGGTAGTTTACATGATCCTATGTCTAGAAGACCCAAAAAGTTCTACCAGAAGACTTCTAGACCTGATAATGAATTTAGCAAAGTAGTAGGATACAATATTAACCCTCATAAATCAGTAGCTTTTCTGTACTCCAACAGTGACTGATTCAGTTGAGAAAGAAATCAGGAAAACCATCCCTTTAACAATAATCTAAAAAAAAAAATATATAGGGTAATTAATGTAATCAAGGAAGTGAAATAACTCTACAATGAAATCTATAGAACATTGAAGAAAGATATTGACAAAGACCTCAGAAGATGGAAAGATCTCCCATGTTCTTGGATAGGCAGAATTATTATTGTCAAAATGGCCATACTACCAAAAGCAATAGACACATTTAATGTAATCCCCGACAACATACCAATGACATTCTACACAGAACTAGAAAAATTAGTCCTTAAATTCTTTTGGAAGAATAAGAGACCTAGAAGAGCCAAAGCAATTCTGAATAAGAAAAGTGTTACAAGAGGTATCACAATACCCTATCTCAAATTACACAAGGCTATAGTAACAAAACAGCACTATACTGACGTCAGAATAGACATGAAGACCAATGGAATGGGAGACACTGAGACAAACTCAAATATAGTCATCTGACATTTTGACAAAGGTGCCAAAAATGTGTGTTGGAGAAAAGATAGCCTTTTTAACAAGTGGTGCGCGGAAAACTGGATATCTATATGGAGAAGAATGAAATTAGATTCCTATCTTTCATCCTGCCCCAAAGTCAAATGAAAATGGATCAAAGATTTAGGAATTAGGCCAGAAACCATGCAACTGTTAGAAGAAAGCATAGGGTCAACATTCCATCATATAGGTACAGGAACTAAGTTTCTAAATAAGACTTAAAGACATAAAACCAAGAATCAATAAGTGGAATGCCATCAAATTAAAAAATGTCTGCATGTCAAAGGAAATGATTAGGAGTGTGAGGAGAGAGCCTACAGAATGGGAAAGAATCTTTGCCAGCCACTCCTCTGACAGGGGATTAACAACCAGAATATGTAAAGAACTCAAAAATTTACCCCCCCCCCAAAAAAAAACCCCACCCAATCAATAAATGGGCCAAAGAACTAAACAGATATTTCTCAAAAGAGGAAACATAACTGGCCAACAATTATATGAAAAAACATTCAACATCCCTAGCAATCAGGAAAATGCAATTCAAACTACACTAAGATTTCATCTCACTCTAGTCAGAATGACAATTATCAAGAACACAAACTACATGCTGGCGAAGATGTGGGGAAAAAGTGTACTTGTACATTGCTGGTTGGGCTGCAAATTGATACAACCACTATAGGAAGAAGTGTGGAGAATCCTCCAGAAACTAGGACTAGAACTACCACATGACCCAGCTATCCTGCACCTGGGTATTTATCCAAAAGAACTAAAATCAGCATGATACAGTGATATAGCCACTTCAATGTTTATAGCAGTACAATTGACAATAGCCAAATTATGGAATCAACCCAGATGCCTATCAACAGATGAATAGATCAAGAAAATGTGGTATATATACACAATGAAGTTTTACTCAGCCATAGAGAAGAATGAAATAATGGCATTTGCCAGTAAATGAATGGAAGTGGAGAAAATCATGCTAAGTGAAATAAGCCAGACTCAGAAAATCAAGGGTCAAAAGCTTTCTTTCATATGTGGAATGTAGAGCAAAATAAGGGAAAGAATGTGGTGGAAGAGGGTATAGAATATCATAAACATACAGGGTAGATCAGTGGAGTAGAAGGAGGAGAACAAGAGGGAGGGAGGAAAAAAGGGACAGGGGTAGAAATATGGAATAAATTTAAAAATACCATGTTTTGTGTGTGTGTGTGTGTGTGTGTGTGTGTGTGTGTGTGTGTGTATAAATGTACCAAAGGGAATTTTACCTATATGTATATGTAGAAAATAATATTAAAAAAAAAAGAAGTAAGGAAGATAAGTAGAGGAAAAGAGGTAGAAAAAGGGGAGGGAATAGAGAAGGGAAAGCCAGAGAATGGGGGTTGAAATAAAATTCCTTGCATGTATTATTTTGTCAGAATGAACCCAAATACTATGTATAATTGTAACACTAAGAAAAAGATAGTTTCAATGCAAAGATTTCTATAGTACTTTTTGGTTGATCTTCTTCATAGGATTCTTGCCATCAGCAGTTGGTTTTTAGCTAAAGCTAATAGATGCTTACATTTTATCAATCAAATAGTGTCTATGATATTTAGCAGCTATTTTTCAGAGATGAAAGTCAGCATCTGTGAGATGGTCATCTCTACATTTTATTTAGATATGGTCTTTGTCCTTTTGTTTTAGGGTAATGGGGAAAGAGCCTAAAGAATGATATCAAAAGTTTGCAAAGAATCTGCCACAGTTGTTATGGAGGCATATGTGATTGGTGGATCTTTGGATCTGGATACTTGGAATGTTTTCAACACGTTTACTATTAAAATTTTTTTCCTGAGCCCGTCTTTCTTTGGAAGGACGTGTAAATATTAGTTGTATAGAACCTTTTTTTTTTTCTGTTTTCATTCTTTAATGATACCAAACTGTACTTCATTGTATAGATTTTCTACAACCAGTATTCCTATGCCACACATTAGATAATAGGTCTCAATCTTGTAATTTAAGAAGACATTAATAGAGTTTTAAGAGGCTCAATAATTAACAGATATATATTGGGGGTTCTTATTCAGAACCTTTAATGTGTTGTCCTTCTATTGTGCTAATGTGAAATGTTTCTCTGATGATTATCTTAGAAAGTGGTGGTTTCAACATTGAGAGTTTCAGCATTATCTGGTGAGAAATATCCATTTTAAAATTGCATGACTTATCATTTATATGTCTATACATATGTGGAATAGTGGATTAAAGTTAGACAATGACAAGTAAAAATGGGGAGTTTATTTCACAGGTAATAGGCTTATTTTTGGATGATGGAAGTATCTTAAATTCAGCTAATAGTATGTACTAACTGCCTTTGATGTTATGAAATTGTTTGATGCTAGGTAGAATTTATAGCCAGGTATAAGTTCTTATTTCTTATCTGTAAAGACACTATAGCTTATCATTGCTCAGTGTAAGTATTATAATATTTCAGATGAGGGAGAGATTAACACAGGACAAAAATGTTAGAGAAAACTTTATGACATAATGACTAGGGTTTGGATAGGATTTGAAGAGGCACAGAGGTGTACAGGAGGGTATAACCAGTAGGGGAGCCTGAGAGAAGGTACAAAGTTACACAATATGTTTGAGAGACTGGATTGGTTGCAGTTTATGGGATTCTTGTTAGAAAGTGGGGAAAGACAAGATTGGGGGCTGAGGAGACTCTATAAATTTATCATTCATTCATTTGATAACCAATTGATTATCAATTGTGTGCTAGGTACCACATATAGGCTGAATAGTATAGGAGATAAGAGCAAAGGCACTGTGGGACCTAAAATTCCACATTTAAGTCCTGGTTTACTGCTTGATGGCTGAGGACTTTGTATAAGTCTCTTAATACTTGGATAGCTCTAGGTCTGTATATTGATAATATTTTCAAATCACCCAGTCATTGATTTTTATAAAATTTTCTAATGTTTAAGGTTTAAGAAGCTTTTACAAGAACTTTCAATTTTGGTCATTGATCATAAGATACTTAGAAAACTATTTTATCATCACTAACAAAAATTTTAGTGTTTCACATAGAAGGTTTTCAGCTGGCACACTGTGGGAGTAGTTCAGTGGTAGGGCAATATGCTAGCACATATGAGGCCCTGGGTTCAATCACCAAACACCAAAAAAAAAAAAAGATTTTCTTTTTTCAGTTAAGACTTTTCAAAATATAGAATTGTTTAAGCTATTTTTATTGTTTGGATACTATTGAATTTAATTTTAAGTTAAATTTGAAATTAAAATTTAAATAAAAGGGCTGGGGTTGTGGCTCAGTGGTGGAGCATTTGCCTATCACGTATGAGGCACTGGGTTCAATTCTCAGTACCGCATATAAATAAATGAATAAAATAAAGGTCCATCAATATCTAAAAAGTTTTTAAAAAGTAAGTTAAATTAGATTAAACATTTTGTGTTTAAATTTGAAGAAGTTAAGATCCAAAAGCACCCCAAAGAAATCACAGTTAATTCAAACACTTATACCCATCCCTGTGGCTAAAGGATGGAATGGAGACCTTGGGATTTCTGGGTTTGACAACTGTCCCCAAGCAATATGAACTAAGGAATGATTTCTACCAAACTAAGGTGAATGTTTGTTTGTCGTTGCTGTTAATTTCTATTTTGGGGGTGGAGGGGCTTATCAGGGATTGAACTCAGGGGCACTTAACCACTGAGCCACATCCCCAGACCTATTTTTTTTTTTTTTTTTTTTAATTTAGAGACAGGGTCTCACTGAGTTGCTTACTGCCTTGCTTTTGCTGAGGTTGGCTTTGAGCTTGTGATCCTCCTGCCTCAGCCTCCCCAGCAGCTGGGATTACAGGTGTGCTCTACCACGCCTGGGGCTTGCTGTTAATTTCTTAATCAGAAAAGAGCCTTAGAAAAGCCTGCTGGGTCGGTTCCACATCCTAGCTATTGTGAATTGTGCTGCTATAAACATTTATGTGGCTGTGTCCCGGTAGTATGCTGCTTTTAAGTCCTTTGGGAATAGACCCAGGAGTGGGATGGCTGGGTCATAAGGTGGATCCATTCCCAGTTTTCCAAGGAATATCCTTACTGCTTTCCATAATGGCTGCACCATTTTGCAGTCCCACCAGCAATGTATGAGTGTGCCTTTTTCCCCACATCCTCTTCAACATTTATTATTGTTTGTGTTCTTAATAGCTGCCATTCTGACTGGAGCGAAATGAAATCTTAGAGTAGTTTTGATTTGCATTTCTCTAATTGCCAGAGATGTTGAACATTTTTTCATGTATTTGTTGATTGTTTATCTTCTTCTGAGAAGTGTCTTTTCAGTTCCTTGGCCCATTTATTGATTGGGTTATTTGTTTTTTTGGTGTTAAGATTTTTGAGTTCTTTATATATTCTAGAGATTAGTGCTCCATCTGATGTGCATGTGGTAAAAATTTGTTCCCAATTAGTTGGTTCTCTATTAACCTCACTGATTGTTTCTTTAGCTGAGAAGAAGCTTTTTAGTTTGAATCTATCTAATTTATTGATTTTTGATATTAATTCTTGTGCTACAGGAGTCTTATTAAGGAATTTGGGGCCTAATCTGACATGTTGGAGATTAGAGCCTACTTTTTCTTCTATTAGGCGTATTGTCTCTGGTTTAATTCCTAGGTCCTTGATCCACTTTGAGTTGAGTTTTGTGCATGGTGAGAGATAGGGTTTAATTTCAGTTTGTTGCATATGGATTTCCAGTTTTCCCAGCACTATTTGTTGAAGAGGCTGTCTTTTCTCCAATGTACATTTTTGGCGCCTTTGTCTAATATAAGATAACTGTGGCTGTTGAAACTTAAGTCAGACAAGTGCTTTTCCTAGTATGTAGAATGAGAAGATAACAGTGAAGGCTGGTTATTTCACCAAACTGAGCTCCTAGAATGAACTGTTTGCTTCTGTCTAAAAAAGACTTGATTATAATCTTACAGGAAGATGAAAAGCAAGTACCTTCAGATTATTTAGTGAATGAGAAATACTGATGTTACCCATGTATCTTTCTCTTCAGGATTTTGTTAAATGTATTATAAAGATAATGTTGAAATGAAAAAAAAAAAAAGCCTGCTGGGTAGGCAGGATTGTAGCTTTCGCATATAATTATAGAGTCAGGGTGGGATAGATTTCTTTGAGAACAGAATTTTAACGCAGAAAAATAAGTTACAAGTACACTTCACAGTGATTCATATTAGTGTGGTAAAAGTAAGGTAAAAAAGTTAGGTACCTGTGGATACTGTACTTTTTTGTTCAGGGACACTTCTGTGGTTTTGGGTCTTGGGTTGATGGTATTTAATATTCAGAATACTCCATAACTACCCACTAAGACCTTACTTATTACCATAAACTATCTTGATCTCTGATAGTGTTGAACAATTTAGTTTTATATTCAAACACTATTGCAACACTTGTAATGGAGTGTGGGAAGTGGGGCAGGGTCTGAGAAGAAGGAAATAAGAAAGGATAGGGCCTGTTGCTCTGCCTCATACTTTAGAGTCTGTGTCCCTTTATTTGCTAATAACCACTTTCCTCATGTGATTACTAATTAGCTATGACTTTGTGAAACTATGATATGATATATGGATTATGAAGTATTCATTTCAGATGTTATGAAATGAGTTTTAAATTCACTTGACAGAAATCACACTTATTTTTCCTCAGAGATTTTGGTGTAGTAGATGAAGAGCTAGAAAACCTGGGCTTGAATTTTGGCTCTTTGTCCTATTATTTGTGGAATCTAGAGTAAGAAACATAGTTTCTCTTAATCAGTTTTCTCATTAGTAAAAGGAAAATAGAACATTGTAGGTTGTCTTCCTAGTGAGGCTTAAGTGATATGTTGAGAAAACATTTTACAACTTTTCAAAGAGCTATTTAAATGCCAAGTGTCACTGGAGGATTGTGATTGAAGCAGTCCCCTGTTTTGTGTCATTTGATGTTCAGGTTGAGTATCCCTTATCTGAAATGCTTGGGACTAGAAGTGTTTCAGATCTCAATTTTGACTTTACCACTTGACCATCTCTAATCCAAAAATCCAAAACCTGAAATCTAAAACTTTTTGAGTATTCAACCTGTACCTACAATGCTAAAGTAAAGCACAGATCTTGCAGTTGTAAGCTCTATTAGGGCAGGACCTTGTCTTTTTTTGTATCAATATATCCCCAGCATTTCTGTAGTATTATGCTTGTTTCATTTTCTTTATTTCTAAGTTGAAAAACTTTAATAACATTTCTTCTATCCACATATTTTTCTTAGAAGGTTGCTTATTCCTTCTCCATCTTAGGAAAAATGATATAAAAAGAGTATCCCTATCTTATAGATGGATAGATAAGTCAGCTCTTTGTAGACTTGTCCCTAAAAGTAAAGAAGGAAGAGGCTAGCAATGGGATTTTCTTTTGGTTCTGTGTTGACCAAAACAGGAACAAGATAATAGCTAGAAATCTAGAGGACACAAATACTGTAAAGAAGAATGTTTGGGTAAAAATGAGACAGCCAGCCAAGAATTTAGGCATAGCTGTTGAATGAAGAAACCCAGAGAATGAGTTTTGTTGCGTACAGAGCAAGATGATACAGACCACACGGGGCACATGAAGTCTTACTGTTGAGACATTCTGTTGCAACCAGGTACTACATGCATACATACACATGGAACATGCCGTCCAGAATGTATGCCTTCAAAGTATAAAAATATTTCTTTTTTATATTTGTAAGTTAGCATTCTTATGGTGACAGGTAATAGTTAGGACTTTACACTTTTTGATTGTATCCTTGCAAATATTTTCAGTAGGTTAAATATATCCTTTAAATTAGTTTTCCTGAGAGAGAACTATTTTCGACTTTTCCTGACTCTTTATTTGATATCGGGCAAGGTAGTCAACTTATTTGTTTGTTACATGGGCAAGGCATCCAACTTCTTTTGAAAAAAAATTTTTTGGATCAGTTGTAAAGTAGAAGAATACCTTGCAGAGTTATTGTTGAAATGAAACACAATACACATAAAGTACCTAGTACAGTGCTGGGTACACAACCTGGGTTTATTTAATGGTGGGTATTACTTTTTGATCTATTTACACATCATATCACTTGACAATGAGTTCCATTGGTGTAATATGAATATTCCAGATTTCATTCTTGTCAGTTTCAGTATTTGTTTTTAAACTAAATATATGTTATATTTTCCTTTCAGAGATCTCTGAGCGAGCCCATCTTTTTTTTTTTTTTTTTTTTTAATTGCCTAAATTTTATTATCCAACTGCTATGTAAAGAGCTGCTTTGGGAATGTACTTTTGCTTTCAAACCAAGGTGAAAAGCCACGCAACTGTGTAAGACAAACCCATGGGTTACATAGTTCAGAAGGAAATGGTTGAATCTCTTCACCAAAATTAGCTTACAGCATATTCCAGTAACACACACCCTAGTACTGCTTATAAATCAAAGAAGAAAGAACAATGCATTATATAACACATCCCTTGAAACAGGGAAAAAGAGGATTATTCTGCATGAATATTATCTTTGGCCTCTGCATTACTTTGTCCCACTTCAGATTGCACAGCAGCTGGGGCAGGAACATCCACTGTTAGGGCATTTTCTGCCCCTGCTGCCAGCACCATGGCCTCATTTCCCGCCTCAGCTTCGGTGTTGCCCTTCTCAGATGCTGTTCCACAGGAAGTCTGCTCTTCCAGTAGTTGTTCGGTGTGGACATCACTGCTGGCCTCTGTTGCACCCACTGGGACTTGCCCTTCAGCCAGCACTTCACTGCTCTCTCCAGCTGGCACTCCTTTCCCCATCAACAGCTCTCACGGCTGCTGTAATCACCTCTGCAGCCACCTCCTCAGGTGTCTCTTCCTTATCTTCACCTCCTAAATTGTCATCTCCTTCTATTTCAGGATCAACAGTTTCATTAGTGAAAGGGTCCTCACCCTTGAGGTATTTTTCCAGCATCTTCACTATGTGTCTGTTGTTCAAAACACTCTTAGCCACATGGAGACTTGTTTTCTTGAACTGTTCAGCAGCCAACCTGCGGTTGTGGTTGTGGTCTACAGAATGCAGATGCCGTTGGAGGAGCTGGTGCTGTGCCGGAATCAGCATGTCACAGGCCAGGCAATGCGCGGCCTCGATCTTCTTGAAGAAGTGCTCCTGGCCAATCCCTTTGAAAGGATCTGGTTTTGGTTTTGTGCTTTCCTTGTCTATCAGTTCCTGACGCCTCTTCTCAATCTTCTTATTCCTGTTTACAATGTATTCCTGGAGGAACTCTACCGTCTTGTCAGTCAGCTTGGTACTTATAAATCGCAGTGTCTCTTTGTGGAACTTGCTTTGCAAATGCTTCTGGATTTCTTCATCTTCAAAGCTACGAAACTTGCACACTGAACAGGCAAACTGAATCCTGTCAGCTCCTCGGTCCCGCATCCTGTCTCTCCTCCTCTGCTTTTCCCGTCTCTTCTTCACTTCCTCTTCCTCCTCGTCTTTCTCTCCTCTCTGCCTCCCGGAGTCGCAGAATTCGTCCTCACCCCTGAATTCTTCATCTCCTGACCGGAAGTCGCCAGCTCCATCATCATTTTCAGAAAAATCTCCTTCGCTGTCAGCCCGAGCCAGTTTGGCTTCTGGTTCCTCGTACATGGGAAACTGCTTTCGCTTCCTGCCCATGCTATCTGGTCCGAAGCGCTCAAACCCTCTCCTTCTGGGCTGATCCCGAATCCGAGTCTGTGACCGACCACATCCATAAGGCATACTGTTGTCATAACTGCCTGCTCCCTGCATGCCCATCATGCCATAGTCAGGGGTCATGGACTGGGAGAAGAGGGAAGGAGGTGGCCTGCTGGGGGAGGGGCCTCCCAGGCCTCGTCCCCCCACGTAATTCAGCTCATACCAAGAAACAGAAAGGGGCTCCGAGGAAGCTGAGGGTGGCATAAAGTGGTCTTTGCGCATGAAGGTGCTGGAATTGCTCCGGTCCTGGAAGCGGCCCTGGCCCTGGCCCTGGCCCTGGCCTTGGCCTTGGCTCTGGCCCCGGCCCCTCATGAAGCTATCAAGGGAGCCCCGCTCACGGACTGGGTCCCGGCAGTCGCTGTACTGCCCACCAAAGCTGCCATTGCGGTCGCTTCCCAGGTCAAAGTCATAGTCGTAGCAATAGCTGGGGCGGTAGGGGTTATGTTCGGGCAAGCAAGGCCTGGAATCATAGGACTCATAGGGCTGAAAGCGGAAGGAGCTCTCTCGGTCTTGCATGCCTTCCCCACCGCTGCTGTTCCCACCCCTGCCTCCTTCCTTGGACATCATGTCCAAACGCTGGTTGATCTTGGCAATAAGAGAATCTGAATTGTCGGTGCATGGGTCTGGGCCATAGGATGCCATGTGCATGGCAGGGCCCCCTGGTGCCAAGCCGCCATCGTTGGCCTTGGTGGCCTCCCATGAGGCTGGGCCATAGCTGTAGGTTGCTCCTGCAGTGACACTGGTGTTCTGGGCACTATAGTAATTGTAGTTGTCATAACCTTGCCAGCTGGCCACACCACTTCCATATGTACCCTGGGTGTTTGCATAACACAAAAAAATTGCAGTGTTGTCCAGCACTCCATGCCCCATAGCCTCCGTAACCCTGCTCCATGTCTTCGAGGCGACTAGCCAGCAGACCCTTTTTCTGAGAGCCCATCTTGATTGTTGAATTATTTGTAATCACTTATATATCAGCTTTCAGAAGCAGCTTCATTGAAAAAAGGTAATCTTAAATTTTGCCGGCCACTTATTTTTAAATTTTACTTGGGTCATATTTGTATCCTTGACATAGATAAATAGTAGTCCTGTTGAATCAAATTGGAGTCATCCAGATTGAACGACATGCCAATTTTATTATATTCACTCTTTAGGTTTTCTTTTATGAAAAAAAGTTTGTAATGTAGTTGATATTTTAACCCCCAAAACACGACTATGCTATGTGATATGGACACAGGAAATAAAGACTCTTATCTAATAATTATATGATATGGACAAAGTGAATTAGTTATTGACTTGTACACAATTAAAATTTTTTCCCAAATGATTTTGAAATTTAAAATTAAATATCAAGAATTTCTTCCACATATTTATGTGTTGCTTAGGGCTAGGGATATATTCTGAGAAGTGCATCATTAGGCTATTTTTTTGTGTTATGCAAACATCATAGAGTGTACTTACATAAACCTAAATAGTATAGCTCACTCCATAGCTAGGCTATGTGGTATGTAATATGGTTACAGATATGTAGATATATATGGTGTACACTATTGCTCCTAGGGCCACAACATGAGATTAAATCAAGCACAAGAGAAAAATGATATAATCAAGAGATGAGATAAACACAAGATGTATGAGGCTGCTGTCAGTGTAACATGGCATCCTGTTTTACAGTAAACTGCTTTTATATAAGTAGAAGAAGTACACTGTAAAATAATGATGAAGTGATAGTATGATAAATATATAAACTAGTAACAGTCCTTTATTATCATTATCAGGTATTATATATCATACAAAATTATAGGGACTTTATACAATTGGCAATGCAGGTTTGTTTATATCAGCATCACCACAAACATTTAAGTTATACATGTACTACTGCTTTGACTTATGATATCACTAGGCAATAGGAATTTTTCAGCTTGATTATAATATTATGGGACCACTATAATATATGTGGTTGGTTATTGACCAAAATGTCACTATGTGGCACATGACTATTTTCTGTTTAGTATCAGAATACCAGGTGCATTTGGAGTAATCTCTGTGGGGAGTTAGGTGCTGGGGTATGAAAAGATAAGCTAGAAAGAAGTTGTGTGCAGGTGGGCACGGTGGCGCATGCCTGTAATCCCAGCACTTCGGGAGGCTAAGGTAGGAGGATCGCGAGTTCAAAGCCAGCCTCAGCAATGGTGAGGCACTTAGCAACTCAGTGAGACCCTATCTCTAAATAAAAAACAAAAAAGGGCTGGGGATGTGGCCCAGTGGTCGAGTGCCCCTGAGTTCAATCCCCAGTACCACACACACACACACACACACACACACAAAAAAAAAGAAGTTGTGTGCAATGGTAAATTTTTTATATTTCTTTTAGGCAACTTTAACATCCATGTAAACATTTAGCTTAATTTAGTGGGTTTCTTAGGTCTTTTTTTGTATTTGGTATAGTAGTAGCAGATGGAGCTTGAGTAAACTATGAATGTTTTGACTCTGGGTATAAAAGAAATAAGGTGTTTTGTATTCTGAGTGCAAACTTGGTACTTGGATATTTTAGTGACTATGAAGTTAAACAGTGAGAAAAAATTCGTCTTAAACTCTTCTTTTTTTTGATGTTTGTAAGTGAGCATGCTAGATTTTAGAAATATTCATACAAAGAAAATATGGCTATAACAGTTTCTTCTTTTAGCATTACATTGGTAACATTATTGATGAATTTTCAGTAAAAGTACAGAAGTGATAATTTATGACCAAACTTTTTTTTTTTTTTTATATTTATTTATTTGCTTTTAGTTGTACACAATGTGGTTTATTTTTACGTGGTGCTGAGGATCAAACCTGGGCCACGCGCATGCTAGGTGAGCGCTCTACCGCTGAGCCACAATCCCAGCCCATGACCAAATTTTAATGTCTGCTTGGGACTAGTGCTTTATTATCACTTGGAAGGAAAAAATACTGTTTTAAACCATTTAACATGTGGAAATGACTCTTGTTATGGCAGGATAAACATTACTTTCACTAGGAGATAGACTAGGATAATGAAAAGAACACCGGAATGAAATTAGGAACTTAGAATCACTCTTAACCTTTTCTTCACTAATTGACTGTAGGACCTTAAGCAACTCATCTAATATCTGAGTTTTTGTTATTTTATCTGTAAAATAAGAAATTTAAAATTAAATATCAAGAATTCCTTCCACATATGAAAGGAAGTTTTGTGATACAACACCTAGGCTGAATCTAAAATCAATTTCATTTTGTGCTTTACAACATTGGATTGTGAGTTCATCCTCAGGGAGGAATTCTTTTTTGGTGGAATTCTGTAGGTCTAAAATCTGTATCTAGATTGAAAAAGATTAAATCTTAGGGATAAATCAAGTAGAATTTTAGGTTTACTCCATGCATATTGAACAGACTGCTTCTAGTTGTAAATAACAGAAAACCTAACTATTTAAAACAATAAAGGTGATTCACTTATGCAAATGGAAATTTTAGAGATAGATCATTCTTTAGGTATTGTTTGGCTGTTTCTATGGAATTCTCAGTTCTGCTCTAATCTACATAATAACTTCGTTTTTAGTCTGACTTCCTTATGGTTGCAGAATGGCTGTAGGAGATCCAGGTAGCATATTTTTTAAAAAAATATTTATTTATTTGCTTTAGTTGTACACAATTTGTTTTTACGTGGTGCTGAGGATCGAACCCGGGCCGCACATGTGCTAGGCGAGTGCTCTACCACTGAGCCACAACCCCAGCCCCAGGGAGCATATTTTAAACCACATCATTTTCTTTCCCAGAAGTTCTCAGAAACATTTTTAGCACTTATTGACTTGAATTAAGTCATATGATGACTCCCGATGCAGTAATTTTGTGTGACAAGACAGGGGATTTACACCAAATAGCTTGCATCTAAACTTTGTGCTCCATTTCTAGGAGCAACCAGGGTCCTTCTTTTCAGGGTGTTAAATGTTGTCATGAGAGTGTGCTCCTAGCTGGAGATATGTTCTATTTCTTTTTATCTAATGTCTTCAGGATCCCGTCCTAAATATACTTTTCTGGCTTCTGCTGGTACATATTGATTAAGCTCTACAGCTCTTTCAGCATATATAGTCCCGGAGGAAACAGATTGAATTTTGAGGTATTGGCTTCTGCATTATCTTCAGGCAAGGGAAAGGCTAATTTGTACAGAATCAGATAGCTTCTGAACTGGGGAGATTGAATTCATCTAAATGTCCTCATCTCAAGTCTCAGGGTTCCATGTTTCCCAACCAGAACTTTGCTTTGATGTGGCTGACTTCAGGGGTTGAAAATTCAATTTGGAGCTCAGCTACCCTTGCCTTAAGTCCTGGGCCCAAGTCTCAGTTTCTACTGCCCTTTGGTTGTTGGAGTTGTTTCTATATGCTGCTGACAGAAGACTCCTACTTCACCTTAAGTTGGTGATTATCACCCTCAGCCTTTTACTGCCTTTGGTCATTGCTTCAATAGCACCCAGCAAGGCATCCAATTCCAATTCCATAGTCCTTTTTTTTTTTTTTTAAGAACTATTAATTTTTAATAAATATCACTTGATATAGATAGAAGATACATGAAATAAAACTATATATTGTTTACAACAATTTTTGCTTATGAAATTATTAGGTACTTATTATATGTTAATAAATACTCTTCTATAGCATTTCAAAATTGGAATAGTATGTAACTGTGGGTTCATACTATGATGATCATTTTTTGGTTGGTCATTTTTTTAATTTTTATTTTTTTATTCTAATTTGTTATACATATTTGCAGAGTACAGTTCATTTCGTATTACATATAAAGAGCACAATTTTTCAAGTTGCTGGTTTTATATAAAGTATTTTTACAACAATTGTGTCTTCATACATGTACTTAGGGTAATGATGGATAACTCATTCTACTATTATTCCTATCCCCTTGCCCCTCCCCTCCATCCCCCCTCTTTGTTCTATTTAAACTTCTTTCATTCTGCTCATCCCCACTCCCTTGCCTTTATAAGTTAGTATCTTCATAACAAAGAGATCATTCAACCTTTGGTTTTTTGGAATTGGCTAACTTCACTCAGCATTATTTTCTCCAACTTCATCCATTTACTTGCAAATGCCATGATTTTACTCTCTTTTAGTGCTGAGTAGTAGTCCTTTTAATTACTGCTTTGCCCAGACTTCTCAAAGTCTGAGATGTAGCCACCAGTGCCTTCCCTTTTTACCAGTATTTCACCCCAGGTCATTACTGGTAAAAGTTTTAACAGTTGTGCTACAACATACCAGTGGCTTTTAGTACTCCATTTCCTATGTGATGGTGTGCTTCTGGTGAGAGCAATTTGTGGCATGAGTCTCAGTTATGAGCCAACAGTAGCTGACACTTCCAGCAGCTGGAGAATTGAATTCTTAGGGGCCAGATCTGGCCAGTGCACCATAGTGACCACTGCAGGGGATTTTCAGGTATTCTAGTGTGCTGTATTGCCATAAATAAAAACTAGCCCAAGCCTGTAGAATATGAATTATCATGTAAACTCTTTCCTAATAGGCAATAAGTTTGGATATGTTACTTTGAGTCATTCAAGTCCTCATCTTAGCCAGAAATTTCATATTCAAAGAACTACATGAAGTATTATTCATGACCTGGAAAAATTATTACTTTGAGATAAATCTAGGCATTATTGATTTATTACTTTAAGGGGAGGATATTACTTTTTGGTAATAGTGATACAATTTCTGTTTTAATTGTCATTAAAAAAATTTGTGTGTGTGTGTGTGTGTGTGTGGACTGTACTTTGAACCCAGGGCCACTCTACTACTGAGCTACATCCCCCAGCCTTCTTGCTTTTTAAATTTTGAGACAGGATCTCACTAAGTTGTCCAGGTTGGCTTCAAACTTGTGATCTTTCTGCTTCAGTCTCCTAAGTAGCTGGGACAGGCATGTGCCACTGTACCTTGCTCATATCTTAATTTTTATTTATTTTTTGTGGTCTGGGAATGGAACTCAGAGCCTCACAAATACAGGGCAAGCACTGGATCCCTGCGTTAAATTAAATAAAATCACTTAGAGAACAAAGTCCAATGACTTTACTGTCATTTATGAAAAAGAAAAGTCAAAACTGATCAATTGATCGGTCTATTTATAGCTTTTTTTTGAGATATATTTCACATACCATAAAAAAATTTATCTATTGTAAGCATACAGTTTAGTGGAGTTTAGTGTATTCACAGAGTTGTGCAACCATCATCACCACATTTGATTCCAGAAAAAGTTTTTAACACCCTTAAAAGAAATTCTTATCCATTAGTAGATACTTCTTCCCACTCCTAGGCCCTCTCATCTCCTCCCTACCCCTTCTATCCCCATAACCAGTAATCTATTTTTTATCTTATAGATTTTCCTATTCTGTATATTTCACATGAATCATATAATATGTGACCTTTTATGACTGGTTTCTTTCACTTAAAACTAATATATTTTTATTATACTTCATGTTAATCCTAAAAATAATTTTTTCACCTATAATAAAGGAGAGTTAGAATATTGCAGAGAACAAAGGTGAAATGCTTCCAGTAGTATCTCTGCTTCCTGCCCTATTACTCTATCATTTCTGGCTTTTGAGAATTTTCTAGTTATGGGTAGAAACCACATTATATTGGGGATATGGGTATATTTCAGTAGTTGGTGAATTAATCAGTAATAGATGAAGTGATTTCCATGTTTAATTATTCATTCATTCACTCATTTGTTGAAATTGACTTTGTGATAGGATTGGAATGGTATATCGTATATATTTCAACCAGTTCTCAGGAAGAACTCCATTCCAAGTAATAATAATAGGTGGTGGTTTTGGATTTTTTTTTTTTTTTTTTTTTTTTTTTGTAAGAAATAAGAAATACAGATCTGGCTCACCAATAGAGGAGCCTGGGCACAGGGTAGGCCCAGGTCCGTCCTGCCACCAGCAGACCCCCACCAGAACTCAGGCCCAGTCCAGGACCACCTCTGCCCACCAACAGACACCTGCTGGAGCTCAGGCCTGGCCCAGATCTACTTCACTGACCTGTGTGGGAGCCCAGGCCCAGGGCAGGCCCGGGTCCATTCCTCCACCTGCAGACCCTCCAAAGACCTGTGCGGGAGCCAAGGCCCAGTGTAGGCCTGGGTCCCTACCACCACCACCACCAACAACAACAACCTGGGAGCCCAGGTCTAACCCACTTCCATCTTGAGTCACTGCAGCCATCCCCAAAGCCTTCCCCATGCAGTAGCCTCTACCTTGGGACAACAGACAGGGCCTAGAAGCAGCTGCATCAGTGTAAGACCCACCCTGTCAGCCCTATCTCTGACAGACATTGCATCCATCTTGGGGCACCTCCACTGCTATCTCAAGTTACCTCCTGCTATTGCAGTCACCACTTATAGTTGTAGTAGCATCCATCCTGAGACACCGTAGGGTCTGGAATCCCAACACCAAGTGAGGTACAGATAATCTGCACAGATACTACAAGATTATAGGGTAGAAACTGTAATACCTCAGATCCACACTGCAAGAAAGGAAGTCACATAGACAACATGAAAAACAAGGGAGGAAAGGGCCCCCAAACAACCCAGGATACTACAATAACAGAACCTTTGGATAGTGCAGTTGATGAAATGTCAGATAAGGAGTTTAGAATGTTCATAATTAAAATGATCTGTGAATTAAAGAATGACCTAAATGAACAAATACAGGCAAAAATTGATGACACCAATAAACAGATAAGGGAGCAATTATAGGCATTATTGATCACACCAACAAAAGAGATAAGGAAGCAAATATAGGTAGCAAAAGATTACTTTAAGAAAGCAATAGAGATTCTGGAAAAAAACAAACAAACAAATCCATAATCAGAAATCCTTGAAATTAAGGAAATAATAACCCAAATAAAAAACTCAATAGAAAGTATCACCAACAGACTAGATCACTTAGAAGACAGAAAGTCAGATAATGAAGACAAAATATACAATCTGGAAAATAAAGTTGAACACACAGTGAAAATGATAAGAAACCATAAGCAGAACATCCAAGAATTATGGAATAGCATCAAGAGACCAAGTCTAAGAGTTATTGGGATAGAGGAAGGCACAGAGTTTCAAACCAAAGGAATGCACAATCTCTTTAATGAGATAATATCAGAAAATTTCCCAAACATGAAGAATGAATTGGAAAATCAAATACATGAGGCTTACAGGACACCAAATGTACAAAATTATAACAGATCTACACCAAGGCACATTATAATGAAAATGCCTAGCATACAGAATAAGGATAGTATCTTAAAGGCTGCAAGAGAGAGGAATCAGAAGCCTACCAACCAAGAAAAGCCCAGGACCAGATGAATACACAGCTGACTTCTACAAGACCTTTAAGGAAGAACTAATACCAATACTCTTCAAATTATTTCATGAAATAGAAAAAGAGGGAGCACTTCCAAACTCATCCTATGAGGCCAATATCACTGTGATTCCAAAACCAGGCAAAGACAAAGCAAAGAAAGAAAACTTCAGACCAATATCTCTAATGAACTTTTCAGATGCAAATATATATCCCATTGCCATGCTTCAATTCCCAAGTCCTCCAGCCACACCCTACCACTTCAATTACAACTCAGTTAATCCCTATCAGGGGATTAATTCACTAATTGGGTTAAGATTCTCTATGACCCAATCATTTCTCCTCTGAACATTCTTGCATCATCTCGCACATGAGCTTTTGGGGTCACCTCACATTCAAACCAAAACAATGTTCAAATTCAGATCTGGAGAAAAATCTAAAAATGCAAATTTTAAAAAATTGGATCTGTGCTAGTTTCACTGTTCATACAGTTCAACATTCATGTGTTGGCTGTCTCCTTGTTGATTATTCTTTTATATTCCATAATATTAGTGTTAGTCACTACATTATAAATAAAACTTCCGTGTGAGACATTGGTCACAGTTCAAATGGTTATCTACACGAAAGCCAATAAAGCTTTGTACCTGCATTCCCTACAGCTCAGCAGTAGTGTTCCTACGTGGGAGTGTGACTGAAGAGCTATTGGGACTCAATTTATTTCCACATATTAATACCATCTCTTTGTTTTAAGCTAACTTTTATTGGGTGTGTATGATGTGCCAGCTTCTCAGCTAAAGGCATTATCTCATTTGATCCCTTGAACCTTAATCTTGTGATGGTGAATTTCAGTATCCCCATTTTCCAGGTAAAGGAATATATATTTTTTGTGTGTGAACATGGTGTTTCTTTTTTTAAGATTTTAAAAATTTGTTCTGATTAGTTATACATGACAGTAGAATGCATTTTGACACATCATACTTAAATGGAGTATAACTTCTCATTCTTCTGATTGTACGTGATTTAGAGTCATACTGGTCATGTAATCATATATATACATAGGATAATGATGTCCCAGTCATTCTACTATCCTTCCTACTCCTTTACCCCTTCCCCTCCTTTCATTGCCCTCTACCTAATCCAAAGTACCTCTATTTAGTCAGCTTGCTACTATTTTCCCCTAGTTCCCCCTACTATTTGTGAATTATCATCTGCATATCAGAGAAAACATTCTGTCTTTAGTTTTATGGGATTGGCTTATTTTGCTTAAGTGTGATATTCTCCAGCTCTGTCCATTTACTGGCAAATGCCATAATTTCATTATTCTTTAAGTAATATTCCATTGAATATACGTATCATATTTTCTTTATCCATTCATCTGTTGAAGGGCACCTCTGTTGGTTCCATAGTTTGGCTATTGTGAATTGAGCTGCTATAAATATTGATGTGGCTGCGTCACTGTAGTATGCTGATTTTAAGTCCTTTGTGTATAAACTGAGGAGTGGGAGAACTGGGTCTAATGGTGGTTCCATTCCAGGTTTTCTGAGGACTCTCCATACTGCTTTCCTTAATGGTTGCACCAATTTTCAGTCCTACCAGCAATGTATGAGTGTACCTTTTTCCCCACATCCTCGCCAACATTTTGCCATACAAGCAATAATTTGCTTGTATCCCTGATAATTGCCATTCTGACTGGAGTGAGATGAAATCTTTCTGTGCTGTTTCCACTTAATAATGATTTTTATCTTGCCACTAGTCTTGTCTTTTCAGTTTTGGTGGAATGATGGATTGATTAATTGTATTTTAGTAAGAAAATTAGAAAGTTTTCAAATGCTTGATTAAGCCAATTTGGAAAAGTAATTATTATATTTTCCTTTTTAGAAGCAATATTTGGTAAAAATATAGGAGAAAGCTAAGCTGTTAAACCAACTGATGTACCAAAAAGTTCTATTTGACATGTTTTCTGTTTTTTCCTAAAATAACTGTTGCATGTTTTAGATGGATAGATTGGGCTTGAGAATAGAATCACTAATGAATGGTTCAGGAGTATTTATCCTAACTTTTTTTTTTTAATCTGTTCTCTGGACTCTTATTATGTACAATTTATAGTATCCTCTATCAAATTTTACATGGGCTGATTAGAGTTAAATACATCTTTTTGTTTCTTAAGATTTAGGGAAAAATGTTTAGGAAAAATTAAAGTATGTTATATACATGTATGAATATGCTACAATGAAATCCATTGTTCTGAATAATTAAAAAGCACCAAAAGAAAGATTTAGGAAAAATAAATTGCAATTTAGTCTATGTATGAAGGAGAGTGACTTTATAATAATATAAAAGAATAATGAGTATGATTGTGGTATTAAAATTTCATGGGCACAGTTATGCCACTCCTAGGCATATACCCAAAGGATTTAAATAAGCATACTATAGTGACGCAGCCACATCAATGTTTATAGCAGCTCAATTCACAACAACTAAGCTATGGAACCAACCTAGGTGCCCTTCAGCAGATGAATGGATAAAGAAAATGTGGTACATATATACAATGGAATATCACTCAGCTATACAGAAGAATGAAATTATGGCATTTGCCGGTTAACAGACGGAACTGGAGACTATCATGCTAAGTGAAATAAACTAATCCCCCCAAACCAAAGACCTAATGTTTTCTTATAATGCAGATGCTGACTCACAATAGGTGCTGGTGGGGGGAGTGGAGGTTCACTGAATTGGACAGAGGGAAATGGCAGGGAAAGGCGGGGAGATAGGAATGGGAAAGACAGTAGAATGAATTGGACATAATTTTCTGTGTTCATATATGAATACATGACCAGTGTAACTCCATATCATGTACAACCAGAAGAATGAGAAGTTATACCCCATGTTTGTATGATATGTCAAAATACATTCTACTGTCATGTATTAACTGTAACAATTAAAAAAATTTCACATGTGAATATAATTAGGGAAAAAATGTCCAGAAAGGCACCTTAGGGGGAGTTAAGATGGAAAATTGTATATAAATATTTAGATATAGATGATTTTAATATGGCATCTAGTATTTAGGTACTAACAAGCAGGAGCACCCGTACAGGATATCTCTTGTTTTCTATATACTGTGCATTTTATATTCTGGATGCTAGCTGCTGGCGTCAATGGCAGCACTGCCTCTTCCTCCTCCTCCTCCTCCTCCTCCTACTCCTCCTCCTCTCCTCTTTTACACTACTTGGGATTGAACTCAAGGGTGCTTTACCACCAAACTGTATCCCAGCACTTTTAATTTTTATATTTGTTTTGAGAAAGGTTCTCCCTAAGTTGCTGAGGATGGCCTGTCACTTGCAATCCTCCTGCCTCAGCCTCCCAAGTTAGGATTACAGGCAAGCACCCCTGTGTAAAGCTGAATGCTAGCCTTCTATAAATGGCAAAACAGCTCATTGAATGAAAGCCCTGTAGTTTCATAGCCTACCTTGATTTCATTTCCCAAATCTAAATTAATTGTGATTATTTAGAGTTTTTAACATCTAAAAACATTGTTTCCCATAAAAGTAATACCTATTATACTTTTTTAATCACTTTTTAAAAAAAAGTTACTAATTTTCATTTTTATTAATTAACAGACTTTATTTTTAGAACAGTTTTAGGCTTCTAGGAAAACTGAGTGAAAAGTACAGAGTTTGTGGTACCTTTGTTACAATTGATGAAGCAATATTAATATGCTATTAACTAAAATCCATAGTTGATGTTAGGTTTCACATTAAGATTTATGTTGAGCAATTGTTTGGATTTTTGACAAATGTCTAATTTCATGTATCCACTATTAGAACTCATAAAATAGTTTTACTACCTTAAAAATCCTCTTTGGGATTTTGAAGTGAAAATAAAGTCTTTTCTCTATCAGCCTTCCCAGTCTGACCCCTTTGAAAACTACCATTAGTATTTTCTTATCTTTTCAGAATTGTCTTATATTTCTAACAAAACAGTGACTTTTAAATCCCTGTCTATATAAGTACACGGAGATAATTTTATATTTTTCATATTTTCCACATTTTAGACATCACCTTTTTTTTGTGACAGCATGGTAAACACTCTTAAAACTTTTTATGGGAAGAACTTTCACTCTTAGATAAATGTAATCACTAGGCCCACAGTGTATTTTGTTGAGCAGTGCTCTGAGAAAAAGAATACTATAAGGATTTTAATTCTATACAATAGCAACACTTTGGTATGGAAATAGAATTATGACATATAATTTAAGCTTTTAGGATTATTGAACACATAATAATGTATTATTAACTAGAAGGTGAAGCCAATGCTCTGATATGGGCATATGTATGTATTATGTTCATTTCATAAGTACTTTTGTCCACATAGAAAAGCTTTTATTTAGTATTATATAAGACTTAATAATTCCTCATCCTTTATATTTTAAACCTTTAAGTGGCTTTTATTGATTTTGTGATTAGATGCTCTCGAAAACAGGTATATTATGTTTTCTCTTTGAAAAATGGAGTTTGGAAAAAATGTGTATTAGTGAAGTTTTAAGGAGGTTTTGTGAAAAAAATCAGCATTGTTTTTAAAGCTTTTCTATAAAACTGTACAATTATTTGCCATAGAAAAATATTTCTAGAAATTCCTATATAATGTGAATTCTTGATATGTATTCATTTTAGAAATAAAAACTTATTACTGCTTAACTGGTGTGGAAGAGTTTTAAACCTATTGTGAAAAAAATAGAACTTAGTGACAATTCAAATAAATAATGGGCTATTTTTTTTTTTTTTTGCTATTTTTCTGTTTATTTCATTGCATGGAAAAATAGCATTTTTTATTAGAAAACCATGTGATAAATCTGTTTTCCTTACCTTTTCTTATTGTATTCGTTATTAAAAAATTATGATATTTTTAACTTCTAATGAATTCTTTATAAAAATCAGTTTATACCCATGTTTATAGCCAGATTACTCATAATAGCCAAAGTGTAGAAGTAGCTTAAGTGTCCATCAGTGATTGGCTAGATAAACAGAATATGACACAGTGAAATATTATTAGCTTTAAAAAGGAAGGCTATTATGATACATGCTATAACATGAATGAATCTTGAGAACATTATATGAAATGAAAGGCCAGTCACAAAAAGACGAATATTGTGATTCCACTTATTCAGGGTGGATTAGTCAAAACCATAGAAACAGAAAGGAGAATGGTGGTTATCTGGGACAGGTGGAAGGAGGAAGTGGAAAGTTGTTTAGTAGGTACAGAATTTGTTTTACACAATGAAAAAGTACTGGAAATTGTACAACAGTGTGAATATACTTAAAAAACTGAACTGGTTTAGATGCTAAATTTTATATATGTGCATTTTAATAAAATGATTTAATAAAAATTTATAATACATAAATTTATATGTTACAAGTTTATAAATAATAATAATTTAATAAAATTATGAAAAATCAATTTAAAGATAAATAGATGAACTAATTTTATCCACTGGAGTAGCTAGCAAGGAATGGAGACGTCTGGAAGACGAGAGTCTTTTCCTAAGAATGTATTATCTCATTTCCTAAATATTTAAATTTAGGAGTATGCTGCTGATTCCAACTGCCAAGAGCTTGAAGAGGAAGAGAGTCAATTTGGTAATTATTGTCTGCTCTTAAAAGGATTACAAATTTAAAATTTTTGATTTCTAGATAAAAATTTTCTTTTAAATGCCATTTGATCATTCATTTATATTGATTAAAGTTTTGTGTATATGATTCCTATTTTTATAATCCAAGTTAGAGTTTATGAGCCTAGGCAGATTAACTGGCAAAATTGGAAAGATGATATCTACATCGTAGTGCTAAGATGCAGGTTGAAAAGTATGTCTTCCTGCAACATGGAGGATGTGAGAGCCTCCCTGGAATTGCCTAAAAGTCAAGAGGCAACCGCACGCTTGAAATAAGTTCTGCTTATTTTTCTCAGAATGATGAAATTATTTGATTTCAGAGAACAGCATTTGTTTCTTTTTAAGTTTAGCCACCAAACCTAAACTATAGTTTCCAACATTCTTTAGTTAATAACTGAGTTCTAAGACAACAGTGAAAAGAAAATGTGACTAGCTTATGCTTGTACCTCCCTGTTACCAGCCATCAGTTTTGTTTGCAGTATGTTTAGGAAGATTCTTAAAGAAACAAAGCCAAAAATTATTACAAGAGCAAGCTGTTGGCATTTCTGTACATAGTTTTACTATTGTCTTAAATAGCATATATACACAATGTATTTTCATTAACTTATTAATAAATGTAAAGGTAAGCAGGGTTCTTGATTCATTTTGGGCAGAGATTTTATTCATCATTGTGACATTACATAGCACAGTGTCATGCATATAAAATGCTTTAATAATGAATGAATGAATGAATTGAGTAAATGAATGAATATGTTCCAGTTTATGAAGTGAGATAAATAGCATTTTCATCTGTAAATCTTTCTTATATGAATGTAATTTTTTTTTGCTTTCTCTGCATATTTGACTTTTAGAACTTGCTAAGCATCATTTAAAAAGGTTTTTATTTTTAAATAGCATCTCATAATGAATAAAGGTGTATTTAACAAACATTAGTATAATGCTTCCTATGTGCTTGGTACTGTTCTCAAATCATTTTAATCCTCACAAAATCCCTATGAGGTGGTTACTGTTATTTTTCCATTTATATAAGAAAATAGGCACAAGGAAGTTAGGTAACTTACTAATGCTTATCCAGCTAGTTAATCACAGCTGGGATTTGAACCCCTGTCTGGGTTTCAAAGTTAATTTGCTTAACCTTTTTAGACTCCTACTTTATTTACTTTTTAAATATTTATTTGTTTGTTTTAGTTGTACACATGCCTTTATTCTTACGTGGTGCTGAGGATCGAACCCGGGCTGCACACGTGCTAGGCGAGGCTCTACCGCTGAGCCACACCCCAGCCCTAGACTCCTACTTGAAACAATTACCAGCTCTAGAAATGATTTCCATCTCTAGAAAACTCTTAGTAAAGTAGGGCTTATTTTATTATTTAAAATAAACTTTGTTAGAATAGAATTTTTGTAACAGTAATATTCACTGTTATTGTGTTTTATCACCAAGCTCTTTAATGAGTATTCTGTTTTATTTTAAGTTATATTTATCATAAGCATCTTTGACATTTATATGCTAATAATTATATTGATAAAGTATTTAATTGGTAAAGTTTGGCATCATTTCAAAATATAATGTGCAACTGTTGGGGTGCTTTTACTTTTCATTGGTATTGATAAAGTGAAATGCACAAGGATTGGATTTTTAGACACTTCACTATTAATTTTTCTATCTGCGCTAGGTAACTAAATGAGTTTTGAGTCTAGTCATGCCCTTGCTCTGCTAATTATTTTGGTACCTGAGGAATTGAGTGTTTTTGCTCCTTGTCTAATTCTGAAGTTCAGGAAAGAAGTCTAAAGATTTAAGTCTACTGTATTTGAGTTTGATACTTCAAACATTGAGGCACTAAGATTCACATTTATTTACTTTTATATGCAACTCTTATTTAAAGTCTTTAAGGATATCTCTTGATTAGATTATTTAAAAGTCCCCAGATAGCCTATGTGGAAAAAAAATAAAATGTCTAAAATCACTAGGTATTTATTAAACAAAATATGTCATATAGAAAAAAAGATGTTATATTCTATAGCTGCTGCAGAAGAGTTGAATATGAACAGAGCACTATTTGTCCTTTCAGGTGTTACTGATTTAGAAAGAGATCGTACTCTTTGTTTTTATGCCTACTCCCTTTCCACAAATAACTAGTTCTTTTCCAAATGCAGTATTAGGTGGAAGTTGCTTTATGTTACAGATTAAAAACAGTAACCAATAGTGGCAGTGTTTTCGCTATATATTAGTATTTTCCAAAGTATATTATTACATGGAACTCTAGTCTTGGGAGATGCCTTGCTGGAATATGGTTTTGTTATCATAAACTGAGGAAAAATTAGATAAAGTTTCCCAACGTATATGCACATATATGTGCACACACATGCTTTGGAGAGTTTTAGTATATGCCATGGTAGCTAAGAAGTCCTATAGTTAAAAAAAAAAAAAAAACTGGTTTATTTTTGTTTCCCCTATTTATTTGACCTCAGAGCCTTTTCCCCCTGTGTAATCCTTTAGTTATCTGAGGCACTTTGTGTACCACAGAATACTCTTTGGAAAATAAAGCTGTATACTGTAACAGTGTAACAGTATATCTGCTTGTCTGATGAGATTTCAGAGTAAATGGATTTCAGGGAATGCCATTTAGAAATGGTTAGAAATTTAAAATGCAATGAATTGCCTTGATTTTATATAACACAGAACCTTGCATTTATAGACATATTACATACAAAGGACTTTTAGTCTCTACTTGATATATAATGGTAGAATGATAAACCTCATTAGTTCTGATTGCAGAAACCATCAAAATCCAAAATAGTGAAAAAAAAAAAAAAACAAAAAAAAAAAAACTAAGAACTTTAAAAAAATGCAATTTTATTATTATTAAATAATGCATCTAAACTTATACTAAACAAAATAGTCCCAAGAAGTGGGTGGAAATTCTTTGAAGAATAAATAGCAGCAACTGGTAATATTTTTAGTTGCAAAGATATAGGTACTTCTGAAATAATTGAGATATTTAAAAGTATTTCTTTCAAAAATTTTAGCTTTCATTATAAGAATCTTTTTTACACTGTTCACTTGTTAAGCCATTTCTTTATGGATTAGTATCTTGTAAATTTGTAATATGAGATGCTTGTAAAACCTTAGTAATTTAGTGATCTGTATTCTGAGAATAGAATGAAACTTGGAAATAAGGCACAGGAGAGATCTTCTCTAAGTAGAAGGGGGATAATTCCCTTTTGAGCAGTTTGCTATTTAAAAATAGCAAACAAGAACCAAAGAATTGACTATTATGGCTAAAAGGAGGGATTAGTAATCGATAAACCAAAAGGAAAGACATCTGAATGTTGAATTCTGCGAAAGTCCAGATTGAAGGCCAACTAGTGTGAAATCAGAATGGTAATCCAAAGACAAGAAAGAGGAAAATGAAAAGATGGTGGAAAAGAAGGACGAGATTGACAATTGATGGGCAGCCAGAAACCAATGCCATTGCACAGAAGAATCAACATTAGAAGCAAAAGTAGATGCATAATGCCATCATTGTTGTTATCACTGAACATATTGATATACCCTGTTGAGGCATGGTGCTGGGGCTAGGACAGGCACTCATGGACTTGGATTAGCCCTTAAAGTGCCACCTTTTTTTACGTGCTTAGTGTTCCAGTCTTTGCTTTTGTATTTTTAAAATAGCATTCCCCCCACTTCCTTCTTTCTTTCCTATGCAGTGCTGGAGGTCTAACTGAGGCCTCATGCATGTCAAGCAATTGCTGTACCCCTGAGCCATGTCCCCAGACCTAAAAATAGAATTTACTTTGTTTCCTAAAATCACATCTAATCAGTAGTTCTTAGAAACTCTAATAGACCTGATGAGTTGACGTTCCTCTCAACCCCTTTTTGCTTCCAAAATATTTGGTACTCTTTTGTGGGATAAGAAAGGGTAGTAGTATCACTTCATTTTATAGGAATAGCGAAATCAAGGTGAAGGTTAAGTGGCTTGTGTAAGGGATAAAAAGAAGGACTTTCAACTGTGGCTTAGAAACTAGGAGTTTGATATTTTTATAGGAAAAATAAGATGGCTAATTGATCTGGCTTTCTGAATTAAACATTTTTATGCTTGATTGTACACTTAAGCATTAAATCTTTCAAGTGTATCTATATCTGTACTGACTAATCTGCCTTTACTTGTATAATGGATAGCTGATCTAGCCTTTCCTTTTAAGAAAATCCTTGATGTACTAGACCACTAAAACAAATTCCAGCATTTGGTGTTCATTAGTGTCGCAACCGAAACAAAAACATTTTGATGGTTGATCCCAGAGTATTTTGAAGTTAGTGTAACTTTGCTGGGAAGGTATTTAAGCTTGAGTATCAATTGCAAATAGGCCATGAGCCAATTTTCAAAGCTGTTTCTAAGTAAGACATTGAGTTTTTCTGAATGCAAAAAATATATTAGTGGCATGGGGCCATGTGGCAAGGAAACAGAATGAAACAATTGGAATTTGTATTGATAATTGTATTTCTAAGTGAATAGTTTAAGATATTATGAAGTGGAATTTAGAATCCCTCCCCAGTTGTTAAAAACTGCTTAAATTTAGTTGCAGACCATGAAAGAGTTATTTCGGATGTAAAAAGGATGAGAATTGTTGGATTTCAAACTAAACATTTAGGACTTAGCTAATTGACTTCACTAAAAATGGGACATTTAAACTTTTGATTAAATTTTAACAAAATGACTGTTGTTTATTAAAGTAAAAGGACTTTTAATGATCCAGCTATTAATAAGGTAAAACCTCCACTTAAGATACAGAATTGTTTGTTCTGGGCAGGTCAAAAGATTTCAGCGAAAATGATTTGTCTTTTAAAGAATATTCAAAATATTTATTTTGTGGTAAATGCCACAGGAAAGGCACAGTGAAGTATTACTAATGTGTTATGTGCATTCAAATTGATTCTGTGGTTCATTTGTCATTCTATAGCCAGATAGAAGTAGAAAATGAGATAATTAGATTGATAGTAAATATAGCCTAATAATTTACATGTTTGTTTTGACGTTTAATCATAGACACTGTTGCTTGCAAGGATTTTTTTTTTTTTTTAAGTCTCAGTATAGTTTTTATTCAGAGTTGTTTTGGCTTATGTAATTTTTCAATGTAAGATAAAAGACAAAATTCACATAAATATTATGTCTGGTTTCAGCAAGTGTTTTTGAAACGTAGATTTGTAATGAAGTACACATTAGTGCAGTAAACATTTATTAACCATGTTTTACAAGTGGGAATTTGAATAATATGTTTTGGTCATTTTAAATTATTTTTGTTATAATTTTGAACTTACTCGTTTGTGTGTATTTATATGTTTTAGCTCTATTTAACCTCAGTAAGACAGTTCAATGTCAATTCTAATATCAGGTGGTAATTTCGAAGCCTTATTACTTTTTTTCTCCCCCCATAATATACAACTTTTGGGATGGACATTTGTTTTAGAAATGTATTCATCTCTTGACATGCCTACATGTTCAGAATAATTCATAATGAGTCTGAATTTTCAGTGATTAGTCAATATCCTTTATGGGATAGTGGCTATTTCAAAAGCAGGAATTGAAGTAGAATCTAAATTTGTTAAGTTTAATTTAAAGCATGTTTGGAAAATATATTTTAAATGTTGGTTTCCTACCAGTTTAATTTTTAACTTTTGAAAAAATTCAATTAAGAATAAAATGTATTTTAGTTGACTAACTTATTTTTTGTTTTGGCTTATTTTTTATTTTGGCTTTTTATTTTATTTTTTTATAAATCCATATTGTAGAATCTTTCTATTAAAACAAAGTATCTGCTGGGCGCAGTGGCTCATGCCTGTAATCCCAGCCAGCACTTGGGAGGCTGAGGCATGAGGATCATGAATTCAAAGCCATCCTCAGCAATGGCGAGGCACTTAGCAACTCAGTGAGACTCTGTCTCTAATAAAATATAAGAAAGGGCTGGGGATGTGGTCCAGTGATTGAGTGCCCTGAGTTCAATGCCAGTATAGTTTGTATTGTAGAATAAGCTGTGGTTATTCATTAGGAAGAAGAGAGAGAAGATAGGTAGGTTTGTCTGGATAGTATATTCAGTGATGTGAATAGTGACATTCCATACTTAATAAAATCCAGATGTCATTTTATGTGATAAATATAGGTAAGAGTAAAGGAATATCTGTGATTGGGTAATTTATAAAGAATAGGGATTCATTTTGCTTATTGTTCTGGAGGCTAAGATTGAGGAGCTGCATCTGACCTTTAAATTATTTCTCATTGTTGGATTTTGTAAACAGTACTGCAGTGAAAATCCTTATATATGAATATTTAAAATTTTAAAAAATTTTGAAAGATGTTGAAGCATGATGGCTCTTAGAAGGGAGAACTAATGATATGCATCTAAACTTTGTACTGCTGAACAAAATTTTGCAAAAGGCCAATTATCTTAAGTATGAACAGTGTGGGGAGAATGTCACAAACATTGTATGATCTTGGTAAGCAGTATTCAATAAGCATTTTTATGCCTCTCAATTTTAGTTTCTGTTTAAGTTAACTTTATTAAGGTTTAATTTGTATATAATAAAATATACTCATTTTAGGTGTACAGTTTTTAGGCATTTTGACAGATCTATACAGCTGTTGAATCTGCCATCCCAGTCAAGATGTAGAACATTTCATCCTGCCAAAGTTCCCCTGTGCCCTTGTACTTCTCCATCTTCTTGACCACCCATCTCCCTCCGTCAATATCAGTTAGCCGTTTTTTTTTGTATCAGGAATTTAACTCAGGGGCCCTCAACCACTGAGCCACATCCCCAGCCCTATATCGTATTTTATTTAGAAAGAGGGTCTCACTGAGTTGCTTAGCCCCTCACCATTACTGAGGTTGGCTTTGAACTCAAGGTCCTCCTGCCTCAGCCTCCCAAGCCACTGGGATATCAATTAGTTTTAATACAAATGGCATCATGCAGTATTATTGTGTCTGGCTTCTTTGCTTAGCATGTTTCTGAGATTCATATATATATGTGTGTATATATATTCATATATACATATTCATATATATTCATATGTATATATATGAATCTCAGAAATATATGTTATTGCTGAGTAGTATTCCATTGTATGGATATTCCACAGTGTATTTATCTGTTCATCTATTGATAGACATCTGGGTAGTTTTCTGTTTTTTTGGCTTTTATGAGTAAGGCTTCTATGAATATTTATGTACCAATCTTTGCATAGAAGTATGTTTTTATATCTCTTGGGTTGATATTTAAGAGTGAAATTTCAAAGTCATATGGTAGGCTTATGTTTAAGTTTATGAGAAATTGCCAAATAGTTTTCTGAGTTGTAGTCTTCACATTCCCACCAGTACTATATGAATATTCCAGTTGCTCTACCTCCTCATCAACATTTGATACCATATTCTGGTGGAGTTGTAGTGGTTATATCATTTGGTTGGTATTTGCATTGTTTCACGTGCTCATTTTCTGTTTGTGTAACTTCTTTTTAAAGTGTCTGTTCAAATCTTTTGTCCACTTTTAAATTGAGTAGTATTTTTGTTATTGATTTTTTATAATAATATTCTAGATATGAGCTCTTCATTGGATAAATGTATTTTGAATATATTCTCTACTCTATTGTTTGCCTTTTCATTTTCTTGATGGTAGTTTTGCAAGTAAAATTTTCAGTATTGAAAATCAAGGTCAAGTTTATCAATTGTTATTACATATTCTTACATAGTAGTTTGTGCTTTTTGTATCTTGTGTAAAAAATTCTTTGCCCAGCTTAAGATCTTGAAGATTTCCTTCTAGATGTTCTTTTATACATTTTATATTTTTTAGTTTTTGCTTTGTGAGTTAATTTTTGTGAGTGCTTGAGTATGGATTTTTTTTTTTTTTTTTTTTGGTATGTGTGTGTGGTCAGTAGAAATCCACTGAAAATGTTTGTGAAGGGATATAACTTTCATAACAGTATGGAGGTTGCAGTGAAAGGGTGAAAAGACAGAGTGAGTTGATTATGACCTGAGCTAGGACAGCATCTCTACATATGGAGAGAGCAGGAAAGAGGACAGATTTGATGGTATTTTAGAGATAGAATGTGTTGGATGGAAAGTGAGCATGGGGACAGAAGTAAAAATAAGATTAGGACTAATAGTTCCAGGAAATAGTATGGCCTGTGACCAGGACTGGAGTGAGTATAAGATAAAGAAAAGATTTATGATGAATGGAGAAGAGTTCTGTTTTCAAACTTAGTTTTTATGATAGCGGGACATTCGGTCCTCATCCACATGCACACATGTTGGGACATAGCCAGCTTTTAAGTAAAAACATTTTTTTTTCTTTAACTTACTGTGACTAATTTTCTACCTTGTAATACAGTCTCCATTATGATAGTTTTTATTACTTCAAATTTTGTAGTGAAACTACTATATCTGCTATACAAAAGAATCACCAAATGATGATAACCAAAATGGTTTCCACTGCATTTCCCTCCCATTTCCATCAACATAAACACTAATAAGGATATTCTTTCAGTTTTTGTCAAGATATGCAGACATATCATTTTTTCCATATAAGATTTTGCTATCCTTATTCATTTTGATGCCCAAATTGTCCCAGGCATAGTTATATACATTGCTATCTTGTCAGTAGACAGAGGTTGGAAATTATATATTCACACATATAAATGTGTGTGTACATATAAATATAGTTATGTATATATTATACATATATCTATATTTATTTCTATACCCATCTGTATCAGTAACCATAAATTCACTCCTTTATCTCCAGTTCTAATTCATTGATAGTTTTTTCCCTTGCCTTTCCCCTTTTCATATTTGTAATTCCTTTCTTTTACAGTGAGAAAACTATAAGCTTAATATTGTTATTAATATATAATATTTTATTTTCTCAGTTTTTTTTTTTATAACAAATCTCTTGGCTACAACATGCCAAATTCTTGATGTAGGACACATTCTACACCTTCCCCAACAGCCATGTTCAGCGCAGGGGGAAGGGAGAAGAATGAAGGGAAGAGAGAGGGAGAAAGAGTTCTCTAATGAATTTTTGACTGAATTAGTCCTTTGGTTGAAAAGAATAGAAGGAAGGAAGGAGGTATATAGAATTTTAAACTTTTGAATAGTTGGGTTTGGCAGTCTCTCTTTTTTGGTAGTTTCTTTCATGTCACAAGTAAAGGCCATTAAGATACTTTCTTATAGTACTTGCTCTGCTTTTTGTTTTGCTTTTTATTTTTTAATATTTAGTTCACCTGAGGTTTATTTGAAGGGCATTAAGTTATATTATGTATTTCCAAATGCATAGATAGTTATTAACAGTATTAACATTGACTACTCAAGCTGGGAGTGGTGGTGTACATCTTAGTTCCATCACTCAGGAGGTGGAGGAGAGAGGTATCACTTGAGCCCAGGAGTTAAGAGTCCAGCCTGAGTAAAAAGTGAGACCGCCTCTAATTAAAAACAAACAAACAAACAAACAAAACCAAAGTTTGATTAATCCATCTTTTCTTCACTGGTTTGAAAGACCATCCCCCTTCTGTCCTGTTCTACATCATTCTGTTTCTATGCTCTTCTTTTCCATCTATCTGTTTGTTTCTTCCACTGCATACCTGGTAGTGGAACAATGGAGCATTTACCTCATAAGGTAGTTATGAATATAAAATTAAAAGTTTATATAAGATTATTACTGTATTGTCAGCCATATGGCATGAAGTGGTCAGCACAGTAGCTATTCTTACTATCTTAATGTAAAAGGAATCAACTTTTAGAACAGTAGAAGAATAAATTACAAAGGCAACACATACACAAAAACAAATATAAAAAGTATAGTAAGAAGTAGTGGCATTTTTTTCCATTAAAAACTTGAAGCTCTTAATATTTATACTATGCTTTTGTACTGGCAAGAGTTCATATACTTTTTAAAAAAATATTATTTATTTTATTTTAGTTGTACACAATGCTTTTATTTTTACATGGTGCTGAGGATTGAACCCAGGCCGTGCACATGCTAGGCAAGTGCTCTACCGCTGAGCCACAACCCCAGCCCAAGAGTTCATATATTTTTAATACACAGATAAATTATGTTTAAAATATAGCCAAGATTCAGTTATTTAGAAATACAGATGTTCTAGATTATAAAACTCTTTGAAGGCAGAGATTATGTTTATTTCATTTAACAGATACTGTTTTACACCTTAGTATGCCAGACACTGAACTTAGAATAAGATATAATATCTGCCTTGAGCAGCTCGCAGTCCATTTGGGGAAACAGACATAGAGACAAATAAATACACATAATGGGCAAATGGCTGACATACATACCAGTATACTTAGTTGTCTTCTACTCATGTGGAAATATTTGAATTAGAACTGTACACATTCACTGAGGTATTATCAAACACAGGGATGGGATAGGAAAATATTTAAATAGTGTTTTTATGCTAACTTCTTATGAACTATATCTCAAAGTGCTTGTTTTTTGGATTTTTTTCTTTTTTATGTTTTCTGCTTTTGAAGATGTTAACTCTGTACAACATGCTGGTAATTTCAACACTTTGTTCTAATATTATTTTTTCCAAATGTGTCTTTTAGCTCTGTGACTAAAGTCAGATAATTTATATTTTATAAGATCAAATTAATGCATTTTTAATCCAAGCATCTTGTTCTATATTTGTTCCACACCTGTGACAAGATGATTTCAACAATCTACTTTACAAAAGAGAAACACATTTTCAAGGATACCCCAGCTTTGAAGCACACATTCTATTTTTTTGCCCATTAGCCATGTGAAAAATACCAATTACCGAAACTCTGAGAAGAATGAAGTTACTTGTAAATCTAGTATTCATACCAAAAAGGCCCTTTAAATGAAAACCATACTGAGATGCAATAGACCAAATCTGTATAACATAAACCTTTCAAGATCAATGTAGCTAAAAAAAAACGTATCCATGATTTGGAAAGGCAGCTTTAACAAAACAGTATTGTTAAACTAAAGTAAAACAGCTGGCAACCAGTCTGACAGATATGTACTGTGACAGGAAACTATGGAACTCAAAGTGCTTAACTCAGATATTCCTAAATATTAGTGGACTGTTACAGGCCATATTTTTTGTATTCTTTTGATAATGTTCTAATGCACATGAAGTATTTTGACAAGTGAAATTGTGAAATTTTCAAAAATTAAAATCCTGAATAAAGGTACCATTTTAGTTGGAAGGAAAATCATGACAACACTAGATTTCAGTTGAGAATATAATTTAAATTTTGGAACAGTATCCATTAAGAAAGACAATATATTGCAGTATTACTTCCATTATTAAAAAATTGCCTTTAGGATTCTTAATGAGCAAGAAGTAAAATTGAGAATCAATAAATGGGATAGTATTAAACTAAAAAGTTTCTTCACAGCAAAGGAAATAATCAAGAACATGAAGAGTGAGCCTACAGAATGGGAGAAAATCTTTTTTTTTTTTTTAAATAAAGCTCATAATAAATATTTATTGGTTGGTTGATTTTGTTACATATGGGACACAATCTATCTTTGCCACCTGCATCTCAGATAGAGCATTAATCTCCAGAATATATGAAGTATTCAAAAAACTTAACACCAGGAAAAAAAAAAACAACCCAGTCAATAAATGGCAAAGGAACTGAATAGACACTTCACAGAAGAAGAAATATGAATGGTCAACAAATATATGAAGAAATGTTCAACATCACTAGCAATTAGAGAAATGCAAATTAAAACTATACTGAGATTCTATCTCACTTTAGTCAGAATGGCAATTATCAAGAATATAAGTAACAATAAATGTTAGTGAGGATGTGGGGGAGAAAGTACACTTATGCATTGCTTGTGGGACTGAAAATTGGTGCAGCCACTCTGGAAAGTATATGGAGATTCCTCAGAAAACTTGGAATGGAACCATCATTTGACCCAGTTATCCTACTCATCAGCATATACCCAAAGGACGTAAAATAAGCATACTATAGTGATGCAGCCACATCAATATTCATAGCAGCTCAATTCACAATAGCTAAGATATGGAGCCAACCTAGGTGCCCTTCAACAGATGAATGGATAAAGAAAATGTGGTACATGCACACAATGGAATATTACTTATCCACAAAGAAGAATGAAATTATGGCATTTGCCGGTAAATGGATGGAACTGGAGGCTTTCATGCTAAGTGAAATAAGCCAATCCCAAAAAACCAAAGGCCCAGAGTTTTCTCAGATATGTGGATGCTAACTCACAATAGGTTGTGGAGGGGAAGGAGGAGTGGAGGTTCACTGGATTGGACAGGGAGGACGGGGAAATGGAGGGGGGATTTGAATGGGAAAGACAGTGGAATGAATCTGACATAACTTTCCTGTATTCATATATGAATGAGTACATGACCTGCATAACTTCATATCATGTACAACCACAAGAATGGGAAGTTATACTCTATGTATGTATGATAAGTCAAAATACATTCTACTGTCATGTATAACTAAAAAGGACAAATTAAAAAAAAAGAAAACTTCTTTCAGTGGAAATACAAACATGATGTCTACAGATGCCTTTAAGGGTGTCAGAAAGGCAGATCATACAGTGGGCTTTGCTAATAAAGTTTTGAGAGGCTGGCTTTGTTTGAATCCTTTCTCTTATATACTGAGCTATTGAACAGTATACCTAACATGTCTCCATCTCAGTTTGTTGTGCTATGACACATATAAGATAGGCCCTATTAAGTTTTTGTGAGATTTGAATTATTACATGAAAAATGCTTTAACATAATAAATATTTAATAAATGCTGGCAGTCAATTTCAATGTAATTAGACATTCTGTCCTCATGCATGGCTAAGAACCATTAGTTCTCTCTATAGGGTGTAACCACTCTTCTCTCCCAAATGATTTGTTGGGCTTCTTTGTCATTTGCCTCCTTGATATTACAGAACCTCTTTATCCTTGAAAAGTTGCTCATCATTACTGTCTTTACTCAGAGTATACACAAGATATGCACCATTGTATTACCCCAGGAAATTAATACCTTGTGGCATCACTGTGTGTGCTTTACTGTTTGCATAATAGCATTTTTTTTTTTTAAATGTTCAGTTTAGGAGATACAAGTGTAACATTTCCTAAAAGTTATTTTTCTCAGTTTTAAATATTCAGGCCAGCTCAATTTAAAGTAAGGTACATATTTCTCATTTTAATTTTGTTTTTCCTTTTTCCATTCCTGTGTGAAATATTTAGCCAACTTGAAACCAATACATTCAATATTTTAGAAGCTAATTGTCCATTGAAAAAAGAATGTTTTGGAATTAGTTAGAAATTCACTGGAAAAAATCCACATTGACAGCATGTTGGGTTTCTTCTAAGACTTTGAAGGCAGGCATGTCAGCTGTAACAAAACAGTCATGTAGACTTTCTAGTTGGCCAAAGAGCCAGTTGTTTCCTTAACTAAAATCATCATCCACATGAATCATCATGACAGCCTGAAAAATTTTAGCATTCCTTTAGGAAGAGGAGATAACCAAGTAAGGCATTCTTCATACATCTTATCATGGGTAAAAGACTAGAGAGGAAACCATTCCTTTGAAAATAGCACTGCTATGAAATTTATCTCTGCACTGATACTTCTGAGAAATAAAATCTGCATTCTCAAGGTCTTTGACTCTGCTAGATACTAATCAAATGAACAAGTACAAGCCCCATGTCTGATCAACTGAGTTAGGGTGAAGAGCACCAATGATACAACAGCATATTTAGCAAAAATGCATTGACTGCCTCACATGTGCTGGACTCTGGGTGTAAATAGTAAATACAGCACCAAAGGTCATTGCCTTAGGAAAAAGAGATATATCCATGGATGTATACTATATGCATTCCTATACAAATAGAAATACATTCAATGAAGGAGTGAGTAGGGTCTGACAGAGTAAATTTTGCTTTAGAATGCCATCCACAAGTAGTTATTGCATAGACAAATTAGAGCCCTTCATTTAGTCTCCGTTAATCTGTTTAAATAGCAAAGTTGATGGTAGGCTATGGTTCTGGCTGTTCAGAAAAGAAGCAGCTCTTTTTGGAGTTCAAAAATTTCACACCTTGAAAACCAAAATTTGTTGTGGAAATGAAAACATGTAACAATGTGTGCAAGACAGGTTAGCTACTGCTTATAAAAGGGAGTACAATGAAAGAGTTTTGTTTCCCTGACTTGTAGTCCTTTAATAAGATGGAATCATAGAATCATAGAATTAGAACTCCAGAGTCCCTTGGAGACAGCTCTGATGTCTGGGCTCTTAAGAAAAGCAGTTTGGATGCTATGAACTAGTCTGACCCTTTTATTTTAAGTATTATGAAATGAAAAGTTTCATACCTTTCTTTCACTGGCTATTGAAGGATTCTATAGTTGGGACTAAACTTTTTGATTCACCATTTTGCTTTTTTTCCCCCCTTCTTTTCATTGTAAACAACTGATATTATGCATGCTTCAAATACCATGCTTTAAAGATTGAGTGGTTGGGTTAATGGGTGTACCTACCTGCTTGAGATGAACAAGATTCTGGGGAATAGGAGAGCCCTAACAGGTTTTTGTGTGTCTTGGGGAAGTGGAATGAATAAGTTTCATTGTTATCAGTGAAGAGGGAGTAGGGTTGCCAAAAAGGGAGAGGTTTACAGCCTGCCACTTTAACTGGAGAGCTCCTTCTAGATATAGAGCAAAACAGAGAATTTTGAAATAATAAACTAATTTTTGCTTCTTTGTTATAGAACCTTTCTGAGCTAGTGTTTGTGTATCATCTCCTAAGGGTTCTGTCATGTGTGACAAGAAACTACACCAAGTTCTTTTCACCTGTGTTCTCCTATTTTTTCCTTCTATCATTTCCCCTCTGTCCCTGTTTTCACACAACCCTTTTGAAGTAAGGAAAGTAGGGAGAAATATGACATTTGAGTTCCAGGCTTTGGGAGTTAAGATCTATTATAAATGAGAGATTCAAACAATTAACAAGTATTTGAACACCCTCCATGTTCTTAAATCTTTTCCCTAAATGGAAAGGTATAGTGTCTTTATTAGGAAGAATGCAAGGAAGTAAACAAACTGAACCATTCAGAAAGCAACACTTTAGCCAATAATGAACCTTCACTTTGGCAGGGTTAGCACATGGAAATCATTTATGGATCCGCGGATAGATCTATGTCATTATACTTCTTAAGTCAAGGAATTTTGTTATATCAGGGCATTCTGATTTTTACAACTAATTTTATTCGGTTGCTAAGTGCCTTTCATACTTAATGAAACAAAATGTGAAGAAAGACTAGCTTAATTTTGTAGCCTGAAATGATTCTTTATTTCAATTATTTTTTCTTCCTAACATTTGAAGATTTTTGATTAATTCAACATTCATTTAATATTAAAAGTACCATAATTTATACACAAGCTATAAAGATACATGATTTAAATGTTTCCTACCTAATGCAACTGGAATTTTTCTCCAATTATAGGAGAGGCAAGATCATTATTCTCCAGTTCCAAAAAAAGGATTGCAGCTGCTTGCAAGAGGAGAGCTAAACTAAACTACAGAACATTTAATATTTTGAAAAATATGTCCTGGAGGAAAGGATTTTTCTGTTCAAAAAAATACTAAATTATTTAGTTTGGCAGCTCCAGGGTGTGCATATTTTGAGTCCCATCACTGTCATTTATTTTCTATCAAGTTCAAATGGAAAAATTGAAAACTTTATTTTGACATGTAGTCCTTTATTAGAATCATATAAACCTTTGACTTCAAGGGCCTACATGTTACTGTGATCTGCATAGGCACATTCCACTTTTAGAGGATGCATGTTTAATTTTCAAAATTGTTAGCAAATAGATCTGCAGCCAAAAATTCCTCTCTTGAGATTCCTTCCGGCCCAGATGAAACTAATAGTTTCAGGCTGTGTTGCTGTCATTCATTACTAATCCAGGTATGGCTGGTCACTGTTTTTAATTTTCTTTTTCTGAACTTAAAAAGGCATTGCTTGCCCTTTTCCCATGAGAAGTCAGTGATAATATGCCTGAGATTCCAGCAACCGGAGATAGTGTCTTTTCCACACTGTCACGATTAGGCTTTATTGTAGGGTTAGTATAGATATGAAATGATGCTAGACATAATATAGTGGAAAAAAGGCATCTAGTAAAGTATGAAAGGAAAATAAGAGAGTAGTAGAAATTTGCATCTAAGTTTTAGAAGTTGACATCCTGGGAAGCAACTGTTCCCTACCACAAAATAGTTATTGATGTTACTCGCCATTTTGGGACAGACTATTAAATGGATAATATGTTTTTATTATAATTTTTATGTTTAATAATAGAAATTCAAGAAACTTTGAAAATGTTATCACTGATTATTCTGTTTAAATTAGACCATAATGGACTCATTTACGTTTTAAATTGTTAATTGATCTGAAAGTCAGCATGATTATAAGTGACAAAATAAAGATCATGGACCTTGAAATAAGATGGTTCTGACTTCATAACTGAACTAACTCTATGACCATAGGTCAGTGATATAAAATCTGACTCTCAGTTTTTAGTTTATAAAATGGAATAGTAGATTGTGGAATTGGTGTAAGGAATAATACTATGATAGACATTAAGTGCTTATCACATATTTGGTACTCAGCATATGGTAGATTATATAGTATTTGCCTTCTTGGCTACTTATTTCTACTGATCTTCTAGTTCTTTTTGAGGTCTCCACCTGTTTTGCTAATTCAGTTCTATTCTATTGAAATTCAGAGTATGAAAATATTCAGAATAATGGATAAATGAATTAAAAAAAAAAAAAGGTTTGCTGACAGTGAGTCTTCCAAGATAACATTAACTTACTGTGACCTTCAGCCTGATGGTGTGCCAACATCCTAAAAGTTGCTCTCTTTCTGGGATATTGGATCTACCAAGGTCATAGACTGATGTATATCCAGATTCTACCTGCTAAAAGGAACAAATACTTGTATATATAGCACTACCACAGTAATCATCAGGAAGTTTCTTGGAGAGTAAGGAAGTATACAAAAAGGAGGTAGTTAGAGGGTTCTAATATTTAACAATGTAGGTAAATATAGATTGACTACAGACTCCTTTTCCTGAAATTTCTCTAAAATTACTCTAATAGAATGAGGAGGTGAAAACAGTAGAAGAAAGCGGAACAAAATTTTTGGAGCTGGGAAGTTGGTGTTTACAGGGTAAAAAACAAATAAGGGCATTGAGAAATGGAACCTTGGAAAGCCATAGAATTTGGGGCACCTGATATCCCTGCAGGTAGGCATGTTAGTAGAGATAAGAACTAAGGGAGAGTAAAAAGCCTGGATTCTCATTCCTACTCCATGCTGCCAGATAATTGCCATACTGTAGCAAAAAACTAGAGGTTCATTTTCTAGAATTGTTGAGGTGCAGTTAAGGACAAGTGAATTCCTATTATGTACTTTGCACTGTTAAAGGCATTGAGAGTACATTAGTGATGAAAACATACCAAAAAAAGCTCCCTTATCATGGCAGATAGACAGCAAGCAGTAGACAAAATAAAGTGCTTTATATATTATGTTAGAAAGTGACAAACAGGGAAAAAGTAGATAGAATAGGGTAAGGGAAGTTGGTCATGCTGAAGGGAGTGTCATAGTTTAAAATGAGTTGGCAGAGTAGACTCATTTTTTAATTTTAATTTTTAAAATTTGTTCTTTTTAGATATATATAACACTAACTTCTATTTTGAAACATTTTACACACATGGAGTATAACTTATTCTCATTAGGATCCCATTCTTGTGGTTGTATGTGATGTGGAGTTTCACTGGTGGTGTATTCATATATGAATATAAGAAAGTTATGCCCGATTTGAGCAGTGACTTGGAAAATAGGGAGTAAACCACAGAGATAGAAGTGCGGGTGTGCCAGACAGAGGAAATGACTGGTGTAAAGGCCTGGAGAAGGAAATAGGCTCTTGTGGTTGGAGGAGGTGAGATGATGTCGGAGGTGATGAAGGGGCGTGAGTGGGTAATGGAGATCAGGTTGGCCTTTCTGGCCATCTGTAAGGACTTTTCCTGTGATTTGAGTTGGGGTAACCTGATCTAACCTAGAATTTACTAGGTACAAATCGGAGTTTGCATACTGACTTGTGGTGTTCTCTATCCTTTTCATTTGGCTAGCACACAGAAGGCTACCAGGCTTGTTACTACTTCACCCCTTCATCTCTCCCCCCAACAAACACAAGAGAATGGAGGATCTCTCCCTTAGGGAAACAGAATAGCTAAAGGAAGAAGATTTATGTGCAATGATTTTGGGATCCCCAAATGGAAGCTTGCTGTCTTAGCCTATGATAGAACCTACTAGTTTGTAAGTTATACCCATCTATTTTTAAAAATTTTTTTGTTAGTTCTACCCATCTATATACAGTTCTCATCATCATTTTATTGTTGCACTCTTAACCTGAACAGACAGATTAGAGGAAAGACTACACAGAAAAGAACCCAAAATTGTGGGGAAAAAAAAAGAATGTGAAAGGAACAGAAACAATGTAGGAGCAAAAGATGTTTCAAAAACTGTAATTAAAATCCTCAGATGAGACAAAATATTGTATATATAAAGAAAAAGGATACTTTAGATGGTATCATTCAAAGAATAAATAGTCCTGGGTATTTAAAAGGTTATCAATTTGATAGAAGGTTTTGGGAGATAAAATTGAAACTATCTTCCAGAAGATTAAAAAAGGCAAGTAGATGGAGACCAAAGCAGAGATAGAAGAAAAAAAGAAATACAATTAGAATACAACTAGGCTGTTTATTGTTTGACTAATAGGAGATGTTCCAATAAGAGTTTGGGATGAATCAGTGTTCTTCCAATTACTTATATAATTTAGACTCTAAATTCTGTAAGGTTGGGGAGCAAGTTGTTGGTCCTATTCATTATTCATTGTCTATCACAGTATGTGTACATAGTAGATTCTCTGGTATTTTGACTGAAATTATTCTTTTATCTTGTAGAGAAGATGCAGCAAAAACTAAGCAAATTGAAGAGAAGAGGCAACTAATTAGAAGGAAACCTTTTTAAGAAAGGTAATTTGATAATTATTAAAAGTGATGCATTTGGGAATAATATTTAGATAGTCATAATAATGGAAAACACTAGATATTGATTTAATTGACAGCTGTCATGTGACTATATTGAGAAAGGGGGAAAAGCAATGCTTTATAAGTGATCTAAATCCAGAGTGCATTCAGCAAAATGTCAGCATGTGAAGTTTGAACTATTAACTTTTAAAAAGCAGTTATAAACATGTTATCTAGAAGTAGCTGATATAATTGGAAGTGATTGCTGGAAAATGAAGGGGCAGTGAACCATCACCCCCCTCTTCTTTATTTGTCTTATAGAAAATTATTTAAACTATGTAGGTGAATTATTTTGATAAAAATAAAAAATTCAGATATTAAATGGCACCGGATAACCTCCTTCTCTACATTGAGCCATACTTGTCACTAGAATATCTTCAGGCCAGGGAACCCTCTCTCTGGACAGGCCTTCTCCTTTCTCCGTGTTCCGTTGCCAGCTCACCTGTCTTCTGAATTGCTGTGTTCTTTATTCATTAGTACAGTGAATCAAATAATGGCCAAGTGTCTTGGAATATTCTGTCTCTTTGTTGTCTAGTCTATTTTGTGGTTACTTTACATTTTAACTTGGACGTTCTTTTTCTATGAGACTTTTAAGTTAGTGGTGCTTACTTTATTGTAGCCTGCAAATATGGAAAACATTTCATTATAATGAAGGCTTCAATGTTGTTGTAGTTAGTTCTGTATTCTAGACTCCAAGTTTCATCAGTTTAGGATTCTTGGTTTTGTTCATAATTTATTTAGTAGCCATCACAGTTTATGCATGCAGTAGTTTCTCAGATATTTCATTGATATTATATTTATTTCTCATTGAGAAGGAGTTTATATAGTGTTTAAGAGTATGGCTTTTGAGTTTGACAAACCTGGATTTCAATCCCATCTCTACCACTTACTAGCCATGTTACTCAACCTCTTTTGTGAATCCATTTCCTCATCTGTGTAATGGGAATGGGAATTGTTCCCATGGAGTGGGGATTGTTGTGCAGATTAAATGAAATAAACCATATAAAGTGCTCTACACTTAGTAAATGCCTTGTAAATATCTTGACTATATTATTTCTACCTTAATTTTGAGTGATGTCATTGCCATTGCTAGCCTTTCAAAAATCCAATATGATTATGAAGTAAAATTTTTTTCCTGTTCATAAGGATTCAACAAGTGTAAATTACTCTTGAGTATTTCTTCAATTCTATCCTTGTAGTCTATATCTGTACCTAGCTCTTTCTCAAGTATTATCACTCTTTGCTTCCAGTTAACACCTAAAGACTCTCTACTTTACAAAAGACTATTTCTTATGATCATCTTGCTATACATTCCAATCACCAAATGAATTATTAATTTTATATTAAAAGTAATATTTGGCACTAATAAAGTCAGTACCACTTTTCCCCCTGAAATCTCTAGTAATATTATTACACTATAAATCACATTAAAACTCACATAGTTTTAAAGCAAAAATTTTATTTCTAAGGAGATAGAAATATTTGTTTTAAAGAATATTTATTGTAAACTTCCAGTACAGTGGGAAAATGTTTATGTTCTTCACAATACATTTCCTCATGAAGTAGTTGGGCCGCACTAAAAGAGAATAGTGATAAGATAATTTTTGTGACTTGCTTTTTCTGAAAGGATGAACAACCCTTTCAAAACTGGGATGTCCTCAAAGGTAGGGGTCTGTTTTAGTAAGCTTTGTGTTGCTGTGTGACATAGGTACAATTAGATGAGGAAAAGTTTATTTTGGCTCATGGTTTTAGAGGTTTAGTCCATAGCCAGCTGACTCTATTAACTCCTGGCCTGAGGTGAGGCAGAACATCATGGTGGAAGGACTTGAAGGAAGAAGGCAACTCAGAACATGGCAACCAGGAAGCAGAAAGGGAGAGAGAGAGAAAGACAAAGAGTTGTGCTCACTAGGGACACAATATAAACCCAAAGGCACTCTCCCAGTGACCTACTTCTTCCAGCTGCAACCTGCTTGCCTACAGTTACTGCCCAGTTAATCCCAGATCAATGAATTAATCCACTGATTAGGTTATACCTATCATCTGATAATTTTGCCTCTGAAAATTCTTGCATTGTTGTTGCCGCCTGCAGCAACAATACCGCGGGAAATAATTCCGAGGCAAACTGGGAATAAGTAGGTTCTTCATTCTTGCTTTCTTCTACTAACTTCTCTCTCCAACTCCAACAACCTCTCCAACTCCAACTCCCACCAACCCTATCGCCAGCCCTACCTGGTTAAATACTCTTCACCTTAACAAGTATACACGTGTCACAAGCTCAGCTTTTACAGGTGCGTCACACAGTGTTCACGGACACAGAAAGATTCTTAGTTGATTATATTAAGGTCAGGAGAAAACAATTAAACGCCTCCTCTTTGGCTCTCAGCCAGCCTCCATCTTAGCTACCTCCTCATTAAGGCTCTTACACATTGTGTCACACATGAGCTTTTGGGGGACATATCCTATCTAAGCCATAACAAGATCTTTGTTCTATTCATTTCATTGTTCATTATCTGGTATATAGTCAGATTTTAACTATCGACTGAATGACTATAGACATGAATGAATTAAATATATTGTTGTTTTATTGTGTCTTTTTTTTTTTTTTTTGTACCAGGGATTGGGCCACATCCCCAGCCTTTTTTTTTTTTTTTTTTTTTTGTATTTTATTTAGAGACAGGGTCTTATTGAGTTGCTAAGTGCCTCACCATTGCTGAGGATGGCTTTGAACTCGGTATCCTCCTGCCTCAGCCTCCCAAGTGCTGGGATTACAGGTGTGTGCCCCACACCCAGCTATATCTTTTTATTTTGAAATCATTTCAAACTTAAAGAAGTTATAAGTGCAAGCAAATTTCATATACTGTTTATCCAGATATGTGTGTTTTTCTGAATCATTTGACAACAAGTTGTTGACATTGTACTTTACTTCTTTAATCTGGAACAGTTCTTTCTGTAGTCTTTTTCTTTGTTGATGTTAACATTTTTTTTTTTTTTTTTTTTTTTAAGAACTCAGGTCAGTTATTTTGAAGAATATCCCTCGATTTGAGTTTGCATAAGGTGCCCTCTTCATTAGCTTGAGCTTTTGCAGTGAGGGAAGAAAAGCCTGTATCAGTTTGTACAAGTGTTAATGATCTACCAGTTGGTTAAGTTGTATTCACCAGGTTTCCCATCGTGAAATTACTGTTTATCTCTTTGTAATTAATGTGTAATTTGTAGAGAGATATTTTGAAACTGTAAATATCTTTTCCTCATCAAACTTTCATCTATTAGTTTTGGTGGTCATCCTTCCATCCTTTCATATTTATTAGTTGGCATTCTGCTAGGAGGAAAATGTTCCCTTTCTTTTTATTTTTATTTTATTTGTTGGTTTGAACTCATAGATTCATATTTTATTCAATGAATTATATTCCATTAGTGTCATTAATTATTTTGGTGTTTAAATTATTCCAGATTTAGTCAGTGGGAGTCCCTCAATTTGCCTCTGTCCTTTTGGTATATTTTTACCATTCTTTGAGAATATCTTAACATTTTTTGGTATAACAATAAGATCTAGGTTCTTTTTGTACTTCTCGGCCCCAGACCTGGACTCAACCTTTTTCTAAAGTGCCCTAGTTTCTTTTAATGGAGAAAGGTATTTTAAAATCAAGATCTGAGTGCTTGTAATGTCATTGTAATAATATATCATTGGTTGTAATCCCTCTCAGATCTCAGATTTTTCAGGAACCAAGCTAAGAAATATAGGTATGTATGTCTATATTTATATCTTTGTCTAAATTAAAGTTCTGTATCTAAATTAAAGGTATTGATTATTTCAGTTCTGATCCAGCACTCGAATATTTGTTCTAGTTTCTATCCATATTTATATCTCCCATCTCCCATGGTGAAAAACTTGGCTCTATAGCATTGTTTTTTTTTTTTTTTTTTTTTTTTTTTTTTTTTTTTTTTTTTTTCCCTAGTATCTTGTACAAGCTTTGGCAGTAAATGATAAATATATGTGTTTTTAAGCATTTGAGTGAATGGGTGAGTGAATAAATAGTTATGGTGTTTGTATTCTCACTGCATGACCAATGCTTGGCTTGAGGTAGATATGAAAGGAAACTTGGTTAAACAAATATAGTTTCCTTCTTGCCAGTTTCTTAATTTTCACTTGAACCTTATGAGGTATAAATGCTCTTGCTTTTTTCATTTAAAGCATGAATATTATAAATTAATCAATTAATATGAACAATTTAGTTTTTTTCCAATAAGAAAAAGTCATAAATAAAAGTAAAATTGCTCTATAAGGAAAATAGTTCCTTTGTTTTAGCTTAAAAAATCTTGACACGGGTGGCACTATTGAAAAGATTTCAGCATTTCTAATTACAAAAATTGTAGCTTGCAGGGTTTGTCTGGCACATTTTTCACATTTGTCAGCTCTAGTGATGTGAAATATGTTCTTCATCTGAATTCTCTTCCTATGCCTCCTGCTGCCAGACAAAAAGAATTTCCACTTCACTGCTGCTTGTTATTGAGCTGCTATAAATAAGAATACTTGAAGGTAACTTATGAACCAATGACTAGAAAATTCTGATAACTTTAAGACTCATTCCCAAATTACATTATTAACTCTGAGTAATCTAGGGGAAAACAGTAGGTTTTCATTCACCTATGCCCTCAAAGTTTATACAATTTAGGATAGCCATTAATGATAATACCTCTTGGAGTTTTTCTTAAATCTTCAGGATTTAACGTCTCTTTTTCTCTCTGATGTAATTAAAACTAACACCTCTGTGCTCATAAACTGTTATTTTGTTTGTAGAAACATGCTTAAAATGACTCTATGCTTTTCTAGTTTTGCTTTTTTCTCTTTACCCAAGTATGTTAAATGTGGCATATACATTGTAATGTCTTGTACAGAATTCATAATGGATAGTTTCTTGTAAACTATGGAAAAATAGCAAAGAGAGTTGGTTTTATATTTGGTAAGGCTTTTTCACAAAATTGATTGGAAATTGATTATTTTTTGTTTCAATAAGTTTTTCTCCAACATGGCTTCTTTAACTCTGTATGGAATACTTATTTAAAGTTTTCATCTCCATACTTATAAGAGGAAGTGGGTTTTTAAAAAATGAATAGAAAAATCAAAACATGTAAAGCACTTGTCTTAAAAGCCTTTCCTGTTTAAATAAAAAGAAAGTAAAATGGCAGTTCATATACAGAGTCTTCTTTTCCTAGATTAAATTTGAGAACAAAGCTCTACTTGTAGACATTTAAAGCTAAAATTCAAAAAATATTGCTTACATATGTGTTTTTGTAGGACAAAATGTTGTTGTAATATCATGGATTCCCTGCTTCCTATTTTGGTTTATCTCTACAAGTAGAATTTTTCTAGCATCAGCCCAGTATACAAACACACCCATGCGCAGGGGAGAGGGATATATACTTGGCATATTTCCAAAAGTGTCTTGGGGCTTTTGGCCAGTTATGGCTTTGTTTTCTCTTTGAATATTCAGTTAGATGCCCCTGCTGGGTTTCATGACAGTGCAGTAATTTCTTAGAGGAGTACAGGCACCTCAGGAATATGACCCAGATGAGGACTGGTAAAAATTACTAGGGGAAGGGAGGAAACTCCAGTGACTCTAGGTCTTTGAGGTTCAGTGTTGACCTCTATGGGTAATGTCTGATTCTCTCTGTTTACCCTTTCCCCTTAAAAAAAAAATAAATAAAATTGGTCTTGGGTTGTGCGTGTGCCGCCAGAGTTCGATCCTCAGCACCATGTAAAAAGCATTGTGTATAACTAAAAGCAAATAAATAAATATTAAGAAAAATAAATAAAATAAATAAAAGAAGAGAAAAAAGAAAGATGAATGTAGGGAGGGGCAAGCAGAGAACACTGAAGTACTCTTCCTCCAGTTGTTCTTTTGTTTGGAGCAAGTGCCATTTTCTTCCCTTCTTTCCCTTCATCTTTACCCTCATCCTTTTCTGTGCCTTCCTTTATTTTTGCTCCTTTCTTTTATAGGAAAATTGAGCCTTAGAAACATGACCAGTACTTGGAATCCTTGGGATAATTTCACATCTCATTCCTTTTTACGTGCATTTAAGATGAACATTAGGCAAATTAAAATGCAGATGTTTTAATATCACTTATGAACTAAAGGTAGTTATGGATATTAAATTACTCATTGCCTTTCCTGTTAGTTTGCTGTTTGACAAACTTCTTTGCCAGTTGAAGTAACAACTGATGTTCTTTTCAGTCTTTAAGAATCTAGCAGAGGCCAGGCTCAGTAGTGCATGCCTATAATTCCAGCCGCTGGGGAGGCTGAAGCAGGAGAATTGCAAGTTCAAAGCCAGCCTCAGCAAAAGTGTGGTGCTCAAAAACTCAGTGAGACCCTATCTCTAAATAAAATACAAAATAAGGGTGGGGATGTAGCTCAGTGGTCGAGTGCCCCTGAATTCAATCACTGCTGGTGTCTTGCCCCCCCCCCCACGCTCCCAAAGAATGCAGCACAACTGATTATTGTGACGCACACTTGTAATCCCTGCTATCCAGTAGGCTGAGGCAGGAGGATTGCAAGTTCTAGGCCAGCCTGGGCAATTTTTCAAGACCTTGACTCAGAATAAAAATAAAAGAGCTGGGGATGTAGCTCAGTGGTAGAGCAACATCTGGGTTTAATTCCTAGTACTGGAGAAAAAATAAAAGAATGAAATATGCAAAAAAATTATATATGAATCTTTTAAAAGACACATAGTAAAATTTAACTAAATTTAGTCCAGTTATGGGGAAGGCCAGTTTGAATTAGAAAACAATCTGAGGTACTGAACCATAGAATTATACATCCTCATGATAGAAGACTAGGGTAGTTATGTTCTTTTTCACAGTTCTATTCCTAGTACCAAGCACAGGGTCTGACTGGCTCATTGTAGATGCTCAGTAAAGATCTGTTAAATGAATTCATGAATCTTTGAAGCTTTTGACTTCTTTATTTTACAGACGAGGAACCTTAATCTAGAGTCTGAATGGTTAAAGCAGAAGTCGAGCCCAAATTACTTTATGGTCATTCATCATTTACTACATTTTTAAAAGAAAATATATTATTTTCAAGATATATAATAATAATTGGAACTAAGCCAAGCATTTAATAACATGATATTTTTAGACAAACTGCTTCAGTGAATTGACCATTATAGTTGTGATTAACATATTCTTTGTCTCTAAATAGCAATCATAATGTTCCTGTGGAGGTAAACAGTTGACTTTCCTGAGTTGTTAAAAATATTTTTTTCTTCTATGTTCTTACTGTTAATCAGTTCATAAACCTTTGTGCAAATTAAACAAAGGTTCTTTTAGGAAGCTTCCCCTCTATGGGCTATCATAAAGTCTGCATTTGTTGAACAATACAGTGTCATTGACTTCATTGTGAAGGGACTTTAGACATTGCATAGCTCCAGTGATTCATGATTTAGAAGAGGAAATGGACCTCCCAGCAGTTAAGTAACTTGTCAGTATCACATCAGTTGTTACTGGCAAAGGTAGAAATAGAGCCTAGGTTTTATGGCTCCCTTTCCAGTGTTTTTTTTTTTTTTTTTTTTTGTGTAAATAATTGACTTATAACTGCCATATGAGAGTCAGTGTCTTGGTGCAGATTTTTCTCGCAATGATATATGTTAAATATAGGGCACTGAGGGGGCAGCCTCATAAACAAAATTGTTAAAACAAGTTTTCTTTTGATCTTCTGTACTGGTTAGACCATGTGCCTGTTGCAGAGAGAATTAGTGAGAGGGGGAGGTAAAGGGAAAGGGGAATCTTATGGTGTCAGAATTGGAGCACATAGTCAGAAAGGATTTGAACCTCTATCAAGGGCAAAAAGAATGATTATGAAGAGAATAAATTATGGTATGTCTGTACTGTGCAATGGTTTTGCAGATAACAAGAACACTAGCTTAGCTCTCATGTCTACTGAGCTGAAGCCATAACCATGCTAGAAAGCCAAGTTTCAGAGTACTATGTATTATCCCATGAAAATTAAAACCTATGTGTGTGTGTGTATACACATATATACACATGTGTGTGTATATACACAATTTATATACACACACATATATATACACACATGTGTTTGTATCTGCATGTGTGTTTATGTATAGCTATATATGTGTTTATAGATATTATGTTTGTATATATTTGAATGTTCCTGGAGGAATCAGGTTAGTCACATAGATTTTCTAACAGAGTGAGATTTGTGGCAGAAATTAACATTTTATTCATTTATCTCTGTATTGTTTAAATTATTAAAATAAGCATCTATTACTTTTGTTATTAAAGATATCTAATATAAGAAAATTAAAACCCACTTCTAGATTTTTATATTTATGACTTGTTTTTGAAAGTGAACATAAAACAGTGATGCCAGTTAATAGAATTTCTGACAGGAGAAAAATACAAGTGATCTGGCTACTGATTCTGCTAATTTTCTTAATGTATTAAAATTCTTCAGCAATAACATGTATATAAAAAGGTCATCATGAAGTTAAATTTTAGAAGTGCTTTCCCTGAAATGAAAGTTTTAGTATGCACATGTTTTTTTTCATCCTATTTTATTTCTAATTTCTTGTACTTAGCAGTGAGCTGGTTAAAGTTAGTACATACACCAGTGAAAGAGGAATATTGTTTCCATGGAAAAACAAGGTTAATAAATTCTCATCTCTTTGATTTAGTTAAGACTTGAATCATTCTTTTGCCTAGAAATGAATTGCTTAGTGTAATTTCACTTTTTATTTAAAAGGGAAAAATACACTCTTTGTATCTTGTGAGTTTTCATAAGTTCTAATGGTCTTGAGTCTTCTGTAACTTCAAATAAGAGTAAATGGTCTTGTAATTTTCCTAAGTTAGGGATGCCTCTGGTACTTAGAGGTTGTTTGCTTGCTTTTAATCATAGGTACTAATAAAATAAAAATATTTTTGGATGTAAATATTTACTGGGAACCTGTTAGTCATAGGTTTCACATAGCACTTACAAAGCTCTTCTTCATATAAAATGAAAACTGGGCAATTTAAAAACTGTGAGAAAATACTGGTAACAATTTGAGTATATTTGGAACAGAGAAAAAATATAAACCCTTTTTCTGGTTGAATTATATGTTATAATCAGATCCTTTTGTAATAAGCTTTTATTTTTTTCATTACAGTAGCAACAAATTAATATTTCTGGTTTGTAACCAAGAGCTGATCCAAACACTGCATTTTAACAAGGGAATTCTTTCATTCTGAACTCAACTCTAAGGAGCTAGTAAAGTTTGCAGAAACCATGAGGATTTTCTACTGTAAAAGTTCCTGATAACTTTAAGATTAGCTGATTAGAGCTACAAAAGGGCAAAACAAATCATGCATGATGAAACAATTTTTAAGAAAAAATAAAGGGATTTTATTTTCCTCTTAATCTTTTCTGTGTTTTAAGATGAGACTATTAGAGTTAATCCTTTATGAAGAATTCTGACCCCCGCTTATATCTACTATTATTATAACCTTGAAGGGAAAATTAAATAATATTCAGGTCAAGTGGAATATTATTATTGCTTTAGTTTCCTAAGTTTGTGGAGTCAGTAAGGAGAGGATAGAAAATTAGAATTCTGGGCTTTTAATGGGATGGAGCTAGTTGGGTATTCAGCTTGGCTGGACCTTATATTCATGAAGGGCCTTAAATTTAAATTTAAAAATATTAAAGTGAAGCAGGGGGCATCACCATACCAGACTTTAAATTATACTATAGAGCAATAGTAACAAAAACAACATGGTATTGGCACCAAAACAGACTGGTGGACCAATGGTACAGAATTGAGGATACAGAGACTAATACATTTAATTACAGCTATCTTATATTAGACAAAGGTGCCAAAAATGTACAGTGGAGAAAGGATAGCCTCTTCAACAAATGGTGCTGGGAAAACTGGAAATCCATATGCAACAAAATGAAATTAAACCTTTATCTCTCACCATGCACAAAACTCAATTCAAAGTGGATCAAAGACCTAGGAATTAGACCAGAGACAATACACCTAATAGAAGAAAAAGTAAGCTCCAATTTCCAACATGTTGGATTAGGCCCCAAGTTCCTTAATAAGAACCCTGTAGCGCAAGAATTACTACCAAGAATTAATGAATGGGATAGATTTAAACTAAAAAGCTTCTTTTCAGCAAAAGAAACAATCAGTGAGGTGAATAGAGAGCCAACTAATTGGGAACAAATATTTAATACATGCACATCAGATAGAGCACTAATCTCTAGAATATATAAAGAACTCAAAAAACTTTACACTAAAAAAACAAATAACCCAATCAATAAATGGGCTAAGGAATTGAGAAGACACCTCTCAGAAGAAGATACACGATTAATCAACAAATACATGAAAAAATGTTCAACATCGCTGGCAATTAGAGAAATGCAAATCAAAACTACTCTAAGATTTCACTTCACTCCAGTCAGAATGGCAGCCATCAAGAACACAAGCAACAATAAATGTTGGAGAGGATGTGGAGAAAAAGGCACACTCATACATTGCTGGTGGGACTGCAAAATGGTGCAACCGTTATGGAAAGCAGTATGGAGATTTCTTGGAAAACTGGGAATGGAACCATCCTATGACCCAGCCATCCCACTCTTGGGTCTATTCCCAAAGGACTTAAAAACAGCATATTACAGTGACACAGCTATCTCAATGTTTGTAGCTGCACAATTCACAATAGCTAGGTTGTGGAATCAACCTAGATGTCCCTCAGTAAATGAGTGGATTAAGAAAATGTGGTATATACGCACAATGGAATTTTACTCAGCAATAAAAGAAAATAAATTAATGGCATTTGCAGGTAAATGGATGAAGTTGGAAGACATAATGCTAAGTGAAGTTAGTCAGTCTCAAAAATCCAAGTACCAAATGTTCTCTCTTATATAAGGAGGCTATTTCAAAGTATTGTTGGATGGGGTACATAGGAGGATTAGAGGAACACTAGAATGGTCAAGGGAAGGGAGGGTAAGGGAGGGAGCAAGAGGGGAGGGAGGGGGGGAAAAAAAGGTGGTTGAATGAGACGGATATCATTTTCCTTAATGCGTGATTGAAGACCTAAATTGTACGAATATACTTTGTATACAATCAGTTGTATGTAAAAAGATACTAAATATATGCACTATGAGTTGTACATATTAAAAATTATAAAAATAAAAAAATTAAAAAAAAAATTTTAAAAATATTATTGGGGCTGGGGTTGTGGCTCAGCGGTAGAGCACTCGCCTAGCACCTGCAAAGCCCAGGTTCGATCCTCAGCACCATGTAAAAATAAACACATTGTGTACAACTAAAGAAAATAAATAAACATATAAAAACATCATACCCAATGTTATTTGTATACACTGTTATATGTTTTCTGCATATGTTCTAAAGAAACTAAACTTTAAGAGTTACTATAAATTATTTTAACTCCTCCTTTTTCCCTGTTGCCCCACTCAATATACTGAGAGCTTAAAAAGATTGAAAGTAGCCAGTGCCTTTCTTGATCTCTGAGAGGGACAAAGAGTATTTTAAGTAGAAATTGCATCAGAGAATATTTATTAGATATCTGTTATGAATTAAGTTCTTGACTCTTGCTAAATACATACATGACTATGTAAAGTTTTCCTGGGAGAAAAATAAATACATGAAAACAGCCAGGAAAGTTCTGAAAAGGAGAGTTACTAAGGGAAATTTGATGTATCAGATGGCAAAACTGGGCATTAATAATATCTACCTCATGGAGCTGTCATGAAGATTAAAAGGTATTCAAGTTCTTAGGACATTAGTGTTTGACACAGAACATTTAATAACATTTTAATTGCTATTCTTACTTCCCTGGTTTAGACATTCCATTTATTTCTTGAATATTATTTGTGCATATGGAGGTCTTTTCATCATGGTGCTAGAAGAAGAGAAGCTTCTGGAGTATAGGCTAGGGATTCTCTTCAATCTTTAATACGCAGGCCAAAATGAAGGCTGTGCACCAGTACTTTGGTGAGCAGTTGTGCATCACCTAAACACATATCCTTCTTTCCAACAGTTATCTACTTAGTGAAATATATGGGAATAATTCTCACCTATGTATAAGAAGACATGCATCAAAAGGTTTACTGTGCACTGTCTGTAATTGGAAAATATAAAAACTGGCTAAATGTGCATTCAAAAAGTATACGTTAATCTTAGCATCTTTATATTGTGGAACAAAAACTGGCAGTTATAAAGGATGAAGTAGAACCTGTCTCAAAAAGTGTTGAGCAAAAAAAGGTAGTTGCGGGATGATAGATAGGATCTGCGGTATTTATGTAAAGTTAGTGACACCCTGTTTCAAAATAAAAAGGGGTGGGGATATGGCTCAGTGGTTAAGTGCCCCTGGTTCAATACCTGTTACAAAAAAAACAAACAACAAAAACAAACCCCCTCAACCCAATCAACCAACCAATGAACCAACCAACCAGCCAGCCAACCAACCAAAAACCAGTATGTGCATTGTTTATGGATACATATCTAATAATAGTATAAGACATGCATGAGAAGGAAAATTTTAAATCTGGGGTAGTGGTTACCTCCTTGGAAGGAAGAAAGAATTAGATCCCAGAATGTTCCATAGGGGTCTGTGTTCTACTTGTGATGTTTTTTTTTTTTTTTAATATTTATTTATTTACTTTAGTTGTACACAATGCAATGCGCTTATGTTTATGTGGTGTTGAGGATTGAACCCGGGCTGCGCACGTGCAAGGCGAGTGCTCTGCTGCTGAGCCACAACCCCAGCCCTACTTGTGATGTTTTGTTTAAAAAAATAAATAATAAAGCCAAATGTTAAGATGTTTTTCCAAGTTGGGAGGCAGATTCATGGATATTCATTATATTAGTTTCTTTATCTCTCTTATGTTTGAAATACAGCACACAAATTAAGATAGATATGTGAACATATTGTTAAAACATAAAGTAGAGATTACTTCAAATGATTTTATAGTGCTTGGAATGCAGAAGTATCAAGCACTGAGGATAAAATGTGAGCCAATAGGTGTTGTCCCTGCCCTTACCTAACTTCAATGGGGTAGACAGATGATCATCTGTAAGCACCCAAAATGTAAATTGGTGTATGTGACCAGTGTCCTGAGGGCCAAGTACAAGATATTCTGAATTTTCTAATAGGGAATTGGAGCTGGTTGGGAAGGTCTTGAAAAGCTTCCCTGAAAAGCCTTAAGGATGAGCTTTAAAGGAAAAGAGCAGGGTCTTACTGAAGAAGGGAGGGTAGAGTGGTCCAACCTAAGGAAACAGCACTGAGATGTTGTAGGAGAGAACATAGCCAATAGAAGGATCTGAGAGGCCACCAGTGGAATGGATGGAGAGCTTCTGGGGGAGAATAAAGATGCTGGATAAGGCTGGAGAAGGAGGTATGAGCCAGATCCTACAGAACTCTAGACCTGGTGAGGGAGTTTGGGGTAAATGAGAAGAACAGTTGGAAACAACTGACTAGTAAGCTAGAGTTCCTTAAAATCAGGGTAAACAGAAGAAATTGTTGAAGGACAGTTGAGATAGTCATGGAGTCCTAGAAAATGATATGGTGAACTGACTTGGAGCAATCAAAGCTGGTATTGATGACTCTGTGTGTGTGGTACTGGGGATTGAATCCAGGGCCTTGTGCATGTGAGGCAAGCACTGTACCAACTGAGCTATATCCTCAGCTTGTATTGATGACTAAGCTGCATCAGTGGTTGGGCACCATTCCTTTTTTTTTTTTTTTTTTTTTTTTTGATACCAGGGATTGAACTCAGGGGCACTCGACCACTGAGCCACATCCATCCCCAGCCCTTTTTTTGTATTTTATTATTTAGAGACAGGGTCTCACTGAGTTGCTTAGTGCCTCACCATTGCTGAGGCTGCCTTTGAACTTGTGATCTTCCTGCCTCAGCCTCCCGAGCTGCTGGGATTACAGGCATGTACCACCACGCCTAGCATTTAAAAAAAAATTCAACGCATCTTTATTGGACACAGAATTAGTTATTTCCATAATAAATGACTTCCATAATGGTTTAACTGGGGAAAGATCTGCTTTAGAGCTTACTTAGGGTAGCAGAATTGAGTTCCTGCTAGCCTGTTTGGGCTGAGGGCTCAGTCTCTTGATGGTTGTTATTCTGAAGCTGCTCTTAGTTCCTCACTCTCCACAGGTTAGGACACAACAGCTTATTTCATCATAGGAAGCAAGTGAGTAGAAAGAGGGGAAAATGGGGATGGGGAGGAATCAGTGTTTCCATCAGCTTGGGCTGCTACAATAAACATACCATGAACTGGGAGAGTTAAATAAAAATATTAATCACATTGCTAGAGGCTAGAAGTCTGAGATCAGGATATTGGCATGATTGAGTTCTTGGTTGAGGGTCCTGTTCCTGGTTTCAGACAGCCATCTTCTTGTTGTATCCATACATTGTAGAGAACAAAGAAAGGAGGAAGCAAACTCACTGATGTGTTTCATAAGGGCACTAATTCCATTCATGAGCACTCCATCCTTACAACCTAGCTACCTTCCAATGGACTCCCCTCCTCATACCATCACATTGGGGGTTAGGATTCCAACATATAAATATTAGAAGGGGGCATAAAAATTCTGTCCATAACAACCAGCAAGAGGGACATTACATTCTTTTATAATCTAATCACAGCAGTGATGAAGGAGCCCCAATTAGGAAGGGTTATTGCGGCTAGCTGGAAGCCATAAGTTCCACCTGATATGTATGTGACGCACTTGTAAATGCACTTGAGGCACCCGCAAAGCTAAAGGTATATAACCGGGTGAAAGCGGTCGGAGTTAGGAGAACGGAGAATTCATTCAGTCAGTCGTGCAGTCGCTCGGTCGGTCAGAAGAAGAGTTCGGGTCGGAGAAGAAAAGAATCAGAGCGGCCAGAACGTAGGCAGAGCGGTTACAGAAGAGAAACCAGATAGAAGAAGTAATGGCTGGTCAGAGTTAGGCCGAGGCTCCTGAGGAAGAAAGAAGAAAGAAGAAAGAAGCTCTAAAAAATAATCTTTCTCTAAGCTAAGCTCTCTCTTTCTTTCTCTCTCTCACAAGAAGAAAAGCTCTCTCTGATCTTTCTCTCTAAAAATCTTTCTTTCCCTCTCTAAGCTCTAAGAAAGTAGAAGTAAAAGTAGTAATAGCTTTACTTTGCCTCCGAGTTTTTCTCCTGCGGCGGTTTGTGGCTGGCCATGACAGGCAGCTTACACAGTGACCCTTCCTCACTTTTGCTATAAACTGTTCTTTAGAAGTAAACCACTATTTCTAGCCTATATTCAAAGGGAGGTATTACATAAGCATATGAATCCAGGAGTGGGAATCACTGGGAGCCATTTATCATGGGGACTAGGTACTGGGCATGGTTCCTCTTGCCATTAAGGAACACCCAGCTTATTAAGGGAGATATGGATACAAATTGCAGTACTTTGAAAAGTAAGATAATAGAATAGCATTCAAGTGCATTGATTAGGAAGATGCTTGGCTGCAGGTTACAGCAAACATAATCATTATGGTTTAAAGCCATAGGATTTTAGTTTTCTCATATACTATGAAATTTAGAGGTGAGCTATTACTGCTATTAGTTCAGTGACCCTCGGCAGGAGGATCAGGATCATTGTATCTCTCTTGGTCTTTAACTTGTGCTGTCACAACTCTTGTGGCTCCATGATGACTCCTGTATCTCCAGACAATCATGTCTTATTTAAAGGCAAAAGAAAAGGATAGGGACATCACTATTTTTAAACCAGTGATCCATCCCCTAAAGTTGAATAGGGGTTTATCTTCCTAAAATTAGAGATACTACCTACCTGTTGAGTCAAGTTGGATTTTATTACCAAGGAAAAAGAAAGATTGTTGGGGAGTCCTGGATGTCTTAGGAACTGTGACAAGCAGAATAAGTATCAAAGATGTTGACGTCCAAATCCCCAGAACCAGTGAATATGCTACCTTCTGTGGCATACAGTCTTTGGAGCTGTCATCAAATTAAGGATCTGAAGCTGGGGAGATTGTTCTGTATTATCAAGGTGGGCCAGTGTGAAAACAAAGGTCCTATTAAATAAAAGAGGGAGGCAGGAGAAGCAGAGTCAAGGAAGGAGATGTGGAGAAGCAGAAGTTGGGGTTGATGGAGTTGCTGGCTTTGAAGAAAAAAGGGACCATGAGCCACGGAATGCAGGAAGCCTACAGAACCAGGAGCAGTTGAGGAAACAGATCTTTCCCTGAAACAGATCTTTCCCTTGAGCCACCAGAGGGCATACAACCTGCCAACATCTTGATTTTAGTCAGTGATACACATGTTGAATTTTTCCCCTTCAGAAATATAAGATAATAAATTTGTGTTGTTTTAAGCCAATATGTCTGTGGTAGTTTGTTACAGTAACGATGGAAAAACTAATACAAGCTAGGAAGATGGAACTCCAACTTGGCTCCTTTCTCTTCTCTATTGGCATCCTGATCTTACTTTCACTGGAGCATTAGCACATCCCTCTCACTAGATCACCCTGTCTTTGAGGGCAAAAATGGTCTTCTTTCTTCTTAAATTTAAATTAAAATTTGACAATTACATACAAACATAAAAATTATGCATGTTATTGGGCCATGTGATGTTTTACATATGTGTACACTGTATAATGTTCAAATTATGTTAAACATATCTGTTCCCTGAAACATCCATCACTTCTTTATGGTGATAACTTTTTAATTTTTATTAGAGCATATAATTATACATGCAAGGAATTTGATTTCAATTCCCATCCTGCCCTCTTCTCCCTTCCCCTATTCTCCTCCTCTACTGATCTTCCTTTTATTCCTTTATTTATTTATTTTTGATTCTACATATATATAATGGGGGTACCATTCCCTTTTGCCAATAACTGCTCAAACGTTATCTTCTTTAAATATATTATGAGATCCTACTGTGATGCAGATTCTGTTTATAACTCTCAAATAAAGTTAAAGTCTGAAATAAATAGCAATCCACTAACAAGGAGTTTAACAGTAATCTAAGTAGATTCCTTTATATACAACTACCGTTACTAAGATGACCAATGATATTCCTACTCCCCCCATAGAAGTGCTTGATAATCAACATTAGTGTTTTCTAGTCATTAATGGATTAGTGATTGTTCAGAGTCCAGTGCTTCATACTCAGTGTTCTCTGGTGATGATCAGTACCATTTCTTTTAGTAGTTGGAGTTGTTGGTGTCGTACTTCTCACTCTGTGTACTCCCTTTCTCTCCTCACCCCTTTGGTGGAGCTGTGCCCCTTGGTTTCTGAGGCATTTTACATGTCTCCTCTAGGAATAAAGGAGCAACCAGAAGTTGAATGAGAGAATGTGGACTGAGCTTTAAAAATGATTAAAAAAAAAAAAAAAAAAGAAAAAAACCCAATTCTTCGCTGATCAGATTTAGGGAGTGTTAAGAAACTAATTGATTATTCTGAAAATTGGCAAATAAAAGCAAATGACTCAAATACAGATAAAAATGAGGAAATAAAAACATTTTTTAATGGCTGCATAAAGTTCTCTTAAATGATGGACTTTAGTTTATATAACCAGTTCCCTATGGATGGATACTTTGCTTCTATTTCCTCATTTTTGCTAGATAAAATAGCTGCAACAAATATCCTTGTATATGCCGCTTTGATGAATTTTTAGGTTTACTCATAGAATAAAGTCCTGGGCGGTGGGATTTCTGGATTAAAGGATTTTGAAGGTATATTTAAAAGAATACTAATAGATTACTGGTTGTCCTCTATAAAGGCTGCACTAGTTATTTTTTTCTCTATCTCAAGTGTAATTGTACATTTCTCCACACCTCTGTCAGCATCAGGTATCAGTTAGTTTAAATTGATTAATAAAAGGTCCATTTCTAGTGTTTTGATTTGAATCTACCTTCATTATAAGTAAGTGAATTTGAGTTTTTTTAAATTAGTTTTGCAGATTATTTCTTTATATTTTCTTGGCCATTGCTTTTTTTGTTATTCATTACTAATCAATAGTCCTTTGGTTTAATACTTAGGTTGGTTCCAAGCTGCTCAGCTGCTTCCTTTATGCACACAGACATTTGGCTTTAGAAGGAGGCAGTGGGTGTGATTGAAGGGTCTTCAGGGAACAGCTCTGCTCTGTGATTAGATTTCAGGTGAATCATGATGCTCTTCAGCATAGATGCCTTTGTGAAAGGTAGGGGTTGATCAACTCTAGTGTTTGGATAAAGCATTTTTATAAACACAAGATATTATAGAAATGGAAGTATAGCATGCTGTATGTTGTTTAAATTTACTCTGAGAACAAAACCTTCAGATGTTCTTATTAATTCTGAAAAAGAACTTTAGGGAAGTATCTGTAATCTTACAAATTAATTTGAGGAAAACTGAGGTCTACTCGTTAGTATTAATAGCATAAGTTTATGTATAAAGAGATTAAGTATAAATACTGTTTTGAGGGGTATAAAGCCAGTATTTTAATTAATGTATGTTTATTTAGTAGCATTCCCCCTCGCCCCCACTTTTGAGTAAAGAGTTTGCATTGTAATAAATTAGGGGTCTAGCAGCTTTACCTTGTACTGAAACTGGCCTTCTCAGGGAAGGATTTTTGAAGATTATTAGATTTTATTTATTTTTATTTTTTTTTGGAGTAACCACTCAGAAAACTGTTTAGTAGTGCCTGATAAAATCCAAACACAGTGTACTCAGAGCTAGCAGTGAAACACTTAAATCTAGCAAGAGTCATATATGAAAATATTCACAGCGATGTCATTCACAATAGCTCCAAACTGGGACAGACTGAATATGCACCGTGCGTAGATGGAGTCGATGAATGTGGTGACTCAGACAGTGAAGTAGCGCGCCACAGTGGGAAGGAACAAACTACCACTAAACAGAAAGCGATGATGCTCACAGACAGAATAAAGAGCTAGAAAAGCCAGAAAGAAGGAAAGACACCGTGCTGTACATGTCTCTGGGCCTGTGTCACAAGAGGCAGACCAAGTCATGGTGACAGATGTCAAACTGGACCTTCACTTGGGGAACACGGACTAGGAGAAGACCCAGGGGCGCGTCCACCATACTGGGAATGTCTGCATCCTGATCCAGGGGACTGTCCCTGGGAGCCTGGGCACAGGGGTGGGTGGGGGGGGGGGGAGACAGCCAGCTTGCAGAGGCTCTTCTGTGAGTGGGACAGACCCTCGCATGGTGTCCACTACACCAAGAGGACAGAGGCCAGCTGCAGAGTGGTATTGGAATCTGCCTCTTTCCACCTGTGAGCTGTCTTGCATGGTGAAGCGAAGCCAGGTGGCCGTCCCACAAGGCCCTGGCCCTGCTCCACTCTCCTCACTGCAGACAATGCCCTCTGAGCCGCAGCCAGCAGCCCGCACAGCTGTGGCCAGCACAGGAAGGATCCCGACCCAGGAGGCTGCCCTTAGGTGCCCTTTATGCCAACAAGACTCAGGCTCTGTGGGTCCAGCCTCCCCTGTGTGCATTAGGACCTCCATTTAAAGACCCCGTCAGCCGGGAGGCTCTGTCAGGTGTGACCACCATCTCTGTCAACAAGAGGTGCTGAGGGCTGAGGAGAGCCGTTTCTTGGTGGACTAAGACCTGGCTAGCCGTGGTGGTCACTGTCTGGCTTCAAGGCTGTGGCCTGACACAGCACCGGTCACCACTGTCTAATTCCAGAATATTCCCGCACCATTTCCCCAAATCCCGTGCCTCAGTCTGCAGTAACTCCCCTTCCCCAACGCCAGCCTGTGGAAGCCATGCCCACCTCTCTCTGTGGTCTGCCTGTTCTGGATGCGTCCTGCAGGGAGTCTCATGGTGTCGCCCTGTGTCTGGCTGCTTTTGTGAGCTTCATGGTTCCGAGGTTCCACATTGGACTGTGTGAATATTCCGCTTAATGATATTGTGCTTATCTGCTATCAATCGTAAACATCTGGCTTATTCCCACTGTCTGGTTTTCATGAATAGTGTTCCTAAGAACCCGACAAACACGTTTTGGACTGTTTAGTTCTAACTCTACTCTCCCTAGAATGACTCTGATGATGGCAACTTTGGTTCAATGTTTCGAGGAATGACCAGCAGCTCCCAAAGCCACCGCATCATGTCATGCTTCCTCCAGGAACACACAAAATTTCCAGTGTCTGTCTTTTGGTGCTGGCCATCTCGGGGAGTGTGGAGTGATAGTGACTGTAGCTTTGATCTGCATTTCCCTAGTGGTCAGTGCTGCTGAGCATCTTGTCACGTGCTTGTTGGCTGTTTGTATATTTTCTTTGTCCATCTGTCTGTTCAGAGCCGTTGGCCACACTAGATCATTTGTCCTTTTTGTTGATGCGTTCCTTGTGCATTCTGCAAGTTCAGGAGATGTGTGCTTTGCAAACACTTCCACCCATCCTCTAGATCCTTTTGCTTTTGTACATGTGCATGCTCCAATTTTGCATTTCAGTGGTGCTGCAACTCTCCGGCCTTGACTGTGTGCTTGTGCAGAGGGTCCAGCAGACCCTTCCCCTGCGGCCTCTTGGTCTTCAGGTTATCCCCGTGCTTGCTGGCCTGCAGCTCGTGGCTGTGTCTTCTTGCGCCACAAGCCCTGGGCTTTTACTTTGTCCCCTTGTAGAATTTCCTGAGGTTTTCCTTCTGAGTCTGGTTAACAACAGTAAGGACACAGGCGACTGACTGGACAGCTCAGATCTTGGAGCACTTGGATGCTGCACCCTGTCTTCTAGGCAGCATGTTCCTGGGGCAGCTCTACTTTCAGGTTGTCCAGCTATTGTCACAGCTGCCTCGTTGGCACCAGGGTCCTGAGCCTTAATCTTCTCCATAGCTGTCCTTGGCCTTTCCCGGAGGGCTCCACGCCGTCACAGAGAGCTGGCCTGGCATGCCTGACCCTGCCTCACTGCCCACAGCTCAGCCTTATCGGGTGGCGTGGATGTTTCTCTCCCAGTGACATTTGGGTTACCAGGGACTCCAGGATGCACTGTCTCTCTCCCCTCCAGCGATGGGAGAAGGAGCTATGAATGCAGACAGATGTACACTCTTGTACAAGACAAGAGTGCATTTGATGCCTCCGAGGCCCCAGAGGGTGAGTTCTGCCACTCACAACTTCACATCAGAGTCGTCAGAACGTGGCCTGTGGGGCAGGTGCTGGACTAGAGAATGTCCTGTCGTGTTACTTTGATTTTGTCCAGCTCCTGGATGTGCGCAGGGAGTGGCCTCAACTTATCTGTAAGTCCTAGGAGCTCACTCTGTGGGGCAGCCTTGTTCACAGTCAGAAGTCATGTCCTGTTTTTCTGTAGGCCACAGGTCCTCTGTTGTGATGGAGGGCCTGGGAGCTATAGGCCATGTGTATGTCTTCTTTTGAGAAATGTCTGCTCAGGTCTTTTGCCTGTGTCAAACGGAATGGCTCTGTCTTTGACTCCTGGATCTGTCACCATCTATGTGGCTCTGGAACAATGCACTGACGCTTTCTGGTCCAGTTTTTTAAAAGTCCAGCACGCATCTAGAATCTACCGGGCCTTGCACAGACTCCGCGCCCGCGGATCCCGGCACCTTGGCCTTGTAAGTTAGGAGCGTCCCCTCCCGGTGCTGGCCACAGCTTCCCCGGGACAGCCAGGCTGATGGTCCTGTGCTGATCGCCTTTTCCGGTGACCCCGGAGCTGCATCCGCTTGGGGAGGCCCCCCTGGCGTTCCACTCGAGCCCTCAGGGTCTCAGCCCTCTTATCTCTGGAAGTTGCCAGGCCAGGAGGAAATTTCCCACACTGATTATTAGATTTTAAATCATACTTGTTAGTATAACATTTGCTTTAAAAACAGTTCTTTAATATCTTAAGTAACAGTCCATTCACTGGCAGTAAGATGCTGGCTTAGCTGTTTAAGGCCTCAGTGAAATATTTTTACATTTCCATTTTTGTTGCCACATAAATGTTGAGTTGATTTAAACCTAAATAAGCTCATATGATGTCTGTTTATCACACTTGAATGCTGTAATGTGAAAGAGATGGTAAAGGTGAGATGGGTGATATAAGTTCTGTTTGTATTTTTAGTGACCTTATGTGATGTCATGAATGACTGGTAAACTTTGTAAATTATATTAAGAATTCGTATATCGTGGAATTTTCAATTTGAATTAAATATAGTTGTTTACATCTATCTTTGTGAATGATGAAGAATATATTCAAGTTTAAAATCTTCTTTTTGATATGGGTTCTATGTTGCTCAGGCTGGCATCCAACTCCTGGGCTCAAGTAATCCTACCTCAGTCTCCAGAGAGGCTAGAACCACTATACCTGGCTAAAATAAGTTTTTATGACACTTTAAACTTAAAGGCAAAAAACAATGAAAAGCCAGCTAGTAACAATTAGTTGCATGAAAAAAATGAATCTATAAGAGAAAGACCAAAATCTTTTTTTTTTTTTTTTTTTTTTTTTTTTTAATATTTTTAGCCAGATATGGTGGTACTTGCCTGTAATCCCATTGGCTTGGGAGGCTGAGACAGGAGGATTGCGATTTCAAAGCCAGCCTCAGCAACAGCAAGATGCTAAGCAACTCAGTGAGACCCTATCTTTGAATAATATACAAAATAGGGCTGGGAATGTAGCTCAGTGGTCAAGTACCCCTGAGTTCAATCCCTGGCGCGCGCGCGTGTACACACACACTATAATATATATATATATATATATATATATGTATATATATGTATATATACACACACACACATATATATAAATTATATATATAATTTCTAGATAGACAGAATACCTTTTTAAAAATTTTTATGTGGTGCTGATGATCGAACCGAGAGCCTCAGATGTGTTAGGCAAGCACTCTACCACTAAGCTACAACCCCAGTCCCAAGACCAAAGTCTTAATAAACAAAAATTCAATTCAGAGATGAAAACATACACATTACTAGTACATATAAAAAAGGATTTAATTTTCCTAATAACAAAAGAAACATAAGTTTAAAATAAGATAGTTTTTAAATTAAAATATATTTATCAAAAAAAATATGTAACAGTGTGTTGTTGAATATTTGTTGAAATGCACAATCATACATTGCTATGGAATATAGATGAGTATAACATTCAAGAAAGCAATTTTGTAATATATGTCAATATATTATATAAGAGTCTTAAGGAAATAATAACATGCCAAAACAGTCATGTAATAAGTTATTATCCTTTATGGTAGTTCATGATTGAGGTACTTTAAAAAAATCAGAAGAAACTTAAAAGTTCAATCATAGAAACATGTTTAAATATATTTTGAGCTCTCTGAATGATGTGGTCTTATACAACCACTACCGTGTATATTTATGAAGTTTAAGTTAACTTGAGAGAATAATTGTTATGATATAGAGTGGGGAAAAAGCAGGGTGCACAATCTCATATTTTGTAAAGAGAAACAGACACAGGTATATGAAAAAGACTGGAAATATATAACCCAAGATAGTAAAAGGGTGTTTGGGCTTCAGGATCATAGATAATTGTTACTTCACTTTTAGTGCTTTCTTGTGCGACCCATTTTTCTTCAGTTTGCGTGCACTAGTTTTGTAGTCAGAAAGTTAGTGAACATTATTTACTTAAAATCACTTCAACAATGACCTTTCAATGCGAGGCAGTGCAGTCTGCTCATGTCTTTGTAGCAGGTTCCTTTACTGTGGGAAAGCTGTTTATCACAGGGAAGAACTTAGGATTTTTAGAGGGCAACAATTATTCTTTTTAATTGAACTACTCAAGAATAAAGATGGTTTCATACAAAGTGTGGAGAGGGTCTACATGGAACTTGGTTGATAATCATCCTAAAGTAAAATGTTTGGAAGAGTTTTAGAAAAATGTTCTATATATAGGAAAATTGGTTTTACTTGTTTGACTTTGAGACAACTTTCAGGCCTACTATTTATCACAAGAATAGAACTTGTCCATATCTTTTAGGGTTGTCGATAAGGTACTATTTCAGTTGCTCACCTTAATGGATTTTTCAGACAAGTGTTTATTTTGTCTTCCTTCCTGCAGTTCTCTTTACAGTGTCAAGCCAAGAGCCATGCTTGCTGCATCATAATGGATTTATTGGCAGAAAACTTATTGGGATTAGGCATAGTTTGAGATTGTAAAATTAGTAACACAATATTTTCAGTTGTTATGGTTTCTCAAGGTTTTACAAATTATTTATACCTTTAGTTTTGATTTAAAAGAAAAGTATTACCTTAATCTTTATTCTAGATTTTGGAGGAGACATAAAATATATTCCTATTTAAAAAAAATAGAGTGGAAGAAATTATTGAGTTAATACCTTCATATATAGTTCTGTGTATGACTGTGTTTATGCATCCAAATATGTACACATAACTTAAGACTACTGTATTGAATCAAAACATTTTAAAGGTGGTTAACTTGACTGAACTAAAGGGGAAATTTGAGATGAGGAGGATTAGGATTTTAACAATTAACATTTAGAAAAATAGCCAATTATTTTCTGTAGAATTTTGACAAATCTTTTTTTAAAAATATTTTTAGTTGTAGATAGACACAATACCTTTATTTTATTTATTTAAATTTTTATTTGGTGCTGAGGATCAAACCCAGTGCCTCACCTGTGCTAGGCAAGTGCTCCACCACTGAGCTACAACCCCAGCCCCAGAATTTTGACAGATCTTTAAAGAAGATCTTTAACTTCATGAACGTACAAGGAATTACCTCAAATGGCCATAAAGACTTTTCACGTTTTAATTTTTTTCATTATGTCTATTTACTATATGTATTTATGTTGTAAGATAGTTAAGAATAAAATAAATATACATTACAAAGAATACTAACTTATTTTTCACTAATTTTTGTCTCATCTTTAAGAGTCAGTTTCTTAATTTAATTCCTTCCAGAAGGCGTGAGAATTTTGCTTTACTACTAGGGCTATCCCAATCATCTGCACTACAAAGGACTGGTCTCTCTTTCTGTTTTAGTAATCTGGGAATGGCAAATATTTAGAAGAACTCCAGTACAATGGGAGAAGGAAAAGGAAATTAAAGTTTGATGGGTTCTTCTCTTGTCTGCATTAAATTTAAAAGTATCTTTGTCTAGGGAGGAAAGAAGAAATATTGAAAATATGCAGGTCAAGTTAAAGGGACTAAATTGTTCTCATTATAGTTTTGTGAACGAATACAGAAGAATATTTTCTGTGTTTCTTTGTTCCAATTTAAAACTTGTTATTATATATGTTTTAGGCCATTTCCCCTTTCTCTGGCTTTGTTTTCCATGGAATTTGGTGGAACAAAGAAAGTATTTTACAATGAAGTTATATAAATTTCTTATTTTCTTATGATAGCCTACTGGAAAAAGTGGTGATAATTAAGAATATATTAAACATCAGCATAGTACATCTGTATAAATGTTTAGAAATTAATACAACAAAAATAAAAATTAGAGATAAAATAAAAAGAAATTTTTGCAAAAGAATTTTTTCAGAAAGAATTTAAGATCTATCACATGTAAAGACTAGTGAAATATGTAAGTTGGTTTAGACCAGCCTTTACATTACACACACACACACACACACACACACACATATGTGAAGAATCTTATGGGATAGTACTAGTAATTAAAGAAATGCCAGTTAAAATAATTTAGGAGAGTAATTTCATGTCTTTTAAACTATTTCCACAGTTTTCAAAAGACCATACGTTGTTTAGAGATAGACTAGACAAGAGTTACATAAATAGTTACATAAGCATAAACAGGCTCAATTTTGTTAATCACACACATGGTTGTAAATATGTTTGCAGAAGGTCTGTTGGAAACATAGGGCTCTGTAGTATTATCATTCTATACACATAAAACAAGGAAAATTGACAGTGTGCTACATTTACTTACAAGGAGACAAAATGCAAAATACACTTTATGTTTAAAAAATGGAAGTCATTCCGTTCATACTTTATAAGGTAAGAGGGGACTTAGACTGAAAGGAAAGCAACTAGACTGACAGCTCTTTGAAGACAAGGGTTCATCTTGATAGCCTAGTACAGTACCTATCCTGTAGTTGGCTGTCAATAGACAATGACCATATGGATTGCATATTCTCTCCTCTAAACACTACTGATTAGGATCCCCAAACTCTTGCTAAGTGATCACATTTGAATAACTTTGTTGTTTAGAAAACAAATTCCTGGGTGTCTCTGCCCTGGAATTCTTGTTCAATCACCTGGGTCTACAGGCTCTCTCTTTCTCTATTTTTAAAAACTTTTTATTATAAAATAATTTTAAACATTCAGAAAATTTGAGTTTCTCTTAACTCTTCACCCAGTTTTTCTTCATGTTAGCATCTTATGTCACCATAGCAAAGTTTTTAATCAAAGAACCTAACATTATTGTACTATCATTTGATACCTAAACTTTTTTAAATCTTGCCAATTTTCCCAAATTAGAGATAAAAAAAGAAATTTTTGCAAAAGAATTTTGCAAATCCAGGATCCTACAATGCAGTTTTTTTTTTTTTTTTTTTTTGTCTCTTTAGTTTCTTTCAATCTGTAATATTTCCTCATTTCTTTATCTTTCATGACTTTGGCAATTTCACAGAGATTTTATCAGTTAGTGTGTGTGTATGTGTGTGTGTGTGTGTGTGTGTGTGTGTGTGTGTGTGTATAACTAAAGTTTTCTCATGATTAGATTTAGCCAGTGCATATGAAATTATGCATTCTACAGCAGGGATGCTGTACCCTTCTCACTGTACCATATCAAGGGTATATGATATCAGTGTGTCTTATTGGTGATTTTAACTTTGACCACTTGATTAAGATGACCCAGGTTTTACTCTGTAAAGCTACATTTTCCTCTTAATGATTGGTGAATATTTTGTGTGGAGATACTGTGAAATGATGCAGATATCCTGCTTCTCACCAAACTTTTACTCACTGATTTTAGCATTCATTGATGGTTGTTTTGTACAGTAATTACTATGGCATTGGCCTAATGGTGGTTTTTATTTTTTCTATCAGTTTTACATTGAATAATTGGGAAGCTACTAGAATAAAAATTCTCTTTTCCCTCATTTACTTATTTATATCAGTATGGCCTGTATTTATCTTTTTCCATAGGTTTATAATACTTTAGTGTTATTTGTGTATTTTGTTGCTCATATGGTTCTATTTTTGGCCATTGAGAATGCCTTTGAAATGACTTTTGTGCCTCTTCCACTTCTCTCTCTCTCTCTCTCTCTCTCTCTCTCTCTCTCTCGCACTTCCATACTTTGAGGTACCAAAAATAGTCAAGGCTTACATTATATTTTGCCTACATTAGTACTATAGCTCCCAGGAGCCATGATTCTTTTATTGAAGATTAGTATTTAGAAACCAAGATCTGGGTGCTGGATGTGCTCCATGCTATATGGGTGTCATTCCCTATGCTCTTTAAGTGGGCAGAGCTAGGAATTATATATACCAACACACCCACTCACACATATATTTATTTCCATATTTGTGTGTGTGTTTGTATACATATATATATATATATATAAAACATGGTGTGTTCATACCTATGATTCCAGTTCAACAGGACAGGAGGACAGGCTCTGACCTTCCCTCTTTTCTAATCTGTAACTCCTTTCTCCAGCAAAGAGAAATCTGATGCTCATTATCTACAATATATTGACTTACTTATTCACATAAAGCAGTGCTTCTCACCTGGAGGCAGTATTATACCCCAGGGGACATTTGCTAATGACTGGAAACAATTTTGGTTGTCTCGATTGGGAGAGGGCTAATGGCATCTAGGAATAGGGAGCAGGAATGCTCCTAAACACCCTACCAATGCACAGGACATCCCTTAAAACAACAAATTATATGGTCCAAAATGCTAGTCGTGCCAAGGTGGAAAGCTCTGACAAAAAGAAGTTTCCAAATTGCTAGCCTGTGTACCTGTGAGAAATAAATTTACTAATTAGAACATAATATTTATATATAGTTTTTTTTTTCTTTCATCTTATAGTATGCCAAGAAACAATCTTAGAGTTTATTAGGTCCCTTTCCACCCCCTTCAGTATGACTAGTTATTCAATTGCAATATAATTATTTTTTACTGTTTGAATTGAGGTATGGGTTGATCCATGTGTAATAGCACTGCTCTCACTATATTAATATATGAATAATTAATAATAAAATAGTCCTGGTGAAAGTTTTTGAGCCACTAATAAATAATTTAGAATACTTTTTTTTAAATATACCCCTACTCCATTTATTTATTTTTATGTGGTGCTGAGGATCAAGTGTTCTAGTGCTGAGCCATAATCCCAACTCACATTTAGAATACTTTAAAATATCATTTACTTCATCTATCCCTTTAAAATTTTTTAAATGTTTATTCTTTTTTTAAATATTTATTTATTTACTTTTAGTTGTACACAATGCAATGCATTTATGTTTACGTGGTGCTGAGGATCGAACCCGGGCCGCGCACGTGCGAGGCGAGCGCTCTGCCGCTGAGCCACAACCCCAGCCCTATCCCTTTAAAATTTCTAGTATGTGTGTATATACGTGTATGTGTTTGAATTTACCTAATTTTGGTATAAAGGTATATTGCTATAATTTCTACACTGAGCATATGGTGCTCAATAATAGTTTCTCATGAGGGGTTGAAAGTTTAGATTTTACCACTGTGTATTATGGAAAAGATGACTCTTTTGAAATAAAATATTGGGGGTAGATTATTAATAATTTATAACTTTGACTAAATAAAAATCTTTTTAGGATTTTTCCAAGGCGTCTGATATTTAGAAAATGTGTAAGCACCAATATAGCTTAGCTTGAAGTAGGGCGTCTTTATTTTAGATTGTGTATGGCAGCAAAATCCCTCTTGCCCCCAACGTTAGAAGGTAACCGAGCTTAAATAGTAAGTTACTAATTAGTGTGTTATGTTAGGTTTATTGACCTAGTCCCAATTAGTGCGTTCTCTGGTCTTTGACACACACACACACACATGATTCTAAAAATATAGTTATAAGTTAATTAACTCATCCAGGCACTGTGGAAATGAAGGCTGCTTAGGCCTCACTTAATCTAGGCCCACATTTAAGTCTCTCATATATGTTGCTTCCCTAGCATTTTTCTTATAGTCTTCTAGTAATTTTATATACTCTTAGCCAGTAGTTCTCAAATTTTATGGTCAGTAGAATCCTTTACAGCCTTGAGGACTCTAAGAACTTTTGTTTGTTATCTCTACCAATCTTGACCATAGTAGGAATTAAAACAATTTTAGAAAAACTTATTAACTTTTTTTAAAAAAATAAGCCTATTGCATGTCAATATGGACACAGTTCATGAAAAATAACTAATTTCCATAATAAAAATTAGAAGAGTGGCATTTTTCTAAATTGTTTGCAAATCTCTTTAATGTCTGACTTAATAGAAGACAACTGGATTTTCCTATCTGATTTTGCCCTCAACCTGTGCAATACCATCCATCACCCGGCCTCTGGAAAGTGTCACCAGACACCAGTGAGGGAATGAGAATGAGAAGGGCAATATAATGACTTAATATTGTTTTGAGAATATTTTTTACATTGCAGATCCTTTGAAAAGGTCTATAAGGCCCCAGGAGATCTTCTTTCTTCCTACGTTCAGGAAGAAAGAGTTGCCATGGCTATCTGTGGCCTCCAAAAGGCTCATTTTGTTTCTCTGGAGAGGTTTGGCAGGGACATAATTAGGGACTCTTTTGGGGGAATAGCTATCCCCTCTCTTTTCTTTTCCTGACTTTTCTCTTTACTTTTCATCCTTGGGATTCTGAAGCTTCTGTGGCCCTCTGGTATTCCACAAGCTTTCTAGGTTGTGTCTCTGTTAATTCCAGTAAAGGTGGATTTTTTTTTTTTCTAAGTTGACTGAGAAAATGATAAGCTAAATGGATAGAATTTGCTCAGGTCTTATGAATTCTTCATATTTATCGTTACTCTCTATTAGTAAACATTGATAGCAAGACAAATGTACAATTGAAAGATATTATTAATGGAAGATGTTGAAATGATCGTGTAAATTCAAGTTTGTTTTATTGATAGCCATGTTTAGTTTTGTATTAAAAATCTTTACACAGTAATATTTTTAATGAAATTATTCATAATTTGTATGAGAGAATTAGATATATACCTTATTTTTTGGTATGGTATCTCACAAAAAGCCAGCATGATATTTAATAAAAAGGATTGTTAGCCAGCTTTCTGTCACTGTGACAAAATAGATAAAAAAAGAGAAAAGGTTTATTTTGGCTCAGTTTCAGAGGCTTTACTTCATAGTTGCTTGGCCATGTTGCTTTGGGCCTGTGGTTGTATGGTACATTATGGTGGGAACATGTGGTAGAGGATACCTGCTCACCTTGTGGTGGCCAGGAAACAGACAGAGAAGGAAACATGGGTCCCAATATCCCTTTGAAGGGCATGCCCCCAGTGACCTAACTTCCATTCTATTGGGCCTCACCTCCTAAAGGTTCCACCAACTCAGTAGCACCATGGGCTGCCCACCAAGCCTTTTAAAACATGGGCCTTGGGGAGCATTCAAGATCCAATCTGTAAGAAGCAACATGATTTTCTGGGGTTTGTCATATAAATAAGTTTGAAAACTCCTGCATAGGGCAACTTAGGAGGAGATATATTGGGTTAAACTGGTATATATTATTTAGCATGTAGATTCTGTCCATGTTGTTGATGTTAAGAGAAAGATTTAGGGGGAAACCCCTTTCAGTGACACCTCTCCAACTCAGATAATGCAATTGATAGCACAAATTCCTTTTTCATGTCTTTTCTGTTTTTCTTATGCTAATGGCAAAGAAAGCTAGGCTATAGAAAATCTGAATAGTGGATGCTGAGAGAACACCAGAGAAAGGAAAGCGAACACCATTCTAAAGTTTATTAGGCAGCAATCCCGATAATGGGAGCACCTATGATACCTATTTACATTTGCTTCATATGCTGTCAGATGCAGGCATTCATGCATCACGACGTGTTTGTTGAGCACCTACTATGTGCCACAAAAGCACATTGAAAAAGTTAGCAAAGCCTTAAAAATATATTTTCAAATAAAGATCCACTCATTGTATGAAGACAAAGTTTAGATCTCCCTGGTAAATAATACCTGCATTTCTTCCTTAGAGAGGATTAACTTAGTATAGAAGGCAATTTAGCACAAATGTGGCTGGCTGGGGGCCAACTCTTTGAAGTTCCTTAACTCACATAGGCTAACCCTGTCAATCCCAAAGGTATAGGAAGTTGTAATGTACTTTGATGTCAGAACTATTGTGAGAAACCAACTTATGTTGTATTTCCTTTGAAGAAGAGTAATTCAGAGTAATCTTTGCTTATAGAGAGCCAGTCTTTTGACTGAGAAAGCCTCAAATGAAAAATCCTTTGTCAAAAGAGAGGTGAAAGAAGCTACAGGTGATTTGAAACATCATGTTTACTTAAAGAGTTCCGAGAGAGATTATTTGGAGTTAATCTGTTTTAACTATAGGCAGAGGATTTGTTGTTCAAAATGATTCCTTATGGGAATTTATAGTTTGATGTAATGCATTTCAGAATTCTGAGGGCACCATTATGTTTAACTGCAGACATTTCTGGGAAGGGCCAATTTATTGATAAATACACAATTTTGCATAAATTCAAAGTGCATAGCTGAAACGTTTTTAAAAGCCTGCTCAAAAGGATTTTGAGTTGGGGAAAAGTAATAACAGAAGCTGAAGGTTCAGTTTCAGAGATACCAAGTTATCCAGTTTCTTCCCTGATGTCAGATTTATGGGAAATTAGAAAATGAAAGCTGGTATGTGTTACCCTCTTACACCTTAAAATGTTGCTTGTTAGAACAGGCACATATTTGAAATACTTGTTTGAATAACTAAAGTATAAGGCCCTTATTTTCCTTCCTGCTTGTCAAACTTCTGATTGGCTGTTTTTTTTTTTTTTTTTTTTTTCTGATTATAACCAAAATATGTGGGTATTTTTCAGGCAGTTAAGATTAAAAGAAACTTGTCCAAGTATTTTTTCCATTACTCATATATTCATATTTTAAGATACTTATGTTAATTTCAGGCATAACAATTTTCTGAACTTGGTAATTTTAAAGTAAATATCACATTGTTTTTGTTTTTAATAACTTTGCATTCAAAATGTTGATGTCCTTCAGAATGGTAATAACTCTTTTGTCCTAATTTGGCCAGTTGGAACAAAGTGTGTGTGGATCACATTAGCAGAGTAGTGACAGTTGAACCATTATCATTTGATTGTTCAGTCACTAATATCAAACCTGGGTTTAGGTTAGTACTCTCCTGGGTCCTTGGCTGCCAATTACTGAAATGTTGATTAGACGTTTCAGAAATCCACAGTTTTGGGTGGTTTTGCAAAATAGATCTGCCTGACTGTTTGGAGCAAGTAAGTATTTCATACCAGTTATTTCAGTTAAGACCATTCCTAGGAGATGGATAGCTTTTTAGAATTTCTTGAAATATCACAACATGGCCCTACTTGAATTTCTCCCCTTCACTTCTAAGTATGGGTACATAATGGAGAGAAAGGCTTACTAGTGATTTTTAATTTTAGATATACTAACCATTCATAATGAGTATCACATATGAACTATTAGGCTGTACTCACTACGTGGATCTTTTTTTTCTTAACAAAGGTTTTTTTTTTTTTTTTTTTTCCCCCTTCATTTGTTTACTTTTTTGGTGCTGAAGATTGAACTCAGGGCCATGTACATGCTAGGAAAGCACTGTACTACTGAATTACACCCCCAGCTTGACAAAGCATCTTTTAAAAAGTTAAAACTTTCATACTATTTCATATATTTAGCAAATCATTCTTAAAAAGAATAGTGTTTTTTAAAATAAAATTTTCTTAGGTATTTTTATTGGGTTAAAAGGGTAAAAAGTTACTTTCAGTAAATTTTTTTTCTGGAGCAAGGGAATGCTAAAGGTGTACTATTATAAAAACAATGAGGGCCTGGGGTTGTAGCTCAGCGGTAGAGGGCTCGCCTGGCACGTGCGCGGCCCGGGTTCGATCCTCAGCACCACGTAAAAATAAAGGCATTGTGTACAACTAAAAGCAAATAAATAAATATTAAAAAAAAAAAAAAACAATGAAATTAGAATGTCGAGGATAATGGGAAAGGCTATTTGAAATGTTGAGTTTTTCTTTGTTTTTATCAAAATAACAAAATAAAGCCTCATGCACATTGAAGCTAACAGACAAACCAGAAAGTGTCTAGAAAGTCCATATTTTCTCCCATAAATTGGAGAGAGTAACTTATGTGGTGCTGAGGATTGAACCCAGGGCCTCAAGAATTGAGGCAAGCACTCCACCCCTGAGCTACAACCCCAGCCCTAGTGATGCTAATTTTTATTAGAACCTTGAAAACTTTAAAGTTTCTGTCTCTGCTATTTTAGTGACAACTTTATCTTGGGTATCTGTTTATGTCCAGTTTTGCTGTGTGTATTTTTTTCCCTACTCAAAAGGCTTTTAAGAGATCAATTCTTAGTAAGTTTACTTAGTTGTTTACATATTTTTTAAAAATATTTATTTATTTACTTTAGTTGTACACAGTGCAATGCATTTATGTTTACGTGGTGCTAAGGATCGAACCCGGGCTGCACACGTGCGAGGCGAGCGCTCTGCCGCTGAGCCACAACCCCAGCCCAGTTGTTTACATATTTTTAACCTCGAAAATAAACAAGGTAAATACTTTTTATAGTTAAAAAAAAGAGTAAAATGCTTTTTTACCTGAGATTACAACTCTTTAAAAATATATTTTATAATTTGTGTGGTATATGTTTTGTATTTCTACAAGCATGTTTTGGGAAAACTGTTGGGATCCTTTTGAGGTCAAGAAATTTTAAGTGAAGAATGAAAGAAGAAACGCCCCTCAAAATATAAGCAAGCTAGTATTAAATCAATTGATGGTTAATCCTTTGAAAGCCAGGGCTTTGCTTGGTATCCAGTTACCTTGTATAGCTTGTCTGTTGAACTGATTGATGATAGGTGAATCTGGTTTTCCCCAATAAGTACTTTTTCTACAATTCCTTAAGACCCCTGTTTAAAAGTAGCTCTTTTAAGAGATTTCCTGATTAACCATGATGGAATGTAAACAGTAGTACTTGGGATAGTATCTTTTGGCTTTTGTAATACTATGTTTCTTTCAAATGAAAGTTTTTCATTGGCTTATCACTTTCTCCATGACTACTTTCCCTATAGTTATAGCCACATATTATCAAGCTACATGAACTTTATAGATTTTGAGGCAAAGGCTTTAAGAAACAGAAAAAGGAAATACCTATTGTATTAGAGATGTAGAATAATGGGTAAAAATAAGTTTAAAAAATTTTACTATTGATAGCATTACTTCAAAAATATACAATATTCAAAGGAAGACAAATTTTTTATTTATCTTGAAAAAATTCCTTTTAAGCCTTTTCCATTTTGCTCTTATAAAGCAGAAACCTTAACCAAGAAAGTTATATCTTCGTTTCATGATTTTAAATCATTCTGAGGTCAGTCATAGCTGAGAGCTATGCCTTTCAGTCAGTCTTGCTGGGATTTGTACTTAAATATTAAATATGAATTATAAAGTAGAAATAAATTGAGGATATCATTATTTCTAAAAAAGATTTCCTTGAGCATATAGAAGGTCACAGTTTCCAATCTTTTAATATTTTAAAATGATCAACATTTGGAAATTTTACTTTAGTACTTTTGTTATTAGTTCTTTTTAGTTATACATGACAGTAGAATCCATTTTGACATAATTATACATGCATGGAATATATCTTATTCTAATTTGTCTACCTGTGATTATCATTATTTATCATACTTAAGTGACAATGTACGAGTCTTTTTTAAAAATAAGACTTTTTGTTTACTTCTCTGGAAAAAAAAGATCAACATCCTTATAATGAAACACCTGCCATTATTAAATTGTCTCATTCATTAATTTATTCAACATGCATTTATTGAATGCTTTTCATATAATCAGGTTTTTATATGATAAGCACTGGATATTTCATAGCAAAACACAGTTTCTCCTCTTTGAGTTTATTTATGCATTAGGTCACTTAATAGATATAATTACTGAACACCAATTATTTATCAGGCACTGTTTTATAACTGAGGTTATGCTTTGTGGAGAGAGAAGCAATACATAAGTACTTAATGATTCAGATCATTTCAAATGAGGATCAGTACTTCAAAGACAGTAATACAAGGAGAACTAATTAAGTACCTGGGCGGATCTACTCTACAGATTAGTAGAAGTGATAAATATTAGTGTTAATCCTACAGATAAATATGATAAATGCCATAAAGGAAAAGCAAAGAGTGCTGTGATAGACTATAAATGAGAGATTTTGTTTGGGATATAAATTTGTTTGGGATATAATCAAGAGAAGACCTCCTGGAAGAAATGACATTTGAGCTAAGATTTAAGGTATGATTGACTATGTGTAATAGTTTGCTAGTGCCGCTGTAACAAGTGTAGCAAACTGGATATTTAAATAACCATATTTATTGTTTCTCAGTTATGGAGGCTAGAAGTCCAAGATCAAGGTGTTGGCAAGACTGGTTCCTTTTAAAAAAAGCGAGGGAGATTCTGTTCCATGTCTATCTTTTGGTGGTTTACTGGCAATCTTTGGTGTTACTTGGTGTATAGACATATCACTTTGATCTCTACCTCTGTTAACATTGTGTTTATTCTATGTGCTGTCTGTGTCTATATTTTCTTTTTCCAAGGACATCAGTCATGTTGGATTAGGGGCCTGTCCTAGTCCGGTATGAACTCATATAATTACATCTATAACCTTATTTCCAAATACATCACATTTTGAGGTAGTGGGGGTTAGAACTTTAAAAATTATGAATTTGTGGGAGACACAATTCAACCCACAATATTAGGAGTTAGGTAGGTGGAAAAGAGGGGAGTTAATTAATTTTTATTTTTTTAGGAAGAGAGACCAGAATGTGTGAAGGTCTTGTGTTAAAATCAAGGCTCGTTTAGGGAGTAAAGTACAGGTGAAGGTAAGAGAAATAGTGAAGTAATATAATTCTAGAGAAGGTAGAATAGATAGGGTCCTAAGACCAGCTGAAAGTGGTATGAAGGAAGGAGTAATCAAAGATACATTCCTAGTTGTAGCTGTGATGAGTGAAAGTGCTTTTGCCATTTCCAAGAAAAGATATCCAGTAGACAAAAATTTCTTTCTGCAGATCAAAAGAAAGTGTGAGGCTAGAAATAAAGATTTGGGAGTCAACTGTTTTATAGGTTAAAGTTAGCTGAAATTACTCAAGAAGAATGTTTTTAGATGAAAGGACTTGGACCTAGAACCTTGAAAATCACCCCTACTTACAGAGGAGGCCAGAACAAAAAGCCAAGAAAAAGTCAAAAGGGCATGCAACACTATGCAGTAAGAAATACTGGGGGGAATACTCTTTGGAATACCAACTTTTGAGAAAAAGGTATTTGTTGATGGATCCAACACTGCAGGAAGAAGCAAACAGGATGAGACCTGAAAAGAAATCTCATTTGCTGATTTGAGGTCATTAGTGAGTATGGCCAGGCTTATGGAATGGTGACTGTGGAAGCCAGGTTTGTGTGTGTTTAGGAGGAAAAGGCAGATGAGGAAGCAGAAGTAAGAAGTATAAACTGCTGTATTAAGAATTGACAGTGACAGGAAGTGCATGAGATGGGGGCACATGAAAATTTTCGAATATGAACTTTAAAGTGTTTGGAGAAGAACTTGAGTATGATTGAAAGTCAGAATCTGAAAATAACTGAGGGAAGGGAAAGAAGGAAAAGAGAACTTAAGTAATGATATCTAAGAGAAGCTTTTCTGTAGGGGATTTATATCCTGGCACTTCTCTGGAATTTTACATTTTTCCGCATCCTAAATGCTGAAAGAAATTTCAGTGGAGAAATTAGGAGAACAGGGAAAATGTTTTAATTCTCCTTCAAGTTTAGCAATCAAGCCAGACATTGCTAATTCAAAGGAACCCGTTGAAATCAAGTGCAAAGCAAGAGCAAGGAGCATGCACGGGGGTGTTGAAAGTTAAGAGGTTTTTCTGGGAAGCTGGATAGAAGCACATAGGACAGATGGTTTCACAGTGGGTCATGCTGGTGGCATTTCCATGTACTAGTATATATTTCTAGCCCTGGCTAGATGGTGAATCATTCTTGTAAACCAAGTACTAATAAATCTGTTCACATAGTATAATACTGTGTTTGATTCCAGTGAATGATGTTTCAAGAAATAACAAGTTTGGACAAGAAATAAATTCTTATCTTGGCAATTTGGACATGGGATTCTATGTGATGCTGTTAACCTTAGTAGGATATCTAAAAGTTACATTATTCAAGTACTATCTCTAATAATGCTCTCTGAGGATGTCTTTTTGTTTTCTTTTTGGTATTTTTTTATTGGTTCTTTTTAGTTATACATGACAGTAGAATCTATTTTGATATATTTATACAAGCATGTAATATATCTTATTCTAATTTGGATCCTGGTCTTGTGGATATACATGATGGTGAGATTCTCTGTGGTGTATTCATATCTCTACATAGCAAAGTTATATCAAATTCATTCTGCTGTCTTCCTATTCCTATGCCCTCGCCCTTCCCTTCATTCCCTTTTGTCCAATCCACTGAACTTCTCTCCTCCCTACCCCCTTTATTATGGGTAAACATCCACATATTCAAAAACATACAACTTTTGTTTTTTGGGGGTTGGCTTATTTTACTTAGCATGATAGTCTCCAGATCCATCCATTTACCAGTGAATATTAGTTATTCTTCTTTACAGCTAAGTAATACTCCATTCTGTATATATACCACAATTTCTTTATCTATTCATCTGTTAATGGAAATCTAGGTTGGTTCCATAGTTTAGCTATTGTGAATTGTGCTGCTATAAATATTGATGTGGCTGCATCACTGTAGTATCCTGATTTTAACTCCTTTGGATAAACAGCACCAGTGAGATAACTGGGTGAGAAGGTTGTTCCATTCCACACTTTCTGAGTAATCTTCATACTGCTTTTCATAGTGGTTATACTAATTTGCAGTCCCACCAACAATGTGTGAGTGTATCCTTTTCCCCACATCCTTGCCAACATTTATTGTTACTTTTTGTTAATAATTGCCATTTTGGTTGGAGTGAGGTGAAATCTCAGTGTAGTTTCAATTTGCATTTCATTAATTGCTGGAGATGTTGAACATTTTTAAAATATATTTGTTCACTGTATTTATTCTTTTGAGAAGTATCTGTTTAGTTCCTTTGCCCATTTACTCATTGGGTTATTGGGGGGGTGGGGTTGGTGTTAAGCTTTTTGGGTTCTTTGTATATCCTGGAAATTAACACCTTATCTGAGGAGGTATGTGGGGGGTTTTTCTCCCATTCTATAGGCTCTCTCTTCATGCTTATGATTGTTTCCTTTGCTGTGAAGGAAGCTTTTTAGTTTGATACTATTCCAATTATTGATTCTTGATTTTACTTCTTGTGCATTAGGAGTCTTGTTAAGGAAGTCAGTTCCTAAGCTGACATGTTAGAGTGTTGGACCTTCATTTTCTTCTAGTAGGTGCAGGGTTTATGGCCTAATAAGTAGGTCTTTGATCCACTTTGAGTTGAGTTTTGAGCAGGGTGAGAGCTAAGGGTTAAATTTCATTTTACTACATGGATTTCTAGTTTTCCCAGGACCATTTGTTGAAAAGGCTATCTTCAGTGTATATTTTTGGTGCCTTTGTCTAGCATGCAATAACTATATTTATGTGGGTTTGTCTCTGTGTCTTCTATTCTGTTCCATTGGCCTTCATGCCTTTTGTGCTAGTACCATGCCAATTTTGTTACTATAGCTTTGAAGTATAATTTAAGGTCTGGTGTTGTGATGCCTCCTGCTCCACTTTTCTTGCGAAGGATTGTTTGGCTTCTCTAGGCCTCTTATTTTCCAAAATGAATTTCATGACTGACTTTTCTATTTCTATGAAGAGTGACATTAGAATTTTAATAGGAATTGCATTAAATCTGTATAGTACTTTGGAATTTTAATAGGAATTGCATTAAATCTGTATAGTACTTTAGGTAATATGACAGTTTTGACAATATTAATTCTGCCCACCCAAGAACATGGGTGATCTTTCCATCTTCTAAGGTCTTTTCCAATGTTTTTCTTTAGTGTTCTGTAGTTTTCATTGTAGAGGTCTTTCAACTGTTTTGTTAGATTGATTCCCAAGTTTGTTTGTTTGTTTTTTGCTGGGGGGTGGGGGCATGTATTGTGAATGGGATAGTTTTCCCAATTTCTCTTTCAGTTGATTCATCATTGGTGTATAGGAATGCAATTTATATATATATGTCTTAATTTTGTATTCTGCTACTTTGCTGAATTCATTTATGAGTTCTACAAGTTTTTTGGTGGAATTTTTTGGATCTTCTGAATATACGATCATGTTGTTGGCAAACGGAGGTAGTTTGAGCTCTTTTTGTCCTATTTATATCCCTTTAATTTCTTTCTTTTACCTAATTGCTGTGGCTAGACTTTTAAGGACTATGTTGAAGAGAAATGGTGAAAGAGGGCATCCCTACCTCTTGTTCCAGTTTTTAAAGGGAATGCTTTCAGATTTTCTCTGTTTAGAATGATGTTGGCCTTGTGGTTATTGTATATAGCTTTTATAATGTTGAGGTATGTTCCTACCATCTCTAGTTTTTCTAGTGTTTTGAAAATGAATGGATGCTGAATTTTGTCAAATGCTTTCTCTGCATCTATTGATAATCATGTGATACTTGTCTTCAAGTCTATGTGGTGAATTACATTTATTGATTTTCATATGTTGAACCAACCTTGCATCCCTGGGATGAAACCCACTTGATCATGGCACATTATATTTCAAATGTGTTTTTGTATGTGATTTGACAGTATTTTATTAAGAATTTTTGCATCTGTGTTCATCAGGGATATTGGTTTGAAGTTTTCTTTCCTTGATGTGTCTTTTGTCTGGTTTTGGTATCAGGGTAATACTAGCTTCGTAGAATGAGTTGGCAAGGGTACCCTCATTTTCTATTTCATGAATAATTTGAGGAGGGTTGATGTTAGTTCTTCTTTAAAGGTGTGTTAAAACTTGGCTGAGAACCAGTCTGACCTTGGGGGTTTTTTTTTTTTTTTTTTTTGGTAGGCTTTTGATTACATCTTCAATTTCATTACTTGAAATTGATCTGTTTAAATTTTCTAGATCTTCCTGGTTACATTTGGATAGGTCATATGGCTCTAGAAATTTGTCAGTGTCTTAAAGATTTTCTAATTTATTGGAGTATAAAATTTCAAAATAGTTTCTTATTATTCTCTGTATTGCTGTAGTATCTGTGGTAATATTTTCTTTTTCATCACAAATTTTAATAATTTTTTCTACCTTTTTTGGGGTTTGCTTGGCTGAAGGTTTATCAATTTTGTTTATTTTTTCAAAAAAACAACTTTGTTTCATTGACTTTTTGAATTTTTTAAATAAATTTCAATTTCATTGATTTCAGATCTGATTTTAATTATTTCCTATCTGCTACTGATTTTGGTGTTGACTTGTTTTACTTTGGTAGTGCCTTGAAATGTAATGTTAGATTATTTATTTGGTGTCTTTCTGTTCTTTTAGTGAATGCTATGAATTTTCCTCTTAGAACCACCTTCATAGTGTCCCAGAGATTTTGATATGTTGTATCACTATTCTCATTTACCTCTGATTTCTTCTGCTATCCATTTGTTATTCAGTAGCATATTATTTAGTCTCCAGGTGTTAGAGTAGCTTCTATTTTTTGTCTTATTTTTTATTTTTAATTTCATTCCATTATAATTTGATAGAATACATGGTATTATCTCTATTTTTTTTATATTTCCAAAGTGTTGCTTTGTGTCCTAAAGTATGATCTATTTTAGAAAAATGATCCATGTGCTACTGAGAAAAAAAATATTCAATTATTGATGGATGAAATATTCTATTTATATCTGTTAAGTCTAAATAATTAAATGTATTTTTTAGTTCTATAACTTCTTTGTTTAGTTTTTTTGGGAGATCTATCTGGTGATGTGAGAGGCATGTTAAAGTCACCCAATATTATTGTGCTGTGGTCTTTTTGATTCTTGATATTGATAAGGGTTTGTTTGATTTTTATAGATGCTTTATTGTTTGGGGCTTACATATTTTTTATTGTTATTTCTTGTTGTATGAACACCTTAAGCAGTATGAAATGACCTTTGTCTCTTCTGATTAACTTGGACTTGAAGTTGACTTTATCTGATATGAGAATAGAATCCCTTCCTTATTTACTAGATCCATGTGAATGGTATGTTTTTTCCCATTATTTCTTCAGTCTGTAGGTGTCTTTGTCTATGAGGTGAGTCTCTTGGAGATAGCATATTATTGGATCTTATTTTTATTTATTTATTTATTTATTTTTTTGTGGTACCAGGGATTGAACTCAGGGGCACTCGACCACTGGGCCACATCCCCAGCCCTTTTTTGTGTTTTTATTAGAGACAGGGTCTCACTGAGTTGCTAAGTGCCTCGCCATTGCTGAGGCTGGCTTTGAACTCGCGATCCTCCTGCCTCAGCCTCCCAAAGTGCTGGGATTACAGGCGTGCGCCACCGCGCCCGGCTTTGGATCTTATTTTTTAATTCAACCTGCCAGCCTATGTCTTTTGATTGATGAGTTTAGACCATTTTCATTCAATGTTGTTATTGAGAGTTGATTTTTATTCTCTATAATTTTGATTTATTTTATCTATTTCTAATTTCTATTTATCCTTTTGTTGACTGTTCTTCTAGTGTAGTTCCTCCCCCTGCTGATTTTTATTTTTTTGTGAAGTATTTTATTGAGTATGTTTTGTAGTACAGGCTTTCATATATATATATATATATATTTATTTGTTTTTAGTTGTATACAATGCCTTTGTTTTTATGTGGTCCTGGGATCCGACCCGGTCCGTGCACATGCTAGGCGAGTGCTCTACCACTGAGCCACAACTCCAGCCCAATACAGGCTTTCTTATTGTGAATTCTTTTAACTTGTTTATCTTGGAAGGTTTTTTTTTTTAAATTTCATATTCAAATATTAAGCTTAATTTTGCTGAGTATAGTACTCTTGGTTTCCATCTGTTTTCTTTCAGAGCTTAGTATATATTTTCCAAGAACTTCTAACTTTTTGTGGCTGGGTTGAGAAATTAGCTGAAATCCAGATTAGTTCACCTCTAATTGTGACTTTTTATCTCTAGCAGCCTTTACAGTTATGTCCTTTTTCTGTATGTTAGGTGGTGGTGTGGGTCTGTTGTAATTTTGTATATTTGGAGTCCTGTATGCCTCCTGTATTTTATTTTCTATGTCTTTCTTAAGGTTTGGGAAACTTTCTGATATTATTTCATTGAAAAGATTGTACTTTCCTTTAGTTTGCATTTCAGAGCCTTCATCTATAAATCTGATTTATAGAGCCTTCATCTGATAAATCTTAAATTTGTTCTTTTCATGTTATCCCATATTTCTTGAAAGTTCTGTTCATGGTCTCTTAACATCTTTTCTCTTGGTCAACTTTATTTTCAGGATTATGTATTTTGTCTTTATTGCCTGAAACTCCATCTTCCAAGTGGTTTAGTCTGCTGGTGATACTTTTCATTGACTTTAAAAAAAATTTATTTATTTGCTTTAGTTGTACACAATGCATTTATTTTTACGTGGTGCTGAGGATCGAATCCACGCAAGTGCTAGGTGAGCGCTCTACTGCTGAGCCACAACCCCAACCCGTCCTTGACTTTTTAATTTGGTTTATTGTTTCCTTCATTTTGAGGACTTCCATTTATTTCTTTTTCAAAATATCTCTTTCCTGAAGTGATCTTTCACATCTTATATTTTCTCTCTGATTTCACTCCTTATATTGTCCTTTACTTTACAGATCAGTTTAACTATGAACTTTATAAATTCCTTCTCTTGTATTTCCTCCACTGTGGTGTCAATGGATTTTGTTATTGAGGTATTTTGGTTTGTTTAGGAAGGTTTGTTCCCTTGTTTTTTCATAATTGTTTGTGTGTCTTCTTATTTATTAGTATGAATCCTGAGGTGGCAGAGCTTCTATCCTATGAACTTGTAGTGTCCCTGAAGGTTCCTAGAACCTTACAGTTTAGGGGAAGACAAATAACAACCACCACTAAAGCAAATAATACAGCATTAAACTGAATACATAGTTCCTTTTCTGACATGTACAGTGTTAATTTACATAAACAGAAATGGTATGGTAAACAATTGCCCATAGTAAAAACAGTAAGTTTGCAAAAGGGTTTGCTATTTCAAAAGGTGAACAGGGAGAATACAGAAGGGATATAGGATGGGATGACTATGAGGGAGGAGGAGAGAAAGGAAGATTGAAAGAGAGGTCAATAGAATTTGGCTGTTAGCAAAAGAAAAGAGGAAAAGAGAATCAAGAGATATAGACAGGTAAAAAAGAATACAAAACAAAACCAAAATATACTAATCAAAAACCCTTGCCCTCAAAAGACAAGAGTCATGAAAAATAACTACCCTCAAAACTGCTAGAAATGAGAAAAATGAGACAAATATGTATACATACAATTGTCCATGAACCATTCACCGCACAATTAAAAAAGAAAAAAAAAAAGAGATGGAAAAAATGTTCTTGAAAAATTAAGGAATTGTTTCCATTGTGGTGGTCAAAAATTGTCTCTACAATTTTTGTTGACTGTTCCCAAATGTCTTTCCATTTCTTCTTGAGGTATGTACTGCTCACAAGAGTGGTGGATGCAGGCTGTCAATTCCTTCCTCTTTTAACCTTGCTTATCAGGTTGCCAGTTGAAGTTCAAAAATTTTCGGTTTCCCTTCTTGGCAGCATGAAATAAATTGGGTTGGAGAGTATTGTCTGCTGTATTCTCAGGGTGTGGTCACTGTAGAGTTCTGTGAGAGGAGTTCCCATAGGTAGGGTTCCTGAAGGCAGGGTTTAGGTCTAAGTTGGCCCCAGGTGTTTCCTTGAATGGCAATTGGGCTGAAGATTTTAAATCAGTGCACCTCCAGGGCCTGGCAGATGCGGATCCATGTGGGGAGATTCTCTGAAGTCTCACCTGTGTTCCCCTCTTGTGGCAAGGAGTCAACTTCCGCCTCCACCCTCATCTGCCAGCCCTGCCCTTTCTGGCCTTCCCAGTTCAGTCCCCAAGCACACAGTCACACCTGCCTGCCCATTCAAATTCCCTGCCCTCCCTAGCTTGGCCTCGGAGCTGCCAGACTCAAAGGCAAGGAGGAGCCATGGGATCTCTCAGGTTTCTACCACTATATTCCCCTGACTAAAACACTCTATGCCTGATTTTCTCCTAGTCTCCTAGGCACGATGTGGGTCAAGTGGTAGTGTCTGCCAGGTCTGTTTTTCAGACCCAGCTCAGATCTCCCAGGTCTCTGCTCCTGAACTCTGCTCCCACAGCTGCCAGCTACCATAGTGCTACAGCAAGATGTCTTGGGCCTTGGCTCTCTATGAACAACTGGGAGACCAGAGGTGTTTTTCCTGCATGAGGATATAGTGTAGCACACCCTCTGGATTACTCTGGCAGTGTCCTTGATCTCTGATTTTTCTGTACCATGACACACCATGGTGCCACCAGAAATGTGAGTTCCCTTAGTCCCTCTACCTGCTTTGCCTGCAGTGGATCAGCTCTGGCTGCTGTGGCTATCAGCAGTGAACTTTCTTCTTTATATTATTGTGTCTAATCTTCTGACTCTGCAATTTGTTCTTCTTGTCCAGTATGAAATCCCAGTAAAATCCCTCTTTCACCCACCTCACTGAGAAGCTGTTTATCCACTTTGTTGGTTTCAGGGAGCAGCTTGAAAAGCGACCCCTTCTATTCCACCATCTTCAGAGTCTCCTCTGAGGATTTCTAGTGTTTGGTATTTGCTTCTGGCAGGCTACAGTTCTTTGTAAGTACTTTTTTTTTCTTTTTTAAATTTATAATAGTAGTATGCATTACAATTCATAATGCACATATATATAGCATCTTTTTACATACAAGTGTTTGTATACAAAGTATATAAGTACCATTCAGATCTTCAATCATGCATTTAGGATAATGATATCCATCTCATTCAACCACCAATTCCCCCCCCCCTTGCTCCCTCCCTTCCCCTCCCTTTCCTTTGACCATTCTAGTGTTCCTCTAATCCTCCTATGTACCCCCATCCAACAACACTGTGAACTAGCCTCCTTATGTCAGAAAAAACATTCGGTATTTGGATTTTTGAGATTGACTAACTTCACTTAGCATTATATTCTCCAACTTCATCCATTTACCTGCAAATGCCATTATTTTATTCCCTTTTATTGCTGAGTAAAATTCCATTTTGTATATATACCACATTTTCTTTATCCATTCATCTACTGAGGGACATCTAGGTTGGTTCCACAACCTACCTATTGTGAATTGTGCTGCTATAAACATTGAAGTGGCTGTGTCACTGTAATATGCTGTTTTTAAGTTCTTTGGGAATAGACCCAGGAGTGGGATAGCTGGGTCATAGGGTGGTTCCATTCCCAGTTTTCCAAGAAATCTCCATACTGCTTTCCATAGTGGTTGCACCATTTTGCAGTCCCACCATCAATGTATGAGTGTGCCTTTATCACCACATCCTCTCCAACATTTATTGTTGTTTGTGTTTTTGATAGCTGCCATTCTGACTGGAGTGAAATGAAATCTTAGAGTAGTTTTGATTTGCATTTCTCTAATTGCCAGCGATGTTGAGCATTTTTTCATGTATTTGTTGATTAATTGTATATCTTCTTCTGAGAAGTGTCTTTTCAATTCCTTAGCCCATTTATTGATTGGGTTATTTGTTTTTTTGGTGTTAAGTTTTTTGAGTTCTTTAGAGCACGTATTAAATATTTGTTCCCAATTAGTTGGCTCTCTATTCACCTCACTGTTTCTTTTGCTGAGAAGAAGCTTTTTAGTTTAAATCTGTCCCATTCATTAATTCTTGGTAATAATGCTTGCACTACAGGATTCTTATTAAAGAACTTGGGGCCTAATCCGACATGTTGGAAATTTTTCTTCTATTAGGCGTATTGTCTCTGGTCTAATTCCTAGGTCCTTGATTCACTTTGAATTGAGTTTTGTGCATGGTGAGAGATAAGGGTTTAATTTTATTTTGTTGCATATAGATTTCCAGTTTTCCCAGCACCATTTGTTGAAGAGGCTATCCTTTCTCCACTGTACATTTTTGGCGCCTTTGTCTAATATAAGATAGCTGAAATTATATGTATTAGTTTAGCAGGACATATGAAGGAGATCAGAATGTAGCTGTGGAACACTCTGAAATAACTGATCTATAATCTGAATTAGCAAAGCAATAATGACTTCAATAGTAAAACCAAAATCAGGTCAAGCATGGCGAATATTTTCATTGTTAAAGAAAATTAGCTCAAATGAAGCAAAATGTATCCTAATGTCTAACTTGGAGAGCACACCAACATCTATGCAATATAGAAGAAAGTTTTCTGTGTCTGGAATATCTGTCATATGACAAAGCTTTCAGATAAGGGAATTAATATTTGATGTGTTGTAGGTTGTCATTTTAAAATGGTGGCTTTTAAATATTATTGATGTTTCAATTTTAAAATCATTTCTATTTGACAGTGTATGTTAATGTTTATTTCATTTAATGTCTTTTCATATTACATGTCTATCAGGTACAGATCATTTTTACATGTTATTAAAACATAATTTATCCAATTATCAAAAGATATTGGTTGATAATAATAATAAATGATGCCTTTATTATGAAATCTTTTGTTAGAGAAAACCTCTGAAGCTTTTTGTATAACATTATCGTAAAAATTATTCACTGCATATGAAAATCACTATCAATCATTATTTAAAAACAGATAAATAAGCTGTGAAAAATACTGAATAATGTATGGTATTGAGAATTCCTTCAGATTCCAATTTCTTTGCTAAAGATTCAGAAAAATGCTTAAGAAACTGATTTGACAAAATGGTAAGATAAAGGAGACAGGTAGAAGGATAACTGTCTGAGTGAGGGACATCTTTTTTTCTTATCTTTTTTCCTGGGAAGGATTTAAGGATGAGTGGAAATTTAGGTGCATTTTATAATCTAGAGGATGGTCTCAGTTTTTTCTCTAAAGCAGGAGTAACTCAGACTTCATAACTGGTGGGCAGTGAGCTGGTCTTGGCTGGGACAATGGGGCTAGGTCTTTATGGCTTTTAACAGCTGACCAGTGGTGATCCTGAGTGAGTACTGTCCAGGTAGGGCTCAGCTAAAGCATAGGTGGGTAATTCTGAAAGGCTTGTTAGGGACTTTTCTAGGGCTAACCTGCTTGGTGAATTTTTGCCACTATACTCTTCCAAGTTGTCCTCTGAATAGGTTTCAACTTAGAAAATGGATTCAACACATTTTTTTTGTTTGTTTGTTTCCTTGACTGATATTTATTGTTTTAAGAAGTTATCTAGAAGAGGGCTAGGATTATAGATCAGTGGTAGCGAGCACATCTGAGGCACTGGGTTTGATCCTCAGCAACACATAAAAAATAAAGATATTTAAAAAAAGAAGTCATCTAGAAGAATAACAATAAATATGATCCAAGGTAACATTATATTAAATATATCAAAGAATAATAAAATTACTGTTACTTTGTGAGCAGAATGCTGGGAATATATTACAGTTGTCCTACTTCTAGCTTCTTACACAAAGATAGTAAATAATGTGCATTTAAAAGAATATTATCAGTAGTAGACAGATCAGTGGAACAAAGAGAGTCCAGAAAGATCTACATGTAAGGCTAATTGATTTTTCAATAAAGATACCAAGATGTTTCAATGAAGAAAGATCAGTCTTTTCAACACATAATGTATTCCTTGATCTCTTTTGGGGGAGGGAGTAAGAACCTTGATCTTTCACAGCAAATATAAAAATGATCTGAAAATAGCCCATAGACTTAAATGCTAAATCCTAAAAATATAAACTTTTAATAAAAAAAACAAAATCTTTTTGATTTTGGTATATGCAAAGATTTCTTAGGATAAGAACAACATTATTCATAAGATTAAAAATGTTTTGATAAATCAGTTCATCAAAAGTACAAATTTCGGGGCTGGGGTTGTGGCTCAGTGGTAGAGCGCTCGCCTAGCACATGCGCGGCCCAGGTTCGATCCTCAGCACCACGTAAAAATAAAACGCATTGTGTACAACTAAAGCAAATAAATAAATATTTTTTTTTTAAAAGTACAAATTTCTTCTCTTCAGAAGGTACCATTTAAAAGTGAAAAAGCAAGGCACAAAGTCAGAAAAAATTTTAACACAATGTCTGACAAAGGGCTTGTCTCTAGAATAAAGAACTTTTATAACACAATAAGACACAATTTAGAAGGAGGAGGAGGAAGAGGACAGGAAAAGGAAGAGGAAGAAGACGAGGAGGAGGAGGAGGAAGAAAACGAGCAAAGACTTCAAAAGACACTTCAAAAAAAGAAGATATGCAATAGCCAGTAAGGACATGAAAAAACAATGAACATTATTAGTCATCGGGGAAATTGCCTAAAACCAGCAACAAGATATTCATGAAAACCATCAGAATAGCTAAAGTTAAAAAATGATAGAGAATACCAAGTATGGAGAGAATACAGAATAACCAATTAGGAAACAGTTTGTCATTTTCTTAGTAAACATGCACAAATCTTTGTCCCGGTAATTCCATATCGACGTAATTGCCCAAGAGAAATGAAAACATATGCTCACAGAAACACATATGCATGTTCCTATCAGTTTTCATTGTTTAACAGCCCCAAAGTGGCAACAACCTGAATGTCCATCAGTAGGGAAATGGATAAACTACTTGTGATGTAATCATTTAATAGAATACTCTCCAGCAATAAAAATTAACAAGACTTATGTATACCTTAGTGTGTATGAATCTCATAGACATGTTGAATGAAAGACTTAGCACAAAAGGTTATGTTTTATGATTCCATTTATGAAGGACTAGAGAAGGCAAAACTAATCTATGATGATAGAAATTATATCATTGATTGCCTGGTGGGGAGAGTAGGTACACAGGGTTGCAGGAGAACTTTCTGTGGTGGTGGAAATGTATAACTTCATTAGGGTTGTTGGTTTATGGATGCATCTATTCATTTGTCAAAACTCAATATGCTTAAAATATGTGCATTTAATTGTACATAAGTTATACCAGTGAAGTTTCTTAAAAATAAGAGCAGGGGTCTAGGATGTAGTTCAGTGGTAGAACCTGCTTAGCATGTTTTTTTTTTTTTTTTTTTTTTTTTTGGCAGGGTTGTACCATGGATTGAATCCAAGGGCACTTAACCACTGAACCACATCCCCAGCCCTTTTTTATTTTTTATTTTGAGACAGGGTTTTGCTAAGTTGCTGAGGCTGGCTTTGAACTTATGATCCTCCTGTCTCGGCCTCCTGAGCTGCTGGGATTACAGGCATGTACCACCACACCCAGCAAGAACCTGCTCAACATATGTACAGCCCTGGGTTATATCCCCCAAAATACAAAAAAGAACAAGATAAAATTATTTTTAAAATAATTCAAACATTATTAGCATCTAGTTTTGCATGTTTTCAAATACGCATTGGTCAATTAAGTTTGTGGGGAGTTGTTCTGTATTTCTACAATGTTTTTTTAAACCTTCTAAAAAATAATTCAGTGAGCCTGTCATGAATGATTTCATTTTGCATCTAATAGTTCTGGTTAAGTCCAGAAATAATGAGGTGGGCCTCATTCCCTCAGGGAAATATTTCTCAATGTCTATAACCTCCTCTTTCATTTGAATATTTTTTAATACATGCCAGTTTTCTTATACTTACTTTTTTGTATTTAGAATTTTAAAAGTACTTGGCATTTTAGTTATGTGTATGTGTACCTTTAAAATATGTGTGTGTGTATATATATTTTGGATTTACTTTCAGAAATATAGTTATTATCTAATCTGAATCATAAGGATATTATCTTTTTCCATCTAAGTCTTAAATCTTCACAGAAGTAGTGCATTTTTACTGTCATTTTTTCTCCTTCTGCTTTGTGTCTGGATGTCCTACAGATGAACTGTTGACATCGGATATTCACTAGCTACATTCTCTGAGAAAAAACATAAACCTCCTTGTTAAATCCTCTGATTTGTAAAGTTTTGGTCAGTTTCTCAGGGCTTATAGCTTACACTTTATGGAAGAAAGTTAACTGCAGGTATATAAACATTGTTTTCAATGGAAAATGTCCATGCTAGCAAGTATATTATAAAAGTTTAATCCATTATCAAAATGTCTTGTTCAGAAGTAGTAAGAATTATTTTTTAAAAAAAATCAAGGTCATACATCAGATTTTGGGGGGAGAGAACATGATTATTGAGGTGTCAGCTTTGGTTTTATGAGAGCCTGGAGGGAGGTTCTTTAAGAGTAAAAATGATGTTGTTGAAAAACAGAAAATTCTTAGTTTTTAACTCTTGAAACCCTCTGCCAAATTTTTAGTTTAATAATAATAGGAATAATTTTTCCAGTTAAGATACTTAAGGATTTAAAACATTTTCAAGTATCTCATTTCTTAGGACCCATACAATGCCTTATTACAGTTAGCAGGGAAGGTATGACTTCCATGGTAATAGGTAATGTGTGAGGTTGCATTTAGGATTTGATTTTACTACATACTTTCATTCCCTTACATCATCTGTATATCTGAACTCAACTTCTTAACTAGTTTAAATTTAACTATCTAGTTTGTGTACTTGCACCCTGGTCTGGCTTATCTAAGTACACATCTAGCTAATTTAACTTTTTTTTTTTTTTTTTGGTACCGGGGATTGGACTCAGGGGCACTCGACCACTGGGCCACATCCCCAGCCCTTTTTTGTATTTTATTTAGAGACAGGGTCTCACTGAGTTGCTAAGTGCCTCGCCATTGCTGAGGCTGGCTTTGAACTCATGATCCTCCTGCCTCAGCCTCCCAAAGTGCTGGGATTACAGGCGTGCGCCACCGCGCCCGGCTCGCTAATTTAACTTTTTGACATTTAATCTTTAATGTTTGTGGGGAAAAATCTTTTTAGAAAATAAATTGTAAATAACTTTTTAAGGAAATTCTATTTGAAATAATACTTATATATGAAATACAGTTTATATGGATGTAGTCCTTAAGACCTTGAGAAAACCAGTGTTCCAGTGTTCACAGAAGTTTTTTTTTTAAATATTTATTTATTTGCTTTAGTTTTACACAATGCAATGCATTTATGTTTACGTGGTGCTGAAGATCGAACCCGGGCCGTGCACGTGCTAGGCGAGCGTGCTACCACTGAGCCACAACCCCAGCCCCAGAAGTTATGTTTAATACATTGTTTCCCATGTCATCATGTCATTGTCTGTCTCCCCAAAATTTTAATCTATTGATTTTCTGTGAGGTGGGGATCAAGAAAACATAGCCTCAGATTCAGATATAGGTTTTTTAAAAGAGTTTTAAACATGAGCTACTTGTGAGACTGAAGCAGGGGGATCACAAGTCTGAGTTATCAGCCTGGGCAACTCAGGAAGACCCTGTCTCAAAATAAAAAATAAACAGGGCAGGAAGTATAACTCAGTGGTAGAGCAGTGGGTTCAATGCCTAGTACTACAAAGATAAAAGAAGTTATTGGCTTTTATTATTTGCTTGAGAAAGAATTAGAACATGTCTTCTTAGTTGGTGAATTTTCATGTGTGATTTCAAGCTGATGAAATGGTTGAGAGCAATTATGAGCATTGAATCCCAACTTTTATGTACATCTGGCAGTCAAAATATTAAATCTCCCTTTAATTGTGTCCAGAGAGTAAGGGCCTTGTTTTACATCATTTGGCCTAGAGGAATGAGATTATTTAACCAGAGTAAGAGGAAGTTAAATGTCAAGTACTAAGTAGAGTTCTCTGTCTGACTTCAAGAATTCAAATAATTTACTCAGGAGGCTGAGTCAGGATTGCTCAAGCCCAGGAATACTAGCACAGTCTAGGCAACAAAGTCTGTGATGGTTTAGATATGAAGTGTCCTCCTGGGACTCATGTGTTCAGAGGTGGAGCTTTGGGGAGATGATTGAATAGCATAATGAATCTCTGGTAGGTGGTGGAAACCATAGGCCTGTAGGACATGGTTGGAGGTAGTAGGTCACTGGGTATCTGTCCTGGAAGGGTATTTCTTATTTCTAGTGTCTTTTTGTCTGTCCTACTCTATTTTGCTTCCTCCCTCCATATTTGTCCTTCTCTGCCTTCACTTCTTTCTTCATTCTCCTCCCCTTCTTCTTTGTCTTTCTCTCTTCTTTTTTCTTCCTCTTCCCCCTCCTTCCTGGCTGCCTTGAACTGAGCAGTTTTCCTTTATCACATCCTTCCACCATGATATTCTTCCTCACTTCAGGCCCAGAGCTAACACAGAGACCCTGTCTCCCTGTCTCCTTCCCCCCCCCCCACCTCTCTCTTTTATTTTGATGGGGTCAGGGATCTAACTCAGGGCTTCATGCATTCTAGGCAAGTGCTTTACCATTGTGCTATACCCCTGCTACAAGCCACAAACCCAATCCCTGTCTCTTTAAAAAGAGAGAGCGAGACAGAGAGAGTTCAAATAATTTTACTATAAAGTTTGATAAGAGGTGTATGCTCTATAACTAGGCAAGTGAGTAAGATTAAAACAAGTAAGCTATAGGTAGTTTATTTCTTTTTTTTTTTTTTTTTTTTTTTTTTTGGTACCAGGGATTGAACTCAGAGGCACTCGACCACTGGGCCACATCCCCAGCCCTTTTTTTGGTTTTTTTTTTTTTAATTAGAGACAGGGTCTCACTGAGTTGCTAAGTGCCTCACCATTGCTGAGGCTGGCTTTGAACTCGCGATCCTCCTGCCTCAGCCTCCCAAAGTGCTGGGATTACAGGCGTGCGCCACCGCGCCCGGCTAGGTAGTTTATTTCTTAAAATCATAGTGTACTTTTCCTTATTAATCCTTGGAATTGACATTGAATATAGTACAGTGGTTAAGAATTTAGGCTCTAGGTTCAGACTGTCTAGTTTTGAATGTCAGTATTGCTACTTTCTCATTTTGTAACTAGGGACAACATTTATAAGCCTTAGTCGTCTTATTGATAAAATGATGATCGTCATAGTATTTGCCTCTTTAGGTAAGAATGAAGATTAAATGATGTAATATATGTGAAGATAATATGTATATGTTTGTTATACTAAATATATGTTTGTTATACTTACACATTGATGATAGAGTTATTTGGGTTTGTCTCATGTTAGTATGAGATACATAAAAAAGAAAATCTATTTGAGTTGTTTTGACTTCACAGTTTGTTGATTTTCAGTGTATCCATTTTTTTTTTCTGTTGGAGAGCCTATTGTGTCATGAATTATGATATGGAAAAATTGTGATCCTCAACAAAATTGTGAATTGGATAAAACATATATGGATAGTCTGGAAGATTGCCACTTAGCTCTAGTTATGCCTTAAGTTATAACAGCAACAATCAAATAACCCAGCAATACTTTTAAGGCAGGATAGTAACTCACCTGAAAAGTTAGAGATAGTGAATGAAGATGAAAGTAGTGAAGTTAATGATGATCTTAATTGATTGCAATATGATTCCAGTTGAGTTAACTAATATTTTGTGAACAGAATGGTAGGTGGAAACTGAAGTGACATACTTGGTTGGGAAATTTGGGCAGTATTTCTAGGACTAGAGAAAGTATTTTGTTGTTATTTTTTGAAATGAGAAAAATAAAAGCCTATTTATAAGTTGATGGGAATTATCCAATAGAGAGGGAAAATTTTTTATAAGAGATAAGAAAGATGGGAACTATTTGATAATCTTGAATGGGGGAGAGGGAGTGGAATCTATAGTGGAGGGTTGGCCTTCAAAGTGAGGAATAGTTATCTAAAAGGAAAAGTATTCACAAAAGATAGGTTCCTTATCAAAAATGAAAATCAAGAGTGATAGTAGTTCTGGTAGATGCTGAAAGAAGTGAAATGATAGCTTCAAAATAATTCAAGAGTCAAAGTGAAGGGGAAAAAAAGACATTTTGGGACCTGCAGAGACTGAGGATAGCTATTATTGCTGAGAGAACTACGAAAACATGTACTCCAACTAGAAGTAAATTGACCATATAGAGAGAATCACTTGCAAGAATCCATGTGAGCAAAGAAGTGGGATATGGGTATGTTAAATAGGTATTGATTATAAAAAGTAAATATTAAAATTTAATATTGGAAAATTTGAGACCTTTTTAATATAACAAATTGCTTTGAGTTATTGTTTCCCTTTGCATCAGTAGGAACTTTGTGATCACTGTTTAGGAAATGCAGGTGTATTGTGATATTAATCTACACTGTATAAAATTAGAAGGTACAAGAGATATTTGACATTACCTTCCAAGTATACCAAAGATTAGCACAGTCCCAGGCTCTGAGATGCTTGCTCAAAGGCTGTGGAAGAGATCTACGTTTAAAAGACTTTTATGGTTGGGCATTCCTTCAGAAGGAGACACTAGAGTGAATAAACACCAAATATGTGCTTAAGTGTATTTTGATTCTCCTTATCTGGTTTAGTGTTGTGTGTCAATTATTCTCAGATCAAGTAAATCCTAGCACATGAGTTGTGTACTTCTGCAGTTCAGATCCCTTTTGTAGAAAAGTAGTCTGCTTATTCATTTCCCTAATCATAAAGGATGAAGCAAAAGCTGAAGAATGTTCTCATGTCCATTATGTAAAGATTTAAAATTTAAGCATATTTTAAAATCATTTGGAAAAGAAATTTGAGTACCTGCTAGTGTAAGGCTTGTTAATATGTTTTTTATTTCCAAAAATAAAAAGTTTATGTCTGAAATACTTGTTAGATACAAAAAATGTTTGGGGGCTGGGGTTGTGGCTCAGTGGTAGAGCACTTGCCTAGCACGTGCGATGCACTAGGGTTGATCCTTAGCACCACATAAAAATAAATAAATAAAATAAAGATACAACTAAAACAAAAGTATATAAAAAAAATACATTTGTGTAAGCTTCTTGAGTCCGTGGCTGTTAATCAGTTAGCCTTTGGTCTAACACAGTCTGTCATTACCAAGCCATTTGTTCTGAACTATACCCAAGATGTTATTTATATATTAACATTTTTTTACATTTATTGTTGTTTGTGTTCCTTTTTTAAAAATATTTTTATTTATTTGCTTTAGTTGTACACAATGCGTTTTGTTCAATGCGTTTTATTTGTACGTGGTGCTGAGGATCGAACCCAGGTCGCCCACGCGCCAGGCGAGCGCTCTACCGCTGAGCCACAATCCCAGCCCCATATATTAACCTTTTAAATGACTTTTTCAGTATCATTTAACATCTTAGCAGTAATGATATTCAGAAGTGGATGAAGTTCATTTCTAAAGCCTTTCCTCTTAATATGCTACTTTATATAAAATGTAGAAAACAATTTAGTTATTCAGTGACTTGTGTTTTTAATAGAGTTCTAGTCATTCATTTATATTATTGGAATATTTACTTTTTAAACTATACTAGAAAAACAAACTCTACTCATGTTACAAATATGTTTGCTGGTAAATGCAAATCAAAGAATTTGAGACTACTTTTATTGGCTTTTTAGATGAGGTTTTTATTATTATCTAAAATTAAAAAGAAATAGCTGGCATACACCTATTTAAGAACAAGGTGAAGCATAAAAACACAAAAATAAGGTAGGTTGTGACATAGTAAGTGTTTTGTTGGGTTAACATTTTATTTCACGAATAGTTAAATAATTTAAGAAATATTACTTTCCTTAAATTTTAGTTCTAAATCAGACTAGTCTGAAATGCACATTAGTAATGCTTAGAATGGAAAATATACACCTGTGGTAGAAGAGTATGTCATAGTAAATATGTTTATACAGCTGTGTGGTAATGTTAGTTATTACAGAGTACATTTATGGAATCATGTAATGAGCCTCATTTTCAAACAACCATTAACTTTGTCTTAGAAATAACTAATTAAAGAATAACTTTGTTTCTTAAATTCAGACTGTGCAAACAATATATAGCATCACTGTAGCTTTCCTTTTACCTGAATGCATAAATTTGATCGTAAATATATGTTGCCTAATTTCTGAAAAAATTCAGATATCTTGAAAGACTGTTTTTATATTTATAATTTATGCTTTCATTGCATATAATACCTACTCTTTTAGTACCAGTCTGTGCTTTCATTAAACTTTATTGCACTTACATGGACTCTTCTGTCAGGCTTTAATAAAATTATAAAATGGACTTAATGTGGTCTGTGTGAAAGCTTCCTTTATCATTAATAAATTCCACTTATTCCATGGAGTTATTGGTTTTGGATAACTTGCATGACTTCATTCAGACTTACACTAGAATATGAATTAAATATTATTTAAAAATTAAGCACAAGTAAAAGTATTTTAAAATATACTTTGAGGATTTACAAAAATATTTGATTCAAAAGAGCAAGTAAGGGACTGGGGATATATCTCAGTGGTAGAGTGCTTGCCTAACATGCATCAGGCCTTGGGTTTGATTTCCAGCATGGCAAAATAAAAAGTAAAATGTTACCTTTGGCTATGTATTATTACAGTGTTGTCTGTAAATATATGTATGTATATGATGTATATGTATGTATACGTATATACATGTACACATATATTTTTTAGATGGTTTCTCCTTTTGTTTAATTTCTGGGTACTTGCCATGTATTGTGTACTCAACTACATAGTCTTATTTCATGCCCTCAAATATTTTAGTTTCTTTTTACCTGGAGAGAATATCAAGCATCAACTTGTAATTATCAAAAATTACTTTTTTAGAAACCCTCTGTATAAGAAGATAATGAAAATCTGTTTAAATCTATAAATTTGCAAACATGCAAATATAAAAGTAACTACAATACACCCATTTAAGGACAAAGCAGAGGACAAAAACACAAATAAAAATAATAGGGATTATGACATACTAGTGGCATCCTTAACTTTTTAGAACTCTCTAAAATGGATACTACATTTTAAGAGGTCCAGGAAAGAGAATATAGTAAATTCATTACATTTTTATTTCTACTATGGAACAATGGGGGAAAACCCCAGTTCAGTGTGCTTTGGGGTTAGTACTTTTTGTTTGCTTTAATAAGTTAATTTCTAAGATGGATATAGAGCCATGTGGTGTTTGGAGTTGATTTAAGGTTAATTTTGGAAGATTTTTGACCTGGCTGGGTCTTTTTCACATCTCTTAGCACAATGACTAATACATGACAGATACTTCATACATATTTGCTGAATTAATGAATGAATAAATAAGAGTTGATAAGGAAAATAGTAGCCATTAATTAGCAGATAAGGAGAGCCTTCTAGCAGAGGGAGAACCAAGATGAGATTTTAGTGGAGGCAAGAACTGTGAAAAGGTTTGCTAGGCTGGCCAAGAGAGAGGGTCCAAACAAATGAGGACTTTAATTATCAGATGACTTACTATTAAATTCAGTAGTTTGAACTTTGTATGATTGTCCTAGGTTATTAAACAAATGGTCTTGAGAGAACTAAATTGATTAACTCTAGTGCATGTAGTAAAAGGAGAAAAAAGCTAGACTAGTGGTTCTTAAGGTGTGGTGTTCCAGTTAGTAGCCTCAGCATCATCTGGAAATTTGTTGGAAAGACAAATTCCAGAGCCCACAAGAACCAGAATCAGAATTTCCCTGTGAGGAGTGGAGAGAGGGCATACCTAACAACTGTGTATTAATGAGTTCCCCAGGGAATTCTGATATCAGCAGGCTCACATTTGAGAACTACTGGGCTGAAGGAGGAAAATCAGATAATGGGTAACAGCAGTGAGGTTAGGGATTCTGTAGAAACTGCATGGTTTAATAATTTGATTACATAGTACAGCTGTGCAGGAATGATTAATCACTGGATATACTGAATTTTTAAATGACAGAGATGTTTGTGTTTTGATGGAGTAAAGAACTTCTTTTATCAGTTACACAGAGGTAACTGGAGATTTATTTGGAAAGTACAGTATGAATGTTAATAATAGAAACAAAACTAGCTCAAACCAGAACAATATACTTTCATTTTGTTGTTTATTCTTCTAGAAGATAAATATACAAGTCAAAAAGATTGTGTGATGGACAAGAGTTCAAACAAAGGCAACTGGATGTTCTTAAGCATTATTTTTATTGAAATCAACAACCTAATGTTTATTTTCTCTATGCTATCAATATTTCAATGTGAAATAAGTAGAATCCCTTTTCAGAATCAAAGATCATGTTCTTTTAGTCACTGTTGAAGATACCTTCATGATTTTTCACTTTGAATCTTTTTTTTTTTTTTTTTAAGTACTACCCATCTCTTTGTGGTATCGATATATCACACTTTGCAAGTTTATTGTGATTTGGGATACATACTATATTTCCTTGTACTATATATATCTCTCCTACAAAAAAGCCTCTTAGTATATATTACTTTTAAGGATGATGTGAGCTAGATGGGTCAAAACATCCACTTTCAGTTGAGTCATATTAACTTTTTTTTTTTTCTTCAGAATTACCGATGACATATGTAGACTACAAAGGAAGTCTGAATTAAGTCAGCACCATTTAGTAATTTCTACCTCTTTGCTCACCTGGTTTCTTAAAATTTGAATTGTTTCAGGCTCATTATGAATTACCTAGTAAATTATTATATTAATGTGACTAACATAGTGTGGCTATTTTTAATCAAAGCAAATTACACCTATATCCCACCAGAATTGCTTATGAATGTTATAATTCTCTTGTTATTTGGGATTCCATTGACACATTTTCATATGTGCACATTTTTTGGCACTTAGCATGTTAAAGTTATTTATCAGAAACCTATTGTGGCGCTGGGGATGTGGCTCTGTGGTAGAGCGCTCACCTAGCACATGCAAGGCCCTGGGTTCAATCCTCAGCACCACATATAAATAAAATAAAGGTATTGTGTTAAACTACAACTAAAAAATAAATAATTAAAAACAAAACATGGGGCTGGGATTGTGGCTCAGCGGTAGAGCGCTCACCTAGCATGTGCACGGCCCGGGTTCGATCCTCAGCACCATGTACAAATGAACGCATTGTGTACAACTAAAAGCAAATAAATAAATATTTAAAAAACAAACGAACAAAAAAAAACAACCTATCGTGGTCAGGCGTGGTGGTGTACCCCTTTAAACCCAGCGGCCTAGAAGGCTGAGGCAGGGGGATTGTGAGTTCAAAGCCATCCTCAAAAATTTAGTGAGGCACTTAGCAACTCAGTGAGCACTTAGCAACTTGTCTCTAAATAAAAAATACAAAATAGGACTGGGGATGTGGCTTAGTGGTTGAGTGCCCCTGAGTTCAATCCCTGGTACAAAAACAACAACAATAAAAAACACAAACGTATTGTGCAGTAGCCACCATGCTAGGCACACTTAGGTCTAAAGAAGAGATACAAGAGAATTACATTTAGGATGGCTCCACAAAAAGTCTTGTTCCAATAACATCCCCATACAACAATGAGACAATGTATAAAGAGAAAACCAAAATGATATAGCCAGTCTCTGAGTCAAGACAAACATCTCAGAGGACCTGGAAGTGATCAAAAAAAGGGAGAGTAGTAAGTAGGCTTGGACTGTAAGCCTGCCAAGCTCCTGGCCTGAAGCAGAAAGTTGCTCAGCTACTCCTCAGCTACTTTACAGGAGACAAGGGGATGGAATCAGGCTCAGTGTTTGAAGGAAAGAGTGGAAATGAGGAACCCTTTCCCTAGCCTGATTTTTACCATTGTTAATGGAGGCTAAGAAATTAGCTGCTAGCTCTTCTTGGGGCTGTATTATTATTGGATGTGAACCAAGGGGACACCAAGCAGAATAAAAGCAGGTTAGTGACCAGAAACTGAGTATATCATCTGCTGCCTTTGTAATATACCTAAGATCACCTTGCTAAACTAATATTCAAGAATGAGAGTAAAAGGAAGAAATTTTCAAGTATATAAAATAAGAGTGTTTACCATAACCTCCAAAAGAAATACTAAAAGATGCACTCAACAAGAAGAAAAGGTATACCAGAGGATAGACATGGTGAAATTAGAAAACAAACACCAAAATTGAATAAATATGTCAGAGGTATGGTAGTCATTATTTGTCTTTGAGAATTATGAACATATTTTACACCATAGCATTAATTTATTTCAACTACAAAAATACAACTTCTTAAGACACTACCAATATCCAGTACATCGTATAGGGTCCAGTTTTTAGGGAATCAAAAGAGAGAATGGTCTCTGAGAGTCAAAGTAGTCTAAAGAGAAAAGGACATTAAGCTATACTTTGAAGAAATATATAGGATTCAACTTTGCCAGTCTCATAGAAGATTGTTGAGTGAAAAAGTTCAATGTGAGCAAATTGCTATGAGTAATGGAGTTCAAGATGTATTTGAGGGTAGTTTGGCCAGATTTGAGAGTTTTTGTAAGATGGTGATTGGGTGGGCCTTTAGGCTTTTGAACCTTTTGGAACCCTTGTAGGCACTGTGTTGTCTACATTGACAGAAATGAAGTGGCGCCCATTTCAATTGATCTTTTTTTTTTTCCTTCCTTCTAGGCAAACTCTGATAATTTGTGTCCTCTAAGTGAGCAACATAAATTTCTTTAAGAAGTTAAAAGTAATTCGTTATGGAGCTTTGTTCTTTTGGTAAAAACATGCTGCCTTCTCAAGTTACGTGTGTGTGTGTGTGTGTGTGTGTGTGTGTGTGTTTTTCTGATATGATTTGTTTAGATAATTTGAAAGGCTCCATCCTCTTGTCTTAAATTAACTTTAAGACCCTGCCTTTTTTTCCACTTTGTCCCTTCATTGGTCTTCAGATTAGGCATTAGTATAAAGTAATGATAACATAATAGCAGAGAGAATCTTCTATAAACCGAAGCCTATTGGCTACTAACAATTGAGTTATCTATGAGACAAAGGAATCCCTCGAAAATGATGGGAGAACTTGGGATTTACTGTGCTTCAAGTATAAGACTGTGTAGAGCAAACGGGAGATCTTAAAGGAAGGATGCCTTCTGGTATTTGAATTATTTTAACAGAGCTTATTTTAATGAGGCAGGTACCAACTCAAAAAAGTAGCAAGGAAAAGATACAGAGTTGTACATAGTTGGCTGTTGGTACATCCAGCACTCCTGGGATGTGTCCACAGGCCAGAGCAATCTGAATATCATCGCTGGGATCCTCAGCACTTCCCTGGATTTTTTTTTTTTTAATTTTAAATTTTACTAATTTGCTTTAACCAAGTTCTATGTGTGCAGAAGTTAAATGGATGCTTTGTGGTTATAAGAAAAAAAAAAAAGTTGGGATAGGGATACAGCTCAGTGATAGAGCCTGTGCTTATTAAAGCAGGCATGAGGTCTGTAGTTCAATCAACAGCACTGACACACACACACACACACACACACACACACACGTTGGAACTTCAAGAAGAACCATAGTTTGCAAGAGAGGTTAATCCTACCATTGTAATTAATCCATAGTTATATGTAGTGTTTCAGTTTTCCCCATTTGTGTTTTTTTTTTAACGCTCCTAACAAATTGTTTTAGAAGCTAGATTACTGCTCTGCATTAGATTATAGCATGAAGCACCTGCTTTTTCTTCTGATTTGCCTATACTCAGTGTCATATTTTGTCTTCTCCCTCAGTTTCTGATTTTTCCTTAGATTGCCTTGGTTTCTGCTTTGCTTCTTTCCTTCCTCCTTATTTGTTGTGTGTGTCATAACATTTGTCATCTTGGTACTGCTTGTGGCTGTTTTCCATTTCCAATATCCCCTTTGCCATTTGCTTTCTGTTATTTCCTCATTATTCTCTTCTCCTTTATTCCTGTGTGCCTTAGTTTCTTCATATGTTGAACTCTTTTTCTTAGGGGTTAATTATGTGGGATTGACTCATGAATTAATCAAAGTGTTCCTTTTTTAACTTTAATTTATTCTCAGGGCTTATTAGCAGAAAAACAAAAGTGAATCACGGTATATTCTTAAGCTTCAGTAAACTTTTGTTGAACTTATTTGGTTATTTGAGGTTTCACTAAAGAATGTGGCCTAGAAAAATAGCATGGTTGGGATGTGCTTTCATGTCTGAGTATTGACACATGATGTAGTGGGAGCAAGAATGAAGTAGAGTCGCCATATGCAGTGATATGATCTAGGAATATGAGACAATTTGTGTGACTTTCAACCTGTTTCACTCGCTAGTTACAACAGGAATGATAAAAACAACCTGTAATCATAAAGACATCTGATTGTACTTTAAAGTCTTGAACATGGGAAAAAAGGTGATTGGAACTTAGTACCTTAAAAAGATTTATTTTGATAAGAGAAATATAGCCTCCACCCCACTTCATGGTACTTAGTAGTTACTTGTGCTCTCTTAAAAGGTTTCCCTGTGAAATAGTTACAAATGAAACATAAAGTAAAGACGAAATTATTTTATAGAAAATTAAAGAATGAAGCAAATGATCAACTGAGTTTTAATTAGCTTTTATCTATCAAAATATTAGTTTACATGCATCAGTAGAGATGTTAGTATTATACCTAATTATCTAAAATATGGACATCCAAGTTAAGAGTTTACTTGAAAAAAAGTTGATCTATAAGGTGTTTAAATTTCTTGAATTACATTTCTTTTATAATTATTTCTTCATTCAGTTAGCAGGAAGATATCTTTAATGAACACCCTTCACTTTGCCTTTTCCTTTTAGTGTTTAACTTTTAGTATTAAAAAATAAAATAAAATCACAAGTTATTAGCTTCAGTGAAGGAGCAGATAAAAAATAAAAAAGTAGGTTGGAAGTTTATCTCAGTAGTAGAGCAACTTGCCTAATATGCGTGAGGCCCTGTGTTTGATCCCCAGCACTGCAAAATAAATAAATGGGAATCTCTAATTAGTATTTATTTGGGGAATAATTTGCATAAAATCTGAGTTTCAAATACTTCTTGTTTTTGTACAAATTTGTGATTCAAACTCTTTGATATACTCTAGATCCAAATGGGAATGGCTTGTTTTAGTTCCAAATTTATACTGGAGAGTGAAAATATTTTATTGTTTTCAAATACTTTCTAAACAACAACAAAAAATTGGGTAAGTAAGATCTGCTTACAGGACTTATTTGATTGTTATGTATTTGTATTAGCCAGCTTTTCATCATTATGACCAAAATACCTGTCAAGAACAACTTAGAGGAGGAGAAGTTAATTTGTGGCTCACTGTTTCAGAGATTTCATAGGTCCAGTCTGTGGTGAACTCCATTGCCCTGCCTGCCTCAAGGTGAGGCAGAGCATCATGGTGGAAGGGCATGATGGAAGAAAGCTGCTCAGCTCTTAGCATCTACGAAGCAGAGAAAGAGAGTACTTGAGCATCTGCAAAAGAAACCAGGGACAAAATATAATCCCCTAGGGCACACCTGGGTGACCTGCTTGTTCCAGCCACATCATTCCTATGGCTTCACTTTCGACTGGGGGCAGAGAGACTGGCTGGCAGGACGCCTGGGTCGTCACTCAGATAAACAAAAGGTAAAGGGAACCAAAAAGTTACCAACCTACAGAGAACCTCCAAGACCTTTTATGGCCGTGGAAAGTAGCTTCACCCCAACTTCCGTGAAGGGGCTACAAATAATAACTGCTATCCAGTAATCTATTCAGATTATTAATCCAACAGCTGGATTAATAACTGACGAGGTTACAGCTCTCATAATCTAATGATGTCACCTCTGGAATTTCTGCATTAACACATGAACTTTTCAGGGTACACCTCATATCCAAACCATAACAGTCTTTTTCTTACCTGGGCTTGAGTACAAAGCTTAAGCTTTCTCTGATGCCTGGTGATCTGAAGGATATCATTAAAAATCTCCGAGTTGTTTAAAATTCCTTTCTCCTCTATTTGAAGTTAGTCTTGATCAAAGGGACCAAGATTTAAGTTTTTAAAGGGAACTTTTAAAAAATAGAAATTCTTTTAGGGGGATTTGTGCGAAATGCTCATTTGAACTTTTCAAATATATTACCGGAATCCAGAAATAAATGTGTATTACCAGACACAGATTTAATTACCTTGGAAAATATATTACACTGAAGGGATATTCATTTTATGCTTTGAAGTTGGGTTCAGCAAAAAAAAAAAAAAAAAAAAAAAAAAAAAAATTTCTTGTGACCTAGTGAGATTATTATTAATTTGGATTGCAAGTTTTCTCTGGAACAACTCAAGGGGTTTTGCCTTTAGAAACAAGATTATGCAGGCTCCAGGACCTTAAATCCTGATTCATTCTTTTCACCTCCCTATTTGTTTTCATTTACCCTCTTGAAAATGGTGCAGAGTCATTTATCACTGTGATAATAGACACTACAGATACTATTAGTCATGAATATCAGATCCTCCCCCACTAAGAAATGTGATGAGAGAGTCTATAAAATTTAGTCTTAGTATCACAAAATGTTAAGAAGTTGAGATCATAGTACAAAGACTGAGCATCTTTCCTTTATTGGCTTTCCTGAACACTGTGTCTGATTTTTTTTTTTTAATCACTGTATTCTTATCAACAGTGACTGTTCTAGTTTGAATCTTAAGTGCCCCCCAAAGGCTTGTGAGTTATAAGGCATGGTCCCCAACTTTGTGCTACTGGGAGGTGGTAGAACCTTTAAGAGACAGGCTAACAAGAATTTTTCAGGTCATTGGGGCATATCCTTGAAGGGGTAGTGGGACCCCAGGCCTTTCCTCTTCCTCTTTTGTGCTCCCCAGTCATGAGGTGAGCAGTTTTGCCACACAGTCTGCCTTGATATACTGTCTCATCACAGGTCCAAAAGAAGCAGGGTCAATTGATCATGGACTAAAACCTCCCAAGCTTTGAGCCAAAATAAACCTTTTCTCTTTGTAAGTTGATTATCTGAGGTATTTGTTTTAATGACAGAAAGCTGGCTAATGCAGTAACCTTCATTACAAATATAATCAGACATTGTTTAAAACAATTATTTCTAAAAAGTACACTTCTTTGATGTAAATAAAAGGTACATTTTTAGATTTATACAAGATTAGGGATTATTTTAGAGATTCGTGACAATTTTACTTGTTCTTATAAGGGGATCTAAGCTTGATCCTTGAGGCTGGATATGACTCTTTGCAAAGCCAGCAGGGTGTGGATGTGTATTACCAAAGCATTGCACTTGGCAGAAGAAGGAATGAATACTGTATTGCTTAATATCCCATAGGGATGGGAAGGGAGATGCATAATGTTCCTTCTTAGTGATTGAGGGCTGTGTAATGCATAAGAGAGTGTGACTTGAGAATAATAAGTAGAGTACGTACTCAGGAATTCCTGGTCACTGATCGAAATATACAGGAAAGCAAATACTGTTGAGTGACTCAACAAGGCAAACACCTTAGAAACGAAATAAAGAACTTCCTTATTTCATTTCTGTGGTTCCTCAACATTTTTTTTTCATCTTTTATTTTCTTGTATTATAAGGTATTATCAATGACATACCTTTGCAAAATATAAATACTGAATATTACTAACAGCATTGTGATAAATGTCTCTTTTCTATTTTTTTTTTAAGACAAAGATCATCTTGGTGGTATCCTGTTTGCTAATATAACTCAGAACTCCAATACAATGATCTCCATAGTAAATACAGTGCTTTCTTGCTACCAATAATGGTGTAAGATTATTTTTTGTTGTTATCGCTTTGTAATCAAAGTACAGAGTACGTATCTATCTCTTTGCTGTTTCTACATTCAGTGACTGAACCAATGCTTGTTACCCATGTCATGGTAACTTTCATTAAGATTATGTTGTGAGGTTTTTTTTTGTTTTGTTTTTTTTAATAAAGGAATATAGATATTTAAACTCACCTTAAATATTTTTATTTTATGTTTTGTTTTTTTTTTTTTTTGGTCAGAAATATTGCCATTCTAGGTTATTTAAGTAGTGCTTGAAGTAGGTTAACAAAGAAACCTGTTAAATTTTCCTCTCCAAAGATTTTTAAAGTTGAGGATCCTTCATATCATTTCTGGAGGTTTTACCTTGTCCTGATTATAACATTCTGAGTCTTTTGGGGATGCCCAAAAGACACATATCATAGTACATGTATGGTGGCTTGATATGGTCATAAGAATAGCTTACTTGTAATGTTCATGCTTCACAACTCTGGGGCTGAAGCATTTACTAGGTACATTCTGACAGATGACCCCAAAACATCCAGCATTCATAGGTGGTAATGTCAACTAGGATTTGCCTAGACTTTTAGCATTGGGGTTTTCAGTGAAAATGCCAAAGATTCCCTAGCCTCGAACACCAGTCATTGTGATACATTTTGTTTCTATGGTGTTTTGTTTTGTTTTGTTTTTCTGAGACAGGATCTTACTATGTTGTCCCTGGCTGGTTCAAGTGATCTTCCTGCCTCAGCCTCTTAAGTAGCTGGGACTATTGGCATGCACCATCATGCCTAGTTCCATTTCAGTGTTTTTGAAGTAGCATTTCTGAAATGGCATTTCTGAGCTTCGTACATGTTGCCCTTAAATATATTGAGATACCCTTTTGCTGTATGGGACTTAATCCTAGTTTTTAATGTATTCCATTTATAAATGAGTTCTTTCAGCCAGGCCTTTGTTTTGAATCTTAACACTGTTGTGTTGGGATATTTTAAAGAGTTTTTAAAAAGACTGAAGTAAAACATTCTAGTGTATTTCTCATATTTTTAAGTTTTGATATAAATAAATATCCTTGCTCCTTTCCCATTTATTATTTCATTTCTTATCTTTTTACAACCATCTCACAGAATTTTATTTCATATAAACAAATTTCTGAAGCTGGACCTAGCATGACATTTATAATTTTGAACTGTTTGAACTTCTCAATAACTAATGCATGTGTTTTCAACATATAAAACAACTCCCTCTGCATTCATGAAATACCTTGCTCTATGTCTTCTGTCTTAGAGTTTTCTTCCTTGCCAAAAATAATATTACCACATATTACAAAATGAATAAATGAATAAAAGGGGATTTGAATTTTATTTCTTTTTTCCATACAACTTCATTTTATATCAGAGAAAGTTATGTGACACAGTATTAACTTAATCTAAGCCTTTAGCAATGATAACAGGTGTTTGTATGCAGATGACACATTTATTTTCTTCTAAAGTCTAACTTTTGGAAAATTAACTTACATGTATTTTTATTTCATGACATAAGGAAAGTAAATGTAACTTTTCCTATAAATATTCAAAGTCTAGCTTATGGAAATTTTGAGTTTTCTAGTCATAACCCTTCTTTATATATGAATACCACATTCATTTAGATTCAGTTTAATTTGGTAACAAAATACAACTAAAACCATTAAAAGAATGTTCTTATTAGATTAGAGTCAAGGCATAGTGGTCTTCATTTCAGGAGTAGATCTTCTGCCAAAAGCTTCTATTGTAAAAGTAAAATATCACATTTTGAAATCCTATATTGCAAACCAGAAATATTTTGGAAACTCTCCAGATCCTGTGAATACATTATGCTTTGTTTTTAAATCCTCATGCATCACAAGATTATATTCTTATATGATCTATCTATAATCTAACTATTTTGTTATGGCTGAAATGATTCAGCTCATTTTTTATATAAAGCTATCAAATCTGAGCCACAAAACACTATGCTTTGTGTGAAAGAGTTTCACCTGAATTCTAGTATGAAACCTATAATAAAGTGACCTGCTTGAGTTAGTTTTCCCTTTTTAAAAGTTTTTTAAAGTAATTTTTTGGCTTGTTTAAAAGGGGACTGGTATTTTTGCCTCTATTTTAGTACTTTTAAGATTTTTCTTTGCAGTAAAATGAGAGAGTACCTCTTCTCCAAAATCTACTGATGTTCATGCTTTTTGCTTTAAAATATGTACCATGGTTTCCAATCTGTTAAAGTTTTTGATAGTTTACAGATGAATTTTAAGTAAATTACGTTCTATATGACCAAAATGCTATTTGTATTATTGATAAAATACTGGTAGTTTCTAGTTTTTAATTTAATCAAGCAAAGGATATAGGGATTAAAAGCTAAGATTTCCAGATTCACTTATTTTAAAGATGCTATCATGGAACTCATATTGCTGCAATAAGATTAATTGGTTAATTAGTAGAAAGTTTGTAGACTATTCCGTGTAAATGGCTCATTATGAGAGAAAACTTGTTTATATTTTTGTTGTTTAAATATGTTTCTGCTAATACCAAGGAAAATCTTGCCTAAGAAACAAAACAACATAAAAACTGCCTAAGAATAAGCTTGCATTATTTGATTCTGACATGACCTCTAATTTTTTAGGGAATATAAAGGTGAAAAGCCAGTTTCTTATTAATTTAGTAGTGGTTTTGTATTCAGAATTTAAAGGCAGAGAATATTGCAAAATAATGCTGGCATATTTAAAATATTTTGAATTGTGACTGTTGGTTCATTTTCGCAACCATAGTCAGAATGGTTCCTAGGGTCCATATAAGTCAGCAGGAAAATAGAATTTTCTATATTGAATTTTATTTTGCAAACTATATTTCAGTACATTTATTCTGCTGAATAAAAGATATGTTTGATAGTAACAAATTATAAAATGTCTTTTATTCAATAAGCTTGTCAAGTATACCTAGTACATGGTATAATGTATTTTATACCACTTCCTGAGAGAGATGAAGATAATAGAGCCTGTGCCTTTAAGTATAGATTAGGAAGCCAAAAGAGAAATTTAAGTGACTATGATAAAAACTAAAACATCCACATTTCCTAAGTACTATAAGAAAAATCTTAGGGTCATGACGTAGAGTAAGACCAAAGAACTTCTGGTTTGGCTAATCAGGGATGGCTTTGTGGAAGACATGTTATTTATCATGTGCTAAAAGGAAAGGATGGGGTCATGACAGTTGGAAATGTGATCAGAGACCAGTGCTGGCAGAAAGAATAGTGTTAAGCATTCTGAGTGTATGTGAAGCTTGTTTGGAGTAAATTCTTTTTGCAAGGCCACTGAGTTAGAAGAGTGTAGGTAATGGAGGGTCTTGTGCATGGGCTAACATATTTAAACTTTGCTGGGGAGACAGGGGAGCTGTTAATGTTTTCTGGACTATTAGAGCAGCTTGATCAGGTCTATCTCTTGTAATGATGACTCTAGAAACTCAATGTTGCTTAGATTGGAAAGTTAGGAAACTATGCATAGGGTCTTGTCTGTTAGAGTACTGCAATAATTCAGGGGAAAGTAAACTAAGAAGAAAAGGTAATGGAATGGAAAGGATGGGTGTATGTAACAGTGGCTAGGTTTGGGGGGAAGGAATGAACAAAGTTATACAGTGGTGAAAAGGTCAAAGATGACTCCTTCCTAGTGTTCCTGTAATCCTCCTATGCTCCCGACCCAACCCCACTGTGAATCAGCCTCCTGGGGAGGGAGGGGTAGGAACAGGGCAAGGGAGTATGAAGGGAGGAAAAAAAAAAGATGGTAGAATGAGATGGATATCATTACCCTAAATGCATGTTTGAAGACATGAATAGTATGAATATACTTTGTATACAAATAGTGATATGCAAAAAGGTGCTCTATATGTGTATTGTGAATTGCAATGCATGCTACTGTTGTATATACAACATCTTCTAATTAAAAAAAAAAAAAAAAAAATGACTCCTGCCCTAGCTCAGAATGCAGCACAGATCAGGTGTTTAATAAATAAATATTTAAGTGAAGGTTATGGACTCAAATGCCAGAGAGAGTAGATAGAAATAGGAAAATCAACAAGTTGTTTGATGACAATTAGATTATTGAGATTAGGCTACTAGAAGGACATATAATTGAAATGTCCTTAGCAGAAGCTGCAAAATGGAATTTAGAAGTTGTGATGTATAAGCAGGGAACAGCAGAGACGATAAAGGACAAGATCGTTGAATATTGCACAGAGTTTAGAGTAAGGGAATCTAAAGGATCTCCCTAAGAACATGGAATAGAAATTAACAAAGATAATGGAAACTGAGTAGGAGAAAAAGTATTACCAGCAGAGTTGGGAAATGAAGAAAAGTAAAGAAAATGAGTATTGAAAAAGGACCTTTGAATTTCATTTTTGAAGGAAGAGTTTTATTAAATGGTGGGTAAGGTAGTAGGAAGAGAAGGAGGGAGATGGAGCAAGGCCTGAGTATTGTCTTGCAGTGGAAAGAAAGGGAAAGTAGCTGGAGAACTAGCAAACCGAGGAAATGATTTTTTTTTTTTTTTTTTTGTAGGCTGGGGGAAAACTATACATTTTTGTATATGAAGAAAGAGTTGACAGAGAGGAAAAGATGAAGATGGGCTAGGGGAGGGAGAATGAGACAGTAAAGAAACATGGTAGTAAGTGTCTAGAGCTGCACTGTCCAGTAAATCTACTTGCAGTGATGGAAATATTCTCTGCACCGTCCAGTTCAATACCCATGAGCCACACATATGACTGTTGAGTGCCTAAAATGCAATGCTGACTGCAACTGGGGCACTAAAATTCTAATTTTATTTAATGTGAATCAATCTAAAATTAAGTAGCTTCATGTGACTTGTGGCTACCTTTTTGGGTAGCAAAAATGTAGCATAGTTAAATCTAGCATAAGTAGTTAATTCACCAAAGAGGATCAGACATTGTGAAAACTAAGGGACAAGTTCCAGAAAAAGTTGAAGGTAGACATGGTAGTGTTGAAGAAACTAATGATCAGATAGTTCCTTCTTTACCACAAGACACATACTATTATTTTCTGGGAGGGTTCAGGTAGGGAAAAAAAAGTTCTTTGGCAATATCTATGGGTATTTCCAGTGGAGAATCTGTGATAGATGAGATGAATGGCAGCAGTATGGAGAGCCCTCCAGAGGTGAGCATAAGCACCTCACTCTGCTTCCTTTTCTGGTGACTTTTCAGTAACATCCCCAAACCTTGGGGTTGGGAGGGTGAGGATAAATGGGCAGATAAGGAAAGCAATTTTAGGGGAAATCTTTGAAAGGTGGGAGTACTGGTTAAATAAATCAATACTTAGCAAGTAAAAAGGAGAAAAGACATGAATAAAAAACTGGACCTGGAGGTCATGGATAAGGGTAAAGAGCCAATCCCGGGCTGGGGTTGTGGCTCAGCGGCAGAGCGCTCGCCTCGCACGTGCGCGGCCCGGTTCGATCCTCAGCACCACGTAAACATAAATGCATTGCATTGTGTACAACTAAAGTAAATAAATGTTTTAAAAAAAAAAAAAAAAGAAAAAAAAAAAGAGCCAATCCCTTAGGTGTCAAATCGTGGGAAATAAATAAGGCCATACAGTTTTCATTTTTAAGAATTGTATATTTGGTATGTCAAAATATATTCTTCTGTCATGTATGACTAAAAATAACTACTTTTTAAATGTTAAAAAAAGAGTGGCATATTTTGGAGGTAGAAATTTCAACAGGAAATGGGAAAAGAAAGAAGCAATAAGATTAAGAATTGTCAGTTGTCAGATGAAAGTCTGAAATAAGATTGATATACACATTTCTAAATTCAGGGAAGAAATTTAGCACCCCATGATTATTTTGTTTTTGCTCCAATTTATTTGCAGTATGGTTTTTGTTCCAAATCTGTTAGCTGAACTTTGAATGTATAGTCTTTTCTTAATCCAAATTTGAATAGTAAGACTTGGATTTGTTTTATATATTTGTAGTGACATCCAGATTCATAAAAACTGAATGCACAGCCTGTGAGATCATATTTTCTAATGTTTGGATTTTGTAGATAGGAGCATGTAACCTCTGGACTAAGTGACTAGTTCTAGGTTATTTAGCCAGTTGAGTGGTAGAGCTGAGATTGGACTTCCAAGTCTACATTGATTCCCTGTTCTAGGCTATGACTTGAGAGCGATATCATGTTCTGGTCTGAGGCGTCCAAGGTTAGGTATCTAATCATATGTTACTCAGAAACACTAAAATACAATATAGAATATTGTCTGTAGAACTTTCCTATGGTTGGTTTTTCTGAACTCATACTTCCAAATAACTGAACTATTGACTTGACCCTGCTGAAAGAAGAAAATCTTGCTGAAGCATTCATCTACTGTCTACTTTAGACCACAGTTTACTTGTTCATAACTGTTTTGACATTTAACACTAAGGAAATAGATAAATAGACAGAACTTCTAAATGTTAATAACCTTAACAAAATCTGGAATTGAATTGTGGGCTAGGTTCAGCTGGGAAAGAATTTGTTAATCAGCAGCTGTTTTTTCACTTTTTAAAAAGTACCAAATGTGCCTCTCCTACCAACTCTTATCCCTTTTTCCCTACCCCTTACCCTCTGTCTTTCTAATAATGAAGACATATACCTAAGTTATACCATCTGAGGAGGAAAAAAAAAAGAACATTGTTTTCAGAAAATTTTAGAACTTTGTAAGTTCACTCACACTCTTCTTTTCACTCTGCCTAATATATTGAGAGACATATTGAAGTGGTTAGAAATAAACATGATTATTTATAAAGTAATAATGTATGCCATATAAAAATATGAGAAGCTTACTTTAAATTGTCTATTTTTATATGGACCTCATGTTTCAAATCAAGTGATTATATGTACAAATCAGTAACTTTGTTAAAAATGCAAATGAAGATTTACAAGTTTATGAGGTAGAGAGTTCAGGTCTTTCCTTTTTGTGATAACTCCTTAATTAATTAAGGAGTTTCTTGTAGTAATTTATGGAATCAACAATATTGGAATCTTTGCATTTCTTGTAAGGATAAACACAATGGGATAGCTGCTTTTCCAAACTCAACCAAAGTACCATTGAGATGACCAGAGAACATTAAAGTACCTTCATTTTCATTTTAATTCTTTAATTCCTCTTTGTCTTGGGGATTTTTAGATCTTACAGCATTTGGCATATGTCTGACATGAAATCATCACACTCTAAGATTTCAGTGACTGACATCATTACATTTTTACTCCAGTAAATATTTTTTCTTTTTATTCCCTCCTGCTCCTTTTTTCTTCTCTAAGACTGGCTCTGTTTTAAGTGTATTTAGGAGATAAAGAAATGAAAATGAAAAAAAATTTTTTTTTTCCTTTTAGGAGCTGAGATATGGTCTTTAATACAGCATTCTCAAAATCTAGTACAGCATCATCTGAGGACTTACTAGAAAAGCAAATTCATAAGCCCCACAACACACCTTCAGCATCAGAATTGGGGGTGATGGTGCCCAGTAATCAGTGTTTCTGTGGCCCTTCAGGGAATTACGATGTATGTTCAAGTTGAGACCCACTGGTTGAATGTTTAGAACTTTAAACCTTTTTATTTATTATTTTTGAGCTATAATTTACACACCAAAAATTCACCATTTTAAAATGTACATTCTATTCAGCATTTTTTAGTGTATTCACAAGATTATGCAACCATCACCACCATTTAACTCTGGAACGTTTTCATCAGTCCAAGAGGAAACTGCACACCTATTAGTCACTCTGTATCCCCTGTCCCTACCCTCAGCATCTGGCAACTACTAATATACTTTTTGTCTCAATGAATGTTCCTGTTCTGCATATTTTATATACATGGAATCATACAATATGTGGCCTTTTGTTTCTGGCCCTCAGGATAATGTTTTTAGGGTTCATGCATGTTGTAACATGTGTCAGTGCTTTGTTTTTATGGCCAAATAGTATTGCATTGTACAGATATACCAAATTTTGTTAATTCATTGATGAATTGATGGATATTTATGTTGTTTCTACTTTTTTGGCTGTTGTAAATCTGCTGTGAACGTTTATGTGCAAGTTTTTGTATGAACATATGTTTTCAATTCTCTTGGGTATGTAGAATCAATTTGCACTATTTGTAGTAGTTACATCCATAAAGTCCCCGCAAACACTGAATTAATGAATATAGAATCATTTCTTCTAAGACATATACAAGATTAGATTCCTGTGAGCTTCTGGTCATATTTTCATCAGTTGATCAATACATAATATTGCCTTTTGTATGATTTGGTTTAAAGACACCATATCTAATATGTATTATTGATTCATTAACATTGAACCCAACATTTAACAGCACTGTAACAGATGCCTGAACAAAGTTTATTTTGTATTTTCCTCTGAAAGGCACGTCACAGCCTTCTTGCATTTAGAAACACAGGCAACACTTTAGCACTATGCTTGGGGGCCATTTAAGAACAGCTGAAAGTCTCTAATAAAATACAAAAAAGGGCTGGGGATGTGGCCCAGTGGTCGAGTGCCCCTGAGTTCAATCCCCGGTACCAAAAAAAAAAAAAAAAAGCACAAAAAGCCGGGCGCGGTGGCGCACGCCTGTAATCCCAGCACTTTGGGAGGCTGAGGCAGGAGGATCGCGAGTTCAAAGCTAGCCTTAGCAACGGCGAGGCACTTAGCAACTCAGTGAGACCCTGTCTCTAAATAAAATACAAAAAAGGTCTGGGGATGTGACCCAATGGTCGAGTGCCCCTGAGTTCAATCCCCGGTACCACAAAAAAAAAAAAAAAAAAAAAAAAAAAAAGCACAAAAATGTAGAGGTTCGGGGTTTAGCTCAGTAGTAGAAACTTGTCTAATGTGTAAGGCCCTTGGTTCCTTCCCCAGCACTATTGGGAAAACAACAACAACAGCAAAAAGTGAAAAAAAAAAGTGGTGCTACATTGACCAGAAAAGGGACACTGGTTTACTATACGAGAGCCAAACAGGAAAGTGTTGTCTTGTTTGACCTCCACTGGGAATATGTGCATCTAGCAACTTAAATTTTTTCACCACTGTGCACATTGCCTTGTCAAAATAAGTGTGAAAAAAAACCAAAAATTTTAGGATTACAAATAAATTATAGGGCAAATTTTCAAAAATGAAATCTGCAAATGGTGAGGATGAACTGTACCTAGTAGTAGAATTGGTAGGTATATGCTAATTCTGTGTTTAATTTTTTTATACCTTTATTTTATTTTTTTTTATGTGGTGCTGAGGATCGAACCCAGAGCCTTGCACGTGCTAGATAAGCGTTCTATCACTGAGCCACAACCCCAGTGTGTTTAATTTTTTAGTAATTTCCAAACTGTTTTTCATAGCGGCCACACAGCATTTTACATTAGCACTAGCAGTGTATAAGGGTTCCAGTTTCTCTATATCTTTGACAGTACTTATTTTTGCTTTTGTTTTTCCTTCATTATGGCCATGCTTGGGGGTGTGAATTGGTACTCATTGTGATTTTGATTTGTATATTGTTGAGCATCTTTTCACAGGCCTATTTATCACTTGCATACCTTTAGACAAATGACAAAAATATGTCTCTTAAATTGGATTTAGTGTTGAGTTGTAGAAATATTTTTTAAAACATATTTTGGATATTAGATACTTAAATATATGATTTGAAAATATTTTCTCCCATTCTGTGATTTTCCCCCACTTTTTTGGTAATGTTTTTTGATAAAAAATGTTTATTTTTATGAAGTTTAATTTTATCTATTTTTCCTTTGTGCTTTTGAAGGCTTTGAAAGTGTAGTCTTTATATAATTAACTAATCAGTACTAAGAGAATTGTTTACACATGAAGAAGTCTGGTGTGACGGCACAAACCTATAATCCCAGCTATTCAGGAGGCTGAAGCAAAAAGAATCGCAAGTTTGAGGCCAGCCTGACCCTGTTTCAAAAATAAAACTTAAAAAAAAAAAAAGAAAGAAAGAAAGAAAAAAAAGCTGGCGGTGCAGCTCAGTGTTAGAGAACTTGCTTAGCATACTAGAGATCCTGGGTTCAATCCCAGTACCACAGGGAAAAAAGGGAAAAGTCATGAAAAGTTAGATTTCATGGTTTTAATAAATTATCACTTATTTGCTAAAGGATGCCATTTGTAAAGCATTTGTTTGTAGGTATTTATGAGGTTTTTATGTTGTGATTATAGAATCTTAAATACTGGCACCATCAGGGCCATCCATTTAACAAACTGCTGTTTTTGTTTAGGAAAATTGAGGAAAAACACTTATAACTGCTTCAACTAATACTTTCCTCTTTAAAAAAGAACACTCTGCTTCTTTTAAAACTATGAACTTTCTATCCCAAAAGCAGAGTCTCAGGAGCCATTTGTGAAAGAACACAAGAATCCCCGGAACTTGGAAATAAACACGGATTGGTGTTTATTTGTGTTAGTTTAAATGTAGTAGCCCTATGTGTCGGAAAACTGAATCTGTAACACTTAAGTTAGGCTAAGCAAGCAAATAATATCAGCTAATGTGGCTTTAATCTACTAAGTAACTTTAAATCCAAAAGATCAAAGGAAGTTATAACTAAAAACAGTCCTTGGTGCTATTTCCCTGTAGAAGCAGGAAAAGGCTAGAAATTACATGTCACCTTCATATCCTGGCTTGCTGACCTCGTGCTCAGATCAAGTCCCTCTGTATGCCAGCTGTTACCATTATTAAGACCTTGCCCCGAGGGGTTAAGTAGAAGAAAAACTCTCCTGTCCTATAGGCGAGCAAACACCAAAAGTTCCAGCCCCTAACATGCCTAATTCAAAGCAATCTGCATGTGCTGTCATTCAGTCTGTCCTGCCTCTCCGTGGAGCTGCTCCTGCCAACTCCTTGCTTTCTGTTGTGCTCTGTTCCTGCAGCCAGTTACAGCTGTGGCTACTGCAGTCATTTGCAGACCAAAGGGAGCCAGAGAAGTTTCCTTTTGTAACAGAAAGGTAGTATATTTATTCTTGCTTCAGTATGTGTGCATTTGTTATTTTGGAAGAATTTATTTTAAAACTGAACTAGTTTCTAGGGTTGTATTTAAAATTCCAGCTCACTTTTTTTTCAATGTAAACTTTGAATGGCATTTTAATGCATTAAGATCTAGTGAAGTTTATCTGAATTTATAGTCTAGCACAGTAAGGTAAGATCAGTTACTTCTTAAGTTTATTAAAATGTGGTGCTTGCTTAAGAAAGTTGGAAGTAAACCTAAGATTTCAAGTAGCATGTGTTGTTTCATATTTTGAGATTCTTGTTTAATAACCACAATCTAAATCAGAAAAATTTGCAAATATGTGCTTCTTTGATGACCAGTTGATAGAATAAAATAGCTTTTGTCACTTTTGTGAATTGAGTATTTGAAGAAAATATTAACTTAGCATCATCCAACCTAAAAAGGGAGAAGTTTGGTGAAGATAACTATTTGGGAGTTAAGTTTCAACAGCAGGTTTAATTCTTATCAGTGTTCATTTCAAACACAGCTTGGTGCACACCCTCATGCTGTATTTGAGTTGATTAAATGTTTCTTGAGTTGCATGCATTTTACTTGTAACAATGATAGCCACATCATGATTGGATTTACCATTTAAAGTGCAAGTTGGAATATCGTTGCTATATTGACTTTTGTTTAAAATGAGAATGGATACATTTATATGTGACTGGTAGAACAATTTAAACTACTTCAACTTGTAAAATATTTTGTCTGGTTGTGAAATGTGAATTTAAAAAGTAAACATAAAAATTCAGTGAAAATCGAAGTATTTCATCCTGTTCACTGATTGACCAGGAATGTCAATGACCATGCTTTACAATTTGCTAAAAATTTAACAAGTAAATGTTCCTGTTGAAAAAAGAATGAATTGTGTTCTTTTTGCCCATAAGAGGGTTATTGTACATCATAGTATTTATAATTAAGAAGACTCCAGTGCTCTTTGATGGTTGGGAAATCACTAAACTAGGTAAATAAACTCAAAACTAATGAATGTTTCACTAGTAGGCAGGGGTTTACTATTTCCCATGGTTCAAGTGTCTGCGACATATTTCTGCCTTTTAAAATGTTAAAACAGACTTTTACATGATATTTTTTAGTGTTTAGTTTTTGCATCTCTAGTAGACTATCTTAGAATATTTTCATTGCCAAAATATTGAATCTTGGAATATGTTACTGGATTATACTTCATTTGGAACTTTTTGTTTTAATATAGAAAAATAAGGCAGAGTATTTTTGTGTTTCTTCCATGCTTCACATAACTTATATCATAGACCTGAATTTCAGAATTGTGATATGAACTATTTGCATTGATTATGAAAAATATATGTTTATGTGTCTGAAATGATTGACCTACAAAGCAGTTTAGAAAATACATGTGAACCTTGCCTCAGTCTGAAAGATAATTTGTCTTGTGAAATTGATTCATCCATCATTTAGCTTTAATCCCACCTGTCTTTGTAGTTTATATTGAACCAATTGACACTCATTGGCAACTCTTGGGGAATCTGCTTTTCAGTGTTTATTACTATGCCCTAGTTCTTTACCTTCCACCTAACTGCTTTGAGTTCTGGGATTGGATCTGAGCATTCTCACTATATGTTTGATTCTTTTCACTGTGGATGATGTGATGGACAGCCTTCACCTACAGAAGATAAGAATATTTTCCATTAAAAAAAAAAAAATTGTAGTTCCTGATCACATCCTAACAGGAAATAAAACTGAATTGTTTAGGACCAAGACACATGAACTGCTTAGCCTATCAGCTTTTGGTGGAAAACAAACAAACAAACAAATAAATAAGCAAAGAAAAATGTACATATAAAACAAAGTAACCGGAGGCTAAAAAAGCTACCCTGTAAATAGAGTGGCTCTTTGTTCTTTCCATCTTAGTTTCTATTCTCTTACTTTAATCACTGTTACATAGGCTCACATTTAGATATCAAAGAAACTATTCACAGGAAACATAGTAGGTACTTCTTATAAGATTGCTAAATAGGAATGTTTACCTATTTAACTGAAAAGTATGACTTAATTACCTTGGTAAGCAAACAAGAATACCACATCAACAGTACATGCAATTATAATTCATCTGAAACATCCAAGCACAATTCATAGACATTTGTAGTGAATAAGTAAGGGCTAGAAAAAGATTTGTGAAAATTGCATCCAGGCTTTTACTAAAAAGTTAATATATTGGTCAAATTCAAGTAAGAAACAAACCTTTACAAATTTGATGTTTTTCTAAGCTTAAAACAAATCCGAGTCATTTAAATAAAAGGATGTCTTTAGTTGTGTTTCATGGGAATACCTTAAGTGAAGTTGCCTAAGTTGCTTTGTAGACTAAAGGGATACCCTTGAAACATTATTTGCTGGACTCTGCAGGGAAGAACCCATTTGGGAAGCTGCTCTAGGAAATTTGATTTGCTACTTCTCAAACTTCACAAAACAGCAGGGAGTGAGGCCTGGTATCAGATACTTAACATTTGTGGGGAAAGTTTAGATAATTCTAAGTGTAGTATTAAAACAAAACACAATACCATCTAAATCAAACAACTTTTAAGAGCTTTTCTGTGATTGATCTCAGTTTTGGGCTTTATAAAAGACATTTTTTAAATTCTCTCACATTCTTTAGCTTCACAATATGTGGGAGGAGAATGTTCTTGGTTTGATTTACCTCAGTGATGGTTTTTTTCCTTTGAGCTGCTAAGTTTTGAGGTGTTTTAGATGTGTGAAGTATTAAACATCATGGAGTCTTTAGATATGCTTATGATCTGTTTAACAAAATTAGTTAAGCTCAGTAATATGATCCTGTTTCTACCAGGAAGAGAGGTATATAGTGATACAGATAAATTGCTCGCTTGTAAAACTGCCGTTTTTGTGATTTTAGTAAGGGCAAAATGGATTGAGATGAAATCTCATGACCTAAAGACAGACTTATCACATCTTGATGGTCCTGTTAATTACCAAAACATCTTGGAATTCTTATTTGGCAGGGATGTGAAGCTAGAGAATAGACCTGGCACCTGGCATCTGAAGGCTGTCTTACCTTAGTATTAAAAGTTTAAAATGCTTAAAATGCAACCAGAAATCATTTTTCCCCTTCTTGACATGCAACTTGAGGGAGCATGCTCTTCTATTAGAAGAGCTTGAGACTTCATTTTAAACCTGACCAGAGGTTAGGGTTATAATTTTGCTTATACTTAAACAAATTCATTAGTCAAATGAACTATTTCCTAAACCTCTGAAATGTCTGCAAGAAATTTAGGTTATGTGTGTGATAGCTTGTGTCACATTTCCACACACTATTCCATGTGAATTCTGCACAGCTGTCTTGCTTATTAAGCCTTTCTCCTTACTGCATTCTTGCCTCTACCCTTCCAACATAAGAAGTAGGTTAACCAAGAAAACAACTGGAGATAGCTTCAGTACTATAAAGCACATGTAACATGGAATACCAAATCCAAAATTTTTAAAATAGGCAGCAGTATTTTGCTTTTCAAGCAATATTGTCTGAATGCTGACTATTTTGAGTGACAGTTATAAATTGATGAGGATTAATTATATAAAGTATAAATCAGTGATTCTCAGTCTTGGCTGCATATTAGAGTCATCTAGGGAGTTGCTTTAAAAATACTTATGTCTGAATCATTACAATATGAATTAAATCAGAACATTTGGCCAGGGCCCTGTTTCTGTAAAATTCTCTGATAATTGCTGTAATTTCAGTGCTCTTGAAATACATATTTAGGAAGATAAGTGTTTATGCTAAATATGTATGTATATTTTTATATATTGTAAAATTATAATTTTATATAGTATGTATCACAATATATAATATATGTAAATGTACACAATCTACATCCAAAGTGATTCTAATGTGTAGCTAGGGTTGAAACTGTTGTAATAAATCTGTAATTTTGTGAATATTTGTTGTATTTATTACATTCCTTTCAAGACTAATAGCAGATTCTAGATAAATTTATTGGTTGGTTCTTGGATTAGACAATTACTTATAGGAGAATTTTCTAGAATTTTTTAAATGACCATTGTTTGACATTTCTGAGTATAAAAAGCTTTAGTTTTACTTTACATATTCTTGGTTATACAAATTGGCATCATTCTCCAGACATAGGATTCAGAAATAATGAATGCAGCTAAATAGAATTTAAACTCATCTGAAATACAAACTCATATTCTCTCTCTCTCTCTCTCTCTCTTTCATTCTCTCTCCCCCCCCCCCTCATTGATGCTTATGGGTACAACAAGAGTGTGGGGATAATTAAATGATAATTTCTGTAGATGAACTTGGGAAAGAGATCTCTGAGAATTGCTCTAATTTCAGTGCTCTTAAAATACATATTTAGGAAGATAAGTGTTTATGCTAAATATATATGCTGTTGACATCAGTTATCCCAGGTTGGAAAAGACAGACTTTATATTAGACCTATATGTCACTTCCCACATGGAACTATTACCAGAAGTACATTAGACATACAACAAACGGAAAAATGAGATTGATGTTTCTATAACCCTAAAATTCTTTTCATTTAGCACATGTATAAACTTCTGCTTTGACTTATTTCTAGCAATAGTACTGCTTCCCAAATTCAGTGTTTTCAGATTTGTTATGGTACATGTGCTATAATATCTTTCTAAGGTTATTTTACTTTAACTTTTGTTGTAAATATGGGAGAGATTTTGACTAGCAATTTAATTTTTCTTCTGAATCATCAAGCTGTAAATACCATGAGCAGGTTTTTTTCATAAAAAGTGAAACCTGTAACATTTGCAGTTTATCCTTTTTGATGCTTTTATCAATATACATCCTGTATATAATCATATTTCTGAAAGTTACAGAAAAAAAGGTATATTTCCTTTTCAGAGGTGGTGCTTTTTATCACAAATTGAGACTATCTGATTATAATAGAATTGTAATCCTTCACTTTTAGAATTCCTAGAGCTTGGTGTGGGGAAAAGCATACTAGAATACTTAAGAAATGTAGGTTTAGTGGTTTAGAACTTCAAAATTATAATGTTCTTTCTTTGGAAATGGCTTCTAATTTGTTGCTACTTATGCTTTTGGAGAATAATAGTATAATTTTTATTTTCGAATAGTTCTTTTCAAAGTATAAAGTGTTTATAGATGATTAGGTAGAGATATTTATAAGTGTTCTTATTGAAGGAGAATTTAATGGTAAAAAGTTCATGAACTCAAAGAAAAATAAAATTTAATTTGTCTCAGAAGGGAAGAAGATTATATTTCCCTACTTAAAACCATCTTTTTAATTCAAGTGCCTGTTTCTTTGATTAAAAGTAAATATTTTTCTGTCAGGTCACAATTATATTATTTTGAAATAGTTCACATACTGCATGACGACAATGATTGATCCATTGCCTTGCTTTGTCAAGTCTGCATAATACAATACATGGATGAGTAACACCGCCTTAATTTAATGAAATATATCTCTGATACTCTTGAATGTAGAATTGTAACTTTTTAAAACTATCCTGGGAAATAGTGAATTCAGAGGCTATTTTTCACATGGGCCTTCAGATAGAATTTTATATCAGTAGTCTCTAGTGATCCTATAAACACCAGTTGAACTTGGCTTTACCCTGAGGTAATGCCATCTTGAGGTAGTGGAAAAGCTTACCTTTAGAAAAGTAATGCGGTCTGGGATTGAATCCCAATCATGTGATTTGGATAAATTACTTTAACATTTTTGACCCACAGTCTTCTCTGTAATGGGTTTAATGGGATCTTCAGAGAGATACTGTGAGGAAAGTGCTTGACATAGTGAGATGACAGAAAACATTTTTAATAACATTTTGTGGGAGAAAATATTCCTAGAGACAAAACCTGGCTGATATCCTTCTATCATCCAGCTTTAATAGCCCCATTGCAGAAAACACCTGATGTGCCTGCCTTTGTCAGTTTTTCTTGTCATCTAGAGAAACTATTTCTCTAGTTATAGCCCTAAATATTGATAGGCCAACTTGGTTCTGGTGATTGGAAGTGGGGCCATCATTTTAGGATAAACATCAAGCAGTTTAGAGGAACTATTTTCATATTAAAACAGAATTGGTAAATAGTGATAGGTACCTCCCAAATTGCCTTTATACCCCTTTTGTATATCAATCTTCTTATATCTAGTACCATGTAAGAGGAAACAAAATGGACTGGCCCTGTTACCTGGGCAAAGTGCTTCAGTCCATTTATGTGAGTTGCACTAAAAAGATTAAAATTCTATCAACTGTAATTTTCATGCACAAAACAGTTTGGGAGTCATGAGATAAATCATAATTAAATTTTTTTTTTTTTTTTTTTTTTTTTTTTTGGGTACCGGGGATTAAACTCAGCAGCACTAGACCACTGGGCCACATCCCCAGCCCTTTTTTGTATTTTATTAGAGACAGGGTCTCACTGAGTTGCTAAGTGCCTCGCCATTGCTGAGGCTGGCTTTGAACTCACGATCCTCCTGCCTCAGCCTCCCAAAGTGCTGGGATTACAGGCGTGCACCACCGCGCCCGGCATAATTAAATTTTATTATCAATTAGAACTCCTGTTAAAGTTTGCTACTTTTCTCTGCCCTAATTAGAAAAATGGACCTTTATCTCTCAGTCAACTGTTATTATTTCTCTACTTGTTTTGTTCATCCTACTTTAATTGTGCATTATCTTGCCACTAGTTAGGCCCACTTCTCTTATAGCCTTCCCATCTAGTTTGCTGTTTTGCTTTGCTACGAAAAGTGTGTGCCAGGGACAACAGCATAGGCATGTTGTTGGAAGCTTGTGTCCCCACTCCAGGTGGAAGCATCAGAATCTGCTTTTTATCCCAGGTTAACTTTATGTTTGGAATTCCTGGGTTAGTGCTTTGTATTTTCATCTAGCGAAACTGCTATATGTAGCTTGATTCTGGAAAAGTGGTTGGCTACATGGAGTCTTCTTGGTGACCCAGTCTTGCCATTTATTCTTAAATGTAGTGCTGTGAATCTGGTGAAGCAAAGTATTACTCTAAAATACATCATCTGAGCTTACCAAAAGTAGTTTAACAGAAAGCTCTCAGCCTTGACATCAGGCTTCCTGGCCTCACCATCTGCCATCAGTATAATTTTGGGCACCTTACTTAGAGTCTCTGTGTCAAGTTCTCTTCTGCAAAATGAAGTGGTCATGCCTGCCACATCTGTTTTTCTGAGGGCTATTAAGAGGATCAACTCAAGTGAGATCATGTGTGTGAAAGTGCTTTGGCACTACCAAAGAGGTGTACTATTGTAACCGTTGATGGGGATGAAGATGTTGTTCCTTCAGGCTATGTGAGCCCAGTGTTTGTTAAGGATAGTGATGGCTTTGCTAAGTGGTTACTGTGGTAATTGGAACAGGTCTGTGTATTCTCTTCAGCGGTACATTTAGATTTTAACTTGGCAGTTTTCTGGCCAGGCTAGCAGTTCTGATTTTCAGTTCCAAGTAGCTGCTGTGAGTTTTTTTTTTTTAAATGGGCTTTAGATGGTCTGTATTCTGGGAGCCACCTAAATGGTCTGATTGCATTCTTTGGATTAATTATATATTATTAACATATTTAGTGTATCTATGTTGATGAATAAAATTTCCAAATTCAAGCAGATCCAGTTATCATTATATAACATTTTTAACAACATGTTCTTTTTTTGTCTTTGAAGCATGATGATTTTGTATATTTTATAGGGACATATTTTCTGAGTTCCAGACAAAAGTAGGATGTAATTCTAATTACATGAACTCTGGTGACTCTACACACACACACACACACACACACACACACACACACACCCCCTGGATCCATACCATGTAGGTTGTTAGATATCTAAGTTTTATTTGTACGTAATGATGTTCTTTGGATTTCCTTCCGAATATTATATCCTGATCCAACTCACTTTTTTATTGTGCAGAATATATAAGTTGGAATAAGGTAGAGATTGTCTCCTATTGCTGATAAGTTCAATTGTTCCTTGCTTTCACTGTTACTGTGCTGCAGTCAACCTCCTGGTGCATACATGTATCTTATACATTGTTCAAGTATATCCAAAGGATAAATCTGATTGTGAGTCAAAGGATAAAGGCTTTTAAAATTTTGATAAGTAGTATCCTTGTTACTCTCTTACAAGTTTACACCAATTTCCATTTCTAAAAAATTTAACTCTAAGAAGAAACCAAGACTTAGAGATGGTTTAAGTAACATGACACAGGTTCTCAAAATTGGTGACTGGTAGAATCAACTTTCAAACTCAGACCTACCCATGCTGTTTCTTCTCAGCCATGAATATTTCAGTTGCCGTTTTAAAGCATAATTTTGGCTTTAAAACCAGGAAGCATCATTCCATGTCTTTTTATATTTTCATAACTCAAATAAATAAAAGAAGCAGGGTGCAGTGGCACGTGCCTATAATCCCAGCAGCTCAGGAGGCTGAGGCAGGAGGATTGCAAGTTGAAAGCCAGCTTCAGCAACTTAGTGAGACCCTGTCTCAAAATAAAAAAAAATTAAGTGCCCCTTGGTTTCAATCCCTAGTACCAAAAACAATTTTTTTAATGTAATGAAAGATGCTTCTTGGCCAAAGACCACATAGCCTCCAAACTGCTAAATCACTCGAGTCATAAAAATGCTACCTGAAAAGGTATAATGATTATGAGTGATATAATCATATTAGTACATTATATTCATGGACAGCAGGAAGTACACCAAAATATGGGTTCGATCCCACCTTAAGCCAGTGACACAATAAAGCTTTCCTTTGGCATCTCCTGTGTGTTATGGCTCTAGGGAGAACAGGTGGTTTCAACATAGTTGTCATGGAAAGTTATTCATTTTGTTTGACTCAGAACTTATTTTAAAATTCCACCATAAATACAATTATTACTCATTTGTAATCTCATACTGTGATATTTATTACAAGAGTTTGGCATAAGTAAAGCGTATTAGCATTTTCTTTCAGGACTTCCTTTTTTTTGTTCATTTTTATTATGTGTATTTTTCTTATATCTTGTCTGCTTTACTGTTAGTTCCCTTCATCCTAAGCTTAGACCACATTTTGTTCTCATTTGTCTCAGTTCTAAAGAAAAAAGATGTTTCTCTGTGTGAACCATAGGGTCAGCTCTTGACTTCAGATTGAAACTGAACCCCTATACAAATACACACATCGAACCTAGATAAGTCAGAGACATTTCTTAAAACAACTGTTTTCTGGTTTTGCATCTATGTATGTTTGAATGTGAGTGTGTTTCCTTACTCATGAAATCATATTAGTTGTTCCCATTTTATGATTAAAGAAACAATCAGAGAAAGATGTGTTTCTTGCTTCAAATACAAGCCAAAATCAGAGTTCAGATTATTCTTTACTATTTACTTCTTTACAAAAAATATCCCAGTTACAAAATAGGTTGGGCTCCAGAAATTCGTTTGCAAGTCAGTTATTTGGCACTTAAACTGCATTTTACCATAGTGGGGAAAAAAAATGTTATAAATGGTTATTAAGTCCCTCAGCTGGCCTACAAGAATCTACTTAACTCTTGTGTAACTAAAAAATGTGTATTTATACTAAAAATAAGAAGGAACGATAGTTGTGATTTCTGTTTACAAAGAAAAAGGGAAATTATTTTCCTTAGGGAGGAATAGACTTATTTAGAAGGTAGAGAAATGGGTGAAAATAGTGGAGAGTCTAGGAGAGATTTCAAGGTACTTCTAAGGATGTTAGAAATTGATAGATAACACTTGTTCCAGTTTTTCTTTAAAACTTTGAAGATGTTTTGTTGACTTTAGGTGCTCCTTACTAACATAACTCACCCAACAGCTGTGATTAGAATCAATGGATTTGACTGAATTAAATTTTAAAAAATATATAGATGATCTGAGATGATGTATTAGCCAACCTGAGATGGTGAAAAATAAACTGGCAAACCAGTACTCTCTTTCTTTCTATCCTGATAGCAAAGACAGGAGTTTTTTTTTTCTTTTAGCCCACCAGGTCCCACCAGTGGGGATAGCTTGGCTGAGGTCTAGAGGTGGCTTTGGAGCACAGTTTGCAGGTGGAGGTTGGAGAATACTATGTTTCCAGTAGTTTCTGTGTGTGAAGTGTTTGTACCATGGGAGTTTCTAATTCTGGGAAATCATTGTATTGATCTCATTCAGCTATTGCTTCCTACATTGTCTATCCTACAAATAAACATTTTAAATTTCAGTTAACTTTTTAAAGAGGCCAGGCTTCTCTAAATGTTCTTTAATTTATATTTCATTGTTTTCAGAGGATCAGCATATAGCTCATCCTTTTAACAACAGAGGGAGGATATGTTCTTCAGTAAACAGAAGCTTATATGAGGGGCGTATTTAGAAAGTGAATGAAGAAGGATTACTTTGTGCCTCCTGGGCCAGATTAGTGTTCTTATTGGACAGTATGCCTACTCTGCCCTCCAGCAAATTGCACAATACATTTAATTACTTTTGCTTTGTGTTGGACATACTATTTGAGTATTTTATACTGGATATGTGTACCCAAGAGTGATTTTATGAAGGCAAAAGCACCTTTATGTACTGCAATTCAGAATTCCACTAGGTGGTCATTATAAAAGGAAGTTTAGGGATTGGCAGAGAAAAGTAATTATAATTAGATAAGTAACACCTACTTGATTTTTAAAAATACTTTAAAATGTTTTGTCTTTCTACTGAAATGGTATATAGGAAAAATTTTAATACATACCTTAATTCCTCTATTTTTTATTGTGTGATGCTTATTTAACTGAATGTGTGTGGGTTTTATCTGAAAGGTAAATAAATTAATAATGCTAAATTTTCACCCCAGTACAATGATACCTTCTGGGTGCCAGTATTTAGATTGAAGATTTTTATATTCATATACTCTCCTCAGAAATCCTCCAGTTGTGTAGTTGACACAGTGGATAAAAATGTGCATTAGACTCCTCCTCATGGGTTTCTTGGTTTGGTTGCCATGTATTTAGACTAAAATTGGATACCTGTGTTTCTTGTCAGAGGTGGGGAGAGACTGGAGAGAGATTTCTTCAAAATCTGTTCTGTCTGTTTAGAAGTAGTGAGCCAAAGGGTTAGTGAGCCCAAAGTATGTACCCAAAGTACTGTGTGCAAAGAGTTCGTGACACGAAGTATGGTTTTCTTTTTTTCTTGTCGGCTTTCATGTATAGGTTAAGTAGACCAGTGGCATTTAATGACCTGTTTTCCTTACTGTGAATTTGCAGATTTTGTTTTTGTTTCTCAGAGGAGGCTGGTTGGACTAGCAGAGAGGAAGGAGTTTGTCTGTTTTTGTCCTTGTTTGTTGACTAGACAAGCATACTACTAGTAATTTGAACATGTAAGGGTTTTCCTTTATATTGAATGCCTGGAGGCTTTGGTAAAAGGAAAAAAATGTAAGGAAAAAAATTTTCATTTGTAGCAGATGAAAGTTACAGTAATATTGTCACCAGAAGAAGCCAAAGGAGTCCTGGAGAGGGAAAGCTCAACTCAGGATGAATGGGGTCCTTGACAAACATCACAAAAATGAATTTAAGGATATTAGTTAGAGGCACAGAGATTTATTTAGGAAAGCAAAGAATACATGCTCAAGGGAAAATGTGGGCCATCTCCAGAGTGAGAGGTGCTCTCGGGGTCTAAGACTCTTGTTTTAAAATGAAACTTGTTAAGGGATGGGAATGGGAAGGTTTGTGAGAATGCTATCAGTCTGGTGAACACAAAATGGTTTATGGTGGTCTGGTCATGCCCAGGCTCCATAGGCTGTTGTGGTCTCCATTATCTGAAAAGTACCATTAACTAGAAAGTACCCTAGATTATAGGTTTCTCAAAATATCATATATCTCTTTGTTTAATCTATTTATTACATGGGTTAATTTTCAGTAGACTGAGTGATTTTCATTAGTGAATGAATTTATGGTAACTCTAAGATTTATGGATTTCCCAGAAATTTGGGAGTGACAGGCCTGGGAGAAAAACTAATTTGGGGAGTAACAAACCTAGAAAGGAATGTGAAACTTCAGTTTAAAATTACACTTCCTTGTTCTTCCTTTTGTCTTCTTTCTACCTATCTTTTTATTTCTTCTATCTTACCTCAGTATCGTTTTTCTCATGTGCAAGCAATGTTACCTATTATGTATAACAAAACTTGTTAATACATTTATAGACAACTGTGTAGTATAGCTGATTTTTTAGCATTGTAGTCATTGATGAAAAGGAGGGAGAAAACTTGTGCATCTTATATTTTGATTGTAAGAATTTTTAGCTGACTAATTTTCATTTTCTTTTGTTTATCCTTATTCTGTGACTTAAGTAACTTAGAAGAAAAGTTTTATGGGATTTTTTGTTTGTTTGTTGTTTTTGTTTTTGTTTTTGTACCGGGATTGAACTCAGGGGCACTCAACCACTGGGCCATGTCCCCAGCCCTTTTTTTTTTTTTTTTTTTGTATTTTATTAGAGATAGGGTCTCACTGAGTTGTTAAGTGCCTCACCATTGCTGAGTCTGGCTTTGAACTCACGATCCTCCTGCCTCAGCCTCCCAAGTACTGGGATGACAGGCGTGCACCATTGCGCCCGGCAAGTTTTATGGTTTTGAGACTTTTCTAAAGCATAAAACATTTGAAGATTATTCACATTGTTTTAACCTGTTCAACTGATGTCCTTCATTTTTCCCATCACTCTTAAGTCAGAACACACAAGCATCCCTAAATATTCTAATTTCGTTTTTTTTTTAACCTGTGACCTGAATGTATAATCTTTTTTTTACTTGTTATTTTTAGTTATACATGACAGTATAATGTATTTTGACATATTGTACATATATGGAGTACAACTTCTCATTCTTCTGTTTGTACATGATGTGGAATTACATTGGTTGTGTATTCATATGTGAACATAGGAAAGTTATGTCCAATTCATTCTACTATCTTTCCTGTCCCATTCCCCCTCACTTTCCTTCATTTTCCTTTGTCTAATCCAAAGTACTTCTATTTTTACCACCCCCCTCCCTTATTGTGAGTTAGTCTAAATATTCTAGTTCTTAACAGATTCTTGCACATCTGAGGAGAGAAGACAGCCACTGAGAGGAGAAGTGAGGTGGCAGAAGTGATAGGTGGGGGATAGGAGAGGGTTCTTAGAAAGCACCAGTATCTGGAGGAAAGAACAGTGCCTGAGTGTTGGCTGGTTCCATTGCAGATGCTGTTGGGTTTCTACCAGTGGTGGAACAACTTACAACTCCTGCAAAAACCCTCATGTTCAAAAAGCTCTTTTTAGATATTTTTCTTTTCTTTTTTATGTATTTGCTGACCTGCTTATAACTAGGTGATTTATATAGTTTTCTTTCATAGGGTCAAGAAATCAGAGCATGGCTATGAGCAATGGAAACGATTTTGTGGTTCTGAGCAATGGCAGCATCACAACCAGTGCTACCAATCCTGGTCCCTTCACCCCCTGCGATGGAGACCATGCAGCCCAGCAGCTCACACCCAAAGAAGCATCAAGAACAAAAGTGAGTCCAAATGGATGCCTGCAACTTAATGGCACAGTTAAATCATCCTTTCTGCCTTTAGACAACCAAAGAACGCCTCAGATGTTATCCCAATGCTGCCATCCTTGCCCATATCATCACCCTTTGACCAGCCATAACAGTCACCAAGAGTGCCATCCCGAGGCTGGCCCTCCAGCACCCTCTGCTTTGGCCTCGTGTTGCATGCAGCCACACTCAGAGTATTCTGCATCTCTGTGTCCAAACCATTCACCTGTGTATCAGGCCACGTGCTGTCTTCAGCCCTCGCCATCCTTCTGCCTGCATCATCCATGGCCTGACCATTTTCAGCATCAGCCTGTGCAGCAGCACATAGCCAACATCAGGTGAGTCTTTGAAAGTTTTGCTGGCCTTTAGCATTCAACTAATTCCACCTGGACGTGACTGCTTATATTTATTTCCCCAAAAGGAAGAGAAAAATGTGTTGGGAAACAAAACCAATAATAATGTTTATTTTATGGATTGTGTGAAGCTTGCTAAAATGCAAATGAAATAATATATCTATTTTATCCATTGACTTCTTGGTCCATTAAACTCACCCTTCCTTTTTCCATGTTTGCAAACTGGTTAGGAATCTCTGCTATACATTGAGTTACAAAGTTCAGTAAGATGTTTTATTGTTAGCAGTTCCAGTTATTGTACATAAGAGAGAGATTTGTGGTGAGGCTACCTCAGAGGAATTCTTTGTTTGCTATTGATAGTGATCAACCTTTATGATAAAGAAGTATAAAACCAATTGATCCCTTATGTTTCTTTATGGCTGCACCCATGATTTCTATTCTTGTGGTTTGGGTGACTGTGTAATATGTTTAGATCCTGATGAAAGTGATGGTTCCTTTCATAGTAGATTAAATCTGTGGCACAGGACTTAAAGTTTTTTTTTCTAAAATATCTCTAGATATTATTTTGAAAAGTACTAGAAAAATCTATATCATTGCCAGTTCTTATCCCTATCTCAGCCCATATTTTCTTTTATATGTGATTTTCAGCAAATTTTCCCATAGGTAAGTTAAGTCACATTCACTGCAGGTGAGCAACAGTAATGTATTTTACAATGTATTTTGTAGAGGCCTAGTATTGTTTCACAGTTTTAGGTAATAAAACTTTTTAAAGAGAGCCTTTTCTTTTTTAAAATTAGGGTATAATTTACACACAGAGAGATGCATAGATCTTTAAGTATGTAGTTTGATCAGTTTCAACAAATGTGTACACTAGTATAATCCATATGATAGCCTGATGTAGCTAGCACATTTCTGTCACCCCAGAACAAGTCCCTCTCTCAGTCATTCCCTCCCTCTGTACCAGACATCATCTCTACTCTGAGTTCTGTTACCACTGATTTGTTTTGCCAGCTCCTGTACAAATGCAGTTATACAATATGTATTCTTTTGTGTTGGGCAGTTTTTGTTCAGCATAAAGTTTTGAAATTGATCTAATTGTGTGTATTACTTTTTCTTTTTCTTACTGAGTAGTAAGCCACTTGTATCATGTAGCAAATTCTCTTTTAACTAAAGAGTCAGATGCAGAAAGAGATTAAGTGATAAATACTTTTCACCTTTATCAGAGTTTTCATATTGAGATTATATGTTTTAATCTTAGAGGAAGAAAAAAATGAGAGAATGGGGAAAGCGGGTTGGGAGAGGGGTAGAGGGGACAGTCCTCTGCAGCATGTTTCTACAGTTTCTGAATACATTTCCATATGGACATAAGAACCTCATAGTTCTAGAACTATGATAAGAAATTCACCAAATTCATTATATATGATATAAATGTGATATATATTATAATGATATATATTATAATCATATATCATCATAAATATTGATGTTTTAAAATCACAAATTAAATGGTTGCAGAATGTGAGATGATATGAATTGTTATATATTTTAAAGCTGAACCCGCCTTTAAAAAGTCATAAAGTTAATAACTATGAGCAAATAACCAATTCTTTCAGTATTCCAGGTTGTGCCAAGATTCTCTGGAGTTTTTACTTAACATTTCTTTAATGATCTAATTTAAAACATGATCTAATTTAATTTATTGAGTGCTATGCACACTTTAAATAGTATGGTATTAAAAAACAGAGAAGTGGGTGACTGAGCTCACCATTTCCCGTGTTTTGGCCCTGAGGCCTCAGTAATCATGGTGAACTTACTTCAGATTGTGCATGACCACTGGGTTCGTGTACTTGTTACTTTGGGATTTGTCTTTGGATTTTAACTGGACAAAAAGAATGAAGAAAAACATACTGCCTTCTGGAATAAGATCTGTTATTTAAAGTGGAAATGAGACTTAATGAAGAAGTTACCAGAAAATAAAAGCCTGTGACTGAATTACGGAATGTTCGCATTTTAAAAGGAGAAATGAAAACACTGACAGTATTTAATTTGAATAAACAAAAACTGATAAAAATACCATATTTGTCCAGCCAGAAAATTTGTAAAAAAAAAAAAAAAGGAAACTTATGAAGGAAATTTTTCTTATTTCAAATTTTATCTCAAAAATTTGAGCCTTTTGATTAACTATTTGTTATAGTCTTTTAAAGGTACTTGCAAAGGAATGGTACATGTCCAATTGTGTATATCATATACTTTATTGTGTTCAAGCATTACTTTCCTATTTTGTCTATTTATTTGTTCAACGGTGTTTATTGAATACTTACATGTGCCAAGCACTGAGGATATAATTCTAACAGATTTAGCCAAAATTTTCCCCTTCATTCTATAAGCTAGCAGGAAAGACGACAGTAAATAAAACAGCTACAGTATTGTGATAAGTACTACTAAGAAGGAACACACATGGGTGCAGATGAATAGAAGTCAAATGATGAGAGAATAGGGGGGTTGTCTTTCTTACAGGTAGCAGGAATAGTTCATGCCTAGACTTATAAGGTAGTATGGGCCCAAAGCCTACAGTCTTCAGTGTGCCTTGACCTTGATGGAAAAGTAGTAGCAAGAATAGAGGTATCCTGGGATTAAGTCCAGAGGGAATTTTAACCACTTAAGGAGTACTAGGCTTTATCTGGAGGCTATTTGTGGACCTGTTAGAGATTTGTTGCCTAGCATGAGGGAGGCCCTGAGTTCAATTCCCAACACTGTGTGTGCTTTTTTTTTTTTCTTTTTCATAATGGTAAAATACACATAACATAATTTATCATTTTAACCATTTTAAGTGTTCAGTTCAGTGGCATTTAATACATTCACATTGTTTTACAACCATCACCACCATCCATATCCAGAACATTTTTATCATCTTCCCAAACTGAAACTCTGTCCCCATTAAGCACTAACTCCCTATTCACCTCTCCTCCAGCACCAGGAAACTATTATTCTATTTTATGCCTCCATGGATTTGACTATTCTTGGTACCTCATATAACTGAAATCATATGCTATTTGGTTTTTTTGTGTGTGTGATTGGTTTATTTCACTTAGCATAATGTCTCCTTAGCCACATTATACCATATGTCAAAATTTTCTTCCTTTTTAAGGCTGAATAATATTTTATTGTACATATATATCACATTTTGTTTATCCATTCATTCATTGAGGGCAACTTGCATCTTTTGCCTATTGTGAATAATTCCACTATGAACATGAATATGCAGATACCTGTATGAGTTTCTGCTTTTAATTTTTTGGGGCATATACCCAGACCAGAGGTGAAATTCCTGGATGTATGTATGTATTGCATGTAGCAATTCTCTTTTTAAGTTTTTTTAGGAACTTCTATACTATTTTACAAAGCAGCAGCACCATTTTATATTCCCACCAAAGTTCCAGTTTTTCATATCCCCATCAACACTTGTTATTTTATCTGTTTTGTCTTATTTGAGAATTGTCATCCTAATGGATGTGACCCTACAGATTTTTAAGCCAAAAAGGAACACTGTCATCTTCATTGTGGAGAGTAGATTAAGTCAGAATTGTTGTGAATAGGAACACCATTAGAAGGCTTTTTGCAGTAATTCAGGTGAGAGATTATGGTGACCAGGATTTAGAAGTAAATTCATTCTAGGAAGATTAGAAGATAGAGTAGACTGGATTTGGTGGATAGTTGGATATGAGGTAGATGTGGGAAGGGAGAAAAAGTCACAATTGATTTTTCAGTTTCCTGGCCTGTACTGGAGGGGTAAATAGAAAGTCATATACTAAAATGGGGAAGACAGGTAAAAGGGTCCTAAGTAAACAGAGTGGAGGCATGGAGTTTCTTGGGGGACTGGAATTTGGTGATAAATATTATTAAAACAAGATATTTGAAATAACAGTGAGTTTCCTTCAGAGAATTAGGATGCTGTGCAATACATAATGGTAACATTGAGGACAATGATACTGGTAAGGGTTATCTTAGACTGAACTCTGAAGAGCTTAGACTCAAGCCAGCAGGTATTTATTTGCAGGATGGTGCTCTGGGCAAGGAACTGAGCAAGATGCTGGCTCCCTTTCTCCATCCAGTAAGATAGCCACAAAGCCAATTTGGATGTGGACAGAGCTGCTATGTAAGGGAAAAGAGAGTAGTTTGTGTGAGTCTGAACAGGATGTCCTTAGTATAGAAATTCTGAAAATGGGAATGTAATATGATGTTTTCTGCCTTTTGTTAATTATTCTACCCAGCACTTCTAAGAAATTTTTGGAACAAATGTTCTAGAGACTGAACTCCATTAGACACTTAAATTTCCTAAATCTTTTTAGTTTGCTTTGTTAGGGTTTGTTACATATTGCTTTTTTAAGTTTTTGTTTTAAAATCAATAATGTCAATTTAATGAAGTATTATTCAATTACTGTTAAGGTACATTCATGGCTACACATTATTTTAAAGGATATCTTAAAAGTTGACAGTCTTACAGTATAGTGCAAAGATGGAGGATCCCAAGTGCTTTGGTTTGTTATTGCTATTTGCACATATACCCAAATGGGCCCATCTGTTTAGTATTTTATCTTTAATGTTTTCGTTTATTTATAAAGCATTTAAGCCATAGAGAATGTTTTAAAGAGTCAAATAGATACTAATTTTAACCTAGCCTTATTGCTACTTACTTGAAAATGTTCATATTCCTATTTCTCCTCCTCCCATTGTAATACAGTAGGGTCTTTTTCATTTCTTCTTGACTCTTTAAGCTCTAATTTTTCTAAAAGATTCATTATATTGACCACCTGTGTATGATTTTTGTCTTTGTAAAATTCTCTTGTAACTTCTGGTCAATAAAATTAAGATCATTGCGGAGATCACATTTGGTATATCCTATTTTAATATTATGTATCACCATATCACGAACTATAAAGTAACTTAAATAGATTTCATTTTAAAGCCTCAGACTTCTTTCTTTGTAGATTCCTAGTCTCATATTCATTGTTCAGCCATTAATTAACATGACTGAGAACAGGAGTAATTCAAAAGACATAGTATCTTCCTATGAAATAATGCCTGTGCCTATACCAGCAGGTGCTAAACCTAGCTATCCATTCAATCACCTGGGGAGTTGAGGATAAGACATTTATTTTGTAGTAGAAACAGTAAAGAATTGTAAGAATTCAGAGAGGCTTAGGGACAGTCGGGCTGAGGATAGAACTTATGTGGGCCTTGAAAGATTACTAGGAATTAATGAATTAATTAGCAGGCAGAACATGGAAGGTGGGGGGAAATTCTTGGGAGAGAGCTTGCAAGAATAAAAGCATATTTAAGAAGGAGTAAAGAGAACAGGGCTGTTGAAGTGGAGGATCTTTGGAGATGAGAACGAGCTTTTCCTAATTCTATATCCTGAACACAGTCCAGCTGTCTAAAAGGCTGCATGGTAATGATCTGTTCTTTATCCTCCAGAGTTGGAAAATGCCTCCTCTTAGGAGCCAGTCACATTTCAATATGCTGGTTGAAACAAGATGCAAATAATTCATTTGAGATCTTCTTATTGCCTTATTAAAGTGAAAGGATAATAGTATTATTGCAGAGTTAATAAGGCGCTCTGCATCCAAAAATAGCATGAAAGATTTCTAATCTATACTTACCTTTTAATTTGGTGTTGCAAAGAAATGTTCTTCATCGTAACAGTATCCATAAATGATAATTGGAAATGCCACAGGCTCATTATCATGATACAGAACCTGTGACATTTTGGGGTACCTGCCAAATTCATTTTTATGTCTCTGAAGGTGATTTCACAGACAGATGGTTACTTGGATGTTTCTTCTGGCACAGTGGAAGAATTAGAGCTATACAGACTTAGAATGCTTGTCACAGAGAGGATAAAAGAACGCTATCGTTAGTTTAGCCTCTTAAAAGTTAACATTATCCTTGCCATCCCATATATTGCAACTGCATGATTCTTATAACCTATATTTCTTTTCTTCTTTAGTTCTTTATTTATTTACCAATTTCTGACTCACTTTTCTCAGGTTTTCTTTTTGTTTCCCCTCAGAACATTAGTTTTTTTTCTGTGAAGGAACATCTATTTTCTTAAAAGAAATAATAATTTTTTAAAAATTTATTTGTTCATTTAATTTAATTTGTTATACATGCTTTTTGAGTGCAATTAAGAAATGAGAATTTGTTGTGTTAAAAGATACAGAATCCACCACTTGAATTCTTCTTTTATATAAATTGTATCATAATATCCATAATGGCCTACAGAGACCCACCTTTCCCATTTCCTTAGCTCTGGTGGTAGTGTTATTTTGTTTAGCCAGAAAATTTGAATAAAAAATCACTCTGAATACACATCAGCATTGTGGACTGAACCACAGCATTGACCTAGATCTCAGCATCTTTGCTTTACTCAGATCATCCAGAATCAACCCCGATGCTTCTGTAAGATGTTAGAGCAATGAACAGAGGTTACTTTTTCACTAAATTAGTAAGTATTTAATGAGTAGTTAGTGTTAGGTGCCGGAGACATAGATGAAAACTGCAAGCCTGGTTCACAACTTCAAACATGTGGAGACAATGTGGGCAGGTAGAACACTTAGGTTTCAACATGGGCTGACCATAGGTAGATAGTCATCTTTGATCAGTACAAATTTATAGAATTGCCATTACATCCTCTGGAGCATTGAAGTTAAATATCAGTGCTTTTCCAGAGGAACAGGCCGGGTTTATATATTAATACAAAAAAAAAACTAAACTATACAGTTCTAAAAATTCATATCCTCCTCTTATAGTGAAATAATAATTTATCTTTATTTCTTGATGTAAATCATTATATCTCTTGGACTGCTGGACAAGTGTCTTTTGTAAGAAGGAATAATTAAACTTCATTCTTAGACCTTTGCTATTCAGTAGGGTCCAGTAAAATTAAAAATTTAATTCTTCAATCACACTAGCCACATTTCAAGTGCTCAGTAGTCATATGTGTCTAGTGGTTACCATATTAGACAGCACAGTGTAGAGCATTTCCATCATTACAGAAAGTTTCATTGGACAGGGTTATGTGTGTTGGCTCTGTAAAGCAACTAAGATCTCTTTTCAACCTTCTTGGGAGCAAATAGAATTCATATGATGCACAGTAGCAATATTTGACAGTGAATACCCTTGCGTCAACATAATTCCAGTTAATTGGGATTTGATTGCTTATCTTTTGTTGAGTGTATACTAAAGATAAAAATCCCGTTTCTTCAAAAATTTGAAGGACTAAAGCCCTATATTAGAAAAAAAAAGTATGTAGTATGCAAGCAGATCTTTCAAAATCTTCCAGATGCCAAAAGCCATCCCACATCATTATTTCAATTACTTGAATGCAAAGTTATCAGCTTATTGAGTTTCTGGTTGCTTGGGCTTTTGGTAAATAGATCAAGTATAGTATCATAGTTTTTCTTAAGGGTAGATAAGTACAGCTAGGTTCTAGAAACAATTATTGGTGCGACATTCTAACTCTCCTTTTTCATGTCTCCATTTCTTCTCTCCTCACTATACAATATACAAGAGCCTGAGCTTTAGAAGATACATTGCATTTGAATCCTGGCTCTGCTGTTTATTAGCTTTGTCATCTTATATAAATATTTAATTTCTCACAGCCTTAGTTTCCAGCTCTATAAAAAATGGGAATAACAGTAGCTGTCTTGCACTTAGCACAGTACCCAGCAGTACCATGTATTAATTTCCCATCTCTTTTAATTTTTGTTCCTTTCTTTTTCTTCTCTTGTTATGTTGTTACTTGCTGCCTGTATTTAATTGTGTTGGTATTGTTTTAGAAACAAAGCTATTATTGAGATCTGGCTTAAATAAATACAAGATGCATCCCTTTTCATTCTTAGTTATAAATTATATACTTCATGCACTCTGTCAATGTATAGGAAAGAGCAAGTGGAAAAGAGGGTCACTAATTTGTCTTCTAGAAAAGGAAAAGGTATTGTTGAGAAGGCTTTCCAGCCCCAAAGACTCGAGGCCTTCATACTTTATACCAATTACATAATCTGATTATGATAGTTCTATAGTTATTTTAGAAAAAGTCTGGTAAGATTTAATCTAGATTTTATGGAAACCAAGGTTTATTTTTACATTCCTTAAAGTAGTCAAATTAACTTTTTAAAAAGGGATAATGTTTGTAAAATTTAAAACGTTCCAAGCTTGCTTGCCAAAGTCAGTCAGTTTGGCAGTCAGATTGAGTGAAGGCCTGTTTTATTAGGAGGACTTCTTTTAGAGAGTTCTTTATATTCTAAATGAGCAGATTTTAGAGTGCTTTGCCTCATGTAATGCACTGCACAGTCTGTAATACATTTCATAATATGAGCCTTGGTCATCTTTTACTTTAATAATAAATGTCAAGAAACAATGCCTTCTTTATTTCATAAAATTAATTAATATAACATTTTGGAAAGAAGCAAATGTATTCTTTAATTACCCCCTTTCCGTATTACTATTAGTTGTTTAGCAGGTACTGAAGAGTGGAGGAAAAAAAAGTGGTTCAAGTGTTCTTTTTCCTTTTGGTTAAAAAATCGTTTTGAAAGGTTGTAAAATGTTTGGCAAACAGAAGACATAATAAAAAGACATTGTTACGGATCAGTTACATCATTAATTCCAGGAAAAAGGCAATTGTTATCTACTGCAACTTCTTTCCAAACTTAAGTTGTACTGTTAGGTATAATTTAAGCAAATTTATAGAACTTAACATTTAAAGGAGAATTTTGATTGCTGTACTTTTCAGCAAAATTGACTGTACAAAATTACATCTTTTCTGTTTTAACACAAACCAGATATTCAACTGATTGCTTGGTATTTTGGAGTTTTAAATATAGCCTAGTACCTGGGGCATATTTAGGCTTCAATAAATATTTGTTGAATGAATGATTACAAAAAATATTTCTCAAAACATTGTGTGTGTGTGTGTGTGTGTGTGTGTGTGTGTGTGTGTAAACTGTACAAAGCTTAAAAAACAAAACCTCATGAAGTTAGATTTTTTGGTCACTGTGATCAAGCAGCTTATATAGTCAATTTGGGCAAAAATAACTTTACTCTTTGAATAATGAAATAAGTGTTTAGAGGGTTATGTGGGTCTCAGAGAGGGTGATAGAGATAGGTGGGCTTAGAGAAAGCATCATGAGAGATGGGAGGGGCTTTTCAAAAATGGACAAGAATCCAGCTGCTTAAATATGGGAACAGGAGACCTGGAGGAACCTGGAGCAGAGCAAGGCAAGCTCTCTCCTTCATCTGGAAAAGGGCCACAGGGGCATCACTGCAGGGCATTCATTCCATTCCACCTTTAAAGAATATGCTATAGTTAGTCCATGAAGATTGCTTCCTGAAACAGTGGATTCTGAATCTTATGTAATCATCATAAAGAATTTATTAAGTATCTAACTGCTTTATATGTAGTTATATAATTCTAATACCTTTGATTGACAGACATTGCCCTCAGTTTGTCAAACTGTGTGTGTGTCAGGGGTGGTATATACTGCTTTATCTCCAAGGCCTAGTGAGGTGCCTAGCATTTGGTAAACACTCAGAAATTAATTGTTGAATGAACTGAATATATCATTGAGCATCAGTCACATCCTTATGGAGAACTTGATCTTATGGTGTGATAATTTGATAATGAAAATTAGGTACCACTGGTCTAATGCACATAGTGAGATATTTCCCAGATAGTGAGAGAAGGTGCAAAAGGCTTTGCTTCTTTTATTTATTGTTTGAATCTATCTTTGTATACCTCCTCCTCTCCTCTAAATCTCCTCACCCCAAATGCATTGACTTTTTTTTTTTTTTTTTTTTTTTTTTTTGGTACCCAGGGTACTTTATCACTAAGCCATATCCCCAGCCCTTTTTATTTTTTATGTTGAGATGGGGGTCTCACTAAGTTGCTTAAGGCCTCCCAAAGTTGCTGAGGCTGGCTTTGAACTCACAATCACCTGCCTCAGTCTCCCAAGTTGCTGGCATTACAGGCAAGTACCACTGTGCCCAGCAATGCATTAACTTTTTAAAAAATCATAGCCTCCTTTGTGAAGAGAAAAGAAATTAAAAGTAGTTGTGTAGTCCACTATTACCATAGCTCTTGAGCTTCCTTTTTTTTTTTTTTGGTACCGGGGATTGAACTTAGGGGCACTGGACCACTGGGCCACATCCCCAGCTTTTTTGTAATTTATTAGAGACAGGGTCTCACTGAGTTGTTAAGTGCCTCGCCATTGCTGAGGCTGGCTTTGAACTCGCGATCCTCCTGCCTCAGCCTCCCAGGTGCTGGGATTACAGGCGTGCGCCACCGCGCCCGGCTTGAGCTTCCTTTTTGTTTGATTTCTGGATCCACTTTGAGGGCAAAAATGGGAGGGACCAGGTGACCCTGGCATATGTCCCACAGAGAGCCAGACTGGTGATAGCCTTTCTGCTCAACTCTGGTCACCTCTAGCATATTTGCAAATATGATAAAAGTGGCTTTATAAACAATGAATAAATTATGAAACTGGAGGATAAATCCTAAATTCTAGAATAAGAGTTTGGCTTTTCTTTGTTAGTGTGTATTCTTTTGAATTTAGAAAGTCAATAAAAGAAGACAGTCCAAAACCAAATTTGATGCTTTGTTCTGTGTGAATTTACTGGGTTAGTTGGTTTAATAAATCAGTGCCTTTCTCCCATTTGAATGGTATGTGATTTTGATAGCTGCTGCATAGTTTGATATTCAAGCATGAAGCTTCCTACAGGAACATAAGCAATTTACTGTCTCTAAGCACTATTTTGTTGTGTCTAGTAAGAAGCAAAGATGGACAGTTAGCATATTCATTCCTTTGGACCCTATTTGTGTATGTGGTCACTTGGACCTGCCCACTGACACCTTCCTAAACAACTGCTTTCATTATGTTACTTTGCTTAGAAATCTTCCAGTTTCCCCAAACTCCTTGACCTGGCATTGAAAGTTTTCCTTTAAGGGATGGAGTATGTTTTGAAGAAGAAGGAAGCATTAGTTGAGGGAGGAAGAGTCTTCTTGCCCTGGACAGGAACGGGTGATAGATCTCAGTGAATAAGATTATTTTTAACAGATGATTTTCCTTGTACTTTAGAAGTTTAAATAGAAACATGACCGTTTATCTTTATTTCCACTTATGTATATAAGGGAAACTATAATAGGGAGATAGTTCTTTTGGTCCCTGCCAATACTGAATGTTCTGGGTCTTTGGTTTTTAGCTATTAGTTTGGAACTTTGTTTTTGAGCTGTCAGCCGTGACAGCTATCATATATACTACCAGAAACTAAAACTACTTCATTATAAAACAATCCCTAGGAAAACCTTATTTAAATGGTATTAATTTATTATTAAAACGTTTTCCTTTAATGTATAGAGTTAATTCTACATTGAGTTACAAATTGCATTGTCCCCCTCCCCGGCATCTCCTTACCCTTGGACCTCTTCCTCCTTAAAATTCTCAGCCAGCAGCACCAGTGTCTGGTGAGTGTTTGGACATATGGATTGTAGAATTTATTCCAGCATTCCATGCTCTTAAGTTAGTTAAGTTTAATAAGGTTTTTCTGGCTTTCTTATGGGCTTTTCTTGGATCTCTTATTAATGATTACTATTCACATCTCATTAAGAAAACTATATATTATACTCTCATTAAGCATGTTTTGTACAGGGCTTGCAGCAACAGTCTGACATGGAAAGGCTTGAGTTTAAGGGTAAGTACTTTGTAATTTAGTGTAATTTTAAAATGTAACACATGGGGCTGTTTGCTTTATAACCTCAACTAAACTATGCAAATTTAAATTCATGTGCTGAGGAAGAATATTTTCTTTTAACCAAAGCTCCTTTTCAATCCTTTAAAAATATTTTTTAATTAACAGTTGTCCCTTTCGGAATTCTAATTGCTTTCAAGTAGTTTCTTTCCTATTGCCAAAAAAAAAAAAAAAAAAAAAAAAAGGCATTCTTAGATTATTCTTTTGGGGTGTGCATTGTATGAGACCAGAACCATGTGGTATTTTGACCTTTCATACTGCCCTTCCTCTGCCCCCTGATAAGTGGCAGAGACAAAATGTGTTTGAAAATGAATTTCCCATGCCCTGCTTCCCTCACCTTTCAGCAAACAGCAGAATAGCCACCTTTTAACTAGTGATCTGCTAGGCCTTAGAACTCATCTTAAGGAGAAATAATTAACTAATAGTATGACACCCCCTGCCATTCCCAACCTGTTTTGTATAATATAATTGCTTTCTTGGTGACTTGAATAGTAAACAGCATTATTTCTTGCTTCCTACTTAGGACCTGGATCAACTAATAAAAGTAAAATTTCTTTTTAATCTGAATTGGAACTGAAGCTATTACATGAAAGTCAGATTAGTTCCAGCTTTTGGAGTGGTTTTGAGTTTATGTGGGACAGGCAGAGATCATGTACAATTATGCACAAAACATTTTTTTTTTCCTTTGGGACATCACAGAAATACCTTCATGGGTTACAAGGCTTAATTGCTAATTGAGATAACTGTTAACCAGATCCAGTGAATGTGCAGCTTTGCCCTACAGCATTTCTGTTGAATAGACACCCTTAAGTTTCAGATATTTGTTCTTTGCCAGAAAGTTTTGGTTGAGTTGGCATGGTGACTTATATGTGCACACTGCACATTTCTATCATTTGATGCAATCTTTTAAGATATCTTCTTAGAAACATTCTTGATGTCTTTAAGGGAAAATTTGCAAATTATTTAACAGCTGCATTAGAGGAAAGTTTTCTTCCCCTCAGCTAATTAGTAGCCATTGAATGGTTAAGTGGGCTTTAAAGTAAACGGAAGAGACAGCAAAAGAAATTCATCAGCAATGCCCATAATCCATAGACACTTCAGCAGTTACTTGTCATTTTGAAACACATGCATTATTTTCTCCTTTAGACTGGCATATTCTTATCAGTTATAAAGAGATTTAAATTTGTTTGAAATGTAGATATTGATTGTTGAAGGATAGAATGGTCATAATCAGGACTATATCTTAAGAGAGGTAAATTCAAACAGTATTAAAGTTGATTTTGGTATCATAGTTTAGAAACTAAATATTTTATTTTTCCTTATTAAAATAACTAACCTAAGAGATTATATTTACAAATGGTGAGTTAAAAGAGAAGCAATAATTCTTCATTATTGTGAATTAAGTCTGTAAAATTTATATTACAAAATACACTTAAATAGAACATTATAATTGTCCCATTAAGGTTTTAAGTGGGAAGAGGTGAACATTTTGAAGTGACATAGCTCCTCTTCTCTTACCTAAAAATATGTAAGTTTTGCATGAAAAATAATTAGCTATTAATGGCTTCTACATTAATGAGGTATGTGATTATTTGGTTATATAAGCAGTACAAGAACATTTAGTTTTATATCAACATTGCAATTTAGGTTACAACATTGCAATTTAGGCTACATAACATTCACATATTTACTATTCTACTATCACATGACTATTTCATTTGGGAGTTTTATAACAAAATGACCTTTTAAAGAATTTTAATAATAAAATTTATTGTTACTAAAAATACATAATATTCTTTATATATGTATAATAGTTAATCTCTGAGTTTAAAGATCTTTTAAAAATTATGATGTGGAATTTTGTCATGCACTGTACTTGTGTCCTTAGTGAAGAAAACAGACTTTAATGACATTAAGTTGCAATTAAAATTAATAATGACAGTATTACTGATTCCAGTGAACCCATACTGCATGCCAGGCATTGTGCTATATTTTACATTTGCTCTGATTCAATCTTGAAAACAACCAAAGGAATTTAGTGCAATGATGCCTTCTCCATTTTATAGAAGAAAAATCTAAGGTCTGAAAAATTAAATAGTGTTTTATAAGATTAATTAAATAGTTAATAGTTATTGAGTCCAGGTCTGTCTGATTTGGAAGCCTTTCTCTTAATTGCCTCTCTATGCTGTATAAATATTAATTTTTTGTTTAGTTTCATAAGTAGTTCCAGACATAATTATGGAATGCTTACTACATAGTAGGTACTGTGCAAGTTCATTCTTGAGATCATAGGACTGAGATCATAGTGATCACAGATAACACAAATAATCATGAGGGCACAGATGACCCATCTTCAACTCCCCTAGTAATTTTTGGTTCATGGCAACAGATACTCATAGTGCCACCTTGCACAGACCCTGAGGAAAAATCCTACCTGATTTCTCTAGCCTTATTGTATTACCTCCATGTCATATGCAAACACATTCTCTGATGTGGGGCACACAGTGGATTCTTGGAAATACGTATTCCAGTTTTAAAGTGAAGTTTTGTTGCTCAAGAGGAAAAAAATAAGTCTCATCTAGGAATCATTCACTTGAAACATTACTAGAACTTTGTTTTTGTGTATTTTCCTAAACTTAAACTGAACTGAATTTTAGCTGAGGTTCTGTACAAACTTTTATCTTTGGCTGTCCTGAAAAGGTCATGCTTTAGGCAAAACCTACCTGTGGTTAATAGAAGCCTGAATATTGATTACTGATTGGGAAGAGGCACAAGGGAGCCTTTGGAGTTTTGGGATATGTCATTATTTCTTGATCTGAACAGTGATTACATGGATATCTACATGTGTAAAAATCATCAGATTATACACTTCAACTTTGTGCCTTTGACTGAAGAATTGAGTGGAATGACTTAAAAGAAGGACAATAGGGATTTAAGATCACCACCCCACCCTATCCTAAAACTTCCTTTCACTTTTTTGGCAAGTCTATACATACTTGAAAGGCAATGACAGTGCTATATTGATATGTATATTTCTTGTATAGAGTGGAAGAGAGGATGGAGACAAGTGGAAGGAGGGGGGATAATGTCGCTTCACAGTCAACATACACACCTCTCCTCTTAGTAGCTTCGTAATAAATCCAGCTCCACTCTGTGTTTGCTATATACATATGTTTTTTCCTTTATTTGAAGAGAGCAAAACTAAGCAGCATTTTGATTTTGGAATCTAAAAAAAAATGGAGTGGTTTGTGACATGATCACATTCATGTACATGTACATTATTTGCTTTCCCACTTGCATCTCTGTTACAGTCTCTCATATTCCTGTTTTGGTACTTGAGAGCAGAAATTGTATCTTTTGCTTTTTATTGCTCAGCAAGTGAATTGGAATTTTTAGGGTGGAGGAGAGATGACAAAGGAATGATTTAATAGTGTTGAGAAAATAAAGGGTTGTCCTTAGGCTGCCCTCCTCAGGGAAGATAGTAACATATTTTTCCTATCTCTCTGTCAAAGATGATATGATAGAGGTAAGCCAAGATTATGGAAAGATTTAAGATTTCCCATATGGAGGAGCCAGATTTCAGGTCAGGAAGAAGGAATAGAAAGCGTGATTTGAACATTTTATGACAAGCAAGAGCCCATGGAGTGTTTTTTCTCCCACATACCTCAGCCTATGACATAAGTCTGGGAAAACTTAGTTGATCTGGAATTACATATGAGTTTACTTTGTAAGAAATACCTATGTACAAAGAAAGCACATGGGAGTTCATGTCATACATTGTCCTGTTTGGAAGTTAAGCTGAAAGGCTTTTGAAAATTCCTTTAGATTCCTTGTTCTAGACTATAATTCAACATATAAATGCCATAAGAGAATTAAAGTTCTTATATTTTGTTGGGGACCCATTTAATAATTTCTTCTGGTCTTTTACTAGCTGAAAATATTTTCAAGTTGCAGATGTGCGAATAACATGGTAAACTCATTAATTCTTTAAAGGGAGTTAGGATTTTCTAAATGTATTCCATTCCTGGGCCTTGCCTATTTGGAAGCTGAAATAAAAACAGTGTGATTCTTTGAAAAGAATTCATAGGTAAATGGATGCACTAGGATAGAGGAAGCAGACCTAGTGTATATAAAAATGTAATCAAGTGAAACCCCTTAGTAACTTAGTAGGCTCCTGACTTCTAACTAGCTCCCATTATCAAATGGGGCCAGACTAAAATTCTTATCTTTTGACAAGCTGGGAAATAATGGGCAATTCCCTTTCAGGAAGTAAGAAGACAGAGCTTTATATTCCCATTACTTTTCCAAGTCCAGATTCCCAAAATATGGCTAACAAAACAGGCACAAAAAAACCTGAGAGATTTTTGTTACCACTGTGTATCCTGGAAAAAACAGCCTCAGAATTCACATTCATCCCCACTGCTAATTAAACCCAAGTGAACAGCTGTTACGAGATGGCACCGAACCATAGCCTGTACCCGGACAGATTTGGATGATTTAGCCAGACTCTGGAAACTCAAGCCTCCAGCTGCACAAGCGTGCCACAATTAGCTTGTTATTCTCACAATATTGGATTCCATATATTTTGTGGAAGTGGATTTTTGGATTCTACTTTTCCCTCTTAAAACAGGGCTTTATGGAAGATGGTGATTGAAACATCACAAAGTAATAGGGCTGGCCTAAATTATTCAACAGGTGGAGTGGGAAAAACTAGTGTCTGGATCAAGGAGGACTCTGAATATGAAAGTCATAGAAATTATAAAGAAATATACAGCAACTGAAAAATTTTAAATGCATGTCCAAAAAATCATGTTAAAAAACTTGTATTCCACTAGAAAGAGTATTTGCCACAATTGTAATGCTTCGATGTTTTAATGTAACTTTTATAAATAAATGGGAAAGATATGTGTAAGTTAAAGACAAAGTAATGTAGCAGTGTGATTACAATTATGTGCTTATAAATAAATTAATAACAAATAAAATGGAACATAATATGACAACTAATAATCATGTTTTCAGGAGACTTTAATTACATGGAAAAAGCTCATAATCCAAAGTGATAACACCTTATATATCCAGTATGATCCCAATTGTGTGCATATTTGTTGTCTGCATTTAAAAACAAAGGAAAAAATCCTGAAAGGAAATAAATTAAAGAGATACAAAGATTTTAACTGTGTAGTCAGACTATGGGTAATTGTTTCTTTCCTTCATAATATTCTTTGATTTTAGACTTTAAGAAAACAAAATATTTCTTTTCACTAAGGCGTGGGTCCTTCTTTAAAAATTAAAGTTCATGCTGGATGCCATGGTGCACTCCCTTAATCCAAGTGATTTGAGAAGGCCAAGGCAGGAGGATTGCAAGTTCAAGACCAGCCTCAGCAACTTAGCAAGACCCTGTCCCAAAATAAAAAAATAAATAAAAGGACTGGGGATGGAGCTTAGTGGTAAAGCATCCCTGGGTTCAATCCCCAGTAACAACAACAACGAAAATCAAAGTTCATATTTTAGAATGGACAAAGCATTGAATGAAAAGCCTATCAAAGGTAAAATTTCAGGATTAAAAAAAAAAGAAGGCTGTGTACTGTCTTTCTGAGATAACAGATGGGTAGACAGGACAAGCCCTTTCAACTTCTTGTAAAAGCCCTTAGTTTGGCAAACTAGATGATAGTTCCCCACTCTGTACCACAAGCATCTCTGATAATCTGGTGTCATTTCCTACAGCATTTTTGCCTTTGACATACACAGACACACATGTGTTATAGGCATCGCCAATTGATCATTGTCCATGTTCATCTAGTCAACAGATGGGGAGCTCTGCTTATCCTCCTGCCAAGCATTTTTGAGCACTTTTTTTTTATTATTATTATTAAACCATTTATCTAGCCACTTAAAAGTCTGCCTTTCTAGCTGTTCATGTAAAGACACATAACATTATGTTTCAATGCATTTTAAAGCACTAGTTTTTACCAACCTTATGGGGCAATCCTTTTTATTGACTATTCACATGAAGTATTTCAACACAGAATTTTGATTAGAGGAACCTGGTTCACCAGCTTTTGCCATGGCAGAGTGTTGAAATTCTTCCCAGGAGGCTAAAATATGTGGTGATTTGAATTATCTAAAATTCCACAGGAAAATGCAATAGAATTTCACAGCAGGAAAGGAACTTAGAAATAACTTAATCCAACTCTATTTTACAAATGAGGAAATTGAAGCCAGAGGGGTTAAAACCCAAGATTTAAAACCCAGTTGGAAACAGGTCTTCTGACTTCTTACTGTGGTCTTTTTAATACATTATCCTTATAGTAAGTTCCTAAATGTTATGTTATTGTGGTATTTGGGGATCACTTGCATATATGATAGGTTTTGGAGTTGCAAATGAGCACAATGAATTTAAAGTGTTAGCTGGGCTGGGAGTATAACTAAGTGATAGAGCACATGCTTAGCATGTGTCAGGCCCTGGATTCAATCCCCAGCACCACAGGAAAAAAAATAAAATGAAGTTTTCTTCTATCAGTGTTATTTTTATTGAAACCATCTTTGTTAGACTTTTAATGTGACATTTATTTAGCCAAGCTTTGACAGTTATTTTGAGTTACAGAAATGTAATTTTTCAGTTAAAGAAGAAGCACAAGAAAGTCTTGTTAAGGACGAAAAGTCAGTTTTGCTGTAGATTATTGTTCTGAAAAGCATAACTGAAAAATTTCTATAGATGTTTGAGGACATAGTCTGTCCTCCTGACCGCTAAAATGAAGATATCACAACAGCTGCAAGGGATTGCTTACACTGTTGGAATTCATTTCGATACAGTGGAGTTTTATTATTTTTTTAACTCCCTCCCCAAAGTGTTTTTTGATAACAGGTGTGACTTCTAACCTTCCACACTCAACCTCATACAACATACTGAGTAATTTTGTAAAGGCAAAATAAGCCAAAGTATGTGGGAAATGAATGTAAGGAAGATTAATAATGTTTCTTATACCTTTGAAATCAAATGATAGTTTTACAAAATTAGACATAATAAAAAATTGAAAATGGCAAATGTTGGGTTAGGAGATAATTGGTGAATTTAGGAATTATTGATTGTCTTTATACTTTTGATCTCTGGTCTAATTGATTAAAGGCCTTATCCTTTTAATAAATGAGTAAATTTTAGACTGAATCTTAGACATAAAATAAATACATAATTTGAACTTACTTTCAAAAATACAAAAATATGCCTTCACTGAGGATGTAATCAACATACAAATTCTTATTTATGTAATTTGTATAGTTTGTATTAGAAATTCAAAAGATTTTCTATGGATAAGATCCATAAAATTTTTGAAAGTGGGCAGTGTTTGTGTGTCTTTCTAATATTAATGAAAATAGTAAACGTATTAGTTGAATTATGCTTAATGTAAGCCCCAAACACATACTTATAAAAGTGTGCCCTCAACCTCCAAACTAATCTTTTGGACAACCTTTTTGTGTTGTAATCCAAATTATCATTAACTTCACTTCAGTAGGCACTGCTACCATTTTTTATTAATATTTAAAGGTTAGGTATATTAGACATAGTTTTAAATATTTCTGATTGTCCTTAAGATATATCATTATATATAAACATTAAACAACAGTGAATATGGAAATGTTATAACATTCATAGGATATATAAACTTTTGTTTATCCATAATATCAAAATTTTTCCATATAATACCACATATATTTATGACAGTAGATGCTTGTAATTTTGATTCACATCTTTATATGATTCTCAGAGGCAGATTTCTGAATCATTAAGAGAAGATTACTATCTTTTCCATTTTTTTTTCTGTGACTATTCTGTAGTAGCTCCCACCCCGTTCTGTTCTTCAGTGTTTCCCCGTTCTAGTGTATCCTTCACATTACCACCAGATCAGTCATCCCAAAATAGTATTTTTATCATATTAATTCTTTCTTGGAAAACTTTAGCAGCTTCCTATCTATTACCCACTTTGGTCTCTTGCTTCTCTAAAACAACCCCTAATCTTTTTCACTCTCTCCTCATATCAAGTCCTTATTGACTTGACTTATGTTGCCATGTGAAGGTGTCTAGCATAGGTGTTGTCACAGTGCTTCCTTTCCTCACTCCTGTTTACCTATCAAATACATACATAATTACCCTTTAAAAAAATTTTTGTCACTCTTTAATTGTACAACTAGTTTGTGAACATAGTCTCTTGAAGACTTAAAAAAATACAAAGTAAAACTCACTGATGATTCTTTTTTCCATTAATAAAAGAATGAATGAATGAATGAATTGTGTCATATTTATTCTGCGGAATTATGCACAAAATGAAACAGTAGAACTGGAGTCCACATATCAACACAAGTGAATTTCATAAACATAGAGCAACAAAGGCAATTTGTGGACTATATATAGTATAACAATTCTTTTAAACTTTAAAAGCATGCTAAACAACCCTGCATATCTTAATGATATATACATATGAATTAAAAGTAGAAATAAATGCAGATGATTTTTCATATTATACATACATATGAAATTGTGAATATTTTATACATTATTATACATAGTGGGATTCACTAGTACATATTCATATATGCACATGATGTAATGACAATTTGGACAGTATCATTCCTCAGTATTTCTCCTTTCTCTTCCCTCCTCCCTCCCTGTGGTCCTTTCCTCTACTCTACTGGTCTCCCTTCTATTTTCATAAAATTCCCCCCACTCACCTTTTTCCCCATTTTATTCTCTAGCTTCCACATATGGGAGAAAACATTTGACCCTTGACTTTCTGAGTTTGGCTTATTTCACTGAACATAATATTCTCAAATTCCATCCATTTTCCTGACAGTTTCATTCTTCTTCATGGCTGAATAAAACTTCGTTGTGTATATATACCATATTTTCCTTATCCATTCTTCCATTCATAGACACTTAGATTGGTTCTATAATTTGTTGTAAATTGTGCTGCTGTAACCATCGGTATGCATATATTGCTATAGCATGATGACTTTAATTCATTAGGATAAATATAAAGGTGTGGTATGGTTGGGTTATTTGGTGGTTTCATTCCTAGTGTTTGAAGAACCTCCATACTGATTTCTAGTGGTTGAACTAATTTACAATCCCACCAATGCTATATAAGTGTTCCCTTTCCCCCCAATTTCTCTCCAGCATTTATTATTGATTGTATTCTTCATGATTGTCATTCTAACTAGAGTGAGATGAAACTCACTGTAGTTTTAATTTGTGTTTCCCTGATTGCTAAAGATGCCAAACATTTTTTTTTCCATACATTTGTTGGCCATTTGTATTTCTTTTCTAGAGAAGTGTCTGTTTAGTTGATTTGCTCAGTTATTGATTGGGTTATTTGGGTTTGGGTGATAAAGTTTTTGAGTTCTTTGTATATTCTGGATATTAATCCTCTGTCAGAAGAGTAGCTAGCAAAGCTTTTCTTCCATGCTGTTCGTTCTCTCATCACATTGTTGTTTCCTTTGCTGTGATTTGATGCTATCCCCTTTTATTAATTCTTGGTATTAATTCCTGAACTTTAGGAGTCCTATTGAGGAAGTCTTGGCCTGCACCTTTATGTTGGAATGTTGATCCTACATTTTCTTCTAGGAGTTGCATGATTTTTGGTTTAATTCCTAGGTCTTTGATCCATTTTGAATTGACTTTTGTGCAGGGTGAGAAATAAGGATCTAGTCTCATTCTTCTACATATGAATAACAGTTTTCCCAGCACCATTTGTTTAAAAGGCTGTCTTTTCTCCAGTGTATGTTTTTGGCACCTTTATCAAGGATCTGATGATTGCATTTCTATGTGTTTATCTCTGTGTCTTCTAGTCCATTGGTACATATGTCTGTTTTTATGCTATTTTTGTTACCATATGTCTGTAGTGTAATTTGAAGTCAGGTATTGTGATGTCTCCAGCATTGTTTTTTGGCTTAGAATTGCTTTAGCTATTCTGGGTCTTTTATTCTTCCAAATGGATTTTAGGACTGTTTTTTCTAGTTCTGTGAAAAAATGTCATTGGTATTTTGACAGAGATTGCATTAACTCTGTAGATTACTTTTGGTAAGGTAACATGGCCATTTTAACAATGTTCATTTTTCCTATCCATGAACATTCAAGGTCTTTCTGCCTTATACTATCTTCTTCAATTTCTTTTTTCAGTGTTCTGTAGTTTTCATTGTAGAAGTCTTTCACCTCCTTGGTTAGATTTATTCCTAGGTTTTTTGTTTTTTAAAGTTATTATGTCTGGGATTATTTTCCTGATTTGTCTCTTAGAAGATTCATTATTGGTGTGTAGAAAAGCTATTGGTATTTGTATATTGATTTTGTATCCTGAAGAGTGACACTTCATTCTTTTCCCAGTCCTTTTCCTCCTTCTGTGGAGACAGGTCTGTGGATTTGCCACATTCCCCTCTTCATTTTAAAAATAAATTTATGTATTTTGTATTTAGGTGTTTTCATATAAATATGATATGAATTATTTTGAAACTTTTCACTGTGCCTTGGAGTTCTCTCCATATCAGCTTAAATGTGTATGTATGTGTGAGTGTGTGTGTGTGTGTGTGTGTGTGTGTGTGTGTGTGTGTGCGTGCGTGCGTGTGTATTTTCATTCTGTATAGATAGCATCCCCTACTGCGAACATATCACTGTTTTTTCGTATATAGAAGAATGAGAACAAATCCTTATCTCATACCCTGCACAAAAGTCTGCTTCCGTGTATGAATAGAAGGATGCTTTTTCCTTGTTGTAAACTGCACCTCAGTGAGCATCCTTGTACACATGTCTGTTTGCTGTTGAATAAGCTGCATTTCCCACTCTGCCCTCCTTTCCATTTTTGGTTCTCAGCAATGTCTCATAGCCTACATCACTATGCAGCTTTTCTTTTTCAGGGTATAGCTTCTCTTTTCCAGGGTACCACCAACAAAACAAAAAACACACACAGGATCATTCAGGAAATTTGGATTTTAGACCTGGCTGTACCACTGACTTGTTCAATGGCCTTCTACCTTTTTATCCTTCATTTCATGGAAATGTTAAATGAGATGACATTTAGATTCTGATAAGCTCTTATTCTAATTAGGCTTGTGAGAGTCATACCATCAACTTTTGTTTATTTTTATTTTTAAAAATTTTGTTGTATTTTATTTGTGCTGGGAATTGGCCCATGTCCTTGCACATGCTATGCAAGACCTCTACCACTGAGCTACGCCCCCAGCCCCCATCCGTTTTTATTTTGTGTTTAGCTACTAGTAAGTATCACTTGAATCTTGTAGAGTAAATCATAAAGGTTCACAGTACTTATGAATCAAGGGTCATCACATATTACTCCACATGCATCTTCTGCATTACTTCTTAACTGATCCTCAAATACCAAAAGTAGTAGTGGTGGTAATTTTTTTTTTTTTTTTTTTTTTTGGATAAATGCTTGATGTTTTACAGAAAGCCATTACTTATACCACCTCATTTAAAAGTATTATCCTTCTGTCACAAATTCCAAGTAATTAAAGAACTTGCTTAAGATTACTCAACTAATGGGCCTAGACTCTACTTCATATTTTTTTTATTTCTAGGTTCTCTCTTTCCTTGAAGACAGTTTCCTTATAGTTAAAATATTTGTTGAACATGTGCTGAATTTCTCTTTTAACATTTACAAGGAGTTTGGTATTTATCAGGTGCTCTTTAAATGTTTATGCCCCACTACCAACCTTTTCCTTCTGTCTCTGAGTTTATTTTGTGTAGTTGTTGGGACTCTGTTCAGTTGTTTCCAGACTTCAAGATGACCAGCACTTTTGAGCCAACATCTCCTAAACATTCAGGAAATGCATTACACAAGTAGTTGTGGTTATTGCTATCCTTCAAATCTTGACATAGACCATAAACATTTAGTTCTCTTCCATGAAAAATGGATTGGAGGCCAAGCTTAACTTGTCTCAGGGTATCTGTTTCATCCTCATGGTAGAATCCAAGTGTGCCAGTGATGATTCATGGAAATGCTACAGGATGAAGAATGGCTTTGCTTTTGTTGGAAATCTTTTAAAGAATGTTCATCAAAGTGGATTCTTTGTTTTCAGATACTTTTTTTCCTAACATACCAGCACTGAACTGAAGTTATTACTTACAGAGTATCCTCTTACAAAAGGACAATATGGCACAATCCACTGTGACTATTGAGGCTAAAATGTGCTAGTTTAAGCACTTTATTGTTTAAATTAGGCTACTACCATAAAGCTCAAAGTATATTTTCCTTCATAACATTATAGTTGTTCAGAAATATACAAAGCCATTTTTTCACAGGCTTGATTGTCCTGAATGATAAGAAGAGCTTCTTGAAATTTATAAAGCTGGCCAGGCACTGTGGCACACACTCGTAATCCTATCAACTCAGGAGACTGAGGCAAGAGCATTGTAAGTTTGTGGCCAGCCTGGAGAACATAATGAGACCCATCTCAAAGTCCCAAAAAAGAGAAGAGAGAGCTGGAGATGTAGCTCAGTGGTAAAATACCCTGGGTCAATCCCTAGTATCAGGAAAAACAAGAAAGAAATTGATAAAGCCAACACTGTCCCTTTGTAAGTTGTAATATCAATTCTGCAGCTATGTCGAGAAGAGATTCTCCAGACAGATGGAACATTTTCATGTTGCCTTATTCTCATTTCCTTCATCATACAACCTTCCCTTTCTCTTCCCAAAAAAATCATTAAAAGAGATTTAAAAAGGTGAGGGAAACACGAACACTGATCTTTTTTTCTTTTTTCAGTTTCTTGTTAACTTTTCTCTTCCTATACTTTATTACTTTTGAAAAAATGTCCTTTGCTTCTGTAAAGACCCCCATTATCTTGATTGCTCTGTGCCTCCCCTTTTCCCTCCTTCTGAGAACTTTACAGTCTCATTAGTTGTTCCCTTGACTGATATTTGTACACATACCACAGTTCACTGGTCATCTGAGTACAGGAGCCAAGGTTCTCAACTGCTCTTACTGATCCTGAGTGTGAAGTGCCAGGGGCAATTTATTACTAATTATGAGTACTTGAGTTTGTAAGTGCTTTATTTTTTTAAGTAGATTTGAGTTTAGCCCTAAAATAATGTCACTGTCACCCACTTGCATACAGAAATGCTTTCTTGAGTGGGAGAGAATGACAGTGCAGTTAGTCTGTTTTTACGGGATTGTGCACAACACCAGCTTTCTGTACTACAGACTGTGGGAGTGTGTTCTGGAACATGTAAATGCTATTTTTCCTTGGACTTTTTCTTATCAAAGAAAGGCTAACCCCCTAACCAAAGAACAGGCAAATGTTCCCACTTAAGATTATTATTGCTGTTTAGGTTTGTTTGTTTGGGTGGCTGGTTGGCTGGCCTGTGTTTTGACCATATGGTATTAAAAGATGAATGAACCCTAGAAAAAAAGACAGTTTTTCTCTCTCTTTTAGAGGTCAGGTTTGTTTGTTTTTACTAGTTGTTTATCAACACAAGACTCTAAATTAGGGTGAAAAATCATCCTGCGGTTTGTTGTTAGATATTAAAAGGAACAAATCTGAAAGATTTCACAAATGCAGGAAGACTGCTTTTTATCTATGAAAGTATAGGGTGGGCTTCCTTCTTGTCCCTTTTACAGGTATTTTCTGATGGGAGATGCACAGGTGGAATTAAAGAAGGCAACACCAAATAAAATCAGTTTCTTATTTTACCTATAGTGTGGTTTGGGTGTTTTCAGAATCTGTTTGTCATTTCCATTAGTAGAGAAACTTCAAAAGGGATCTAATGTTTTCCCAGGAGGTATTTTTGTGGTAACCTCAATATTTCTTTTTCAATTCATGTTGACAATCTCTAGTTATTGTCTCAAATTTAACATAAAATGAAATCTTTACTCAAGTTTTTGTCTCAGGAGTAAACTAGTCATAGACCCATGAATTTCTCAATTAAAAACAAACGAACAAACAAAAGTTAGTAGGGATAAAGTAGGAGGAAGGAGAATGTTTACATTTCTTAAAATCCAAATGTATGCAACAAAATCTTATTTCCTTGCAAATATCTACTACAGTATATCCCAAAATTGTGATTCCAGGGATCATTTTAGGTTTAAAGATAGCAAAATCTATTAGCTTCTCAATGGAAGTGCAAGAGATGCTTTTAAGAATGCATAACTAGAAAACTGGGCATGATAAATTAAGGCTATCCATACAAATGGTTTGCTTCTTTGTTCAATGCTTTATACTCTCTTTCTCTGTAAAAATAAAAATTTCTCATAGCTTATTAATAGCTTCATCCTTGGTGTTCAGATAGCATATTTTTTAAAAGTCAGTGTGTGGCCAAGTGTGGCTGGGCAGGAGGATCACAAGTTCAAGGCCAGTCTCAGCAACTTAGGAAGACCCTGTCTCTAAATGAATAAATAAATAAATAAATAAGCAAACCTTGAAGATGTAGCACAGTAGTAAAGTGCCCCTGGGTTCAATCCCTAGTACCAAGAAAATAAAAAATAAAAAAAAGCGTGTGATTGTGTCAATAGTTGTACAACTGTAAAAATACGAAAAGCCATTTAATTATATACCTTAAATGGATGAATTCTATGTATGTGAATTGTATCTCAATTATTCTTCTATATTAAAAATCAATATGTAGGGGCTGGGGCTATGGCTCATTGGTAGAGCACTCATCTTGCATGTGTGAGGCCCTGGGTTCAATCCTCAGCACCACATAGATAAAATAAAGGTATTGTGTTCACCTACAACTAATAAAATATTTTTTAAAAATCAATATGTAATTGTATTTGAAAATATAGGTTTGGGGGCTTCTTTGGCCAGTTTACCCAAAAAGCCTCATCATTTTTTGAGGAATGAACATTTTTACTGAAAAGGCACTTTGGGTAAAGCATGCTTCCTAAGCCTTCACCAAAGCACCAGACTTGTATACTATATTCCTCTGTGCAATTGATGGCCCCTTGCATTAAATGTCTTATTTTTAGATATTAAAATGAACAATTTTACATACATGAAAAGAATGCATTTTTGGTATTCTTTAGTAATGCTATGAATATTTAATCTCATATTTGTTATTAAAGCACAAATTCTGTTACACTGTTCTTACTGGAAATTCAGACTAAGTTTTACATCTCCTAAAGAAAAGATACTTCTTTTCCCATATAAGAGATCCATACTTTATGATTGTACCATGGGTTCCCTCTCAGGGTTTTACAAACACATACAGGACATAGAGCAACAAAATAGCCATCAAGAGGCTTGAGTTCAGCTAGGTGTGGTGGCATGCACCTGTTATCCCTGCAGCTTGGGAGAATCGTGAATTCAAAGCCAGCCTCAGCAATAGCGAGGTGCTAAGCAACTCAGTTAAACCCTATCTTTAAATAAACTACAGAAAAGGTCTGGCAGTGTGGCTCAATGGTTGAGTGCCCCTGAGTTCAATCTCCAGTACCCAAACAAACAAACAAAAAGAGGCTTGAGTTCTCACTACAGCTCCCCTGCTGAGATCCTGAGTGACCAAAGGTAAGCTGAGGCCCATCATTAAAAGTGGGGCCAGCTGGAGGGCTGGGTTTGTGGCTTAGTGGTATAGCACTTGCCTAGCACATGTGAGGCACAGGGTTCTATCCTCAGCACCACATAAAAATAAATAAATTAAGGTATTGTGTCCATCTACAACTAAAAATGTTTTTTAAAAAAAAGTGTGGCTAGGATGCATTTGAACTTTATATGGATTCTCTAATAATCTTTCTAGTGTTTTCAACCTGAGACTTTTCTGTCTCCTGGATTGTAATATTTTTAATGGTCTTTAAGTCCATGAGGACATGTAAATAAGACATGGAATGTAGAACGTAGGCATCTTTTGTATAAACATATTGTTATAAAGTGAATTCTAGAGTGTAAGCTTCTTGAAGTTTAGGACCCTGTGTGTCTCATTCAAGGCTATACTAGGAGTTAGATCTTTTTGTAAGAGTGAATCTATATGCCTGATACAGTGGCACATGCCTATAATCCCAGCTACTCAAGAGGCCGAGGCAGGAAGATTGCAAGTTCAAGGCCAGTCTCAGCAACTTAATGAGACCCTTTTTCCAAATAAAATTTTAAAAGGGCTGGGGATCTAGCTCAGTGTCTATAGTGCTTGCCTCATATGTGTGAAGCCCTGGCTTCAAACTCCACTAACATTAAAGCGGGGAGGAAACACCTAACAAGAAATATAAGTAGGGGCTGGGATTGTGGCTCAGCGGTAGAGCGCTCGCCTAGCACGTGCGCGGCCCGGGTTCTATCCTCAGCACCACGTACAAATAAACGCATTGTGTACAACTAAAGCAAATAAATAAATATTTAAAAAAAAAAAATATAAGTGGAGTGGAAAAATAAGAAAGAGAACTTTAGATCTTTAAGAAATTCTAAGGTGGGGTTTGAACTGTTGGAAGAGTAATCGCTTGAAGTAGAAAGATTGGAGGACAGGTGTTTACATTTTGTTTCCTGTAAGTATGGCCCAACCTAGTAGAAGATTTCTGGTTAAGAAAGGGTAGGCACATAGCTGGGGATCCCATTTATTCATTCATCAAATATTTATATACTCTACATTATTAGTGAAGTGGTTCTCAAGCTTTGTGGTCTCATTAGCCTGTTATACATCTAAAAATTATTGAGACCCTCCACAGAGCTCTTTTTTATATTGGTTATAGTTGATATACACCACATTGGAACTGAAACTAAGAAATTTTAAATTATGTATATAACCCATTAGAAATACTAATAAATCCATTGTATATTAACATCAATGACATTTTCAAGAAAAATAATTACATATTCAAAAAAAAGTTTAGGGAGATGAGTATCATTTCACATTTTTACAAAAATGCTTTTCCAGAAGATAGCAGTATTCTCACATTGCAACCTGTTGCAATAATTGGAAAATGGAGGCCCTCACAGACCCCATGAAAGGGTCTCAGGAACTCCTGTGGGTCTTCAGATAACACTGTGAAAACCACTATATTTGGGAATAGTAAAACATTGGTTCTCGCCCGTGTCCCACACAGGTGATAGAAATGGGGTTCCCCTCAGTGGAATGGGCTGGCTGTGAAATCAAAGATAAAAAAAAAATAGAACAAAAGAACCACAGGACACAGAAAATATTTTTAGAAAGCCAGGCAGGACAGGCAGCCCATCTTAGGGATTGAGCTTCCACACTGAAAAAAGCAAAATAGAGCGGGGCTTGCTTTATTTATATTGGGAGACATCAAAGGCAGGGATAAAATTTCAAGGGTAGAGTCTTGCTTCCTGGTGTCTTGCATTCAGCAGGTTGATTGACATCTTGGCAGGTCACACCCATCTCAGGTACTGTGTGGGATCTCTGGGCAGAGCTTGAGGGGAAAGTTCACCTGCATCAGGGGATCAATCCCTGTGGTGTGCCATGGGGGGTTCCCAATGCCAGACTTATTCCATCGTTAGGCTACTATGCACAACATAGTCCACACATAGCCCAAGGACGGCTCGTGACAATTGGTAGTGGATTTTGTTTGTTCACCAAATATTTATTAAAAGCTTAACACAGGCCAGCAAATGGAAAAAATTAATCTGCTAGGAATGAAGAATTTGGAAGTTGTGACTGAGTTTGAAGTTTCTTTAGCAAGCTTATCCTGTGTATTCAGGAGGCAGGGTGTGAAGGATGAGAGGGGATAACAACACAGGGTATGGGGAAGTGGTGATTTGAAATACAAGCCCACACTTGTTAAAATGGAGCATGAAGTTAGATGTTGATGCCCTTCCTGTTTAAAAAAAAAAAAAATTGTGTTGGCAGGTGCTTGATAAGTAAGGAAGGAATTTCGATTGAGGTTCAAGGATGAAGATTCCTGTTGTGAGAGGGGAGGAGTCCAGTTGCTGTAGGTTCTAGAGCATGCTATATGGTCTGACTATGATCTCATCTGGGGATGGGACTGGGCATTTGTAAAACCTTTGTTTATATTATGATGCTTTGATTCTGATTGTTTTTCCTTTGCTTTTATTTCAGACCGTCCAGACCTTTCAAGTTACCAAAAAGGTAAAGTAATTTGGGTCATCTCCTTAAGTAATAAACAATTTACTAGCTGGCCTTTTCCCTTTAGTATTTTCCCCACATTTTGTTGTTCTTTCCACCTTTTTCATTCATATTTTTATGGAGAAAAAAATAAATTTCCTCAGAGTTGACTGCTTGAAAAATCCTATATCTCCACAAGCAATTTTAATCTCAAGGTAGATTTTTAGGCCATAAATTCTGTTTGTTTCTAACCATTTACATTTGTCTGATTATTTTGTCTTTCTTCTTTTAGTAGATTGGCTTGTCAGTGTCTTACTTGTTGAGGAGAGGAATACTGTTCTGCCAATTACCATGACTTGACTACCTGGCAGTTTACTTCAAATCAGTTGTCTGATTTTCTTACTAAAGATTTTGTTATGCCATATTAAGGTAGTAACATCTTTTATGTGGAAATTTTTAAGGTTTATCTTTGGCAATCACGATACAGAGATAATAGTATCTCTGTAAATTTGAGCACTGTAGGTAACTCATATGAGTGGAATCATATAGTGTTTGTCCTTTTGTAACTGACTTCACTTAGCATAATGTCCTCAAAGTTTGTCCATGTAGTAGCATGTGTCAGAATTCCATTTCTTCTTAAGGCTGAATAATTCCATTCTCTTGTGTTAATATACCATACTTTATACAGTTATCCTTCAGTTTTTGCCAAAAAATAGAAAAAGGTAAAGGGAAGAGATATGCAAGTAAGTATGTTATTAAGAAAAGGAATTTCACTCACCTAGAAATAATAAGGACTTTCTCAGATGACTAAAAATTTGTATTTTGAAAAGATTCTTTTTTTCTCTGTGATTAGATGAATATATTTAAAGTCTTAATTTCTTCTTTCTGGTATATATGCAAATAAGTATTACCTCTTCAAAAAAGCCTTTCTTGATTCCTCCTTTCACCCTAGGTAGAATCTCTTTCTTCATTGAATTCACAAAACATTTTATTTGTACTCCCCTAAAATTATGTCTTTTTACCTGATCTAGTAGATATTTGTGTGCCTGTCTGATTTTCTGGATTAGGCTATAAGTTCCTTGAAGGCATCTTTGGATTGCCAGAATAACTTGCATTCTTTAATGCTAATATTACTTCACACACAAAAAAGAGTTCTGTAGTGTATTTTTGTATGTGTGAAATTTCTCACACTTTAGTCATTCTTCCCACTAAGTTGATAGTTGATACCACTGGAAATTTTGTGATTAATAATAACATGAAATGCCTCCCCTTGAGGGACAGGAGTAATAAGGAAGAGTTATTAAGGGAAACAGAAAGGAATGAACCAAGGGAGAAAGGATATTTAGGCAAGAAGGGATAGCTAAATGTGTTTAATATTTCTCAAGTCAGGAAGGTGGAAACCAAGAATAGTTGGTTGATTTTGGTTGTGCAGAAGAATCCTGAGAACAAAGGGCAGGCCACCCGGAGTCAGGGTTTGGATGGTTGGTCAGGAACAGGAGGTCTTGGTTCAAGGCCCTTACACTCTGTGAGGTGTAATCCTGCTCAGAGGAAAGAGGAGAAAGAAGAGTGTTTTCAGACGTGCAACAAAGAGCAAGGGAAAAAAATCTTTGTAAGCTTTCAAAAAAAAAAAGAGGAAAATTTACTAAGAATGGTATTTTAATATAAATTACCCTTTTAAAATAGGACCACATTGAATGTTATGTGGGCATAAGTTGGTCCTGTTTATTTGTTTTAACAGTTACTTCTGATCTATTTCCAGAGTAAGCCCAATAATAAGGTGGATGAGAATCTTTAAGTATACTTGAGGGACTTCCCATTGGATACCAACCCAGCACAGCAGTAACACTCTGGACTAGTGTCCAACAGCATGCCCACTAACTCCAATTCACACTGCCCCCACCAGCACATTAAAGTCACCCTCAGTTTCTGTCCCCTTACCCTGTAGAATGAGGAAGGGTCTGTCATATCTGTATACTATTTGAGATTTTATCTGTTGAAAAAACTGGTGGTAACTTGTACCCAGCGGTGTCTTGGATGGACTGTAGGCCTCATCTCAGCTGCTGGCAGAGCAGTAGGACCTCAGGGACAGCTGCCCCGCAGGCTAAGCTAGACAAACTCCCTGTTAGAACCCCAGTGCCCAGATGTAGATGGAATTTGCAACTAGACTGTTATGTTACCTAAATGGTTCCAAAATTAGAGCAAGTGGGTGAAGACAAATGTTTGATGTACAGAAAAATGTATGATAGTAAAAGGAACGGTCCTTTTGAAAATTCTTCTAATGCACACAAATGGTTTACTTTTCAAAGAAAATAATAGGCAGGTACTTTATTCTTTAGTATATTCCTTGAACCCAGGCTCACTAAGAGTGTAATTAGTGGGGGAATATATATAGAGAGAGATTTATAGGCCATTTTTAATTTCCTTTACTTCTCCTAGTTTGATTAGATTTTTAGCTTGATTGTCTGGATTTCATACTGTACATGAAACCTCTTTCCCATGTAGTGCCCACAGTGATATCATACCCTAGCATAGGTATCAGGAGGAGAAGAAATGCTCTCAGTAATTTTGTGGTGTTTAGGAGAAACACTTGTCTGAGTAAAACTTAGAATAATTGGGCTTTCCTCTGTGCTGCCTTATATACTCAGGATGGCGATTCCATTTCTTAAGTGTGAACAGTTGTCTCTAAAAAAGGCCAGCATATAAAACATCTGCTGTGTGAGGAAGTGGATTGTGATATAGTAAAGTTAAATGTGTTTGGAAGAAATGTGCTGAAGTCACTAATGCCATAAAGTTTCTATATGTAGTCAGTACACATATATGGCATATAGCAGTGCTGTAAAATCAAAACCAAATGTTTTCAAAGGGTAGAAAAGCAATTATTGAAAGAGGTTTGTAAGGTTGGTATGCATGTGTGTGCAGATTTTTCATGAACACAAAACAAAAAAATCATTATATGGGTAAATTAAACCATGGTATGAAAACTAAGCAATTTGGGGCCCACTACCCTCTATTGATAACATGTTTGTAGGTAAAAATGCTAACTTCTGGTTCATTTGAAAGAAAATGGATCCATTTAAAATAAAGTGTGAATGAATGATTATATAAACCTTCTGAAGCCATTTTCATTTCACATTGCTGATATTTTAAAAGTCTAAAAAGTAAAGGACTCTTTTAAAGTATGAAGGAATGAACAGAAAGTCTCAGACATGCTTTTGAAACAAAGGGCTTTATTGCTTCGAAACCAGTTACTTTCATCTTGGTTTGCATTTGGTGGAGGAGGAAATAAAGCAAGGAGAATACTTTTGCATTGGGTGTGTTCAAGAAACGTGAAAACTTCTGGCTATTTGGTGTTTACATTTGAACAACCACAGCATGTTATGATTTATGTTCTTGCTACATTAAAAATTAATCTTTAAAGGTTATTCTGACTTGCCTAATATAATTTTTCCTTAATGAGTTTTTTTTTTGGGGGGAGTAGAGGGGAGGGGGTGCCAGGTGCTTAACATAGCCCTCTTTAAATTTTTTTGAGACAGGGTCCTGCTAAGTTGCTTAGGGCCTCACTAAGTTGCTGAGACTGGCTTTGTACTTGCTATCTTCCTGCCTCAGCCTCCCAAGCCTCTGGGATTACAGACATGTGCCACCGTGCCTGGCTCCTTAATGAGTTTTTAAATCCAGCATGTATAATCAAGTAAATAATGTTCAAGCTTAGAGTCCTGTGGATCTATGTGATTTTTCACAGAGAAGTCAATACTTAGTGGGGCCAATAATTTTTAGTTCTGAATTTGGGGAAGCAGACATTTGAGGCAAGATTACTTTTTCCTATGTGTCTTCAGTTTCTCTTTAGTTTGAAGAGAGAAAGGACAGCATAGTAATTAAGAGTCAGACCCCAGAACCAGATTGTCTAGATTCCTGGTGTTATGACTTGAAATGAGTTTCTTAACCTAATGTGCCTTACTTTTGTCACATAAAGTAGATGTCAGAGTTAATATGATGATAGTCTATGGAAGGACAGGAGCAAATAGTACTTCAGTAAGTATAAGCTATTATCATTTGTTTTAAAAAATAACTTTGAAAGAGCAGCAATGAGGAGTGCTTGTGAGAGTCCCTTAAAGCACATTTATGTTGTATTTTAATTCCCTTATTAGGATTGTAATTTGAGGTAAATATTGCCATAAAGCCAGATCTATGAAGTCAAGAAAGCAGAATATAAAAATTCATAGTAGCTTCTTTCAGACAGTTAGAGCCACCAGCTTTATTTGTATCTGTTATCATGGTTTTGAAGAAATGATTTATAAATATATGAGTAGGAAACCTATTTCAAATGAACCAGAAAGAGCTATCACAGCAGCCAAATAAGCTAACATTGTTGAGAATTTGAGAGGAGTGGTCCACAAGTGAAATATTTTGAGTCTTTCTTCTAATAATAATGATTCAAGAAATCAGAACTTTTCTGGATGCCTTTTGAAGTTTAGAAAAATGTCAGTTTAGTCAGTTTATTGGTTTATTAGTTTTGTCAGTTTATTAGTTTATTGGACACTCAATTTGTATTAAGACCAGAAGTGTCAAGACATTAAGACATGGATTGTCTCTCCCTCTACAGATAGATAGCCCACATTCTCTTGAATGAATTACTTTATTAAAGTAAATTACTTACTTTACCCCAAAGGTATCTTCTTGAGATTACCTTCATTCTCCCTTGAATGTGTCTCTATCTACTTCCTAAATAAACAAACATCTGTCTATGTCTTTGGTGGAAAAAAAGATAATAAGGCGTGGTCCAATGTGTTATGGAAGTGGGGGTGTATGTGTGTACAGAAATGTCTCTTGTGTTTGAAGGTGATATATGAGGGTATGGGAAGGGTGTCTGGAAAAAAAGTCCCATTGGTGGAATTTGGAAATGGACAAAAGTTTCTAAGGTATAGGAAGAGACTGAAGCCAGACTCCAGTGCCTATACAGTAGAAGAATGGTAGATACCCAAGTGTGTGTTCATTTAGTTCTTGGGTATTTATTAAGCTTCTCCTACAAAGTACTATTTTAGACACTGATATTAAACCAAATAAAGGTCTCTGCCCTCATGAAACTTAGTTTAGTGGATATGTTCATTATATTTTGAGCTAGAAGAAAAACTAAAGATTACGGAAAGTGCTTGGTTTAGTTATTTATCAGATTTACACTACATGAATCTGTTTATAGACTGATTTCTTCAGTTTACTGAACTGGTAGAGCAAAGGTATGGAGGAAGGAAATGACAGAAACAGAAGTTCTGGAAGAGGCTACAAGGAGGATGGATCTTTTGTTAGAATTCTTTTGTTCATTTATGAAGTAGGTCTTTTTGATCTTTTCCAGGCATAGGTATCACATGTTATTTCTCATATACAGACATTAATGTGATATATGACATATGACCAGTGCTACTTTATCACAAAAATGAAAGTATAATAATATCATAACTTTCTACAATTACATATAAATACTTTTATCCTATAAACTCTCTTATTGATAAGTGCCTATACTAGGTCTAAAGTATAAGGACCAAGCAAATTGTTCTCTTAGATAGCAAAAAACTCTACACTGACTCTAAGATGCCCTTTTTGCATTTTCTTTATGCTTTATAGTTATGCAGCTCTGCTAGCTGACTGGCCAGTCGTGGTCTTGGGCATGTGCACTGTGTTTATTGTGATCTGTGCTTTGGTTGGAGTATTAGTACCAGAGCTTCCCGACTTCTCTGATCCATTGCTGGTAAGGAGAACTGAATTTATCTATTCTTTAGCCTAATATCATCTCCATGAATTAAATACCTTAATACTTGTTGCATTCTGTTATTTAACATTCTATTTCTTATAAAGCCTTCTCCAGACATCAGTGAGTATATAATTCTCTTTCTGAAAAGTAAAAATGTATTATCTATTTTCTCAGGTTCTCAAGAGATCAAGGAACTTGCTTACACTCAAAAATCTGGAAATTTTGCTTCTGTGTCTCCATGTTTAAGTTAAAAATCAATCCATTAAAGAATCTGCATATTATAAAATTATTTTCAGGAAGGTTTTAAGACTGAGGGTCTCTCCCCACCACTCCCACCAAAGAAGTTAAAGGAATCTCAGTATTACTAATAGATGACAGGGTCTGTTTTTAAATAAATGTGCCTCTAGAGTAGAATAATAAGAAAATGTAATCAAGAATAATGATATATTCTCCATAAAACACTGTAACAATGCATAATGTAATTTAATTTGATCATAACTTTTATAAGATTAAAAATAAGTATTTACTAAATGCTTCTGATAAGTTTTCTTCTTCTTTCCTTAGACAGGTAGCATACCACAAAATCAAACTGTTTTGTCACAATAAGTAGGTGATCATTATCATGTCAAGTCATCTTGTTTTAATGCAGCTCACCTCTGGAGTAGCTGTGAGGAATGTCTATATTTTCTATTGAAAGCTATACGTCACTTTGACATTGCTTTCCCAAGCTGTTATTATAAACATACTTAGCCTAAAATGAAATACACTAATGGGAGCTTGTAATATTTTGCCTTAGGGTTTTGAACCACGAGGGACTGCAATAGGACAGAGACTGGTCACATGGAATAACATGGTGAAAAATACAGGATACAAAGCAACGTTAGCAAATTATCCTTTTAAATATGCAGATGAACAAGCCAAAAGGTAATCATTTATTTTATATAACTTTCAGACAAAATATTGCTTAGTGAATTCTTCTTTAAATGTCTGAGTAAAAAGGTTAAATGTAAAATGTGAGACAAAATCTTTTGCCACAGAATTTGTTTGTCATTGTTTTATAAGATTTTGTTATAGTAGGATGAAAAGATGAGGGTTTTTTTTTTTTCCTTATTCAGAAGTGAGAAATTTAATAGTTGTTTGTAATAATCCTTCCAACTTAATATCAAGTACTAAATATGTGGCTTTGAGAAATACAGTTCCTGGTATGCTTATCAACCTCAAAATAGCTGGAACTTTATTGAAGATCAAATTGTTGTTCCATTTCAGCCATCGAGATGATAGGTGGTCAGATGATCATTATGAAAGAGAAAAAAGAGAAGTGGACTGGAACTTCCACAAAGACAGCTTTTTCTGCGACATTCCAAGTAAGTAGCATCCTAGATGAATAAACCCCTTAGCAGTTTCCTAGCATGCAGGGTGGAAAATGATCACAGTATAAAAGCAGTATATGGCTAGTCACATAACTTCATTATTTCTATCATACTTAAAGAGATTTTAGTTATTACTTATTTTACTCTTCTAGATTAGTCAACCACTAGTCTGAATTTATTTGTAATAAAAATTAAGAAAAATGATTGAATTATACTAAATTTTAAGAAATATGTAAATCTAATAAAATTCTTGACCTTCAAAATTTCAAGTTATATTTCAAATTCTTTATACTATTTATTTCTAGCAAGTTACAAGTACATAGTTTTGAATTGAACCCTGAAATAATCTATTGTATTATCAAAAAAAATTTTGAAGCTTTAATTCATTCAAAAAACATATATTAAGAGCCTTCTATGTGCCTGCTTTACCACTTAGAAATAGAAACAGAGATATGAACAAAATAAAGTCCAGAAGTCCAAAGCTGGAATGCTCAAGGGCCTGGCAGATAATATGAGTGAGTAAAGTTAACTGGGTGTAAGATGGTTAGAATTGATGGTGACTGTGAAGCACCAGAGAGCACCTGTCCTGTCTAAAAGAAATCAGCTGATACTCAGCTACAGCAGAATGTGGGCTTGTGGAAATGAGGCCCCAAATGTTGCAAGAACTTCCCGGAGGTCAGAAATCCTGATTTTAATGTGAAATCACAGATCTCTAAATATCGGCAGCATACTCATTAAATAAAATTCACTGTAACATAAAGTCAGCCTGATAACTCTCCAGCTGTCAGAGAAGAAGGAACATGAGGAATAGAAGAAATACAGATGAACACATAAGATACTGATTAGCTATATTGACTAGGAGGAAGTAGTTGTGAATAATCACAATTTCTGATTAAGTGTATATTATCATTACAGCTCTTCTGGTTTCAGCATTTTTTATTGGTGGTGAAAAGACCTGTTAAGTGTGTATTTTTCTGTCTTCTTAGAACACTAGAAGACCTGATAGAATCTTTGATGTTTCTAGATCTTGCCAAGACTCCAGATCTTTGTTTAGAACACATTTCACTGTGTAGTAATAGAGAGAAAGAAAGAGGTTAGGCAGAATCTTATAGTGATCCCAGGAAGCAATACAAGTTTCCTTTTCTGTCTCTTCTCTTTAAAAAACATTAGAAAAATTGAGTTTGGGTTCATTGAATGTTCGGGCTGCTTTATTTCTCTCAAAGTGTTACTATACATTACTGCTTAACCAACATCTGTTAGTTAATATCTTAACCAGGAAAAACATTAGCAAGTTCATGTTTATATTTCACTTGTCAACACCAAATATTTGTCTCTAAGTAATAGGTTCTGCCATGACCAAAGCCATTATCAGCTCTATGTAAATGAAGTTTTTGTTTCTACGAGGCTAATTTTGCTCCCAAATAAATATACATAAGATAATAGCTATTTGATAAAGACAAGAATTTACTAAAGAAAACTTGATGATCATGAATAAAACCTTTTGTACAATAAAGCTTTTTCATAAATTTACCTGTTAACTTTAATACAATTTGACATTTTAGGTAGTGTAAAATTAATCTACTTTGTTTTATTTGATACATATTAAATGTTTTTAATGACTGAAGAGACAGAAACAATATTTATTGAGCATGTGTTTTCATTATCATTTGATTCTCACAGCCGTTTGAGGTAGATATTGCTGTCACCATTTTATAAATGAGGAAGCAGACTCAGAGAAGCTGTTAGTTGCATAAGGTCACACAAATAATCAGTGGCAGGACCTGATTACAGCCAGATTTGACTTCAAAGTCCATGACATCCAAAGACCAAAGCTCTTTCCAGTATATCACACACCTCCCAAAACATAGTTTGTATTAATCTGATTTCAAAATATTTCTTCTAGACTATTATACCTGAGACTTCAGGTACTCAACCAGAATATGCAGAATATTTGGGGTCCTTGCTGGCATTCTATTCATAGTTGTATTCTGTTTTCAGCACTTTTAAATTGATCACCTGCCATCTTTCCTCTGTAGTTAGCTGCCAGAGAAAATATCCTTATAATCCATTCTTGACATTCCCTAGTGCATTGTTCTTCGATTTTATATACCATTATGATGAAATTAAGAGAAAGGCATTCGGTTAATTTTCTGCTGAAAGTTCATATGTATGTTTCTTCCTAATTATAATCTGATCAGAAATAAATTTGTTATATATTTACTTACTATAATTTTAAGATATAGTAAGTAGACACAAGCTTTGAGTTAAGGCAATATTATAGCCCTTTTTTGTTGGTTTATTTAACATTTTCTCCTGGAACTTATCATGGGAAAGAATTCCCTGCTAATGAATTGTCTATGTGGTTCCCTAACTTTTGTTTCTGAATTCTGAATCTTATGAAATAAATGAATAATGTATAAACCTTCTTCTTTTCTTTTTTTCATATCACCAGGTGACCGATATTCCAGAGTAGTATTTACCTCAGCAAGAGGAGAGACATTATGGAATTTACCTGCAATTAAATCAATGTGCAATGTAGATAATTCCAGGGTATGTAAAATAAGACTGAAATCTTTTTAGCACAAATAAGGTTTATTACTGAAACTGCATTTACTACTGCCTCTGGTGTCTGATCAGATGAAAGTACTTAAGAGGCTTACCTACTAAGGAGGAAACACCAGCAGGCCAGCTTTAGGTCTTTCAGATCCCAGGATCAAAGTGTCCCTGTGTTGCCCCATCTTTACAACACGCTATCTTCCTTAGTAAACAGCTCTTTTCCTTTGCTACCCATGTTCTCTCTCCATGATAGCCTTTTCTGTTATTTCCCAGCATATTGCTTTTCAGGATAATAGCTAAAATTGTATTTTCTCTCTTCTCTAATTTAGTTTCATTGTTCTCTTCTTCCCCCCTGCCCAGGCAGTTGTCAGCATCTTAATTATGCTATTAAATGCCTGCCTCTCTGGCAATCAATGGGTCATTTGAGCCAGTGACCTCAAAGGAAAATTTAGGGAACAGGCTAGAAAAGGGACATCAAAGGGCATAACTACAGATGTATGTAGATGGCCCTACTAATCCAAACCAGACTGCCCTAAACTCTAAACACCTTGCTGCTTTAGAAGACACTGGGATACAAGACTACAGGCACTTCCTCCCTCAGTCTTCTCCAGAGTCAAACAGATGTCAGCACCAGAAGATATAAAGTCAGTCACTGGGTTTGGAAGAGCTGTCAATTTCACGTGTTCAGAACCAGTCTCTCCAAGTAGAAACTGCTGTCTGGTATCACTGATGGGCCTGTCCAAGCACAGCAACTTGGCAAAAAGGAATTCATTGTGTTCTTAGCATAAATCTAAAATGTAAAATCATTGGTTAGTTAAAAATCAAATCATCTGCCCTGCTGATAGCTAGCCTGCCAACCCAATGCAATGTTCATTCTATCAACAGGATTTCTTAATGGAATAGAAGGTAGAAAGGACTCTTAGAGGTCACCAGACCAACAGTCTCATTGTGCTGACATGAGTACCTTCCAAGAAGTAAGTGGCCACATCCTCTAGTTAGTTGGTCCCAGAACTCCTGGCTTTACTCCATTCTTCATTCTCAGAGGCTATTTATACATTTTGAAAATTACTTTCCCTTTGATTAGAACATCAATTTTCTGTCAGTGCCACCTTCTCTTTATCTAACTTATATAGACCAAGCCATAAATGATCTAAAAACAGACCAAAGCTTCTTAATCAGTGGCCAATTTTTTATTTGTGGTATTTTCTTCTCTTCCACAGCTATCCGGTCTTTACATGGAGGCTGTGAACATATTTTTCCTTGTCATGTTTTACAACACTTCTCATGTAGAAAGTTAACTCTAAAGTAGTAGATGTGTAGGGACACTATGTATTAGAGTTTATGCTATGTACTTGTACATGACTCAAAATAGACAGGTGGCTTTGGGATTTATAATGCCTTTTAACAGATGAGAAGTTGAGCTTAGTGAAGTCAAGCCAGTCCGGTTACTTTATCATCATACTTTAGATGAAAGCATGTCATTAACTTCTATATATTTTACTCCATTAATTTCTACATCTTTTACTTCTATACCTTTTACCTGGGATTGATCTTCAGACCCCTGTCCCCTTTTCCTGAGGATTCTGAAGTGATTGAATTCATTGTTAATTAATAGCTCATGTTATTGAGGTATTGACCAAAGTGTTCTAAACACCTTGCTGTGAATTATTTCATTAAATCCTCATGACAGAGTTGTGAACCAGATACCATTATTTGCCCATTTTATAGATGAGGAAAGTTTACACACATAGTAAGTGGCAGATCCAGAATTTGAAACCAGATACATCTAGATCCAGAATCTTCCCTCACTCACCATGATTTCTAATTCCATAGTGAAGAAGATACTCCCAGCCCCATTTTTATTTAGTTTTGTTTTACTGTATATGCCATTTCCTACTCAGATGAACCTTAATGAGTCAAAATGGCCTAGAATTAGTATTTGGAGTATTGTTGTTTCTGTTGTTGTTTTTAAGAGCTAGCAATTCCATAAGTGTGTGTGAGACTGATGGATTCAAGAACTCAAAAGCCAGTAAGCAATACTGTGCCATGATAGCTTTCATCAGTGAAAACAGTGTTTATCTATTTGTGTGTATTAGATGATAAAAATCAGCATGTAGACGTAGCTTACAAAAAGGCTTACAATAAGATAAACAAGTTGAGTTAGTTACATGAAGGGAAAATAATGGGAAGGAAATAATAAAGCTAAGAAAGAGATTTTAAGTATATGAGAATCCATACCCACAATCTGTATTTGCTGGTGGTGAGTTGCAGATTTGTCTCTAACCTCCCATGAGGTGGAAGAATTGGGAGAGGGGGGTTAAAATCAGTGTCAAAAGTCACTGATAGGTTAATCAATGTGTTTTTAGAAGAATCCCTGCTTTTGCTCATACTAAAGGGAATCATTTTCCATAGTCTTCATAAAAGAAGTGTGATGCCACGAAGTTCTTAGCAGCATGCTTATAAGAGATACAATATTGAATCTTAACTGATTAGTAAAACATACCTTAGGTAGGCTGGTAATAAGAAAACCTGATGGCAAAAGCATTTCTACAAGGGATTAAAACAATCTAAATATTCGCTTTTTAATGATTTGGCTTGATGCATTTGCAGAAATTAAGACTAAAAGAATAGATATACTTTGCTTGTCTGAATGTTTCTCTTTACTGGATTCACAATAAGGATTGGACGGCTATGAGTTCAATTTTGTAATCCCTGGCAAGAACAGGATAAGCATATTTTCTAGGTCACCCATACACTTTGCCACTTAATTGAGAAAAGAGTAGTATTGTGGTCTTCTTTTGGGAATCTGAGAAACAGACCCAAGACCCATGTCTGAATGAATGGTTGGTATGGCCATTTCCAGATCCACACCAGCAAATGAACAAATAGACAACCGAGACTTTAAAGGTATACCTCAAAAAGCATGCTTATATGGCTGGATATGGTGGAATGTGCTAGTCCCAGCTAGTGATGAGGTTGAGACAGGAGAATTGTGAGTTTAAGGCCAGCCTGAGCAACATAGGCAATGTAGCAAGACCCTATCTCAAAACAAGGTTATAATTTTAACTTGTTAAATTAATATTATTTTGCCATTTGCAAACATCTTTTTATCCTAGTTTCAAATTTTGAAAAAAAATAATAAATGACCTTTCTTATGATATATTCATGTAATATCTTAAGTAGTAACTTGGACTAATAGGTCCAGCTTTCAGATTACTGCTATACCTTTTTCAAGTCTCCCATCTGAGGCTCCTTTTAGGAGTTTTATGTGTTTTGGTAGTTTGAGCAGACTGTCCTGAAACAGTCTTTCTTCACCCCTCAATCCTGGCTAGTGTACATAAGCACTTTATTATGAACACATCTCAAGTTAAATGGAACACAACCAATGATAGAGAGCAGAAGAGCTTACTTGTTAGTCAACTCCATAAAATGTCTGGTAGTCAGCATAGTATCTCAGCGAGGCCAGATGTTTCACTTGTCTCCTGCCTGTTACAGGACAGTTAGTTCAAACTCACATGCCACTTGCACTCATAATTCAGAGAGGCATAGGTTTCCAGAGTGATTGACTTCTGTTTCTGATGCTGTTGCACACCTCCTAACAGAAATGCTCGATTTCTTAGATGTTCAACAGGAGCCTCAGTCAATTTCCCTGATCCTCGCATTACTTCCTTATGCCCTTTGACATCCTGAGGGACATACTGGCAGACAGTCATTAGTAACTAGAAGTGTGTTTCTATAATCTCAACTCTCTGGAAATCGTTCACCCTTATTGGTCTTTGCACTTTGTAGACATTGGTGCTTTGAGGACTCAGCTTGTAAAAAGGATTTGAAATTTGGTGCCTGAGACTCTGGTTTAGTAAGGTAACTTTCGCAGACAGCTAGAATCCCCCTAAAGCTTAGAGCTAAAAGCCCAAAAGTATGTATTCTGGTCCTCATTTTAAAGAGGGCTGTGGAGCCCTTGCCTTCTCTTTTCTCCCTAGGATCCCCTTCACCTTGTAGTACATGGGGAACTTTGTTACATGGGGAAGTAGAATCTAGCAGCCAGTTGAACTTGGTATTAAGGGCTTAATTTTCCTCCCTTTATTCTTTTCTCAGCTTCTTAAAATATCACCAACTTAGCCAGTAGTTTTAAAAGTTAAGGTATCATTTTAAACTCTGCTGGTTTCGTCTTTTTTTCTCTTCTCTTCCTTTACCCCCTACTTTACGTCAACTCCACCCCTGCTACTATCTAACTAGGGAAATGTGCAAAGACATGTTGTAACCACACAAGCAAATGATTCCCTAAAATATCCAATTTGTGAATAACTAGAATTAGAAGGTTTGTATTTCTCCTGAGAGTTACAAGAAATTTTTTCATGAACTCCATTTTTGTTTTTATAAACTTAAAAAAAATTTGAAATTATTACAATGAATCTTTCTAAAAAATATGACAAAAATGTAACTGCCAATCTCATTAAGCCCCACAGTATAATACATGCCTCAGTATTTATCTATTTCAGATACAAATGACCAAGTTAGTGCCACTGTCATGCCATACTGACAGACTTTGGCATTCCTTCTGCAGTTTCACATAAGCCCCCATACACAATAAACACATTAAATTTTTTTTTCTTCAGTACTGGGAATTGAACCTAGGCTCCTGTGCATGCTAGATAAGTGCTCTACACACACTGAGCTACATGACTAGCTCTTTTATTTTATTTTGAAACAGGGTCTCTCTAAGTTATCTAGATTGACCCCAAATTTAACAGTCTTCTGCCTCAGCTGCCCTAGAAGCTGAAATTATAAGTATGTGCCACTGTACCTGGTCATTATTTATCTTTTTATCTGATTTCCCTTCTACCCTGTGACCAACTTGAGGGCAAGGACCAGTTCATTTTTTATGGTGCTCAGTGAATATTTTTTCTTTTTAATGGATGGACAAATAGGAATACATAGCTTTATTCTCTGAAAGTATAGACAGTTTCTTGAGCTCTGATTCCTTTAAATTCAGGACGCTGGTATTACAACTCAGGGTAGCTAGAGGGTACCAATCATGATGTCTTTTCTGTGTCCTTATTTCTTACCCTGTAAGAGTCCTCAAAAAACAGTTTTTCCAAAGGTGTGCATCAGCCAATATCACTTTTGAATTTGAGAATTGGTTCCTAGTAACTAACTAGCATTTATTTTTGATAGCAGCCCTCAAAAGTAGTATCTGGTCTGTATTTATAATGTCCAACTTCCTAATCTTTGGTCAAATATACACATTAAAAAACCCCACTGTTATTGGAAAAGGTTATTCAAGGACAGAATTCTCTGAATTCTTTCCCAGTTTCACCCAGCAACCAGATTCCCTTTATCTTTGACATTTGATTATTTCAGCAACTGCAGATATGTTCCTTCTATTTGACATTGGGTTTCATAATGAATGCAATTCATTGTCTTCCATCAGAAAACTGTCAGGCAGTAGGATTGCATTTCCTTTTTTTCACCAGGCTGACCCCAGGGGCTTGCATATAATTTCTTTTGGAGGTAATACTAGTTATCTGCCAGGAAAACCAGAGAGATGCCTTTCCAGGGTTCTCTGTAATTCCCCAAATGGCATATATCAATGATTTTACCTGGAAACAAATATGAATCATCCTATTTTAAGAAATGTTAATTATTCCTCTTCAGAAATGAGTTTAGAAGTAAAGTCTGTGAAAGTAAATGGTATTTTACCGTCTTTGAATAATAACCATTTTGCCTCATTTTTTTTACCTCCATTAAATTTCTTTTAAAAAATAACTTTTTATATGAAAATCTTCAAACATGCAAAAGTAGAGAAAATAGTATAATGAGTCCCCATGTGTAGGTAACCAGTTTCAATAGTTCCCAACACACATTCAATCTTGTTTCATCTGTACCTCACCCCACTGATGAGTACCAGTCCTTATCTTCGTAGCCAGTGCTTAGAGGATCATTCAGTAACTAGGTTCTTAGATAAGCTAGAGTTCCAAAGAAGTGGTTTATGCCAACTTCCTCTCTACTTTGAAAAAAAAATATTTCAATGAAAACCTAGTCTAATCAAAGTAAAGGGTGTTTTTAATCCTACTAGAAAAATAACTATTCACACCCTCCTTGAACTTTGGAGTTTCTTCCCTGGAACAGCCTTTGGTAAATAGAGATGAGGGGAACACTTGATTGGACTGGGGCATCTTTAGCCCTGGTCCTTCAAAGAGAATTCTCTGGTCAGGGTCAAGAAAAGAGGAACGTTTCTTATTTTTTCCCCTCAGGGAAGACAGACTGGTCATCTGATTTACAGAATAAGGTTGTACAGATTTACCATGTTCTAGCACTACTGGCACTGCTAGAGTATGGTTAAGTCTGCACAACCCCAGTAACAGTGGCAGGAGGGGGTGGTTTTGAATATGTATATTTGACCAAAGATTAAAAAGTTGGACATTGTAAATACAGACCAGCTACTTCTTTGAGGGCTGCTATCAAAAATAGCATTCAAAAATAAATGCTAGCTAGGCATGGTGGTGCATGCCTATAATCCCAGCAGCTCAGGAGGTTGAGGCAGGAGAATCACAAGCTCAAAGCCAGCCTTAGCAACTTAGCGAGGCCCTAAGCAACTTAGCAAGACTCTGTCTCAAAAAATAAAAAATAAAAAGTGCTCAGGATGTGGCTCAGGGGTTGAATATCCCATGGTTCAATCCCAGTACCAAAAATAAATAAATGCTAGTTAGTCACTGGGAACCAGTCCTCAAATTCAAAAGTGATGGTGGCTGGTGCACACCTTTAGAAAAACTTTTTTTTTAAGTTGTAGATAGACACAATACCCTTATTTTATTTATTTATTTATTTTTAAATATTTATTTGCTTTAGTTGTACACAATGTGTTTATTTACGTGGTGCTGAGGATTGAACCCGGGTCGCGCACGTGCTAGGCGAGCGCTGTACTGCTGAGCCACAACCCCTGCCCTATTTATTTATTTTTATGTGATGCTAAGAATCGAACCCAGTGCCTCACATGTGCTAGGCAAGCACTTTACCACTGAGCCACAACACCAGCCCCTAGAAAAACTTGTTTTTGAGGACTCTTACAGGGTAAGAAATAAGGACAGAGAAACGATATCATGAATGGTAGCCACCCTAAGCTGGATATCAGCATCCTGAATTTTAAGGAATTGGAGCTCAAGGAATTGTCTACCCTTTTAGATAGTAAGCTCATGTTACTATCTGTCCATCAATTAAAAAGAAAAATCACTGAGCACCTAAACAAGATGAAGTGGCCTCAATGTTTGAAGAAGTTTTCAATTTACTGTGACAAGAACAGCCATAAGAAGGGAACCCTTCTCCAAGAATGATGTTCTAAATGGAATACTGTCTACACTAAGTCCAAAATTATCATGCTTATGTACACCAGTCCCCCATTTACCAAGAGGAAGCTCCCCCAAAAGGGTTTTTTGTTGACATGATAAACTTTTTAAAATGTGAAAAAAATAGATCGTGTTTATTAATTACATATGTTATTTAAAATCAGATATAAATAATATGTAAATTTAGAAAACTGTCTCAGTCTATACTTCAGGAAATAATTTTAATCTAAATCTTTCATCAATCTTAACAACAGTCCTTTTGAATATTACCAGGGTCAATTTTGATTCACTGGAAAGTTTTTGTCTTAGTCTGTTCAGGCTGCCAAAATACCTTAGACTGGGTGAGTTAAAAACAACAAATTTATTATAGTTCTAGAGTCTAAGTTCAAAATCAAGGAACCAGCAGATTCAGTGTCAGATGAGGAACCATTCCTCATAGGATGGTGCCTATTATGTGTCTTACATGGTGAAGGGATATAAAAGCCCCTTGGAACCATGTGTTTGAAAGGCCACCAATCCCATTAATCATCTCCCAAAGGCCCTACCTTTTGATATCACCACTTTGTGGATTAGATTGTAACATGAATTTTGGGGACATAAACAATCAGGCACTGACAGTTTTCTAGGGAATCCCATCTTTGCTTCCAACTCTTGATTGAGACGCACTACCTTTGTCACCAAAAATATCATGCTTCACCAAAATATAGGCAAAGCCACAAATTTGTTTTATATATCAATTGGACAGTTGTTTTCTTAATACTGTATATACATAAGCTTCATAGCTTGTCTACTTTATTGCTGTTCACAGTGACTTTGAAAAGGCTTGTTTACTAAGTGGGTATTAATTTTATCTCCCTTCTTAAATCAGACGTGCATTGGTTGATGCTAGTTTACAACTTATGTCATTCCCAAAGAGCAGTTCACAATTCAAAATAAAATAACCTCTAGGTTATTTATTAGTACTTGTATTCTCTAGAGTACCAATATGAGATAGCTTTTATGCCTCATACCCAAACTGCTACCTAATTTAAGAGGATGACTGTTTAGCTACTTCTGTAACTTTGCTGGCCCTCAAGACAATAAATGACCCTCTCAGTGGAGAACCAGTTTAAACTCCAATGCTTCTGTGTCTCTGTCTCTGCAGATCAGATCTCATCCCCAGTTTGGTGATCTGTGCCAGAGGACTACCGCTGCTTCCTGCTGCCCCAGCTGGACACTGGGAAACTATATCGCCATTCTGAACAACAGATCGTCCTGTCAAAAAATTGTTGAGCGAGATGTTGCTCATACCTTGAAGCTGCTTCGGACCTGTGCCAAACACTACCAAAATGGCACTCTGGGGCCAGACTGCTGGGACATGGCAGCCAGAAGAAAGGATCAGCTCAAGTGCACCAACGTGCCACGCAAATGTACCAAGTACAATGCCGTGTACCAGATACTCCATTACTTGGTGGACAAAGACTTCATAACCCCAAAGACGGCTGATGCCATGCCAGCTTTAAAATACAGCATGCTCTTCTCTCCCACCGAGAAAGGGGAGAGCATGATGAACATTTACTTGGACAACTTTGAAAACTGGAACTCTTCCGATGGTGTGACTACCATCACCGGGATTGAGTTTGGGATCAAACACAGTTTGTTTCAAGATTATCTTCTCATGGATACTGTGTATCCTGCCATAGCCATCGTGATTGTCCTTTTAGTCATGTGTGTCTACACTAAGTCCATGTTCATCACTCTGATGACAATGTTTGCAATAATTAGTTCCTTGATTGTCTCCTATTTTCTCTATCGTGTTGTATTTAACTTTGAGTTCTTTCCTTTTATGAACCTCACTGCACTCATTATTTTAGTTGGAATTGGAGCAGATGATGCTTTTGTCCTGTGTGATGTTTGGAATTACACCAAATTTGACAAGCCCCATGCTGAGACTTCAGAAACAGTAAGCATCACCTTGCAACATGCTGCCCTCTCCATGTTCGTTACCAGTTTTACCACTGCCGCTGCCTTTTACGCTAACTACGTTAGCAACATTACAGCAATCAGATGCTTCGGGGTTTATGCGGGGACAGCTATATTGGTGAATTATGTTTTGATGGTCACATGGCTGCCAGCTGTCGTTGTACTGCATGAACGATACCTCCTCAATATATTCAATTGCTTCAGAAAGCCCCGGCAGCAAATGTACGATAACAAAAGCTGCTGGACAGTGGCTTGCCAGAAGTGCCACAAAGTGCTTTTTGCCATTTCGGAAGCATCTCGGATATTTTTTGAAAAAGTATTGCCATGCATCGTCATTAAGTTTCGCTACCTTTGGCTCTTCTGGTTCCTAGCCTTAACTGTAGGTGGGGCCTACATTGTGTGTATAAATCCAAAGATGAAGCTGCCCTCATTGGAGTTATCTGAGTTCCAAGTGTTCAGGTCATCTCATCCTTTTGAGCGTTATGATGCTGAGTATAAAAAGCTTTTTATGTTTGAGCGTGTTCACCATGGAGAGGAGCTCCACATGCCCATCACAGTTATCTGGGGCGTGTCTCCAGAAGACAATGGCAATCCATTAAATCCCAAGAGTAAAGGGAAATTGACACTAGATAGCAGTTTTAACATTGCTAACCCAGCTTCCCAGGCCTGGATTTTGCACTTCTGTCAAAAATTGAGAAACCAGACATTCTTCTACCAGACTGATGAACAGGACTTCACCAGCTGCTTCATTGAGACATTCAAACAGTGGATGGAAAACCAGGACTGTGATGAGCCTGCCTTATACCCATGCTGCAGCCACTGGAGCTTCCCCTATAAGCAAGAGATTTTTGAACTGTGCATTAAAAGAGCTATCATGGAGCTGGAAAGGAGTACAGGGTACCATTTGGATAGTAAAACCCCAGGGCCAAGGTTTGATATCAATGATACTATCAGGGCAGTAGTGCTAGAGTTCCAAAGTACCTACCTCTTCACACTGGCTTATGAGAAGATGCATCAGTTTTATACAGAGGTGGACTCGTGGATTTCCAATGAGCTGAGTTCTGCACCTGAGGGCCTCAGCAATGGTTGGTTTGTCAGCAATCTGGAGTTCTATGACCTCCAGGATAGCCTCTCTGATGGCACCCTCATTGCCATGGGACTCTCTGTTGCTGTTGCATTCAGTGTGATGCTGCTGACAACTTGGAACATCATCATAAGTCTTTATGCCATCATTTCAATAGCCGGGACCATATTTGTCACTGTTGGTTCTCTTGTCCTGCTGGGCTGGGAGCTAAATGTTTTAGAGTCTGTCACCATTTCAGTTGCGGTTGGCTTGTCTGTTGACTTTGCTGTCCATTATGGGGTTGCATACCGCTTGGCTCCCGATCCCGACCGTGAAGGCAAGGTGATTTTCTCTCTGAGTCGCATGGGCTCTGCCATTGCTATGGCCGCTCTGACCACCTTTGTGGCTGGGGCCATGATGATGCCTTCCACGGTCCTGGCTTACACCCAGCTGGGCACCTTCATGATGCTCATTATGTGTATCAGCTGGGCTTTTGCCACCTTCTTTTTCCAGTGCATGTGTCGGTGCCTTGGACCACAGGGTACCTGTGGTCAGATTCCTTTACCTAAAAAATTACAGTGCAGTGCCTTTTCCCATGCCTTGTCTACAAGTCCTGGTGACAAGGGACAAAGCAAAACACATACCATGAATGCTTATCATTTAGATCCCAGGGGCCAAAAATCTGAACTGGAGCATGAGTTTTATGAATTAGAACCTCTGGCATCCCACAGCTGTACTGCCTCAGAGAAGACTACTTTTGAAGAGACACACATCTGCTCTGAATTTTTCAACAGCCAAACAAAGAATTTAGGGATGCCTGTGCATACGGCCTACAACAGTGAACTCAACAAAAGCACCAAAAGCGAAACTAGCTCCACCTTGTTACAGCCCTCTCTTGAAAGGCACGCTATGTGTCACCTCTTCTCTCTGAATCAGAGATGTAGCTGCCCAAATGTGTACAAACATTTGAAATATGGCCCACACTCTTGCCAGCAGATGGCTGACTCCCTGTGTCACCAATGTGCTCCTACTGCTAGCAGCTTTGTCCAGATCCAAAATGGTGTGGCACCTCTGAAAGCTGCACACCATACTGCCGAGGGCTTCGTGCATCCTATCCCACATATCCATCACTGTCCCTGTCTGCAGAGCAGAGGGAAGCCACCTGGAATGCAGAATTCCCTGCCTCAGAATTTTTTTCCTCCACCCAGTGCAGCACATTCAGGCCCAAGAAAAAAACTGGTAAGACCAGTGTACACAATCTTCAGAGCTTAGAAGAGCATCTCCCAAGAATGGCAGATTCATCATCGTTTGTCTGCAGAGGCACTGGATCTTTACTAAAAGTGTGTTGCGATCCTGAGAGTAACCAAAGGGAACTCTGTAAACACGGAGACATGGGGAATATTGAAGACGGTGGAGGGACTGAAACCAAGGTTTCTCAGTTACCCAATCAGACTGACCAGGCTGAGAGGAAAGTGGAGATGAGTTTGTCACAGACTGATGTAATTGTTAACTCAGAACTTTTAAATCAGAATGAACCAAAATTTCTATTTAACCATTTAATGGGGGAGGCTGGTTATAAGACCTGCCCAAATAATCCACAAAGTTGTGGCAGAATTGTAAGAGTGAAGTGCAATTCTGTGGACTGTCAGATGCCAAACCTTGAAGCCAATGTGCCTGCTGTATTAACACACTCAGAACTTTCTGGTGAAAGTTTGTTAATAAAAACACTATAATAAATATAGTATTAAATTCAGAACCAGTGCCTCAAACATTCTTTTGAGATGGGAATAAAATCCAACAGTTTAAGAAGGGAGTCCAAAACCACAGAAACTGGCAAGGTTCACCTTGTTCAAAAATTACAGAATATTTTTACATTTCATTTGAACAGTGAACAACAAAAATCTAGTGAGTGTGTTAGATTATTGGATTCTTTGATAATTATACTTTTTGTTTCAAAAGGTATAGTTTTGGTTTTTTTTTACATTTATACCCACCTTTAAAAATAATTGTCTTTCAGCCGGGCGCAGTGGCACACGCCTGTAATCCCAGCACTTGGGAGGCTGAGGCAGGAGGATTGCGAGTTCAAAGCCAGCCTCAGCAATGGCGAGGCTCTTAGCAACTCAGTGAGACCTGTCTTTAATAAAATACAAAAAAGGGCTGGGGATGTGGCCCAGTGGTAGAGTGCCCCTGAGTTCAATCCCCGGTACAAAAAAAAAAAAAAAAAAAAAAAAAAAAATTGTCTTTCTACTCTTAAACACTAGTGAATCAAAGATTTCTAGTGAGAATTGCCTAGATGTGTTCACTCTCTAAGGCGGTCATATTTATTCTGGTACATTTAGTTATGGTAATAAAGAATTTTGACTACTCAGTATTCACACTAGGATTTGCCTTCATGTTAGTAGAGCCACTTCAGTTGGGATCTAGGAATTAAACAATGTTAAAATTTACATTTTAGATAGGCCTATAATCTTAGCAACTCAGAAGACAGGCAGGAGGATTGTAAGTTCAAGGGCATCCTGGGCAATTTAGTGAGACCCTGTCTCAAAGTAAAAAAAAAAAAAATTATGCATGGGGGTAAGGATATAGCTCTGTGGTTTTTGCACTTTTGGTGAGACTTTATTTAAAAACTAATTTCCAAGCAATGTAAGAATGCATTCTACTTGTTTGCATGTGTAGACCATATGTGAAACCAGTGTCCACATTTATATCCAAACTGGTATCTTTCCCACATTAGCCAAAATGTACAATTCTGTTTTGTTTTTTTTAATTTGTTTTAATGAGTCATACATGACAGTAGAATCCATTTTGATACATCATATATAATGAAGTATAATTTCTCACTCTTCTGGTTGTACATGATGTAGTTAACCCAGGAGTCATGGGCACCGTCTTATCTCAGACCCAATTATGTTAGTGCCACAGAAGGAAGAGCATGGATGAAGAGATACAATCACCCACAACAGTGTCGTACTTTGCAGGATAAATTGCCTGATGAGAAAGATGGACCCAGGTCATCTGTGTCCTTGCCTTCAGAGCATTCAGAGTGAGAGATCCTGTATGACGTTTTGCTTCCATCTTGGCCCCTAAGAGACCATGTTCAGAAGGCTTCTTCCACATTAAGCTCCATCTCAAGATGGGTTAGATTGCACTGTGCAGCTAACACCTGGAAATGCTAAGCCTTCAGGCAGTGTCTTAAGTGACACTGTGCATTTTGCCTTAGATCTGTCTGAAGTAATTGAGCTGTGGGAGCATGCTTTCTGTGCAGCGCTTCAGGTGACTTAGCCTCCACCGAAGCGTGTCATCTGATACTGCCTGCATTCCAGCTCCTTCCAGGGAGAGCCCACTGCATTCTGCTTCCTCCTGGGATCCTACCTCCAGTTTGGTCCTCAGAAGAATTTGGAGGGAATTTTTCTAAGTGTTTTCCAAAGCTATATTAATTATTTAGAAAAATAACTTTTCTTAGAATAGTTTTCCAAATTAGATCTGCATATGATTCCCAGGCCTGAAAAAATGCTATCAAGAGCTGGAAGGGATCTTATGGGTTGACAACTCTGGCCCACCTCCACCAAACTGCATTTCTATTAAGTAATTTTCCAGCTGGTGCTTGCCTCCTTCAGTGATAAGTAACTCACTACATGTCCAGCTTGGTTGATCCAAAATCTGTTGTTTTTTCTACCAGTTGATCCCCATTCTGTTCTCTGAAGTGAAAGCAAACATCTCTGATCTTTCTGCCACATGCTATCTCTTTAGAAACATGAAAACAGTAATCATATCCTCCCACCAGCATCCCCAGTTCACTCAATTGTTCGTCTGGTTGGTGGGCTTTAGGCAATTAAAACACAGATGGAACAATTATGGTCTTCTTTGGATAAATTTGTCAAATTCCTTATGCAAGTGTAGTACCCAAAACAGATTCTGATAGCATGAAGGAGGAAGTACCCAGCCCTCAGGAGACTAGATAGTACTCCTGCTACTTAGAGATAGAAAAAACTTTTGGCTCAAGTATTACAGCTAGTTCTCATGAGCTTACAGGGGACTCTCTTGTACTGCTGCTAAGCTGTTGTTTTAAACCAGTTTTGACACTGAAGTTCAGGAGCTATGTCCATTCCCATTGAGTTCAATTCTGTTAAATAAGGAAAAGTGGGGAGAAGGGAACAATTAAAAATAGGATTCCCAATACCCAACTCTAATTTTCTTTTCCTTACAAAATGTGTCATCAAGTTGGCTAGTAAAAATGGAGTGATCCAAAAGCACATTTCAGAGACACAGACTGAATTCAAGGGCAAATAGGAGATAAAAATTTCTTGAGTGAAATGGCATTAGATTTAGAAAATGGAAAGCAGAGTGAAAGAAGGCAGAGGGACATCCTCTGTGCTCTTCCTGGGGCCTCCGTTAGGCCTTGCTGCTGTTTTCTACCCCATCTACTCTGGATCCAGGGCCTCCAGGGGCCTTTAGTCCTCCCTAGCTCTGCTTAATTACCCTGAACCTTGAATGTGCTAATGAACCCTTTTCACATTTATTTCATCTGTGGACTTTGGACTTTGAACTATGTCTTTCATACAGGGATTTTTTTTTTTTTTTAATTTTAAGAATTCCTTCACTAGGTCTAGAAAGCTTAAATTTTTTCTTGTTTTTAAATTCCTCACTACTGGGAAACAAAGGATCACTATTTCTAGTTCTGATTTATAAAGAAATTTCATCCATTGTCCTTTTCTAGATGATTTTTAAAGCAGATAAGAGGATAAATTATACACTATGAAATATTTGTTAGATGGGAAGTACCTGATGATGGAAAGGGTTTGCATATTGCCTGTTTCTACCACATGATACATCTTTGAGGTTTGAGTCCATGTTACCAAATTTGTTCCCAACCTCTTCCCTGCAAGTTCCCTTTTCAAATCCTATTTTTGGTTGAGAAGTGGACCAGACCAAAGCAAGAAGTTTCTCACAGGAATAAGCTGTATTGTGTGAAATAATTACACAGCTTCATCTGTGTGTATTCATTTCTTATGTGTAATTGCTATAAAGTGCACACATCCTCCTAAAACAACATCCTTTAAAGGTATGTGAAGCTGTTGTTAAATCTCATTATAATAATCTATGCCCCAGCCTCAATCATTCTAAATTTTAAATCTTGGGCAAGGGCTGATGTGAAGATAGGAGATTAGGAAGTGTTCAGGATTCCCATTGTCTCACATGGAAACCGGCTTTCCACCAGCAGTTAGAAGAGTTTCTGAATGAAATATGAGGAAAGAGTGACTTTGAAAACAGCTGTACCTTTTCACTTTAATGAGAAGAGTCATTTTAGAAGAAAAAGAGTTGTATTTTAAAGACTTGTATTTTAAAATAAAACAGACTCATTTGGGTTTTTTTAAATAAGGTTCAGACATAGCATAAAGTAGAAATTTGAGGAAATCATGAGGTTTTTGTTTTTAATGCAAAAGGAGATATCATGTCTAAATATATAGTGTGTCTTTCCAAAATGTTTGCTGATATTTAATTTTATCTCCAATTGTTTTTACACTGTCTTTTGTTAACAAATTTCATTAATGTTTAGTTCTATACATTATATAGAACTAAACTTATTTCTTTATATATTTAGTGAATATATAGAAAAATAAGTAATGAATATTCATGATTGATTAGTAGAATCTGTGCCTTTTATTATAGCAATGTTTTGGCTGCCATAAAAAATTGTTTTAATTTAATTGCCATAATGGTTTTTGTTTGCTTTTTGTTTTGTTTTGTTTTGCTACTGGGGATTGAACCCAGGGGAGTTTCCTTAGCCCTTTCTTTATTATTATTATTTTTTTAAATTTTGAAACAGGTCTCATTAAGTTGCTAGGCTAGCCTCGAACTTGTGATCCTTCTGCCTCAACCTCCCGAGTCACTGGGATTACAGGCGTGTGCCACCATGTCCAGCTATAATTTTCTATTTTGAAATTTTAAGAGGCATTTCTCTTTCCTTTAGCTTTATAAACCAAAAGGTATACACACCTGAGATCAACTCACTAAGCAACCAGGATCAACACGGTTTTTCTATCTGCTCCCCTAAGCCATTAGTTCGAACATGACGTTGACAGCACCAGTGTCGGCTAGGACGCAGTAGTGCATGATGGACATCTGTGTGCATAAGTGTGCTTTCCTGAGCTTTGGGGCAGGGGGATATGAATGCTGTTACAGGTCTTGGGAGAGGCATAGAATAAAGCAATGACATATTGCATCCCAAAGCTATTTGTTTCCAGTTCGCCTCTGAACTTCTTCCCGCGCTTCGTTGCTCCAAGCGGCGGCCATCGCTTCAGGCGGCAACAAAAGTCATCGTTCAAGAGAGGGCTTTTCCTAGCCTGGATGTTCTAGTATTCTATTGTAGCTAACCTGAAGAGCCCTGTGCTTTTTATTTAAGAAGCTTAGTCAGTAGCCTGACTTCTAGAGTACGTGTCCTCTTTGGGGGGAATTTAAGCCAACATTCAAAATACCAATCAATACCTCCACTTTTCACCACAGGCCCCTAATGTGATACATTTCTTGATTTTGTGACTATCATAGTGAAACAAATCAACTGGAGTAACTAAACATAGACATCTGCCCTCTCATCTCTTTTTGTTTTCATGTAACTTTCTGTAATGTAATCTACACCTTCCTAAAAACTGAAGGGCAGATTATTTTTAGCAAGAAGTATTTTTCTTTGAAACTCAATAAGGTTTTTATAAGAGCTGATTTTAATTTGAGACAAACTGACAATAAAATTTCTTCAACTTCTATCTGCTAATTGGACATTTTTTTTTTTTTTTTTTTTGCTTTTGTTTTTTGTTTTGGAATGCGGGGGATCAAATTCAGGCCCTTGTGCTAATTGGGCATTTTTGATCAATGAATTGAACTTTAGTTTTCCACAATGTAAAGGGATAGGATTTGCCAAGTAAAACAATAATCTAAACAAGATTACAAAAAGCCTACCTAGCCTAAGAAAACAAACCTCTAGAATTAAAAAAAAAAAAAAAAAAAAGCCGGGCGCAGTTGCGCGCGCCTGTAATCCCAGCACTTGGCAGGCTGAGGCAGGAGGATCACGAGTTCAAAGCCAGCCTCAGCAATGGCGAGGCACTTAGCAACTCAGTGAGACCCTGTCTCTAATAAAATACAAAAAAAGGGCTGGGGATGTGGCGACCCAGTGGTGGAGTGCCCCTTAGTTCAATCCCTGGTACCAAAAACAAAACAAAACAAAAAAAAAACCTACTATAGTATCACTCTTTTTGCGATGTAATATAGTCATTACAAATCTCATTAACAAAGGTCCAGTAGGATTATTGCCAGGCAAAACCTTACCATATGTTTTATGTACTAGGTAGAATGATAAAATAGCATCTGTTTGTAAATAGTCTTACATGTGGTATTTCCTGGATGCTTCCCTCTCACACTTGCTCCATTATTCTACCTTGGAAACTCTCTAGAGTGACTTCTATTTCTTTGTATTCTGGCACAAATCAAGTGCTTAATTTACTGTATCCCTAAAGGATGGGCTGTGTAAAGCCACAAGCTTTACCCTCCCCCAAAATCTCTTTTTGCAAAGAGATCTAAGGATAGGTTTTGGAGATGAGCAAATCTCAGACCATATACTCATTGAGACTGAAGTTCACCTGTTTGTTCTTTGCTAAAGCTTGGTCTCTTCTCTTTATTTGGTTTCCTAAACAGTGTATGTGCGATTAGTTGTGTGTATCACAGGGGAATGGATACATATTGAATAATCTTGAACTGTTAAATAATTCTATCATAGATCCCAACCTGAATTCTTTTGCCCTACCCTGAGAGGGACCCTGAGCTCTGATTGGTAGATAGGAATTTCCTTCAATGAATGTCTTTGCTGCCAGTCATGACAAATTACATAACACTTTGGTAAATATCTGCATGTTACCATCAAAGAGGAAGCAAAGGTTAGAAGAGCCAACTTCAAGACAAAACCCAATCCTTCCCGTAAATCCTCGTGATTCAGAAAACACATTTAGGAACAGATTCTGCCCTGAACACAAAAACTGACTTCCCTCATCAAGGGGGAGGGAGAATTCGTGTTCAGCCCGCTCTGAGGTGGAGGGGAGACTTTGATATTCTTTGTATAAGGGTGTCATAGTTAGGCCTTGGGAGAATCAGGTCAGAGTCTGTTTTCTGTTTTTTAAAGCAGTTTCTTTCAGTCACCCTAAATGAACAACAGGTAAACCCACTTCCTCCAATTCCACAACCCCATTAGGGTAGGAGGAGAGGAGCTATCTATGCCTTCACACCAGGGTTCACCCTCAGCATCTATTGCCATGTTACAGTCGCCTTATTCATCTGTCTCCTTCACTAGGCCACCTTGTATAGAGAACAGGCACTTTGCTGTGTTGAAATGACAAAATTTGATTGACAGTCCACTGCTTTCAGGGCCCAAAGGCAGGGTTACTGATGACCAAGAACATCTGTTTTCAACAAGGCCACTGTCCTGAAAAGGCAAAACCTGTGCCCTATGAGAAGGGATTTTCAAAGCAAGCAACTGCATATGGTTAAAAAAAATAAAGAGGGAGTGGGGAAGATATGGCCTGCATGGTGGCACATACCTATAGTCCCAGCTACTGGGAAGGCTGAGGCAGGACGATCGCTTGAGCCCAGGAGTTTGAGGCCAGGCTGGGCAAGGTAGCAAGGCCTTGTCTCTAAATACTAAATAAATAAGGAAAATGTTAAAGCTAGGATTTAAATAGTGTTTGGCATTTTATAATTATAACTTTATGCAGCAGCTACACGATCTTAAAAAGGGGGGAGTAGGATTTTGGAGACCTCTGTGGGGGCCACTTTCTAAGTACTTTGCTTCCTCATCTATAAAATAAGGTTGATGACCCCTGCTTCACAGGGCTATGGGGATAGAAAGAGATGACGTATGTTAATGTGGCCACTGTGGATATTGTGGTCGCAGTAGTTGCTATGCTCATCCTGTCATTCTGTTTTACTCATGAGAGCACCTCCTATAAAAATTTGAGCAGGCCATCCTTTGTTAGCTGCTTCACCATCACACCTATGTTATCTAAATACATATGTAAATACAAATGTCTATGTTGCAAATATTGTATGTATCACTTACTATATAAATGTGTGTACATATGTATTATTGGTGTACATACTGACTGCGAGTTCTTCGATATTAAACACTTTATCCCCCTCCAGTCTGTCTCACTGTGTTTGTCACTGTGTTTTGCCTTTCCCTTAGCTGAGCTGGGGATGGAACCTAGGGCCCTGCACATGCTATGCAAGCTTTCTACTACTGAGTGACACCTCCCAATCCAACACTGTTGGTGACTGAATAAGACAAGGCCCTGCCTTACAAAAGTCCAGAGTAGTAAAGAGATCGTCACCAAAAACAAATGACTGCAATAGAAGAAAAAAACAATATGACAAATCATATCACAAAGGAGTAATATCTCTATCATAAAAATCTATAAAAGGAAAGCAATAGAAAATGGACAAATGATATAATCACTTCACTACTAGATGATTCATCATTTTAGCTTATGAGATTGGCTAGTGTTTTGAAGAGGTTGTCAGTATTCAGCTTTGAGAGAATGGCAGAGGCACTGTTGGAATGAGAGAAAATCAACAGAATATTTTGAAAGGGCAGTTTCAGACAACATTGTCAATGTGTATAGTCTGTGAGGAGGAATCCCATTTCTTGGAATCTTTCCTCCAGAAATGACAGTATAATTGTGCTAAATATATGTGTGGGGATGAATTTCATGAATTTGAAATAAGAGGTGTCCACTGATAGAGTCCTGGTGAAATAAAACTCCGGAAAAGAAGATTTATAAGGTAACCTGTAAAGATAGTATATTGTTTTTTAGTTTTATGGGTTTTGGTTTTGGTTTTGGTTTTGGTTCTGGGGATTGAACTCAGGGGCACTCGTCCACTGAGCCACATCCCTACCCCTTTTTTGTATTTTATTAGAGACAGGGTCTCGCTGAGTTGCTAAGTGCCTCACCATTGCTGAGGCTGGCTTCGAACTCAAGATCTTCCTGCCTCGGCCTCCCAAGTGCTGGGATCACAGGCGTGCGCCACCGCACCCAGCATAGCTATTATATATTGTTATGAAAAAGTGAGGCGCAGATAAAATATTTAGAGCAGTATACACAAAACTTTTAGCAAGACTCCCTCTGGGGAGTAGGGTGGGATATGGCATTAATTACTAATGTAGAAGAAATTTCACATTATTTACATACCTTTCTCAATGTGCTTGGAAAGCAAGTGACTTTAACTTTCCTTTTTGTGTTTTCAATATTTTTTAAATATTTATTTTTTTAGTTGTAGTTGGACACAATACCTTTATTTTATTTATTTTTATGTAGTGCTGAAGGCCTCACACGTGCTAGACATGCACTCTACCACTGAGCCACAACCCCAGCCCTTTTCAATATTTTTTAAATAAGAAATATGTTGAGCTGGGCATAGTGGTGTAAATCTGAGGTCCTAGTTTCTTAAGAGGCTAAGGCAGGAGGATCATTTGAGCCCAGGAGTTCAAGGCCAGCCTGGGCAACACAGCAAGACACCATCTCAAAAACAAAACAAAACAAAAACAATATATATATTTACATTATAAGTTATTGTTGTTACATGCCCAAACACCATATATTAGTATAAGTTTTATAAAACAGACAAAATGTCATAGGAAAATAGAAGAAGGGACAGGGAGGAAGAATTCTGAGTATTTACTGTCTACTCGTGTAGCACCTCTGTATCTGTAACCCACTAATGCCTCGACAAACCTGTGAAGTCAGTAATAGTGTCCCCAAACTGAAGATAAAAAAATAGGTAACTTTCCTAAGGTCACACAGCTATGTAGTGGCAGAGCTAGAGTTCACCCAGGTTTGTCTAGCAGGCTCCCAGACCCACACATGAACATTTGGTCCAGGTATCATAGGTGGTGCCCAGAGCAGAGAGCTGCAGTCCAGGCAGAGGCAAATGCAAGGTCAGAGCAGAGAGCGGGACTGTTTCTAACAACTGGAGAGAGTTGTTAAAACTTCTCATATGTAATACAAGAAGACTATAAAAGAGTGAGAGTTTTCAAGTCATGCCAAAATCCTAATCTTGTTTTTTTTTTTTTTTTTTTTTTCCCCTTCCCTATAGATTTCTTCATATGCTCTAAAACTAAGGGCTTGAACAGAGCTTCAGCACTATGGTCTCACAGTTATTAAAGGAAAGGGGAATTATGTGTGGGGTAGACCGTGATCACTCACAGGCACCCCCGCACTTTAACAGTTGTTTCATGTTTTGAAGCTTCTTCCATGCTGTGAATCTACTTACGTACCCAACTTAGTGTCCCAACACTGATTCCCAGCCTCCCCTGCCACAAGGCTGCCGACAAATAACTTACTTTCTATCAATCAGAGGGACCCATGTCAGACTTCAGTTTGAAAGTGATGAAACTGAACAGGAATCCGGGCATTTGTTAGCAAATGCGGCCATCTGGGAGGTTGCTTTGGCACCCTTACCCAGGGCCATTCTTCAGTGTGGTGCTGGGAGTCATTCCTGGAAGCTTGGGTGCCCCTAACCCTTGCAACATGCCAGTGACTTTTTAAATATCTTTTAAATTCTCTCCCACTGAAAACCAGCTACAGTGGATGTTTTCTAAAGTTTTAAATACTGACTGAAAGCCATGTGTCTTCTAGTCATTTTATAAATATTCTAAATAATCTAGCAATAACGTCTAGATCTTAAAGCCTCTGAAACATCCACTTCCCCAGCAAATGCTAACTGTGGAAACAACTCAGCTGAAATGCATAATTGATGGATAGAGGTGGGAGCCTAATTCCTCCTGTGACTTCCCTATGAGACCTGCCTGTCTGAAAAGGAAGAATGTGATCCAAGGGGAGGGAAGATGGAGGGATGAGAAGACATGTTTAAAAGCTTTGATTTCTTCAGAGAATATGATCTGTTAATGGAAGAGCCGGGGAATAACAAAAGGAGACAGAAGTTTGGCTACAGTTCACACAGCCTTTGGTGCTTGCCCTAGACTCTTTGTCCACATTAATAAGGGAGGTGGATTTGGAGGCCTAACATACAAAGAAGGTTCTAGTCATGCAGGTTGCTGTGCCCCAGGGGAGTCATTCCTTAAGGAAAAACTCTGAGATAGATTCCCATCAGCACAGGACAATTCAGAAGAGCTAGGCCTGTCTGCCGAAAGGTTAGTGTTGGGCTGGCCTGGGGAAGTAGGGACTAACCCCCTGAGGTCATGCAAGGCCAATCTCATGGGTTCATGATTTCCCAGATCTGTGTCTTTAGAGTAAAAGGCAGAAGTATTTTTCCTTTTGTAGTGAGCAAAGCCGAATTAAAGCAAAATCAAGACTAAGAGACCAATTGGAAGTTGTGGGGCAGGGAGTTTTACTGTCCATCAGGGAACCCCCAACCATTAATCTAGACTCTGGGGGATGAGGTTGCAGGTAGAGAAATGGGGCAAGTCTTTCAATCTAACAAGATGTGCTCTGTCTCCATGCTGTATTTAGAAGCAAAGGTTCTGAGACCGCCTGTTGACACTGGGCTGGCCAGGGAGGCATGCGCTGGGCTGGCTGGGGAGGTTTGCTGTTTGTGGGCAGACCCTAGCGTGCACACCCTTGAAGGAGCCCTAATTAGGAAGGGCTGTTGCAGCTAGCTGGAAGCCATAAGTTCCACCTGATATGTATGTGACGCACCTGTAGGCACCCGAAAAGCTGAAGGTATATAACTGGGTGAAAGCGGTCCGAGTTAGGAGAACGGAGAATTCAGTCAGCCGGGCAGTCACTCGGTCGGTCAGAAGAATCAGAGTGGCCAGAACGTAGGCAGAGCGGTTACAGAAGAGAAACCAGATAGAAGAAGTAATGACTGGTCAGAGTTAGGCCGAGACTCCTGAGGAAGACAGAAGAAAGAAGAAGGAAGAAAGAAGAGAGAAGAAAGAAGCTCTAATCTTTCTCTAAGCTAAGCTCTATCTTTCTTTACTCTAAGCTAAGAAGAAAAATCTTTCTTTCCCTCTCTAAGAAAAATCTTTCTTTCCCTCTCTAAGCTCTAAGAAGACAGAAGACAGAAGACAGAAGAAGGAAGAGAAGAAGAAGAGAGAAGAAGCTCTAGTCTTTCTCTAAGCTAAGCTAAGACTATCTTTCTTTACTCTAAGCTACTCTAAGCTAAGACTCTAAGCTAAGAAGACAAGAAGAAAAGCTTGCTTTAATCTTTCTCTCTAAAAATCTTTCTTTACTCTAAGCTCTCTCTAAGAAAGTAGAAGTAAAAGTAGTAAAAGCATAACTCTGCCTCCGAGAATTTTCCTCCCGTGGCGGCGCCATGGCTGGCCGTGACAGGCAGCTTACACACCCTTAGGTCTTGGGCCTTGGCCCCAGCCCTGCATGCCAATGCCTGGCCAGGTCTGCCCAATGTCAGCCAACAGGGTGGCCAGTGGAGTCAGTGAGCTTCTTTCTTGTCTGGCTTAGCTGCAGGTTCTCATCAAGTGCAGAGGTGCAGCGTCCATGGCAGAAGAGAAGCATCCAGTCTTCTATGGAAAGCCAAGGAACTTTCTGTCAGTTCCTGAGGGAGGGGCCACAGAGCAACAGTGGCCGTCCCCAGGCAGACCTGGCTCTTCTTGCTGCCTCCCTGCATGCTGGTGCTTCTCTAGGCTGCCGCTCCCCTTAGTGCTCACAAGCTGATTGCCCTGTAACAGCCACCCCCACCCCCTGGGAAAAAGCCCCGCTAGGAAGCAGTTGCCTGGAGTCTGGCAGGAAATGCGCACTGGTGTGAGGGACAGAATGGGCGGGTTTTCCTCATCTGCCAGGATGGAACAGAATGAGAGGGGTAAACAGGAGGCTGTCCCAGCCCTGGGAATTCCTGGATGAGGTATTTCTTTTTAACTGGAAGGAAGGGATATCCTGACATTGATCAGCAAGACAGTTTTTGCTAGGAATCCATCTAGACCCACAATAGGGCTAGGACACAGGCTTTGTCCTGTGAGCCCATGGCCAGGACACTCTCAGGACCACAGTGAGGACCCAAATCTCCACTAGGACAGGTTGCAAGGCACAAAGCAGAGGAAAATAGATGTCCTAGGAGCACTGGCTCGGAAGCAAATCCAGACTCACTCCTCACCAGCGAGGGCTGAGGCTGGCCTGTTACCTCTCAGTCTCATCCAAGGATGGACTAACACAGCTCACTTCTTGGGACGTTGGTGATAAGACGCACAGTGAGGGCTGACCCTCATATCACATTTGGGCCCCAGGTGGACATGTTCCAGGGAACTACAGGATGGAGCTGCCTGGTCCCTCTGAGGTCATGGCTTGCCTGTAAGGGTGGGACAAGGAATGAGAGGCCACCTGTCCCAAAGGGCTCAGTCTTCTGACACTGGCCCCTCTTCTATAGAATGCCTGGAGGTCTGGTTCTAATGATAGCCACTTGATGTCCCATGATCCCTACAGATGATCATGTCAGAGTAGAGTCTGGGTAGAGCTGGGGACTCCAGTTGGGTGTCTGGCCTACATCAGTAGCCACTGTTAGATACTTGTAGGACTCCCCCAAATCCACATGCCTCCAGGAACCATCAGAGGATGCAGAGAACTGCCCATCACAGGGCCCTGAATGAGCAGGCAGGCATCTCTCCATGTGTCTAGGCCACAGGGCAGAGTTGGACACCAATACCTCAAATGGACATCCAGGTCTGATGACCACCAGCCTTCTGTGCCTACAGAACATATCAAATATGATTTGTTTGAATGAGGAAGTGATTTTTAATTTTAACTTATTTCAATCTAAGTGGCCACACACAGCAAGTGGCCATTGCATTGGATGGCCCAGTGTAGGCTGCAGGGGGTTCCCAAACTTTGTGAATAAAGGGGCATCCAAGGAGCTTGTGGAAAAGTCGACTCAGAGATCTGGTTGCCGGAGAGGCTGGGAGAGGCTCTGGCATCACACGTTCATGAGCAGGTGAGACTCTGATTTAGGGGCCATCTGGCCATCCTCTCCCTCCTTCTCCTTTCTTCTTCCCAAGTTCAGCCTTCTCTTCTTCCTGTCTTATTTTTTCCCTTTGACATTTCCCTCCCCCATTCCTCTCTCTGTATATAAATTTTATTGAATGAATGAACAGCATTGAAGGACTTTCACACAAAGCTGAGGTGGGAAGGAGAGACGGGTATGTCAGCCTGGGAGGACAGAGTCAGATGGACCATAAACATGAACTTATTACTCAATTCTTTGAGCCTCAGTATCCAAATATGAAAATGAGTATAGTAACTTTATTTAAAAAACCGTGAAGATGAAACAAACAAGCTCCTATCTGCAGCCCTCAATCCCTCACCTTCCAGGGTACTACTTCCTAGAGCCTGAAAATAAGCCACATCATTGCATTTCTGCATCTGGGAACCCAGATCCTATGCCCAGCATCCTCTTTTGCCTCCCTGTAAATACTACCTCAATTTGTCCTTCTTCATCCTAGAATTCCGACCTTTTGGGGTTTTCGTAAGAAAGTGCTTGGCTGGTAAACCGAGGTTGGGCTGGGAAGAATCCTAAGACTTTGTCCAGGAGATTGGGGTGGGGCTCAAGGGAGATGAAATATTCAAAGACTCAGCATCTCAGGTACATAATGTAGGTAACGTCAAAAAAAGGACCCTCAGAACCCACCAAGAGCTAAGTGGCACTCCAAAACATCCAAAGTGGACACTGTCTCAGAAGCCGTTCATGGGGTCAGTCTTGTCCTGGCCCAGTGGGAACAGAAACTTATGAAGTCCGGCCCCTCAGATCCAGGTTCCCTAAGTGAGAGAGAATCACTTTAATCTCAGCACCCTCCTGCCCACACCCTCCCCCCGCCCCCGCCGGGACACTGTAGCAGGCTGCTGGTTCCTGTCTGCCAAACTCTTCCCCATAAATTATAGGCTTCAGTTTTCTCAGACTGATCTGATTACTCTGGTATGTCTCAGGTTCAAATAATGTTGTCCACCTTTCTTGGAAACTGGATATTGGGCTATTCTGTGTCCAAAGTACAATTATTCCCTGATGTTGGGAAGGAGCCAGGGATGGGGGCAGGGGTGTCTGCAGGCCTCATCTCTTTCTTATAAGCTCCACTGATTGCCAGGGAGCAGTGCTGATGGTCTGTAGGTCAAAGGAAACCATGGATTCTGGAGGGAGAAGGCAGCCTGCAGACTCCTAGTATCAGAACAAAAGTAGAGGCCATCTGAGGCCTTTGTGCTCCTGGTCAGCTCTCAGGTCTCCTGTGGAGAGAGATGGGGCCACATCTAGGCTGGATACCCATGGACCTGGCCTGGACTCCAGGCCAAGTGCTGTCATGCTGCCTGGCCCTGGCCACCAAAGCCCATCTATAACTTGAAGGATGTTCATGGAACAGAACCCAGCTCTATTTTGAATATAGTACGAAGATTATCGGTGTGAAGACTTGGGCTTTCTAGAGGCTCCCTAATCACTGGAACCAAGAAAACATCTCTCTCTTAATCTCTGTCCATCTCTCTGGGATGACAAGATTTCTTATTTCTGCATCAACTTCTCTATCTCCATCTCTCCCTGGGTTGGCTTCCCCTGCTCAGTTTGAACATGGCCTATTAGGGCTGCTCCAAATTGGCTCCCTCAACCTAGCGCTCATGTCACCCAGCTCCAGCAGTGAACTGCCCCAGGGTCTCAGAGCCCCATTTGCAAAGTTTAAGAGTGGCATTTTGACTGGTCCAGCCTCGTCTCTGAGTGAGTCCTCCTGTGTCAGATCTCACCAGGATGAAGTTCAATCATGGAACTCACAGAACAAGCCTCTGGCTTCTCACTGGGCAGGAGGACCCCAGAGGTGCGGCTGGAGGAGGGCTGGGAAGGCAACTCCAAAAGACATCTGTCACAGCAAGCTACCAGCAACCCTTTCAGCTCTAAAACCACATAGTGCCTACCTACAATTACCTGTCGGCACACCAGCCAAGCCTGGACAGGGCTGGGGGTAAGATAAACAGAGCGAGGTGCTGGTTTCAGCCCCTCCTTACAGGCAGCAGGAAGCTGTCTTGCCCTGGCCTGTTGCTCCTTACTCCCCCCAGGCCCCAATTAAAGAGTGAATTCCACCCAGGGTAACGAGAGCCCCAGCCTGCACACAGAGCAGGTCCTGACTCTGGTGCCAGCAGGCATTTCCCCAACCAGCCAGCCCCAAGCACTTCCTCCTGGAGAGCAATTTCATCCGGGTTAATGGACCTGGCCCATCTAATGTGCCCCTAATCCCTTTAAACCACCTTTGTTCCATCTCCTCTTGCTAATCCAATCCCAACAACTGAGCTTCCCCAAGCCAATTAATTCCCTGGCCTGTCACCTTGACCTGGTTGGGGTTGGTCTCAGGGCTTGGGATAGCTGGGGCTGGCCTGCTGGCTGACTGCCCCCCAACCCCCAATACTGCTCCCATTCCAGCTTCCCACGGAGGCAGCTGCTCGTGCCCATCCTCTGCTGGTGCACATCCCAGAGGCCCATGAAGCTCACAAAGGCAGGAAGGCAGGACTGGGGTCCCCAGGGGCAACAACAGCAGGGTGTGCAGACCCAGAGTCATAGTAGCAGCTGGGCTGGAGAGATCAGGTGGTTCCCCACATGTAACCCTGAGCCTAGGGTGTTCCTCCTCTCATTTTGCAGGGATTAGGTACCAGCCTGAAAGCCTGGAACTGCTGCATCCTCCAAGTGAGGGCTTCCCTCTCTGACAGGTTGGAATTGGGGCTTGACATGAAAAGCAGCTGGAGCTCCAGGCGTTCACACTTGCTCAGATTTCACACTGTTGTGATTTAGGATTAGCAGGAAGGAGAGGCAGATCAGATGTTGCTGTCATTAGAGGCTTTTCTCCCCTGGGACCAGCCCTCAGCCCTGCCCTTTCCTCCTCTCTCAGCAGAGCCTTCCTGCCCCTCTCCTCTCTCCTAACTGGGCTGGGCCCGTCCTTCCTTAGGGAGCTCCAGGCAGCCTCTGCTGGTTTGTGGTCCAGCCTGCAGGATGTACCTTTCTGAATTTTGATAGTCCAGAGCTCCTGGTCTCTCCATCAGGTGCGCTCTGGGCTGTCCCATGGAGAGACTGTGTTACATACTGGTGACTAGCGACAGGCACTTGGGTCAGTTGGGGATGGGAGCACAGAATAGAGCAGGTATTGGGGCATTTTGAAATGTATTCTGTCCACTCATCACCTTATTCAGTCATGCATATACACATGCAACCACAGGGACAGTGCCTCATGCAATCCTCAGGGGACACAGTGACAAGTGAGACCATATTTTTGCCCTCAGAGTCTGGTGAGAAGGTAATGGAGTGATCACAAAGAGGATGAGAGGGCCAAGATGATGTTGTATGCAAGACGGTTCCAGATATAGCCCAGAGCCTTGCTGTTCAAAGTGAGGACTGAGGACCAGCGGCAACAGGAGAAGCATTACTGGGTGCTTATTTGAAATGCAGAATCTTGGGCCCCACTTCTTCCCAAAAATATCAGAATTTTCCTTTTAACGAGGAATTCACATGATTCATAGACCATCAATGTTGGGCAAGCATGGGCCTTGTGTGCTGATTCTCAGTCTTGGCACACAGTCCAATTTCATTGGTCAGGATGTGCCCTGGGGCATAAAAGTTCTGGAGCGATTCTAACATGCAGCTTAGGAGAGAACTTGGAGGAAGTCTAGAGAGAAAAAAAACCCTCCAGAAGAGATGACACCCAAGCTTGTCAGCTCACACCTGCACATTCTCTACACCTCACGTATGTAAAATGAGTATAACCAGAAACAACTAGAGAATGGAAGCAAGCGGCAGGTGGTATGTGATAAAGCCCCCAAGAAATGCAGTGGCCCCTGTGGGTTGAGGGTGATCAGGAGGGAGGTCAGGTCAGGTGGGACTGACCTTGAAGCAAAGATCGAGCACCAGAGGGAGGTGGAACAGCATAAGCAAAGTGCTAGCTTTGGAAGCTGGGAAGCTGGGAGCTGGGATAACCGTTCCTTCTCTGCTTCTTGGGAGTGGAGCGAAAGTCCCTGGGGTCAATGCCTTGAGACCTGGCCTGGAGTCCAGGGAGCAGTGGAATTCTGGGCAGGGCAAAGCCTGGAATAGAGGCTATGGGCTCATTTCTCTGCCCCCCAAGCAGGGTTGGTTAAGAAGTTTCCTTTCTATACCCAAGATATTTCTCTGATTGGAAGAAATATCCCTGGAATCAGACTTACATTTCTGGGGGTGACAAGGGTGTCTGTGTTGTTTCCTTCATCGGTCCTGGGTGGAGAGCACATCCTCCTTTGACTAGTCCGCCAATTTGCTCCTGCTCTCAGGCTTGGGTGGGCACATGTGCTCAGAACACAACCAAATCTACCTGTGGCCCTGGGGAGTGAGTAGGCCCCAGCAGGGACAGTTGTTGAAAAAACCCAATTGGCCAACAGGGTCTGATCGCCTCTTTTCCTGACATTCCCTTGCCAATTTTAATGTATCCTTGGGGATGGAAGGAAGGCTATTTTTAAGCTTTCTATGCTAGTGGCCCTTCCTTCCTGGAAGGAAATGGCTCAACCTATTGTGGAAAGTGAAAGTCAAGAGCAGCATCCTCCAGGACTTTGGGTCCAGGACTCCCTGAGGATTTTCCCTCGTTAATCTTCTGGTGCCTGTGGATTCTAGTACAGACTTCAGAGCCAACAACCTGGCTCACATCCAGCAACTCCACTTATAAGTTAACCTCGCTGGGCCTCAGTTTCCTCATCTGTAAATGGGGATAATAATAGTGCCTACCTCATAGGTTTGTTGAGAGGATTCTATCAGATCAAATGCTGGGCTTGTGTGTTGCCTTCATTGTGCCTATACCCAGGGATTCTATAAAATCCCTTGGAAAGGCCAGTGCACCTTGACACTGTCAAGCTTCACCAGGTGATTGCTTTCAGGAGGTCTTTCAATGGCCTTATAAACAAATAAAGCACTGATTTAGGTTACATTATTAGCAGGAACCAAATATTCAAGTGATCTTATTTGATCATAAGAAAGTATTTCTGAGTCTGAACATTTACTGTTAGAAGTACCCACCAGTGTGTGTGTGGGAATTAAATATGTAAAATAGTTGAACTGTATTAGTCATGAGATAATTAAGATATGTAAAAGTGGTTGTTCCCTTCTGTAGTTACTGCTGTGAACTCTTTCTTTAAGAAATAAGGCCTCGGTTACCTTATAAACCATGACCGTTGCTTGTCTCCACCAAAATAGAGCAGTCATCATGGCAGGGCCTTGAGTTCTGACCTCTGTGGTAGGTGCTGGCAGTGCTGTGCCAGGGAACCACTCTCTGGAATAAAGGCAGGCCCCGTGTGTAGCACTTGCCAATTTCCACAGTGTAAATGCTCTCACCAAGACCAGCATGACATCACTGGCCTGGAGTTGGGAAGGGACATGCATAATAGGCCTCTAAAAGCTTGTGGCAGAAAGACTCCAGGCCGTGAACCAAGCCTTTGGGTGAGGGAGATTCAGTGGACTCTCCTGGCCATTCAGGGGTCCTAGGGTCCAAATACCAAGTGTCTAAGCAAAAAGGAGTGAAAGGTTTGAAAGCAGCACAGGAGGATGAAGTTGCTCTGGGGTACACCACTGTTAGATTGCCTCCAGCTCGGCCACACAATGGAAGGGCAGAGAAAGCTGCCTGTGACCAGCAGCAGGACTGTGCCATTTCACTCCGAGAAATCTGGACCAAGTTGGTTGGGGATATGAAAAAAATAAGGGCACAGGGCAGTGTCATGTATATAAGAATGTTGTTCCAGCCAAGGATGGTGTGGTTCAGAGAGAAAATGGAAGGTCACTGGGGAGAAGAGGAGAGCTCCTAGATGTTCCAGGGTAGGCAGTGGGATTAAGGGTATAAAACAAGGAGGCACTGGATTCCAGAGGGTGACACTTGAGCTTTGGAAAGTCATTGTTGACCCTAAGTATATCCATGGATTGTGTCACCAAGATGGAACAGGACTGCTATTAATGATGAGGAAATTAAGAGACCGAGGAACAGGTTGGTCCGTGGGTCATCCCATGGCTTTGGACCATCTTAGGATGAGCCAGACATGAAAGATTTCAATGAATGGGAAATGGAAATGAAATAAATTGATGTAGCAAGGAGAGCTGGAGTTTGAGAGTTTTTGAATGAAGGTGAAAAGAATATTCTGGAGAAGGAAGCAACCAACCAGGCTCCAAGCACCACAGTTTGCAGGGACTGTGGGAAGAGTTGTTTTGTGCTGTCAGACAAGCGGGAGTGTCCAGGGAGAAACATGTATTAGGTACAGCTAAAGTAAAGGTAGACGTGTGCCTTTGACCCAAGCCACGCCTGCCATTACCAGCCTCTGGCCTGCCCCTTGCCCTCAGTTTCCAACAGGCACCAGCTCTCCCAGGTGGAGTCCTGGGCTGAACACATCGCCAGGCTTTGCATGAATTTCCCAAGATCAGAGTTCATGGCACTAATTGCTGGTTTATTCTTTTTTCCTCCAGGGAACTTCAGATGGCTGGAAAGATTCCCTTCGATATTTTAGAAGAACATGATAATTAAGTGTTTTGAGGGGAGGATGCTTGTAGAAGTTCAAATTAGATGCTATACTGGGAAATTATAGCTGCTGCCGCCAAGAGGAGTCAACAAGGAGGGCTGTGGGTGAGAGAGGTCGTGTTCAGCTGAAACACGGATGGCCCACTTTGGACCAGAGGAGCAGGCGTGCAGCCCCTTCTCGCCACCTCTGCGCAGTCCACATCTGATCCAAACCCTGCGCTGGGGCCAGAGAGATCAGAGAGCACCTAGAGCCTCTTCCAAAGAAACCACTGCAGGAGTCCTGGCTGCCCCAGGAGCCCTGTAATGACACCCCATAGAGTTGTTCACCCACCATAGATGTTTCCCCTCATTCTCTCTAAAGTCCTACCATGGAATTGCCTTCTCAAGAGACCTTTGGGCTGGAAGAGAAACACCTGGGTTTGCTGCAGCCTGAGAACTTTCTAGGCTGACCTCCAGGACTTGTGAGAGCTCTTACAGTTCTGGGGTTCTCTGGTGGGCAAAGCAATGGTTGGGGATTTGAGTGGGGTGGTTGTGCGTCTCTCTTTCCTCTCGCCCCAGCTTAAGGGGATGAGAAGCAGGTGCCTGTCCCATTGAGACCATGAGAGTGCCACACCCATGCACCCATGCCTTTCAGTCTGCCCAGGCAATCACATACCACTTCCACACCTGGCCAGCTCTGGAGAAAGGCCTAGTCAAAACTCTGTCCCAGGGCCAGGTCCAAGGCCTGGTCCCAGGCAAGGGTCTTTACACAGTATAGCTTGTTTCTCAACTCCCCTCAAAGCAATCAGTCCAGGAGAAAAGGGACAGCCTGAATCTTCATGTCCTCACTCATCACAAGGCAACCAAGAATGCACCAATAATGAACGTGATCACGGTGGCTGCTACTTGTCCAATGCCCACTGCATCCTTGGCACTGTATAGACATTTTTCTTATTATTCAACCTTGCAATTGCATGCCCATCTCCAGATGATGAGATTGAGGGTCAGAGAGGTTACACAACTTCCTTAAAACCAAAATCCAGTGAATCAGCACTGGGTTTGAGCCTAGATCTGTCTGTCTTCAAAATCCACCTGCTTTCCACACATTCTTTCATACATTAAAGCTATTACGTCACTCCTCTTGCTGTTCCCTCATCTGATATTCCCTGCCCAATATTATTCCCATTTTCCATGTTCACCTGGTCTACCAGAAAGCACTCTGTGAATACAATGAGTTGCCTAGAAAATTTGCTGAAGGATAAACATCCAGTACCTTCGCTACCAGGCACCTGGTTAAGAGGGGCAGAGGGACTGGAGGCTCTGCAGCTCCCTGCCAGCAGTCTCAGGATCAAAGTTGTCACTCTTAGCAAATAAAATATGAAACCCACTAGTACTAGTGAATTTTCTCTTGTCTATATGGCATTCAGAATTGATTAAGCATCCTGCATCTTTTCCTGGTCACCCTGCCCTGGACCCCAGTAAGCAGGAGTCCTGGTGGAGAAGTGAACTTAGGGATAGGAAAGGAAGAGGGAAAGGTTGGCAAAGGAGGAAGCGGGAAGGCAGGAGGGAACAGAGAGGGATAATAGTGAGGACAGTGAGAGGACAGGCCCTCTGTCTGTCCTGGCTCCTGACCTCCCATCTGGGAAAAGACCTTCTGGGTCTACTCCACGGGCCATTTGCAGGCAGGGAGGGAAGTGAGCCTGGTGGGCTTCCCCACCAAGCTGCCTGGGGGAGCTGGCAGTGAGGAGATCCTAAGGTGGAAAGATAGTGCTGCCCTTGTCCCTGTGTCCGAAGGACGTCACTCTCCAGGAGAGAGGACAGAGAAGGGGAGATTTCTGTGGGTACCCTCTGGCATGTGGGTCTAAGGTGAGCCCAGAGCATTTGGCCATCCAAAGAGAAAGAACCCAGAAGTTCTGTTGGCCTCATCCCTTCTGTCCAGAGAAGCAGTTCTGGGGACAGAGAAGTGTCTGGGCAAAAGAGGCCCAAGTCTGTGTGTCCATGTCTCATCACATCTGGCCTGGAGGTGTTGGCCCGAGGTGTCTTTACTGCCTGTCTGCAAAGATGAAACCCATACCCTGGGGGCAGAGCCACCCTTGGTGGTCCCCAGGGCAGTGCTGTGGGGAGGCCCTGCTAGGCAGTGCTGGTCTCTGCCTGAGTCTCCCTCAAACTCCCACGTGCTTACCTCCTTCTCACGGCAAAGTCCTTGCGTGATTTAAAGGGGAGATTGCATAGTTTGCTCCACGGCTTTAGAGACTGTGTATTTCTACTTTCAAACAAAATTTGGAAGTTTCCAAGCCTTCCAACCCACCTCTCTGTGCGTCACTGTGTTTACGAGATTCTTGCAGCCAGGCGGACTCATTTTCAGATTCTGGGAAGGGTGGCAGCCGGCCTGTGTAAATGCCATCATTGCACGACATGAATTGGCACAGGGGACAGTCAGAGAATCCAGGGCCTCGCTTGGCATCAGCTTCTCTGAGCTGCATTCTGTAGCATTCACAGAAGGAATTGTCCAGCTCAGAGAGCTCACAGAGCTTTTAGGCTGTGATGGTGCTGTGGGCAGGTGGATGAGGCCCAGGAGCAGCAGCGGCAAGACCTGGTCAGTGGGGCTCAGAGCAGTGGGTGACATTCTGAGGAGAACTGCAAAGTCCAAGTTGCTTAGTAAAGACCAGGCAAATGGACACAGGAATCCAAAAGGCAAGGCCTGAGTCAGATGAGGCGGAGCCTGCGTCCGGCCGTCCTTTAGAGAGGAGACCTGGAACGGCTGGGTGTGACACTGGCAGGTAGAAGACAAGATCTCTGGGAAGAATGTCTCAGGCCCCTTCACACACTGTTGTCAGGGCTGAGACTAGGGTGAAGTCACTGAGGGGCTGGGATGTCAAATTGATGCAGGTGTCACTCCTGGGGCCAGACCTGCCTTTGCATGACCCGGACACATCTCCAGTTCTACACCAGGCCCCTGCTTGCTTCTCCTGGCCCTGCTGGTTGTGCCTTCACCAACCTAGCCAGCTGCTTTTTGGCTGCACATAACAGCACAGGTGGGCTGAGTTCATGGACACTCTGACGGGTGGGTCTTTACCCTGGCTCAAGACACTTGTTCAGGCAGGACCTCTCGCCAGATCCACAATGGCTGCTTCCCCACATCCCCACTGCAGGGAAGGGCACCTCTATTCACCCACGGACCCAAAACAGATCCTTGAGAGTTAACTTTTTTTTTTTTTTTTTTTTTTTTTTTTTTTTTTGTGTTGTTTTTTTGTTTTTGGTTTTTTTTGGGTTTTTGTTTTTTTTTTTTTTTGTGGTGTTGTGTTTTTGTGTGGGGTTTTTTTTTTTTTTTTTTTTTTTTTTTTGTTTTTGTGTGTTTTTTTTTGTTTGTTTTTGTGTGTTTTTTTGTTTTTTTTTGTTTTGTTTTTTTTTTTTTTTTTTTTTTGTGTTTTTTTTGGTTTGTTTTTTGTTTTTTTTTTTTTTTTTTTTTTTTTTGTTTTTTTGTTTTTTTTTTTTTTTTTTTTTTTTTTTGTTTTTTTTTTTTTTTTTTTTTTTTTTTTTTTTTTTTGTTTTTTTTTTTTTTTTTTTGTTGTTGTTTTGTTTTTTTTTTTTTTTGTTTTTGGTTTTTGTTTTTTTTTTTTTTTTTTTTTTTTTTTTTGTTTTTTTTTTTTTTTTTTTGGTTTCCTGCCCCTCTTCCTTTCTTCTTTCCTGGAAGGCTGTGCCAGGTTCTTCCCTGGTTTCCATCTCTGCCCCCTGTAGTGCATTCCCCATGTCAGCAGAAAGGACTTCTAGAACACAGATCTGATGGTATCCCCCCTCCCCATGAGGTAGGTTTATGCTTGAAAGCCAAAGGGGGTAGAGAGTCTTCCAGAATTTTCTGGAGGGGAAAAGAGTATCGTACAGTTCTTTATCTAATATAGCTTTTTCCCCCCTCACTGTAAATGTAATAAATAGGGAACTTAAGGAAATACAGAAAAATAGAGAAGAATTATTCATTTTGGCCCTATTGTTCATTTGTACCCACCTAGCACAGCTGTCCAGGATGGAAGGAAGGAAGAGGTGGGGTTGACTCTCTATTTTGGGGCCTTGGGTTAATGGAGGCACCCATCCCAGTGATGGGGACATGTGGAAGTAGCCATCCTAAATCTGTTGAAAGGTCTCACCAGAATAAGTTTCTAGAACCAAGGTAAAAACCCCATCTACCCTATGAATCCAGACATGGCCACATGACTTTTTTTGACCAATGAACTGTCAGTGGAGGTGATGTGTGTCCCTTGGACAGAAGCTTCTAGAGTCAAGTGGGATGTTCAGTGCTCACTTTTCTCCTGGCAAGAGTATGTCTATGTCTGACACAGGCAAGACCCCTTACTGGCCACACCGGTCTGAATGGAGGAGAATGAGGCATGTCCCCTGATAAGCCTCCTAACCTTGCCAGAAGAAAAGGCACAAAGCTCACCCGGAAGCGATGCCAATCCTGACCTGACAGGAGAGGGTGGGGGGTTCCATTCATGCCGTTTCCACTTCTGGACACTATTTGCATCAGATGATGAGGCACTAACCCAGCTGTTGGGAGGGCACAAAGTGAAGAGGACAGGCAAGGTAATTTTTCTGCTCTTCTGGAACTTACTACCTGGGGACACAGAGGTACAGGTAAATAAAATAATGTGCTAGTTGTAGATGGTGAAATCACTGATGAAAATAAAGCTGGGGAATGGGTATGTTGGGGGTGACAGAAAGACAGAAGGGGTAGTCAAGGAGGGACTCTCCTAAGGAGGTGGCTTGGGCTGAGAACGGGGACAAGGGGGCTGGGAAGAACATCTCAGGGCTTAGGAACAGGAAGGGGTCCCATGTGTTGCTGCAGGACCACAATAAAGGGGGCAGGGCCAGGGCAAGTTTGGAGGAAGGCAACAAGGGCAGTCATGGGGCCATGTACACAGCCGGGGTGTGAATCTGGGTACTGTTGGGAAGTTCTTGACTTGTAGCTTGACAATGACCTCCTCCGATATATTGGTTGGTTATTGATAGGAGAATTGATTTGAGGATGGCAAGAAAGAGATGCTGAAGACTTTCACTGGGGCCATGGCAATGAAATGGAGAGACATGCACAAACCTGGGAAGTACTTCATACTGTAGAGCAGCTGAGATTTACAAATAGATGGTTTGTGGAAGGCAAAACAAAGAGAAATCAAAAGACTCCCATGCTCTTTATCTTGAGAAACAACAAATGTCACTGAAGGTCAATGGAATCTCCAAATGGAAACAACAATACTCTTTCGGCTTCCTTAGCAGTTTTCCTAAGAGGCTTTTTCTTAATAAAGTAGACTGAAGCACACGGACCCTGAGGTTTTTGTCCCCTTCACTGTTGTTTTACCTTTTGCCTGGAGAAGTGTCTATGTGACCAGGTGGTAAAGAAGAGGAAAGGGAGGAAGACAAGGAGGAAGAAGAAGAGGAGGATTCCGAGCTCACCTGTCTGCTTCTCAGAGGTTGTGGTTTGTGCTGCTGGTTTTGTCAGGAGTCTTTACTGGTATCTGATCAAGCTGGAGAAGGTCAGGGGTTAATTCTTCCCTGAAGCAGGCATTATGCCTGGCATCTGTGCAAGAATTCAGGGCATGTTCAAAACTTTCTGATGTCCAGCTCTGGGAGGAGTCCTAAGTATACACAGAAAATAGGATTTTTCCTGCTCTCAAAGGCACCGCACACCCCACTGACTAACAAGGGAAAAGGCTGTGCTCAGCAGTTCTGAAGCCCCAAATGAGGCATTTGTCGAGATGAAGCCTAGAGGAACTCCCTGAGGACTTAGGGCTTGCTCAGGCTGAGCTTCCTCTTTGCCCCAGCGGGAGAATATCTGTTCCTACTCCTGTTTTCAAAAGCTTGTGGGGACAATGATTAGAAAATTAGTAGTATGACTGGTAAAGATATTGGGCTGGGCAGGGGCAAGTTGATGGCACAGATAAGAGGTGTTTTGTCGAGATGTATTAAAATTGTCTTTGATACCACTTATTACATATGGTTGTTAGCTGGCTTAATGGGAGGAATAGGCCATGGGGGTGTGTCCTTGAAGGGGACATAAAGACCCCAATCCCTTCTTCTCTCTGTCTCTCTTTTCTTTTCCTTCCTCCCTCCCTCCCTCTTTTCTTTCCTTCCTTCCTTCCTTCCTTCCTTCCTTCCTTCCTTCCTTCCTTCCTTCTTGGCCACCACAAAGCAAACAGACCTCCTGTACAATGCCCTTGTGTCATGCAGTACTGTGCAGCTACAGGCACAGAACATCAGGGCCAACCATGAACTGAAATCATGAGCCAATATAAACCTCTCCTCCTTGTAAGTTGATTCTCTCAGGTGTTTTATAACAGTAATGGAAAGTTGACTAACATCATATTTAAACACACACACACAAAAACCCTAGGTGAAAACATATATATTCTCATTTTAAAAATTGAACAATTCAAATGTCCCACAACTGTTCAGTTAATTACCAGCATTGCCAAAATTTTCATGGATAAACAATTATAGGGCCGGGCGCGGTGGCGCACACCTGTAATCCCAGCACTTGGGAGGCTGAAGCAGGAGGATCGCAAGTTCAAAGCCAGCCTCAGCAATGGCGAGGCACTTAGCAACTCAGTGAGACCCTGTCTCTAATAAAACACAAAAAGGGCTGGGGATGTGGCTCAGTGGTTGAGTGCCCCTGAGTTCAATACCTGGTACCAAAAAAAAAAAAAAAATCACAATTATAGTCTACGTACAAATTAGCATACACATATATATTAAAAATTTTAAGATGGATGTTGGCAAACTGTGATGCTTTTTGCATCTTGGGTTCCACCCCCACCATATAACCTTTTAGAATGTTCTATATCAGCATATAGAGACCCACCTTGTTTTTTTTCCAGTGACTGATAGTACTCTGCACAATATACTACAATTTTCTTACCTCGTGCCTACCAGGGGTAATTAAGTGATTTCTAGTTCTCTGATGCAGTAAAAGTCAAATTGACAAATGGACACAAAAACATACATGAAGCATAATTAAAAAAAAAATAAACAAGACTCCACACTACTCCTTCATCAGTGAGAGAACCGGTAATGTATGGCAGCATCACCCCTAAGAACGAAGCCTGGAAACTGAACAGTGGGAGGGGGTTCAATGGGCAGCAGCGTATGTGGAGGATTGGCTCCTGAGCCCCTTGAGTAAAAATTATTTTGAGGCTCCTGATATCCAGATTCCCAGCAGAGATCAGCAACTGCCTGGCTGTAAGAGTGAGTCCATCTAATCTCTCCAAAGCAGATATCACCCAACAAAGCTCCTGAAGCCTGATTAGACTAAAGCTCCAGCTGCTGCAACTCCTCCTATAAAATGCTGAAGAACCCTACCCTGGGAGTGCACTGATTGATCTGTGCAGACAAGACTCCAACCAACAGTACTTTCCATTCTGTTCTACCTTCTACTGGTGAGAAGGGAAGCTGAGAGCTGTTTCAACCGGCTTCAGTCTTAAGCCAGTCCAACTGGCATCTAGGAGAACAACACAGAAAGAGGAAGGGGTAACAACTTTTAGCCCCTGCATATTCTCCCCCCCACACCCTCTTGCTCTCTCTCAGTACATAACCTAAGAAAAAATGGAAAGAAGGACAACTGGGTATAGGCAGTGGCCATCCATTCTTGTCAACTATTTTGACCACCTCAGTGGAGATGATTCATTCATTTTTCATGAAAAATCTCTTACTTTCTTTTTGTTTTGTTTATTTGCTTTTGATTTTCTTGCTGTGCCAATTGGTTTATGGACATATATACATATATATGTGTGTGTATGTATATATATATTTGTTTCTTTTTTCTCATTTCTAGCATTTTAATGTGTTTTTCCTCATCTTTTGAGGATTAGATTTTTCATTTTGCTTTATTTTCATTTTTTTGTTTCTCTTGTTTCTATTTCCTTTTTTCTTCTCCTATTGGTAGCCAAATTCTCTTAGTCCCTCATTCTCTTGCCCTTTATTTTTAGTTCCTATTTTTTTCTCCTCCTTCTTTATAACCGTCCCCTGCTATATCTCTTCTGCATTCTCTCTGACCAAATTCTGAAATTGTAAATTCTCTCATAACTTTTCATCACATTCTTTTTTCTCTTACTGAACTGTATTTTAATGATCTTTTAGAACTAATTGGGTTTATATAATTCCTGCCTCCATTATTTATGCAGTTGCAATTACTACTTCTATGGATGACATAGGTTGACAACTATTGTTTGCTTTAATATAAGAGCTAATTCATGGTTACTTATTGTTTTTGCTGTTGGCAGTTGCTGACCCCACCATTCCTGGGTGGTGGTGGTGTTTTTTTTTTTTTTTTTTGGGGGGGGTGATAATTAACATTATAGATATCATAATAGGAATCAGGTATTTATTTTAGTGCTATATTATTTGCATTGGTTGTTGTTATCATTTGCTTACCCCTATTCTATGAATGGCTAGGAGCCTCCAAGGACATTACAAGTTCACAGGTTATAGACTTTGCTGCCGAGCTAAACTCAACCAAAAGATAGACCACCTTGTTCCACACACAAGTTAACAACTCTCAAGCTTTAGTTATATTTTAATATAAAGAACAGAAGAGACTAAAACCCAAACCAATGTCCAGACCCCAAGTGACTAGGGGTCACAACAGACATCCACTGCTATGGCAAAAACAGAATTAACATAAGGGCTACCACATCTAGGTGGATACTACACCTAAAAGAGGGTCTCAATCTAGACCAACCTAGTGAAGGGTGTGCTGTAAAAAATCTCACACATTAAAGTGAAAGAGAAATCCATTCCAACAGATTTATAAAATCAAACACAAGAATATAAGAAACTTGAAAAACAACAACATGACACCTCTTAAAGTTCAAAATTCACTAGTAACTCACCCCCAAAATAGTGAAGTGAATGAAATGCCACCAGATAAAGAATTCAAAAGAAATTGTTATAAAAATGATCAATGAACTCCAAGAGAACAGAGAAAAAGAACTGAATGAATTAAGGAAGTCAGAACAGGATATTGATGAGAAATTCAATAATAGGGATAAAGAAAAATAACCAAAAAGAAATGTTGGAAATACAATACAAAATAAACCAAGTAAAATGTTCAGTTAAAAGTCTCTCTAAAAGAGTAGACCATGCTGAAGACAGAATCTTAAAGATGGAAGACAAAGTGCCCAGCCTTGAATATTCAGATGATGTTAAAGAAAAGAAAATAAGTAACCATGATCAGAATATGCAAGAACCCTGGAACATCATTAGAAGAACCAAATTTAAGAATCATTTGAATTAAAGAGGGTTGTGAGATGCAGGTTAATGGAATGTATAACCTCTTCAGGGAAATAACAATAGAAATATTTTCTAAACCTTGAGAATGATATAACTATCCATATAAAGGAGACATTCAGAATGCCAAATAGATAAGATGGAAAAAAAAGGTTCCACAACACATTATAATTACAATGCATAACACACAAAACAAGGATAGAATTTTAACAGCCTCAAAAGAAAAGCATTAGGTCACGTTTAGAGGCAAACCAATCAGAATCACTCTGATTTCTCATCACAAGTTCTAAAAGTCAGGAGGGCTGGAAATTATGTGTTTCAAGTCCTAAAGATAAAACAAAGCAAGCAAACAACAACAATAAAAATCCTGTCAACCAAGATGGCTATATCCAGAAAAGCTAGCTTTCAGAATTGAAGTAGAAATTAAAATCTTCCAAGATAAGCAGGAATTAAAAGAATTCATGACTATTAAGCTGGCTCTACAGAACTTACTTAAAGACATATGCCACATAGAAGAAATGAAAAACAAACCCTAGAGATCACAAATGAACAAATCGTATTTGATGAGTAGTCATGCAAATGAGAAACAGGACCAAATTAAACATTAAAAATAAATCAAAATGGCAAGAATTAATAAGTATCTCTCTAAAATAACATTGATTCTTCAGACCTTAAAAATACTATAAATCAGATGGACTTAATAGACACCTATAGACTACTTCATCCAACAACAGCTGGACACACTTTCTTCTCAGCAGCTCATGGACATTTCTCAAAAAATGGACCATATGTTAAGCCACAAAGCAACTCTTAACAAATACAAAAAAAAGTTGACATAGTTCCTTGCATTTTGTCAGATAACAATGGAATGCAATCAGAAATCAACATGACAAAACCCTGTGAAACTATATAAATACATGCAAATTGAACAATAAACTTTTGAATGATGAACAGGTGACAGAGGAAATCAGGGGAGAGATTTGAAAATTGTTAGACACAAATGAGAATAGTGCTACAATATACTAGAACCTCTGGAACACTATGAAGGCAGTTCTAAGAGCAAAGTTTGTAGCTACAAGTGCCTACATAAGAAAATCAGAAAAATCCCAAATAAGCAATCTAATGATGCATCTCAAGGCCCTTGCCTTGTAGGAAGAGGGAAATAATTAAGATCAGAGCTGAAATCAATGAAATTGAGTATTATAAAATAATACAAAGTTTCAATGAAACAAACGGTTCTCTGAAAAGATAAACAAGGTTGATAAGCCTTTATCCAAACCAGCCAAAAGAAAAAGAAAGAAAACCCAAATTTATAAAATTAGAGATGAAAAGTGGGAAATCACCACAGACATCACAGAAATCCAGAAGAACCTTGGGGACTATTTTGAAAACTTACATGCTAATAAATTGGAAAACATAGATGAAATGGATTCGTTTATAGACACAAATGATGAACTGAATCAAGAGGGCATAGAAAACCTAAATGGACCAATGATTTGTAATGAGATAGAAGCAGTAATAAAAAGCCCTCTAACAAAGAAAATTTCAGGACCAGATAGATTCTCAGGTGAATTCTACCTGATCTTTAAAGGAGATATGGCCAATAAATACTCAAATTATTTCATGAAATAGAAAGGAACACTGCTAAATTCATTCATGAAGCCAATATCCCACTCATACCAAAACCAGATAAAGACGCATCAAAGAAAGAAAACTAGAGACTAATATCCCTAATGAACTTAGATGCAAAAATTCTTAAAATATTAGTAAATCATGTTCAACAACATATTAAGTAGATTATACATCATGACCAAGTTGGTTTTATTCCAGAGAGGCAAGGATGGTTTAATACACACAATCGATACATGTAATTTATCACATAAAGAGAATTAAGGATAGAAATAACTTTGTTATCTCAAGAGAGGTAGAGAAGGCTTTAACAATGTTCAGCACTCATTCATGATTAACAAAACACTGAAGAAGCAGGGATAGAGGGAATCTACCTCAACATCATAAAGGTTATATGTGAAAAATCCAAAGCCCACCTCAAAGTAAATGGGAAAAAACTGAAAACATTTCTTTTAAAATCTAGAACACAACAAGGATATCCACTCTCACTCCTCCTACTTAACATAATGCTAGAAATTCTAGCCAGAGAATTAGGCAAAAGAAGGGATAAAAATAGGAAAAGAAGTCAAATAATCACTGTTTACAGATGATATGTTCCTATACTTAAAAGACCCAAAAAACTCCACTAAAAGACTGCTAGAGCTAATAAACAAATTCTGCAAAGTAGCAGGTTACAAAATCAACATACAAAAATCAATAGCTTTTCTATATACCAATAATGAATCTGCTGAGAAATAAATCAGGAAAACAATCCCATTCACAATACCCATTCCAAAAAAGTAGGAATAAATCTAGCTAAGGAGGGAAAGGCCTCTACAAAGAACTATAGAATATTGATGAAATTGAAACAGAAGAAGATGGAAAGACCTCCTATATCAATGGATATTGGCCATACTACCGAAATTAATATTGGACATACTACCAAAAGCACTATACAGATTCAATGAAATCCCCATTGAAATATCAATGATATTCTTCACAGAGCTAGAAAAACAGTCCCAAAACTCATTTAAAGAATAAAAGACTCAGAATAGCCAAAGCAATTCTAAGCCAAAAAAGCAGTGCTAGAGGCATCACAATACCTGACTTCAAATTATACTACTGAGTTATGGTAACAAAAACTGCATGGTACTGACATAAAAACAGACACATAGACCAATGGTACAGAATAGAAGACACAGAGACAAACCCACACATCTACAGTCATCCTTAACAGAGATGCCAAAAACAAACTTTGTAGAAAAGACAGCCTTTTAAACAAATGGTACTGGGAAAACTGGTTATCCATATATAAAAGAATGAGATTAGACCCTTATCTCTCACCCTGCACAAAAATCAACTCAAAATGTATCAAAGACCTAAGAATTAGACCAGAAACTACACAACTCCCAGAAGAAAATGGAGTGTCAACACTCCAGCATGTAGGCACAGCAACGACTTTCTCAATAGGACCCTAAAGCTCAGGAAATAATGCCAAGAGTTAATAAATAGAACAGCATCAAATTAAAAAGCTTCTGCACAGCAAAGGACATAAATAGGAACATGAAGAGAGAACCTACCAAATTGGAGGAAAAACTTTTGCTAGCTGCTCTTCTAACATAGGATTAATATTCAGAACATAAAATGAACTGAAAAAAAAACTTATCACCAAAGTCTAAATAACCCAAATAATAAATGGTCAAATGAACTACACAGACACTCTTTTTTTTTTTTAATTTTTTTTATAGTTGTGATGGACAGCATGCCTTTGTTTGTTTAGTTTTTTGTGGTACTAAGGATCAAACACAGTGCCTCACACATGCTAGGCTCTACCACTGAGCTACAGCCACAGCCCCACAGACACTTCTTAAAAGAAGAAATACACTTCTCAAGAAAAGAAATACAAATGTCCAATAAATATGTGGAAAAAAATATTTGGCATCTTTAGCAATCAGGGAAACACAAATGAAAACCACATTGATATTTCATTGCATACCAGTCAGAATGGCAGTCATCAAGAATATAAAGAATAATAAATGCTGGAGAGGCTGTAGGGGGGAGAAGGAACACTTATACACCATTGGTGGCATGGTAAATTAGTACAACCACTATGGAAGTCAGTATGGAGGTTCCTCAAAAGACTGGGCTAGAATCACTGTATGACCCAGCTATAGCACTCCTCAGTATATATCCTAAGAATTAAAGTCATTATACTATAGTGATACATGCATACCTGTGTTTATAGCAGCACAGTTCACAATAGCCAAACTGTGGAACTAGCCTAGTTGTCCACCAACGAATGAATGTATAAAGGAAATGTGGCATATATAAACAGTTGAGTTTTATTCAGCCATAAAGTAAAATGAAATTTGGAACTTGAGGCCATTATGTTAAGTGAAAAAAGCCAAAGTCTGAAGATCATGCTTTTTTCTCATAGGGGGAAACTAGAGAGGAAAAAGGAAAGGAAAGGTGATGGGAAAATCTCATGAAAATCAAAGGGAGATCAGTAAATGAAAGAAACCAAGGGGTAGGAGGTGGGGAGGGAGGACAGAAGAGCTGGATAGTGATATTGTCCAAATTATATTGTGCACATGTACAAATATGTATCAATCCCATCATTATGTACAACTATAATGTACCAATATAAAACGTGGAAAGAGAAAAAAATGAACAGTGGTTGGCTATCCCCTGTGCAGGGTGATTATTTTACCCTGGGTAGAGTCCCTAGGAGAAAACCTACAAATATGAGCTCAAAATCTCAAGTCACAAAAATAAACCACCAAGAACAGAAATTGGTAAAAAACAAGAAGAATTAAATCACCCCCCATCAGATACTGAAATTATCAGATACAGATTATAAAATAGACATGCTTAAACTTATTACAGAATTTTGAAAGTGACGTTAAAAATATGGTAAAATAACTGGCTTATTATATTTTAAAGGACCAGATTAACTGGAAAATAAAATACTTCTAGAAATTAAAAAAATAGCTGAAGGAATTTTTAAGAAACAACATAAAAAAATAGAGGGGATGATTAGTTACCTGGACGATAGATTGGAGGAAATTATCCAGAACTCAGTGCAAGGAAAAAAGAAGATGGAAAATATGAAAAATAAATTAATGACATGAAAGATATTACAAAAACAATTATAATTGAAGTTCCAGAAAGAGAAAATAGAGATTGGGAGAGAGGTAATGTTGGAAAAGATCGTTGTTTTGTTTTTTCCCCTGAGAATATCCTCAAATTGGTGAAAGACACAGATTCTGAGACTCAGGAAACAATGCATCATAAACAGAATATATATGAAGATGTATCTATGGAGATATTCAGACAAGTTCTCTATGGAGATCTGCCTCAGTCTCATTCTGGCTTTTTTTATTCTTATACTATAGGCAGTAACAGCAGAAACAATAGGCTACTTTATTTTCATTTAATATATTATGTTTTTTCAATGTTCTTTATAGGTATGGTTTATAAAGACTGACAGATGGAGAAGATGCACTTCAAAGCTGAAGGGACTTGTTCAAAACCAACTAGCTTGGCAGTAGATGGAAGTCTAAATGCCTGGTCTCCTAACTCAGACCCTTTCTCTTTTGAGCTTTTGGGAGAGAGTTTCTGAGCTCCTTGGAAGCCTCCTCCAACTATTGGGACAGTTGTGCTTTAGTTTAAAATTTTAAGTGGGGGCTGAGCAAGAGATTTCCTGACTTGTGGAGGTTCCCAATCTCCTCTGTCAATTGCATCAGGACTTGCCTTTTAGTCTCAGGATAGTTGGAGAAGCCTCCTGCTTGGCTAGAAGTTGCTGCCTGTTGAGGTATAAAAGGGTACTAAGCTTATGGCAGATGCTCGTTAGCTTAGGGAAGAACTCAGTTGATGAGCCAATCTTACAGTTCTTTCTCTCTTACTTTCTGTCTCTAAGAGAGGTTGGTATGGCTGTGGTTGCTGCCATAGGCTATGTGGTATCAGAGCCAATGGTGGTACTAGGAGTCAGAAGTTATAGGTGAGGTCCTGGTTTTGTCACTTGGCCTCTGTGCTTTGTTTTTTAAGTGGGAGTTTGCTTATACACAAAAACAGGGTATGTGTGCATGAAGCCAGGGAAGAAGGTGACTGTGGTCTGACAAAGTGACCTAATAGAAGGCTTCCAACTTGCTGTTGTAGCTGTCAGTGAATCCCTTAAAATTTCTCCAAAAAATTAAAGGAAGATGTCTGCTGTTGATGTTTGTGAAACTGCAACATGAAAAAAAGAAAAAGCATTTAAAAAACCCCCACAGAATAGGATGATCTTGTAGGGTGGGTGTTAATGGTTTGAATTGTGCTTGCCAAAAAAGGTAGGTTGAAGTCCTAAAGCCACAGAATGTGACCTTATTGGAAATAGGATCATTCCAGATGCAACTGGTTATGCTAGGATGAAAGCAGGCCCCTACTCCAGTATGACAGCCACATGAAGACAGACAGGAGAGCCATGTCAAGATGGAGGACAGGAGTGACATGTTCATAGGCAAGGGAAGGCAAAGATGGTGGGCCCATCACCAGAAGGTAGCAGAGGCAAGGAGAAATCAGAACCCACAGAATGTCCGGGAGTATGGCCCGTCTCACACCTTGAGTTTGGACACGAGGATTGTGAGATGATAAATTGCTATTATTGTAGGTTCCCCACTTTTTATGATGGCAACCTTAGGAAACAAATACAGTGGCCATTTGTCACCATAGCTGTCTAGCCTCTGAGCACCTCTCCTGTTTGAGGTAAATCCCAAGGTTTGAGAGGCACCACGATCTCTTCTTACAAAATCTTGATGAGACTAGCTATTCTTTTTACCAACTCCAAGCAGTTTGACCATGGGGATGTCCTGGATACACAGCCAATTGGATGCTTTTACCCCTATTTCTGAATATTGAATAAGTAAATCCAGGTTCCAGGTCAAAAGACAGTAGAATGAATCAGACATAACTTTCCTATGTTCCTATATGAATACAAGACCAGTGTAAGTGCGTGCACACTGTGTTCAACCATAAGAATGGGATCCTAATCAGAATAAGTTATATTCCATCTATGTGTAATATGTCAAAATATACACTACTAACATGTATATCTTAAAAGAACAAGAACAACAAAAGACTTCAGGTCAGAGAGAGACTTCTTTTTAACAGTGGCTGTGGCCAAGAGAAGAATCTAATGGCCCAGAGATGGTGCCCTGTACTGTTAAGGCCAGCACCCAGGGACTGTTATGAGGGTCCTGCTGGCTGCTATAGCAACATCTGAACTGACTTCTCCCTCACCCCCACTATTTTCTGCTTGGGTGTTTTCTGGGCTTCCTTGACTCTGAGCTACTGACCTTTCTCTTCCATTAACTAGAGCCCGCTGCTACTGTTTGGAAAATAGAACCCTGACTAATGCCTTATGGTCTGTGAGATTCCTTTCAATTTTAAAGGATGATTACCTCCCACACTTTTTATTTTTAATTATCAATTAGCATTTAACACAGAATCCACAGAATGTCATTTCCTAATAAGGGAGCAAGGCTCAGAAGAAGGCTATGGGTTGATTCTCCCCAGGAGACTCATGCAGTATGCAAAGGGACCAGATTTTACATATGACAAATGAGCCTTTGGGGCACAGTAATTTGGGCTAGAAGGACTCCAGAGATCATCATGTCAGGAAAAATTATGAAAGACTAAAATAGGCAAAAAATTAAAAAATTACCAAGTGCCTTGTTTAGTGAATCTTTTTAAGCAATCTTCCTTTCATTGTCTCAAAGTTATTTTTATAATTCTGTAACTTGTAGAAAACTGACAATAATTCAAATGATTCTTTTTCTTTAAAAATACAGATTGGGCCAAGCATGGAGGCACAGGCCTATAATCCTAACTACCTGAGAGACTGAGGCAAGAGGAAAAGCCTGGGAAACTGAGCAAGATCCTGTCTCAAAATTTAAAAAAGCTCTGGAGCTGGGCGTGGTGGCACATGCCTGTAATTCCAGCACTCGGGAAGCTGAGACAGGAGGATCACAAGTTCAAAGCCAGCCTCAGCAATGGCGAGCCACTTAGCAACTCAGTGAGACCCTGTTTCTAAATAAAAATATAAAAAAGTGCTGGGGATGTGGCCCAGTGGTCGAATGCCTCTGAGTTCCATCCCCAGTACCAAAATAAATAAATAAATAATTAAAAATAAAAAAGTTCTGGGAGGGCTGGGGTTTTGGCTCAGTGATAGAGTGCTTGCCTAGCATGCATGAGGCACTGGGTTCAATCCTCAGCACCACATAAAAATAAAATAAAGATATTGTGTCCACCTAAAACTAAAAAATAAATATTAAAAAAAGCTCTGAAGAGTGTAGCTCAGTGGTAAAGTGCTTGCCTAGCATGTGTGTGGTCCTGAATTAGATTAACAACACCACAAAACAAATATATAATCAACAATAACAAAACTGCATACAAATTAGTTGTATAAAGTTGAATGTAACTGATTATTGACTGATGTTAGATCTATTGTGAGTTCAATTCATATTGATTATGTCTAGTAACAATATATTGGTTCCCTCTTTAATTAGCAAGTTAAAACATTTAACAGGTGTTCATTTCATTTATTTTATATTGTTATTAGATTCATGATTCTATTCTCTTTTAATATAACAAATGGGGCTGGGGTTGTGGCTCAGTGGTAGAGTGCTTGCCTAGCATGTGCACGGCCCGGGTTTGGCCCTCAGCACCACGTAAAAATGCACTGTGTACTACTAAAATAAATAAATAAATGTTTAAAAAAATAATGTAACAAATGGGGGTCCTGAGAATTGCAGAGACTTACCCAAGGTCAGAATGTTAATCTAGGTCCTCTGAGAAGCAGAAGCCAGGATGGGTATGTATGATTTGACATACCATACATCCATGGAGTATAGCTTCCCATTCTTGTGGTCATACAGGATATGGAGTTATACTGGTCATGTATTCATATATGGACATAGGAAAGTTATGTCCAATTCATTCTACTGTTGTGACTTCTTTAAAACAAGAAAACCAAGACCTTGGAAGGTGAAACTCTTAAGATAACTTTGCCACAAATTCAATCTATAATGGGATTCTCCCAATTCCCAGTCCCAATGTGCTTGTACTCCCCAGACCACCATTATTCATGTGTCTGTTCATTTCTCCATCAGGCCCTCAACTCAAAAATGCAGAGGTGACATGGACTTTTTCAAGATATCCACTGTCTTATGAGAGAGAAAATCACTGAAAAATTGGTGGGGAACTGAAGAGGAGCATCCAACCCAGGAAAGGTTCTCCAAAGGAATGACATTTCAGCCATTTCAGGGAGGACAAAGAGAAGGTGGCTTCTGAAGAAGCAGGGTGGAGGACCAACACGTGGAAGGGAGAAGCAGCAGGGTACTTGAAGGGAAAATGGGGCCAGACAGGTGGAATGCAAGCAGTGAATTTGAGGAGATAAGAAGGACACAAAGGGCTTTCTTTGAGGCCAACTGAAGAAGAGAGGATATCAAAGGCTTCTAAGCACACACCACCATCAGATTTGTGTCTATTCTGGTCACCCTCAAATTAACCCTTACTTTCTCTCAGTCTGACACCTTGGGGAAGCACAAGAAATAACACAAAAGGGAGTTAAAACTGACCCTCTAGAAACAACACTTCTTTGTTCATTTCTAGGCAGCTCTGACCTGACATTGTGGGACCCAGGGCAAGAGTACACAGAGAAGCCTGCGTACCATATGTCTAAATATTTAAAAGCAATAAGAACCCAACAGGCCATTAATGTAATATGTTCTGTTCTCCATCCTTGACAAATATTCTTTTATAGCAATCCGGAGAGCCAGGTTTGAATTTGGAATTCTGGATTCTCTGGAGACCTGTGTGAGGGCTGGCCACGGCTCATCCCTTCTCTTCCCAGGCTGGCTCCCTCCTGCACTTCTAGGGGCCTTGGTGCACAGCTGAGGGCCCTAGACCCCCTGTCTTAGTTGTTCATGTCTTCCACAAGCACTGTTTCCTTGCCATCCCTTGGGAGAGACAAACTTGGGGAAGAGTCCCATATTGATCCTAAAAGAAAAGCTGGGGCCATTTAGAAGGAATTTAAGGGTTCTGGGTCCACAAAACATGGTCTAGATTCTAGAAGGCAGGGCCGGATTCCTCATCCCATGGGAAGGACAGCAACTGGAAGAGGACCAAAGAAGAATCATCTAAGCAAGGAACCCTGGCAGAACCCCTCTTATGTAAGGATGGAAGGGTCTATAGGCTTCTCTTAGCTCTAAAAGAAAAGGGTCATGGTGTCCTTCAGGCAGTGGCTCGTGGTTCCTGCAGGGTTTTTCCGCTGGAGGCCGGCAGAATTCCCTGGTTGGGAATTCACACCACTCATCAAATTCTTCTGCTTTATCTTTTACTTCAAAGTGCTGGGCTCAACTCTGCTCCTCTTTTACATGCTGATGTGAGTGTGAAATCCCAGTGTGGCTGTCTCTGCTTGGTGGCGGGGCGTGATGTGCAGGAGGAAGGAGTCACCACACAGCCTTCAGAGGGTCCGTCTGGTCTCCTTCGTGTTTCCCTTTAACATTTGTTTACGTGCATTCTACGTTTGTCCTTTTCCTTCCTTGGGCCTGGCAGTTCTATTTTTGAAGGTCTGGGCAGGGACCAGGCTAGGCGACTACAGCCAAGTCAAACAGAGTTATCTGCCTCCCTTGGCTGCTGACCACTGCTTATCGTCCTGCTCCGACCTCCTCTCTCTCCCGGAAGAGTGGACCCTGTCTTCAGGCTCGGGGCCTCTCACCAGAGAAGGGAAAGGGGGAAAGAGAGAGACAGAGAGAGAGAAAGAGAGAGACGTGTGTGAAGCCTGAGAAGGAAAACTCCATTGGGCCATGGAAACTGAGAGATTTAGTTCAACTCCTAAAATTGAAATATTTTTCCTGGGTTCTCTCTTTGGGAACACTTATGTGTAGGATTAATTTATGACTCAATCTCAAACAAAAACAGTCTGTCGGCCCCACACCCAAAAAAGTCTCCATTTAGCTTCTCCTCACATTTCCGCCCCACCTGGCAGGCTGGGTCCCTCTGGCTCACAGTGTGTTTTCTGCGTGCTCTGCAGGCTGGCCCCTTTCGGGGTCTCCACTTCTGTGAGGTGTCTGGCTCTGTCCACAGCACAGGCCTCTGACTGATGGACACAGTTCACATGTACCTCAGCTCCAGTGCCTGTTTGACTCACTCCCTGTTCTTAACTTACAAACTAGTTATCATGCTGGGTAGATGTGAGCTTTGCTTTGGGAACTGTGAGGTCTCAAAGGGGACCCTGGAATTAGCCAGCGCTCCTGTGTAGTAAACCCCATAAAGCAGAGGGACCACGAATTTAGCATTAGTTATTGCAGGCTGTCTCCACAGCCCCCAACACATCGGTTCTCAGACTCTTCAGACCTTCAAAGAGGACCTTGGAAGTCATTTCATTTTACAAAGAGAGAAGTGAATTTCCCAAGATCATACTTGAGACAAAATTTTAGTACTAGAATGCTGATGTTTTTATAGCAGAAACTCAGTTGCATTGGGTAATGGAGCTTCGCTAGTTGACGTTATGGAGTCATGTTCTCTCAGCCTCTGTCCTAGGGTAAGAGAGGAGTTGGTAGGAGCAGAAACCCCACTGCCAGGAAACCCCACTCCCAGGCAAAGCAACCGGTTCTCAAAGCCTGGAAAGAGAAGATTGATTGGCATTCTGTCAGACACAGGAGAATGGAGGAAAGAGCTTCAGGCATGAGGGGTGGCGTGGACGTAGACCTAAGTGATGGTGTGGTGGAAAAGTCTCTAAGCATGGGCAGGGGCAGGTGTTTAGGTGGCTTCTCGGAATTCTGAGAACTTCCAGTTGATTCCTAGGTCAGACTTCCAGAATGGGGAAGGCATGCACCGGGGAGCAGCTCCCTGGTCTTTTATCCCCACGGAGCTCTACCCAGTTCCTTATCTGACTCTAAATGCTTTCCTCCCAACTCCCCAGAATATGCCCTCTGGGAATCACAATTCATAATTCCCTATATCCAATATATTCCTCCCTGAATTGTCCCTGTGTCTTCTTGCTCTAATGGTTCTCCCCTGAGGACAATGATCCCACTAGGACCCTCTCATGTGGGAACTCTTTTCTACTCTCTGGGCTTGTCCCACTGAGCCTGGAGGAGATGCAGAATCTTCCTTTCTTTACCTTGACACCCTTGACACTTATCCTCCCTAAAATCTCCAGGTTTTAGTTTTATTTCAGCAGAGGCTTTACGAGGTGTCCCTTGAGTCATTTACAGACCCCCTGGGTCTTTTCCTCTCATTCCTTACAGTTTCAGCACCTGGCTTACTGTCAATCGCAACATTGCTCCTGATTGACCACCTGCAAGATTCTCCTTATACTTTGACCTTGAATTTCTCTCCTCATTTATCTTGGCCTCCACTAAACTTCAGTCACATGCTAAGTGGGCATACCCCAGACCCTGATGTTACAGTGAAAGCACTCTCTCCATAATCTACTGAATCTCAATTGAAAGCTGCACCTCTTCCCAACACTTCCTCCCTCTAGAACCTACTCTTTAACTGCACGGGGATGCAATCCATTCATTCTGCCATCTTTTCATGGGTCCTCCCCACTCCCCCTGTGTATTCAACGTTCTTCCAGCTCAGGTTTATCACTAGAATCCCTCTTTTGCAATTGCCCTACATTTCCTAGCTCCCCTATGTCAATGATCTGGGAAACTCAACTCTGGTTAAATCCAACTCCATGTCTACTTCGTGCATCAACTGAACCTGGCTGAAGATGCCCAGCATGCCATAGCTTCCTCAGGTGGGCCTTGGTGCTTCCTAACAAGCTCAGTGCATTCACTGCCCGCCTCCCACACCCATCCTCTCCTGGTTCCCTCAATGCCTTCTTCACCATACTGACTCTTAGCTGATAGCTCACTGTAGGGATAACCAAGAAATGGGAAACAATAAGAAGAGAAAGACATATACTTTCATCATCACATCACCATTCCTTCATCACTTATGCCCCACCTCTCAGTCTTCCTCCCTGTTGCTGTGGAAGAAATGTCCATTGAAGACTAAGTGCTGATATTTCTGTTTTATTGCACTAAACTTCATCACACTTCACAGATAATGTGTTTCTTCCAAATTGAAGGTTCATGGTAACCCTATGTTACACAAACCTGTTGGCACCATTTTTCTAGTAGCATGAGCTCACTTTGCATCACAATTTGTAATATTTCATTATTATTAGATCCGTTATGGTGATCTGTAATCAGTGATCTTTAATGTTATTATGGTAATTGTTTTGGGGCACGGAGGAGTTGCACCCATATAAGATCACAAACTTCATCTATGAATGTTGTATTTTCTGACTGCTCCACCATCTACCCATTCCCCCATCTCTCTCCCTCTCCTCAGACCTCCCTGTTCCCTGATATACATGATTATTAAACTAGGAAAATTAATAACCCTACAATGGTCCCTAGTGTTCAAGTGAAAGGAAGAATCACTTTAAATCCAGCCTCTGTCCTAGGGTTAAGAGAGGAGTTGTTAAGAGCAGAAACTCCACTCCCAGGAAATGATGAAGCTGAGCAAGAAACCTATGTCGAAAACCAAGATAGGCCAAAAGCTAGGCCTTTTGTGCCAGTTGCTCAAGCTGTAAATGTAATGGAGAAGCTTTTGTTTTTTGTTTTGAGAAAAAGGAAAAAGATGGCTTACTGCTTTGCTAGCAAATGAGAGGACTCCTGTCCCAGAGGCTATGTATGATGTTGCCCATCACCGGGAAGGGTTTTTTTTAAAGAGGTAATTCAGAGGCTACATTCCAGGTGTTCTCTGTCCAGAGTTGTACTTCACTGGTTAATTTGGGAGTTAGTCATTTCTTAGATCTTCTAGTGCCATCCCCAGGACTGAATTACTTTGTTTTAGCGGTGGGTGTTTTGCTCAAGGACAGGTAACTCTACCTAGGACGGGGAAGAAAGGTAATTCAGTTAGCAAGGGGGAGAAATTAAGGAGGAGAAGGAAAAGTTCTTGAAGGAAATTAAAAGTGCCTCTCTAATTGTAGTGGCACCCCCTCTTCCACAGAAATTCTTAACTAAGCTTCTCCAGAAATCTTCACCATAATTGATTTTATCAGCAAAAGAGTTCAATGTAGGTAAACTTCTATTTTCCTGTTGCTCTATTACTTGGCCACTGGCCCGGAAGAAATCAGCACTCCAGGCGCTGGATGACCCTTTACTTGTTTTTCACAAACATTTATCCAGTACAGTAGTTTGTAGAAGTGTGTTTGCAAATGCAAAGTGTGACTTAAAAAAAAAAAAAAAAAAAAAAAAAAAAAAAAAAAAAAGATCCTTTAACGAGGCTTCTGGCCTTGAGCTGGAGCTTCACAGAGATGTCTACATTTCTAAGATAAGAGAAGTTATCAATTGGGCTCCATGGTAACAGCTGGCAGGGGGAAGAAAGAAAGGGGAGTAGAAGCTCTCCCCCTTCTCAGGTGTTGTCCTTGAAGGGTTAACTTGCCCAAAACAGTGAAAGAATAAGCTGCTTTTATGTGAACTTCTGAGCCCCTCCCCTTACATGCTGGTTATAAAGTTCTGAGACTACCTGAACTCGGGGTTCAGGGGATTAATTGATTACTGTGAAAGCTGCACCTTCTGAACCTGGCAGCAGCCAAATAAAACTATTTCCTGCTATCTTTGGTGCCCTGCCTCGTCTGTCCCCTACAACATAGTGAACACATGACTGATAAGAAAGTGAAACACTTTTATACTGCTATAGGAGAAATTTTTAGTGGTCTGGAAACATCAAAGCATCCATAACATTCCCTTAAGCCAAAGCCTAATCAGAACAAGGCCCTAACTCTCTTCAATTCTATGAAGACTGAGAGAGGTGAAGAAGCTGCAGAAGAAAATTTCAAAGCTAGCAGAGGTGGATTCAGGAGGTTTAAGAAAAAAGCCAGCTTCATAAAACAACAGTGCCAGGCTGATGGAGAAGCTGCAGCAAGTTAGAAGATCTAGTGAACATAATTCGTGAACTTGGCTTCACCAAACAACATTTTCTGAATGTAACTGAAACAGTCTTAGATTAAAAGATGCCATCTAGGACTTTCAAAGCTATCGAGAAGGCTTCAAAGCTTCAAAGGACAGCCTGACTCTTGTTGAGTGACTGGTGACTTTAAGTTGAAACCAATGTTCATTCAACTATCCTGAAAATCCTACAGTCCCTAAGAATTATGCTAAATCTACTCTGTCTGTGCTATCTGAATGTAAAAAGCTAAGACTGGATGATAGCACATGAGTTTACAATGTTGTTTATTGATATTTTAAGCCCACAATTGAGACCTACTGCTCAGAAAAGAAATATTCCTTTCAAAATATCACTGCTCATTGGCAATTCACCTAAGTCATGCAAGGGCTCTGATGGAGATATGCAATGAGATTAATGTTTTCATGCCTTCTCACCCAACATTCATTCTGAAGTTCATGAATGAAGGAATAATTTTGACTTGAAGTCTTATTTAAGAAATACATTTTGTAAAGCAATAGCTGCCATAGACAGCGATTCCTCTGGTAGATCTGGGCAAACTAAAGCAAAAACCTTCTGGAAAGAATTCATTGTTCAGATGCCACTAAGAACATTCCTGATTCATGGGAAGAGGTCCAAATAAAAACATTAACAGGAGTTTGGAAGAAGTGGATTCCAGATCTCATGGTTGATTTTCAATGACTCAAGACTTAATTGGAAGGAATAACTGCAGATGTGTTGTGCACATTAGAAGTGGAACCTGGAGATATGACTTGGATCACTGAAAGCAAGCCCAGGATTGAACTTGAACAGATGAGAAGTTGCATGTGATGGTTGAGTGCAACTGTGATATCTTGAGACAGAATCCTGGAGCAGACCCTGTGTACATTGTTGAAATGACAACAAAGGATTTAGAATACTATGTAAACTTAATTGATAAAGTAGTTGCAGGACTTGAGAAGATTGATTCCAATTTTGAATTTCTACTGTGGGTACAATGCTATCAAACAGCATCACACACTACAGAGAAATGTTTTGTGAAAGGAAGAGCCAATTGACATGGCAAACTTCATTGTTATTTTAAGAAATAAACACAGTAACCCCAATCTTTAGCAACCATTGATTGCACTGGTGATCAGTCAGCAGCCAGTGACATTGGGGAAGGGTCCTCCACCAGCAAGAAGACGAGAACTCACTGAAGGCTCAGATGATCATGGACATATTTTAGAAATGAAGTATTTTTAAATTAAGATGTGTACATTGTCTTTTAGACATAAAGCTATTGCACAATTAATAGACTACATACAATATGGTGTAACATAAATTTGAGGGGCACTAGGAAACCAAAAATACACCATCTTGCTTTATTGTAATACATGTTATTATTGTGGTGATCCAGCACTGAACCCCCAATATCTCAGAGATATGCCCAGAAATTGTGTCACTTTGTTTTTCATAATCAATATTCCCTCCCTTCTGGGTCATTCCAATGGCACAGAAACATGCTGTAACAATTCCCATCTTGATCAACTTTCCATTGACCCTCCACTTCCAACTCATTTCTTTGCTCCCCTTCCAGCCAACTCTTCAAGTAAGCCTTTACTTCCCTCTCCCATACATGTCCTCCCATTATTTTTCCATCATCTTTTATAACTTTTTAAAATAGTAATAAACATTTTTCAAAAAGTGAATGGATCAGGGGCTGGGATTGTGGCTCACTGGCAGAGTGCTTGCCTAGCATGTGTAAGGCACTGGGTTCAATTCTCAGCAGCACATATAAATAAATAAAATAAAGGTCCATCAACAACTAAAAAAAATATATTTTTTAAAAAAAGTGAATGGATCATAAGGGTGCAGCTCCATGATACTTTATAGGTGCACCCATTTAACCACCACTGAGATTAGGACATCCAGCACTGCCAGCTCCCAAGAACACTCCCAGTTGCCCCTTCCAATTAATACCTGCTCAGCCCCTACACCAAAAATACCTTTGGCCTCCAGATGAACACTTTAGGGGAAGTGGCTGCATCATGAAGAATCAGAAGATGTCCTTTGGAATACAGAAGAACACCACCCATCCACAGAGGAGAAATTGCATGGCCCACAACTACTTTTACAAAGAGGAGACAGTGGCCCTGCAGGATCCCAGAATGGTCAGATGTGTGTATGGGTGGGCCCCGTGTGCCCTGAAGACACCCTGAAGGAAAGATGTCCAAATGGGAACACTGAGTATTTATGGGTGGTGGAACTCTTGGAGTCATTAGTTTATTTGATGATCTTTCAGCAGTGAGTAGGTTTTTCTATTGCTTGTGCCAGCAAAGGAACACTTGTAGTTTACTGGGTTTTCCTTAATGTTCAATTTTTCCAAAATGTACATTTGGAAGCCTACATTGGATTAATCAATAAAATCAAACCCTAAGCAATAATAATAAGCAAACCCTATTATTTGGTGGATATATTGGGTAATTTGGTGTTGAAATGAAAAAAAAAAATGCAAGTTTTTTGATTCATGACCCATTAGTTCTATATCTAACAGAATAAATTCCCTCAAACATTTCACACCCTTAGCTTTGTAAAAAGTAAACTCCTAGAATATTGAGATACCATTCCAAATATTTTATTTATTTGTCTATTATTTATGTGTTACCCCATCTTTGTATCATTCTTATTTTTACTTTGTTCTTCTTTTAAAAATAGGGTTCTTTGTTACCAGTTTTCTATCTTCACTATATACCATTATATATATTTCTACCAGTATATCTTCACTATATACCATTTTTCTACCAGTTACCAGTTTTCTATCTTCACTATATACCATTCTTTATATTCCATTTATTTATCTATTTTGGGTACACTTTTGCATATTTTGAAAGAAATTTTTGTAAGTTCTTGTTATCTAAAATATTTATCTAAAAATATTTCACTTTGCTCAAAAACATTATTTTGTCAGGTATTGAATTCTTCTAGTAGAAAAATAATTTTTCCATGAAAACTTAAAAGACTGGCTATATTACTGACCCATCTTGGAGTCAGGAAGTCCAGTGCCAGTAAGCTTATGGTTTTCCAGTGGTGAACCTCTTGTTATTATTTTGCTTTCCTCTGGGAAACTTCTCAGGGATTTTCCTTTTAATGGAGTCCAGAATGTAACAGGTGCATGTCTTGGTACCTGTTGACTTTCCCAGTCCTTCCTGTACTCTCTGAGACCTTTTAACAGCATGATGAAATTTCCTTTACTGGTAAAATTTATTCTTTCCTTACTTGATCATATCATTGAGTACATACACTTTTATAGATCTGATAAATTCAATGTTCTGAAGCTTCTAAGGGTGGAAATATGCTTTGGATAGAGCAAGCAGCTGGGTTACTGCCTATGCTTCTACCAGTTCACTGGAAAAGATGTAGCTGAAATGGATGATGTGTGAAAGAAGAGCCACACATATGTTGGTTGTGATGGTTTTCTGGCAGGGGAAAAGAGGTCTTTGGAGAATTAGCATTGCTTGAGAGACATACAGAATGTGGTCCTTTTATGATGGAGACCAAATTGTGGGCTTGAAACTCATAAAATTCTCAACAGGCTTTTCTAATGAATGTTGTCCAGGAACTGATGTTGAAGGCAACTGAAACCAGAATTCCCAATTCGACCACACTGTGGTAGGATTGGACTAGGGGGCCATATTCCATAAAACCATCAGCTCTGTGTCCTGTCCTCCTCTTCCAGTGCCCCCTGACTCATACCTATATGTTGGTTGGAGAATTTAGGGGGACCTGGACATTTTGCAAGAAGACCAACTCAGCATCTTGGCTATCCTGGGTTGTGGTCCTTGTCTTGATAGGTGTTTAAGTCAGGAGTCTTTGGAAATCCTATAGAAGCAGTCTTATGTTACCAACTTGTCAGTATCTTTTGACCCATGAGGACTTTAAATCTATCTTTTACATAAGTAGTAAAAAATAGAAATGGTCACGTGTCCTTGTTATGAGATCTCCCGTACTGAGGGTTCATTCCTCAGAGAAGACGAATGGTAATCTGGGGAATTAGGTTCTTGGGACACTAGAGAAGACAGAAGGGAGATAATACCCTAGAAAAAGGAAAATGAAGGCTTTCATCAGTACAGAGGATGGAACCTGTTTCAGTCAGCTTTTCTGAGGCAATGACCAAAAGACCGGACAAGGACAAATTTAGAGAAAGAAAATTTTACTTGTCACTCCTGTTTTCAGAGGCTTTAGTCCTTAGATGACTGATTCCATTGCTTTGGGCCAGAGGTGAAGCAGAACATCATGGCAGAAGGATATGGCATAGGAGAGCAGCTGGGAACATGGCCCTAGGAAGCAGAGAGAGGCTTCTCCTCTCACCAGAGACAAAATATATATCTCAAAGGCACAGCCCAAAGACCCATCTCCTCCAGCCATGCCTTACCTGCCTATAGTTACTACCCATTTAATCCCTATTAAGGGATTAATGTACTGCTTAGGTTAAGGCTCTCATAACCTAATCATTTCACCTCTAAATTTTCTTGCATTGTCTCACACATGAGCTTTTGGGTGACACCTAATATCTGAACTGTAATAGAACCCATAGGCTGCAAGGTTGGATTCTGGATGCTGCCTTTTGGAAACTGAAATTGGTAAGCAGGTGTGTGTGTGTGTGTGTGTGTGTGTGTGTGTGTGTCTGTCTGTCTGTCTGTCTCTCTGTCTGTGTAGGGGAGACTGGAGATTGTGAGGGATTGATAATGAGGCTTCCATGGACTTGTTTGATCTTCAGCTGAGATGTCAGGGAGGCATCTGTTGGCCCTAGACCCTGCATGACCAGCGACCCTTTAAGTCCTCTTTGCATGATTTTATACTTATAGGAGGGCTGAAGGTGTTGAAGGGTGCTTGTAGGAGTACTTGAGGGTAAGAGAGAGGCAACATTCCAGATCGATGTAAAGTTTACAGGATATGCTCTACCTAATAGCATGGAAATCCTTCACTCAGTTTAATATGATCATTTGCAAAATGATTTAAAAAGTTGAGAAAAAATTCTACAGTAAACCACTGTTTTCATCAGCTTTTTTACTGCTGCAATCAAGACTTCAAAGAACAATTTTAGCAGAGGAAATGTTTATTTGGGGCCTCACAGTTTCAGAGGTCTCAGTCCATAGAGGGCTGACTCCATTGCTGTGGGCCCGAGGTGAGGCAGAATGTCATGGTGGAAGGGTGTGGTAGGAGAAAACAGCTTAGGACATGGCAACAATAAAGCAGAAAGACAGCTCCACTCTCCAGGTATAAAATATATACCTCAAAGGCACAACCCAATACTCACCTCCTCTAGCCGCACCCTTCCTGCATACATTACCACCCAGTTAATCCCTACAAGGGGATTAATGCACTGATTAGGTTAAGGCTCTCCTAACCCAATCATTTCATCTCTAAACTTTCTTGAATGGTCTCACACATAAGCTTTTGGGGGACACCTAATATGTAAACCATAACAACCACAAAATTGTGCTTGCTGCTATGTCTCCTCTTGTATATGTTGTATTTTCACAGCTTTTTTCTTAGAACTTAGTATGGAAAATAGTGGGAAATGTCATTTTTTCTTAAGAACTTATAAGCTTTCTGCAAGAACCATGCAGGTGCACCACCCAGGTCTTCCTCTGAGGAAAAAACTTGCCCATCAGTACAAAGAGCTAGAGAAAGTCATCCCCCAGCTGCAGTATTTAGCTGAGGCTATGCTCTTCCTAGGCAACCCATGCCCAAAACAGCAGGGCAGAGGTCCGAGGGCCTGACTCCTTCTGCCCATCTGGGAGACCTACTAAAGGCAGTTTTTCATTGAAGCCTCCCCTGGGGCTGGCCAAGACTTTCTTGGGGTTGCATCAGAGTCTGAAGTCTTTCCTATCCAGACCTCCTTCCTTCCCCCTCCACAATCACAATCCAAAGGCTTCCTCTGTCTGCTCCTGTTCCCTCTCCCCTGTGCCCATCACTGGCATTGTCTCTAATGCCTTTCTAATTCCATCTTGGAGTTTGTTTCCCAGAAGAACTCAACTGAAAAACCAAGAAAATAATGACTCCCTTGATTGCCTGGGATCTTAGTTATACTTTTAATTATAGAGTCTCAAGCCATCGTCTCCCAAAGTGTGCTTTGAAGAACACCTGCGTTATAAATGCTCTAAGGCACAAGGTACAATTGGGAAGCTTTGCCTACTATCCTTTCTTTCCCATGATAATTTATAAAAACTTCATTGTAAAACAGCTTTGAGAGCCAGGCGTGGTGGCGCACGCCTGTAATCCCAGCACTTTGGGAGGCTGAGGCAGGAGGATCGCGAGTTCAAAGCCAGCCTCAGCAATGGCAAGGCACTTAGCAACTCAGTGAGACCCTGTTTCTAAATAAAAATACAAAAAAGGGCTGGGGATGTGGCCCAGTGGTCGAGTGCCCCTGAGTTCAATCCCTGGTACCACAAAAAAAAAAAAAAAAAAAAAAAAAAACAGCTTTGAGGAATCTTGGGACAAAGGATATTTATCTTTGTTTAAACAAGTTTTTTTTTTTTTTTTAACCAACTGAACAAATGGATCTCCTTTTATGTGATATTCCTAATAACATATCATACAGTGTTGGTATGTCTTAAAACACTGCTTGGGGAATGCTAATCTAGGTGGTAGGCATTTTTTTTAATTCATCCTTATTATTTGCTTTTTATTGATGTAGGATATATTTAATTGAAATGTAAGTATGCAATATGCGCTAACCCTAAGTGTAGTTCAATAAATGCTTCCATATGTTCACTACATTTTAATCACCATCCAGATCAACACTTGGAACATTTCCATCACCTGAAAAGACACCCTTCTTTTTCTTTTTATTTTTTTTCTGGTAAATATCTACCTTCTTGTATTTAAATCCAATTTAAATGAATTTACTGATCTTGTCATTATTGAGTTTTAGTTGTTCTTTGTACAGTTTGGATATAAATGTTTTATCAGGTATACATATTGTGAATATCTTCTCCCAATCTGAGTTTGGATTCTCATGCTGTTTTTTTGTTTGTTTGTTTGTTTGGTACTGGAGATTGAATTCAGGGGCACTTAACCACTGAGCCACATCCGCAGGTCTTTTTGTATTTTATTTAGAGACAGGGTCTCACTGAGGTGCTTAGGGCCTCACTAAATTGCTGAGGCTGGCTTTGAACTCCTGATCCTCTTGCCTCAGGCTCCTGAGCTGCTGGGATTACAGGCATGTGCCACTGCGCCTGGCTCTTCCTGCTCTTAATGGTATCTTTTGATGAGCAAAAGTTTTTAATTGTTTGAAGTCCAGTTTTTTAGATGTTCCTTTGTGGGTCATATTTTTGTATCTAATTTAAGAAACATTTGCCAATGGTAACCATTGTTCTCATTTCTTTCAGTTTATCTCTTTTTGAACTTCTTTTTTTATATATTTATTTTTTAGTTGTAGTTGGACACAATACCTTCATTTTATTTATTTATATGTGGTGCTGAGGATCGAACCCAGGGCTTCGCACATGCTAGGTGAGTGCTCTACAGCTGAGCCACAATGCCAGCCCCTCTTTTTGAACTTCTTATAAGTGGAATCATCCAGTAGGTATTCATTTTCATCTGGATATTGCACAACAAAATTTCTCTAATATTCATCTATGTTATGTGTACCTACATTTTGTTCTTTTTTATTGCTGAGTAGTATTCCATTACATGGATGTTCCATGCTTTGTTTATCCATTCATTTGTTGATAGACATTTTGGATTGTTTCCTGTGTTTAGGTATTATGAACAAGGCTGTTATACATTCTTCTCTGGTGGTCATATGCACACATTTCTCTTGGTTACATACCTACTGGTTACATTGCTGAGTCATAGTGCATATGTATGCTTAGCTTTATTTGACACTGATAGAAAGATTTTCCAAAGAGGTTTACCTACTAATTTATACTCCAATTAGTGACGGACAAGTGTTCCAGTTGCTCCACATTCCCTGCAAACTCTTAGTATTATCCATCATTTTTATTTTATCCATCCTGGTTGGGATGTGGTGGTACTTTTTTGTGGTTCTAGTTTTTATTTCTCTGATGAGTAACAACATTTAGCTCCTTTTTGTATTGTCCTTGACTCTTTCAATAACCTCTTTTGGGAATTGTCTGCGCAAGTGCTTTGGCCATTTTTTAATGGGTTTGTCTTTTCATGATTGATTTTTAGAAGTCTTTTATACACTGTGGCTACAAGCGCATTTTTAGTTTTTCTTTCTTTCTTTTTTTTTTTTGGTACTGGGAATTGAACTCAGGGGCACTCGACCACTGGGCCACATCCCCAGCCCGTTTTTTGTATTTTATTAGAGACAGGGTCTCACTGAGTTGCTAAGTGCCTCGCCATTGCTGAGGCTGGCTTTGAACTTGCCATCCTCCTGTCTCAGCCTCCCAAGTGCCAGGATTACAGGCGTGCACCTCTGCACCCGGCTCTTTTTTTTTTTTTTCAATGTTCTTGGTGGTACTTTTGATGAAAACTCCTTAATTTTACTGTAGTCTGATTTATCAAATCTTATTTTGTGGTTAGCCTTTTTGTGTCTAATTTAATAAATCTTTGCCTACTCCAAGATTATGAAGATTTTCATTCATTTTTTTCTAGAAGTTTTAGTCTTTTTTCTGTAACATTAGAACTATGATTAATCTCAAATTAACTTTTGTGTGTAGTGTATAGTAGAGGCCAAGGTTTATATTTTTCCTTGTAGATCTGCAATTGTTCTGGCTATTTATTGAAAAGATTCTCCTTTTTGACACTGAATTACAGTCGTAATCCAAGTGATCATAAATATTTTTGGATTCTGCATTTTTCCATTGGTCTTTATATCTATCCTTACATCAATACCACACTCTGTTTATTACTGTAGCTTTGAAATTGATTAATAAACTTTGAAATTTGGTAGTACCTGCCTTCCAAGTTTGTTCTTCAAACATTCTTGGTTAATCCTTAGTGCTTCCATGTAAAATTTAAAATTAACTTCCCAAAGTTCTAAAAAGTCTGATATGAATTTGATTTTGATTGCATTGGCTCTATAGATCTATTTAGGGATCATTAACATCTTAAGTATACTAAATATTTCAATTTATGACCAGAGTACATGTCTCTATTATATTTATTTAGGTCTTTAATTTCTTCTTTTTAAAAATATTTATTTATTTACTTTAGTTGTACACAATGCAATGCATTTATGTTTACGTGGTGCTGAGGATCGAACCCAGGCCACGCATGTGCGAGGCGAGTGCTCTGCCACTGAGCCACAACCCCCGCCCGGTCTTTAATTTCTTTTAGCAATATTTTACAGAGTTTTAGTATAAAAGTCCTGCACATCTTTTGTTAGACAGTCCTAGATAGCAGATGTGTTTTGATGTTATTATAAATGACTTTAAATTTTTTTCTCTTTCAATTCTTTGTTGCTAGCATATAGAAATACAGTTAATTTGTGTGTGTGTGTGTGTGTGTGTGTGTGTGTGTGTGTGTGTGTATGGGGTACTTGAAATTGAACAAAGGGTGCTTTAACACTGAGCTTTTTATTTTTTATTTTGAGACAGGGTCTTCCTAATTTGCTGAGTCTGGCCTTGAACTTGTAGTCCTCCTGAGTCACTGGGATTATAGGTGTGCACCATCATGCCTGGTTTAATACAGCTATTTTTTTATATTGACCTTCTATCTGATGACCTTATTAAATTCAACAGCTAATTCTAATAATCTGTGAATTTTTTGGACTTGCTACACATACAATCATGTCATCTGCTAATTGAGAGAGTTTTACTTCTTTCTCTTGCCTTTGTTAAACAGAAGTGCTGCCAGTGGATATCCTTGTCTTTTCCTCAATAATAATGGTTAGACAGTGCTCTGATGATAAAAGCATTTATTTTATGCAAGGTAAAGTAATTGCCTCTGACCCCCTGCAATCCTGCACTAAGACAGCAATTGAATTAGAACTCTTAGGTCCCTGCCAAGCATTGCATTAGTATCTTGGATATAGTTAGGGCCTTTGTCTCCCCAGCAAGGGAGGGAAGGAAAGATATTTATTGTTACTACTGTTATAAATGGGGAAACTGGGTCACAGCTTTAAATCAAAACAGAACTGAGCCCAGAGTCCAAATATCCTGACTGCTGACCCCACTGCCCATTCCCCCTGGACCAGGCTGTCCTGAGACCATATACAAATCAGACTGTGCTGGGGTTTTCATTTGGATTCAGGCCTAATCTGTGAATGGGTCTTTGGAGTTGAAATGGTCTTCTTATTTGTGGCAGTCTCCATTTCAATGGTGTGCAAAAGTCCTGTTCATAAAGTGTTCTCTCCATCAACACCAGCGGGAATATAGATTCCACTCAGCCTCTCTGGACCATTGTAGGATGGGGACATCAATCTTTGCCCTGAGTCCTTTGCAGTAATTTCTGCTGTCAGATACACAAGAGGGCTTCTCGCTGGTCCTTGGCTGAACTCACGGAGTAAATTCTTTTGCAATATAATAGTACCCATACCTTTGTTTCTGTGATGATTTAATAGATTGTTTATGAAATTTAATAAAAATCAGACATTTCGTCATTGGTATCTCTCCAGAACATCTCCGTTGGCCCCATTCATGATGGTGTGTGTTGTGGGGGGGTGGGGGGGAGTAGGTTGGTTTTATGCTAGCAAGCTGAATTGAGTCAGAGAGAACAGTCAGAAGACAGCTTTTATGTCTTCAGTCCTTTTCTAGACTAAATGGCGAGCAGAGTCTAGGAGTCATTTATCTTGTCCTCTGTTGGCTCTACCTTAGATATCTCTGATTTAATCCCTTCTCACCATCCCCACTACCAAGACCCCCATTGCCAGCCTCCTCATCTCTCCCCAGAGTCCCATAATGTAATAGCCTCCTAACCCTTGTCACTGTTTTCCTTCTACACGCATTCAGCATGAGTGACGATACTCAAAGTCCCCTGATGGTTTCCCATCTCACTCCCAGCGGGCAGAGTGAAATTTGTTACTGGAACCCCAGGCCCCTGAGGGGAGCATCTCCCCATGGTGCACTAACTGTGCTGTCCTCTTGCTGTTCTCACACACCCTATGCCTGCTCCCACCTCTGGCATGGGCTGTGTCATCTGCTTGATTCAGGGCTCACTCCTCAGGTCCTCGGGTCTCTGCTCATAAGTCATCTGTGCGGTAGGCCGTTGCCTCATTTAAAATAACCCCTCTCCTTTCTTTATATCCCCTCCCTAGCTTCATTTTGATCATAGCGATTATATTGATTTGTGTTGTTGCTTATTGTGCGTCTCCCTGTTCTAGCATGCAAGCTCCTCAAGGTAGGGACTTGTCTACTGAATTTATCTCTGCCTGAGTATCTAGGACAGGACAATGTTGGGTGTTTAATAAATATGTGTTGAATGAATAGACAATGAATCATGGGTGATATCTAGGGGCGGTGGCAATCATCAATCATGGTCCAGGCAAAGGAGTCTGAATTAGGGAGAAAAAAAGTGGTGGGGTGGCCCAATGGGGAGCAGAGGCAAGCCCACAAGACTCCAGGGTGGGTGATGACTCAGAACAGGTCAGCAGACGCTGTTGCCTGGGGGACCTGTAAGTGGGCGCAGGGAGTTAGTTTAGGCTGGTGTTGTTTGATCTGTGTACTTGTCTCCTTATTACGAGTTTCTTGAGGCTCTGGCCTGTGTTGTATCCTCAAAACTGAATACAAGATGTCTGCCACAGAGACCATGCTACCTTAAATAATTGTTAAGTGAACAAATAATGAACTGAATGAGCAATTGGTATTTCCCAGGCAATGCCACTTTTATTCATTGAATTGTGTCTTCACCAAAATTCATATACTGAATTCTTAACCTCCAGTACCTCAGAAGCTGACTGTATTCACAGATATGGTGCTAAAATGAGGTGCTCAGGGTGGGCCTTAATCCAGCACAACTGGTGTCCTTATAAGGAGAGAAGATTAAAACAAAGACACATAAAGTTGTCTATCCTAGAGGGATTAGTTTCAGGACCTTTTGCAGATACCCAAATTCCCAATGCTTGAGTCCCTTATATAAAAGGGGGTGGTATTTGCATATAATCTTCACACATCTTCCTGTATTCTTTAAATCATCTGTAGATTATTTATAATACCTAATGCAATATAAATGCTATATTAATAGTTGTACTGTATTGTTTAGGACTTAATGGCAAAAAAGCTGTCTATATATGTTCAATAGAGATGCAATTTTTTTTCAAATATTTTGATTGGCAGTTGGTTGAATCTATGAATGCTGACTTCATGGATTTCAAGGACAAACTGTATAAGAGAAGCCCATGTGAAGACCCAGAGAAAAGATAGCCCCCTGCGGCCAAGGAGAGAGGCCTCAGAAGAAACCCACTTTTGTGACATCCTGATCTCAGACTTTCAGCCTCTTGAACTACCAAAAAAGTTTGTTAAGCCATCCAATCTGTAGTATGTTGCAATGGCAGCCTGAGCAAACCAGTATACCAATCTAGGGCCGAAAGGGTCACAGTTATGAAGCCACTTTTTCTTCAAATCTATCCCTGTCCCAAGTGGCCCTCCTATCTTCCAGAACCTCTTGGGTGTCTGAGGAGGATGTCTCACCCTGTTCTAGCCTAAGTGCCAATGGCTGCTCTCTCTCCTCTTCTGCTCTGCAGGCTGAGATGATGTCTCACAGGACAGCCAACCCTTGAGTCAGGAGGACTGGGAGGATTGGCAAAAGTTGCTTCTAGGGTGGCTGCTGCCATCGCTGCTGCTCATCAGGGTCTGGCCATGAGCTCCTGGTGCCTGATGGGGCACCCTTTTGACTACCCACTCCTATCTTTTCCCCAGATACACACACTGCGATGAGGTTTTATTCTATGTCTACACATGTATGCACACACACACACATGCTCACCCCTATTTTATGGAAATGTAATTTTGTTTTACAGGGCTTTTATGTAAAAGGAGTGATGCTTTTATTTTTAAGAGCCCTTTTCTTTTTGCTCAAATGGGAAACTACTTCCTTCTTCTTGATTGCCACATACCATTCCTTAGTGCAGATATACCATGATTTAATCATTCCTTTGTTAGTAGTCCTTGTTTCCATTTTTAAAAATTGCAACAGTGCTTCAGGAAACACCCGTGTACATGTGATTTTGGGGTACACATGCTGCCATTTCTCTTAGATTTCAAACCTACAAGCAAAACTTCTAGGTATAAGGCAGAACTATTCAATAACTTTCTACATGATGGAAATGTTCTATTTTGCACTGCTCAATGTGGCAGCCACTGGTCACATGTGAGTTTTGAGTGCTTGAAATGTAGCGAGTACAATGAATAACAGAAATTTTAATTTTGTTTGAATCCTAATTTATTTATATTTAAACAGTCACATATGGCCAGCAACCATTATATTGATCAGCGCAGGTCAAAGAAAACACACATTTCAAATTTTAATAAACACAGCTAACATATACTCCAGGTGGCCTTTATGAGCATCCACGCTTACAAACGACACCTGCTTTCCCATACCCTCACCAACACTATTTGATTTTTGCCAATGGATGAGGAATTATTTGTGTGTGTTGGTAAAGTTGAGTACATTTTTGTTTAGCCGTATTCCTCTTCGGTGACTCGCCTGTTCATGTCCATTTTTATTCCAGTGGATTGACTTTCTTTTGTTGGTATCTAGGGGCATTTTCTGCCTCCTAGCTGATCCTGCTATACACGACGCAGATATATTGTCCATCTGCACTAGGAACCAACATGACCTTCATACCCTAGTCACCAGGAACGCCATGCAGTGGGCACTGTTCATCTGGAAGCAAACCAGCAAGTGCCCCTCAGCATGTGCCTTCATAGAGTCAACATGGCCTTTTTGCAAAAGGACAGTCTTTGATATCCTGTCCTTGTTTTCCCAGAGCTTTGCAGTCAGGCCTGAGCCCTTGAGTGACTCGATCAGCATAGACTCATGAAGAACCCCTCCTCCTAGTGAATGAATGAAGATAAGCACTGTGACTCAAATGCTCTCCAAAGTGGTGTGTGATGTTTTGTTGAACATTGAATGAAGCAGGCCTGCAACAGTTAAACAGTTCTGGGGTGATGCCTTTTGGCCCAGGGCCCAGGAGATTCCTGCATGGGTAAGGGTGGCTTAGATGGCCCCCAGAGGACCTTTCTAATTCCAACACTAAGTCCACATCCTTCCTTGCTTTGTCCAGAAGAGTGATGGGAGACCAATAGACTTGGATTTGTGTTCAGAACTGAATTGCATGACCTTGGAAAGGTCTCTGTGTCTGATTTCCCTTTGTAGTATGAGGTTACTAATCAATGCATGATCTTAACCCTCTTAGGATTGTTGTTAGGTGTGTGTTATACTGGAAAGGCCCTAGCAAATGCCAGGGTACTGTCTTGAGGTCAACAGCCATCTCTCCCTTGCCCTGGCTTACGTGCCAGGAGTCTGGCTCCATCTCCACGAGAGAATTAAAACCAGCTGAAGGCCCATGTGTTAGTTAGGTGTTCATTGAGTGACCAAAATACCTGAAGAGAACAACTTAGAGGAGGAAAAGTTCATTTTGGGCTCATGGTTTCCAGGATTCCGTCTATGGTCAGCCGACTCCATTGCTCTGAGACCAGGGTAAGGCAGAGCATCATGGTCGAAGCGCAGCAGCAGATGAAAACTACTCACTTCATGGCAGCCAGGAAGCAGAGGGGAGGGGGAGGGACTTGAGGGAAGAGGAACACTGCCAGAGCATGCCCCAGTGACCTGCCTCCTCCAGCCACGCCCCGCCTGCCTCCAGTTACTTTGGGGGGACACCTCATGTTTAAACCATAAGAACTTGTTTTCCCAGAAAGTTTCCAAGAACTAACATGCTCCCATTCTTTGTCGACCCCCAGTTTCTCCCTAGCAATGGCTTATCTCTCCTTCACAAGGTGGGGCCAATTGCAGAGGGTGACCTGGGCATCTGCAATCCTCCTGCCCATTCCAGGTACATGGGTTTCTTTTCTGAGAGTAAGCGGCAATTTTGTGACTTTTGGTAGAATCAGAAATGATCCACAATAGGCAGTTCAGGAGGATCTGGGGACAAGCAGAGGCCCACAAGTCATTCATTGTTTCAATTTCTCAGAGCAAAGGAATGCTATATTTCTAAATTCCTAAAGGCAACTCAAAAGTCATATTCCCTTTAGCTTTCCTTCTTACCCCACCCCTCATCCAGATTGCCTGGTTCTTCATCCCTTTGTTCAGGGTTAGATATTAGAGTCTTTTGTGGGACAAGCCCAATTTTAATGTCAAAAATATTTGTATAAAAAGCTGAGGCCTGCCGGGCGCGGTGGCGCATGACTGTAATCCCAGCACTTTGGGAGGCTGAGGCAGGAGGATCGTGAGTTCAAAGCCAGCCTCAGCAATGGTGAGGCACTTAGCAACTCAGTGAGACCCTGTCTCCAAATAAAATGCAAAAAAGGGCTGGGGATATGGCCCAGTGGTCGAGTGCCCCTGAGTTCAATCCCCAGTACCACGAAAAAAAAAAAAAAAAAAAAGCTGAGGCCTGTCAGTTACTAACTGGAGGATTTAGGCAAGTCACTTAACCTCTCTGTCCCTTAATTTTCTCCATCTTTAAAATGGAGCTTTTGATTCCTATGGCCTGTGATTGCTCTGAGAAGTAAATGAGATCATTAATATAAACAAGCAATCATTAACATAAACACTTAGCAAAGTGCTTGGCACTTGGGGAGTTGTTCATCTTTTTCTTATTACCAATGCAATTATTATTGCACAACAAATGTTTATTGAGTGGTTGATATGAAGATGAATAAAACCATTGTGTGCTGTTGAGAGGCTCATGATCTGATCAGAGGAGAGGCACAGGCAGTGACAATGTGGATGTGAGCACAAGGGAAACAGAGATTCATCCTGTTTTTCAGGCAGCAGGGCAGTTGTGGAAAGAGGCCCTCACCTGGGCTGCTGTTGATTTAAAATAAAGCTGTGGCTTATGTTATAATGGGCCCAGCCCCATGGCAACTTCTGACTGGGGCAATTAAACAGTAGGATCAGGGTCAGCACCCATCCTGTTCATCTTCCCAGAAAGTACCCCAGAATGGGCCTGGAGGTGCCCTGGCCTCCCATTCCCTCTCTTGAGCTGCCTCCAGCTCAACCCACAGAGCTGGCCTTCTGGTTTAGACTCTCACTCTGGATCTGGCCTTCAGTCCTTGACTGATCCCTTAAAACTAAAATGAGAGCTCCCATTCGTTCTCAAATCTTCCACCTTAATTTCCAGCCCTGTAGCTCCATGGCTCATCATCACCAAAGGTCAGTCCTGCCCCACCTGAGCCCTGGTTCAGAAAACAGCAGCCCCACTCATCTGGGAAGGGAGTCCTGAGAGGAATGGTCCCAACCTGGGCACAGTGCAGCATTCATGTTGGACAACAAGTGGCTTCTCAGTTTCCAGGCCATCTTGAGGCATATGGGACTGGGGACAGGTGGTCGCTATAAGAATTCGTCAGCTCATTCTTGTGAGAATGGAAAAATTCTGCCATCATGGGAAAATAGACAGTGCCCAGAATGGCACCTGGATTCAGCCCTCTCTCCTCTTTGGGCATCATCTCCTCCTTGCTAGAGGAGAATCTGGGATGTGCGCTGAGAGGAGAGGCAGTGGGACAGGTGAAGTGAGTTTCAAGGAGATGGAGGAGGGGCTAGGAGGAGCACTGAAGATTTTGTATAAGAAACAAAATTTCCATAACAGGATAATTCTTAAAAAATATTTAAACCTAAAGTCAGGCTATGGCACAAGCATTGGCTAAAATCAACATTAACCAATTCATGAGCAGTCTTGGAGGCAGCAGAAAATTGTGCTGCAGTTACCAGTGAACAACACTTAAATTTCTGCACATCAAGCCTTCAGATGGCCCATCTTCAGCATGCTCTGCAAGGAAATAGCATTTTCCCTCAGATTTATGTTTTTTATTTATTTTTTATTTTTTTGGCTCAAGCTTTGTCTACATTTTTAGTGTTTTTTTTTTTTTTTTTTTTTTTTTGGATAGGTTAATTATTGTAAAACTTTCTATTGAGTTAATGGAGAACTAGAAGTAACTGAATTAAAAACACTTTCATTGAGTACAAAAACAGTGAGACTGATTAACTTAATTGTCCTCACTGTTTTCAAGTCATTGAAATCATGTTCTCCTTTTAATTAACCTTCTGGGTGTGTTGTTTTATTTATCTATTTATTTTCCTTTAAGCTCTAAATAAGGCATTTATCAGTGGTTTGCTCATGAGCAAACACATATTGAGAGCCTGGAGGGTGAAGGCCAGATGGCACCCACGCAGGTCCTATCCATCCAGTGTGAAGGCTCTGGGGTTCTTCATGCATGTTAATGAGGATACCCCACGGGGACCTGTGTGTGCTCTACATCTCCCAGTAGTTGGGAGGCCACTGTCATCAGTTCGTGGAGATACAAAGTAACAAGGAGGGAAGAACTCAGGGAAGATCCAAGGAATGAATGAAACTGACAATCTCTCATTCTGGTTCTCAGCCTCTTGCTGAGACCCAGTCTCAGCTGTTAGCACATCAAACATTGCTATCTCTTGAGGCTAACTCACTGTAACCAAGCTCATAGAGGCTGAGGTATAGACCAGAATGAAACCCTTAAGCACTGAGGGATCTAAAGAGTTTTCTCTCTCTCTCTCTCTGCCTACACTGCTTGGGAAGCCCAGTGACCAGTAAAAGAGAGTCTTTAATCTTGGAAGCAGAGCCATAGGGTATGCATGTAAAGATTTAATGACATCAGGCCAGAGCTAGATGAGGGAAAAAGCTTTGATTACAAATAGTGTTTGGCAGGTCTCTGAAAAGGTAGGGCTATTTCCATTTCATCTCCAATGCCTAGAATAGGGTGGGTGGTCAAAAAACATTTGTTAAATCAATGGCTGTGTTCCACCAAGGGTGATCCAGATCCTAAGTGCTCAGAAAAGAACCATCAGACCCTCCAGGAGTGGTTAAGGCATGGGAGGTTGGTTGTCCCTCCCCACCTAATGCCTGTGCTCACTGGCTTGAAATGAGGTGGCATAATGGAGGGAAGAAGGCAAGGGCTCAGTTCCAAGTGACAAATACTATATCAGGAGATACTCATGGAGAGCCAGGCAGTGTGCAGGCTTCAGGGGGCAGAGTCTTCACTCTTGGGGACCTCACAGTCCCATGGGTTATTGGTCTACTATGTTGAGGAAAAATCTCCCAAGTTTGCTGAGGCCAGGCTACATGGCTCACAACAGACCAGAGACTACACCCACGGGCTTGCCAGACCCCAACTGCCCAGGCTTCATTCACCACAAGTCCAGTTATGCTGGACACAAGTTGGACACAGAGTTGGAGTTTCCTATCCAGCAAAGATGGATGGGCCTGCTTGACCACTCAAATACTTTCTTTATCCAGTGACGGGGCACTCTGAGATTGAGCCTCAATCTTTCTGTTTCTTGGAAGCAGAGAGAAAAATATAAGTAATCCAAAAAGTCTTCATTTGGCTTTCCAAGTAGAATCAGGGGCATCTTTGGAGCTGATTTATTCCTTGCTTAGGGAGGATGACTTTGTAATGCCTCTTGTCACCCAGGTTAAGTTGAATACCTGTTCATTCTTCTTGGGACAAGCCCTGATGAAATAAACAACATCAAAGACTGTGTCACTGGCTATATTTCCATTTAATAACATTAAAAGCTCTAAATCTATATTGAAAATTGTCGGGACCTTCCAGACGCTGTCTGCCAAGGGGATGGAAAAACTCTAGCTTTGGTTGCTTACCACACCCTGTGCGGACCTGGGCTAAGCAGGGGGCGTGGCTGTGACTTATCGTGAGAACCGGAACCGCCCTGCTGGTCACTGATTGGCTATGGTCCAATATAAAGTACAGACCACCCCTTCAATAAACGAGAATTTGGCACCGCTTCTGACCAAAACTCCCCAGCGTGACCCTGTGTCCTTTTGAAGGGCGGGGGAGGGGACGCTGGCGACTCTTGTCCTCTCTTGTCTTCGCCAGGTAGGCCACCCCCAGTCCTTCTCTGCTGGACAAAGAGGGACTTCTTTTGGACCCAGAGGGGGGTGGCTAAAGACCTTGGCCCCTTACTGTAAGTTCCCGACAGAAAATTTTTTACAGTAAAGAAATTGGCCAACATTGGCTTTGGGGGAGGGGCTCTGGACTAGAAGAGGGAATATTGGAAAATGGACTCCAAATCAAGGATAGGATTGCCTTGATAGGGGCTTTATTTCCTGAAAACAATAGCATGCCTTTGAGTAGCTTGTTTATAAGTGTCCTTGTTTAGAATTATAAACTCAGAAATTGCTTTGGATGCTTGCCTTAGGATCAGGAGACTTGTCACCTGGGAGAACCGCTGAAGCTTAGTGCCAGGTCTAGCAGTGACCCTCATCTGGTAATATCGTCCTCAAGCAACACCATCTGAGATGGGAAATCTTCTCTACGAGATGTTTTCCTAGTGGCCTAGTATATTAGCAAAGTTCATGCTGGCTGCTATAACAGACACACCCTGAATTCGTAGTGCCTTAACACCTCACAGTCTACTGATGATATTTCTGGATAGGATTTCTTCTAGTTGGTCATCTGGGGATCCAGGCTCCTCACATCTGTGTCTCTGCCTTTCTTTGAATCCTTGGTGTCCACGGCATTCAACCAGGGGTGGAGAGAGGCACTGGGTAGAAGACACAGCTCTCTCTTACCTACTTTGGGATGAAAGTGCCACCTGTTCCTTCTATGCACCTGCTGCAGCTGAGGACATGCTCACAGTGCTGCTGAGACGTGAGGAGGCTGGGAGATGCAGCCCCTGTGAGCTCCCCAGCTGCAGCTCTACATTATGGGAGGGAAACACAGGTGTGCCCCACCTAGACACACCTGGCATGGGTAGAAAAATAGGGAAGAGGACGATCTCAGGAGGTTATGTGGGGAAAGGACACATTTGCCTAAGAATCATTGCTATAATTTTGATCTGAAATGTCCCCCAAAGGCCCATGTGTTAAAGTTCAGCCTCCGGCCATGGTGCACTAGGAGGTGGTGGGCCCTTTGAGAAGTGGGGCCCAGGGGGAGGTTGTCAGTTAAGTGGGGGTGTTCCCTTGAAGGGGATCATGGCAGCCTGGCCCTTATCTCTTCTCCTGGCTATGAGGTGAACAGCTTGGCTCTGCCACTCACTGCCACCATGACAGGCTGCCTTGCCACAGGTCCAAAAGCAATGGGGACAAGACGATCATGGACTGAAAGCTCTGAAATCATGAACCAAAGTAACCTTCTGTTTTGGTAAGTCGATTTCCTCAGGTAACTTTTATGGTGATGGAAAACAGACTAACACTATTATCATTCTAGGAGTGAAGTGCCCTGAAGCAAAACCTTTGAGACCCTAATTGAAGGGACACATGAGCCTTAAGGCTTGTTTGATTCACTCTTTCACCCACATCTGTGTCCCCAAGCAAGGGATGATCTTTGGGGGAGCAACAGTGTCTCCCCTAGAAGGGAAACCATCTGTTTTTCCCTTCTCCAATAATCCACAAGTATGAGAAGCTTCCTCATCCTTTTTCCTGGCAACAAACCATGCAGGACTGGTGAGTGTGCTGTTGTATCCTTTTAGCCAACAGACATTGTTCCAGCATCTACCATGTCCTGTGTACTATCACATGCAGGAAAAAAAGTTTTCTCTACACCCCTGAGTTCTGATATTGGGCTACTTACTATGGCATCATGCAACTCAAGCCCTCATAACTTTCCCCATCTGTAAAATAAAGTTCTATAAATTCCAACTCAGTGGTTTTGAACCAGGGGTGATTTTGTTCCTCCAGGGGACATTTAGCAATGTCTGGAGACTTTTTTTTTGGTTGTCATAACTTGGGTGCTATTGGCACCCTAGTGGATAGCCAGGTGTGCTGCTAAATATCCTACAAGTCACAGGACAATAAAGATGTATCTGGCCCCAAATATCAAAGAGTGCTGAATTTGAGAAACCGTTCTTAGCTCTGAATTTCTATGATTCTTGCCAAATAGAGATTAAGTCAGTCTGAATTTGGGATGTTGGAAATAACTTGATTTCTGGAAGTTTGGCTAATGTCTCTTTTTCTAACATAAGGATCTGCCACGAGACTTCCCTGACGTTGTTGTAGGAACCCAGCAGTGATATATGTGTCATCCGTACAGATGGTGTATTATGGGAGTAACTGCGGTTCTTCTTAAAGTCTAGCTTAATTACTCTCTGGTGCAGAAGTTCATCCTCCATTGTTGCGACTTATGACAGTGACATTAGATTGTGAATTTGGTGCACTTGGATATTTGGTCTATAGAAACTAAACTTTGACCTCCCCAGTCTTGGTAGGGAAGGCGGTTTGCATAGATCCACACCCATTCTCTTCCTTGTCCCCTCTGTCTGAGGATCTGTATCTGTGAGATAGAGGCCAAGGAGTATATCATGTGCATCCCTTCCTTCATTCATTCAGTCAGCATTTATCAAGCATCTGCTACAGGTGTAATTCACAGGCCAGGTGTTCTGCTCCATGTGCTGGCCATAAAGCAGTGCATAAGACGAACATCCTAGTGCCAATGGAAGCCACACATGAACTGGGAGTCAGATCATAATTAATCAAGACATAACTTATTTCAATAGTGAGGAACCCTCTCTCTATAGAAATCAGTTTATTTTGTTCTGATATCATCTAAGGGAATCTTCCCAAAGAGTCTAGTGGAGAGATTACTATATTTTTGCTATAGAAAATCAATAGGGACCCTCTGGAAGGCCTGGGGCTCCAGACATTCTCCTCGGGAGCCTCTGTGCTCCCCCTGCCTGGGAGGGGAGCTGCTTTCTGTAGTCAGTCTGCTGCCCAGGGCTGCTGGGCATTCCATCCTGGGGATCAGGAGAGGAAGAGGCCTCCTGGGGAGGGGGCCTGGGGAAAGAAAAGTGCTGAGGCCTGGCCAATTCCTCCCAGGCTTGTAAAATTCCAGGGCTGAGTCCAAGCTCCCAAAATAGAAGCGGACAGAGCAAACTTCCTGGCCTCTGAGAGCCCCCCACCCCCCGAGGTGTTGAACGAAGCTGTTGGTTTGAGGGGTCTGGGAGGGTGTGTGTGTCAGGGTGGGGGGTGGTGGAGAGAGGCCTGGGTGATCAGAGGGGAGTGAGACCCTGGGGTAGGGACAGCACCCAGAGTGGTGACCACAGCCACAGGAGCCACAAGTACTCCACACCCCATCCTCCGCGGTCACTTCTTTCTTTAGAAAGAGGTATTTTGCTTTTTGTGGACTTAGGAAGACAGCAAGTGACAACGCCGTCATGGGCTGTGCAGGGCTCGTGTGACATGGGCCACAAGTATTTGTGGATGTGGGTGGGGTGCAGACGTTTGGTGACCACCAGCAGCCAGCAAGTGGGAAGCACACACCTGCCTTGATGTCTGTGTTCTAAATACAACAGCTCATTGTGTCCTCCAGAGAAAGGTCCTCAGTTCATCAGCAGTGTGTTGAAAACTTACAGCTCAACAATTAGCCCTTTATATAGTGTTTTCACAATTTGTTAAGTTTAGTAAACATGATTTTTTTTCCCTTAATGGTCTCTCATGAAGATATCAGACACAGTTAAATAAAAAGAAATATTAGATTAAAAAAACAAGGCAGCCCACACAGAACAAATTTAATTACTGCGGGTGGATAGGAGACAACATTAACCTCCATCAGCTGGGCATTGATGAGTTTTCCAGCTGCACTCCGGGGTTTTGTAAAAGACTTGCTGTGTGAACCTGGGACTGGGTCTTCCTCCCACTGGGCCTCAGTTTCCTCCGTTATTAGTTCATTCCACAAATGTGATTCCAGATGAAACGTGTGAAAGAATGGAAACAAAGCAATCAAACCAACAAAATCTCTAAGTGCAATCTTTGTGGCAGGAGGTGCTTCAGGTATTTAATGAGAAGTCCCTCTAGCGCTCTGTTCCCTGCACCTCAACTGCAATTCAGAGGAGCAGCCAGCCGAGGCCTGGCTCCTCTGGGGCCAGAACTGGGTTCCACAGAGCAGGTCTCATTCCCTCCTCTGGACTCCCTGTGAACACACAGACGTGCGGCCTTAAATGCCTGGCATGGTGTCGCCTCTCAGCAGACCTGTCGGGACGTGCCCGCTGAATTGAGCACATGTATTTGAGTCGTGTGAGGGCCATCACAGACTACACCTGGGGTGCCATCCCGTTGACAATGACCACAGGGCGGAGGGTTTCTCTGGGCAGAGCCATTACCTTGCCAGGGGTACTGAGTCAGGTCTAGGGTCTATATTGCCCTCTGTAAGATTTTTCATACCCTTGTAAATGAAGTCCCTTTTTGTCCCAATCCTTCTCTTCTCAAAATTAAATAAAGCTTGTGCCTTTAGCCCGTACATTTCTTCAAGTCGAATCAGTGTGGCTCGTAAATGAGCCAGCACAGGGGGAGTGTGTACCAGGCAAGCTGCCAATTTCTTATTCCCACTTAACAATAGTATGAGTTATGTTTTATTTCCATCCTAATGTTGAGGAGGCTGAAACAGAGAAATGGGGCAGCTAGTCCAAGGCCGAGCAGCTAGCAGGAGCTGGACTGGGATTTGAACCTGGGCTAGAGCAAAGCCCATGCTCTCTCCACTGATCCACGCTGCTTCCCCTTCTGCCTTAGGGCCCTTTCCTCCCAATCCTGAAGGTTCCTCTGGGTGTCCAGGGGAGTCCCTGAGGGATCCCCTTTCCTAGGGAAGCCTTCCAAATGCCACAGCTCATCCTTTGACCACAACAGCCTATAGTCAGGCTTGCCCTGTTGGGCTTGGCAGACCCTGTGCAAACAGAACCATTTTTGATACTAGTGATGTTAACATATCATAAGTTTATGTAATTATTATTGTTACTTCGGTCTTGATTTCCTCTTGCCAGACATGATGTCTAAACAGGAAAGACCAGCCTTCCTGTTTGCAGATCAGTGACTTTCAGGAGCTGGCTTATGGAATTCCTCCCTAGAGCCCCCTCCCCTTCTTGTGGTTTCCAAAGATTCCTTTTCAGTCTTGAAGATGACTGGGAAATACCAATAATAGTCCCTGTGGAAGGAAGGAAAACCGCAGCAGGCTGAGTACGTGGACGCCACTGCCGCCAAGAGATGGGCTTTGTTCCAGAAATCCCTCCTTCCTCCCTGCCGCACGGGTTACTCTTCATCCCTAGGGAGCATGGTGGTTGGCCCTGACCCTCAGCACACGGATGCAGTCACAGGGGTCTGGGGACGAGTGTCCTGGCACCCTTGTGGCCATCGGTTGGATCTGGTGCCTCACGGGGCATCTGCCAGCCCAAATTAAGGACACTGGGGCTGGGTGGGGAGGCCTCTGGCCTGGTGTCCACTGTCTGGGTTCTAGGGCAGGTCAGGGTCCTTCCCCATGAGCTCCACACCATGCAGCTCTAATTAATTTTGTTGCATTTAGCTGCACTTACTGAGCAACCATCAAATAACAGGCTGCTTGCCATGGGGCCTCTGAGAGATCAAAATGAACATGATAGTCCTTCTCCTGGGAAGGCTGAGGACACACTGGAGAGACCCACATGGACACATGGCTAAGCCAGACCAAGGGCCATGGCTCCAGGAGAAAGGAATTGAGGCCAACAAATCCCTGGGGACGTTCAGTCCTGGTATGACATGGAGCTGGGTATCAGGCAGAGGGCTGCCTCGCATTCCTGAGAGGCAGGCCCTGGCTCCGGGGTCCTTTATCTGGGGCTGTGGGGAGGGGGTCCAGATGATTCCACTACCCCCTGTGAATCCCTCAGCTGTGGGCACCTCGATTCTGGGTGCCTCTTCTGGGTGCCCCTACTGGCTCCACACTGGGGTGGGGTGGTGGGGAGCCAACAGGAGGGAGGGAAGGAAAGTCACTTTTCCCCTCCTGTCCCAGAGACTCATCCTAGAGAGATGAGGTAATGTCTGTAACTGCTCCGGGGAGGGGAGGGGACATGCACGGCGACGCGCCCATCCGACTCCCTCCCAGCTCTAGGAGGGGGCCCAGAACCCTCGCGCTGGGATGGATTCTCCCGCAGTAAAGCTGTGAGGGACAGAGGGGATGGGATCAATATTTATGAGGCCTTCAGGAAACTTGGAGCTTCATCTATCAAGCCAACCCATGACCTTGTTCTGATGCTTCTCTCGCTCTGGCTGCCTGCATAGTTATCCATCAGGGCCTGGGCCTTGTGGGGCCGGGAAGGAGAGGCCAGAGGGAAGCGGGAGGCCTGGGCCACGCTCCTCTCGGGCAGTGCAGTGGGCAGAGGGGGCCTGAGTAGGAGGAGGAAGGCTTTGGGGCTAGGCTGGTGCCAGCCGTGCTATAACTTGGACCTGGATGATGACTTGGCTGGCCAGGGTGAGGGGAAGTGGAGCTTCTGCCCTAAGTGGTCTCTTGCTATTCAGAACTGTCAGGGCTGCTTTACAGCATGGCCTCCTCAGAAGAGAAACAGGAAAATGTCTGGACTTTTAAAGGATGCATTTAGAACTTCTGCTCCCTTCTGTTGCTCAGGGAAGGTCCCAAGCCTGTCCAGAGGTGAAGGAAGGGAGAAGGCCTTGGTTCTTGCAGGCTCAGGAGCACATATGGATGGGAGGAAGAAGCAGTGGAGGCCACCCTTGGAGACTACCTGCATAGCCTGTGATGGCCATGAGGCCCTCCTTGTCTGTCCTTCCACATGGGAGGGTTCAGCCCAGGAGCCATGAACATCTCCTCTGAGGCCACAGCTGATATCCTGTCAATCCACAGAATCTGAGATATCCCAAACCCTGGCCTCCAGCCCAGGTACGTACTCTGGGGTGATTTTCCAGTATGTTGGTCAGTTTTTTAATCACTGTAACAAAATACCTGAAGTAATCAACTTTAAGAGAGGAAAAGTTTGTTTTGGCTCAGGGTTTAGGAAGTTTCAGTCCATGGTGACTTGGTGCTCTTGGTTTGGGTGTGTGGCAAGGCAGAACATCATGGAGGGAGCATGTGATGGAAAAGTCCTGTTCAACACCCCCCCCCCCCATGGAATCTGGGGAGCTGAGAGAGAGAGAGAGAGAAAAGGCGCTAAGGTCCCACATCCCATTCTAGCACATGCCCTAATGACCTAATGTCCTCTGACCAGGCCCCACCTCCTAAATTTTCCACCACTTCCCAACTGTACAGGCTGGTGGCCAAGCCTTTAGTATATGGGATTTTCAGGGACACTCGAGATCCAAACAATGACAGCCAGGAAAGAGTGGCAGGTTGCCTTGACCCAAGTGGCTGTTGTCCCAGTCCTGCTCTCTCAAATAGCTCCTCTTACTGACCGTGGTCAGTGCCCGAGATTTAGATCATTCTGCTGTGTGGGGGAGGAGAAGGCCCCTCTGTGTAGGTTCAGAGGGTGGATTTCAGACCAGTGTGTGAAAGTTCAGAAGGCAGACCTGACATCCATTTACGAATAACCTCTTCAAGAATGGAGTAGAGTGATTTCTAAAATGTGGTCTCCCTGTCCCTAGAAGTGTCAAAGCTGAAGCATCCCCACCTGAAGAATAGTACCAACTTTTACACAGAGAGGCTATAATCTTTAGACTCCCCAGGTTCCTTGCACCTTTAATCGCCCTTCATTCTAACCATCCGGGCCTGACTGGGTAACAATTATCATTCTGCAAGTGTGGCGATCCTCATTTTAGGGAACCATCCCTATTTGCCTGTGTGTTCAATGCTGAGAAATGGGGGCAGGCGGGCTGAATTTGGGGAGGCCCTAGCTACCCGGACGACAAGTTCATCACCAATTAGTCAGCTGGGTCATGTGGCTTTGAGCATTTCTACCGTAATATATGCCTTGGGTGGAATTTGTAAACCAAGGAAAGATCTTGTGCAGAGATGTTAAACTCTTTCTGCTTGGCCTGTCACCTGGGATAAAAGTGGAAAGGACATGGTTCAGAGTGCCCCTTGAGAAACTTGGAAGCCATTACCTCTCAGGTTGGCATTTACCACTGTCTCCAGCCACAAGACTGGGCTCAGGTTTCTCCATTCTCCAAGGAGCCCGTTCCTGGGGCTTGGCCCGCAGGATTTATGCCTTTTCCTCTCAAATTTTCTCCTCGGTTCTCACAGCCACCTTGGCTAGGCTGAGCAGCAGCTAGAGAAGCCAGGCCTGGAGGCCAGCAGGTCTTAACATGATCTTCATACTGTGCTGGTTCTGCTGACTTCCTGGGGTCTCTTGGCTATTGGGTTCCAACGATTGGCTGGCCTCTGCTCCTGGCTTGCTGCCAAGGCCATTGATCCTGTCCCTGCAGTCCCAGGAGGGATGAAACCAAGGGTCCTGATGAAGTGCTGTTCCTGCTCACACAGGCCCTCAAGAACAGCGAAAGAAAAATCTCCCTCATTATTGGCCAAGGTCAGGGCCAAATGAGGGTACTTAACATGTAAAAGATGTAGTTGTAGGTCAATCAACCGTAACCTTTTCCTTTCTGAACCTCATAAATGTTTGTCTTTATTTCCAGTAGCATAGAACTCTCGCAAAATTAGCAAAGGCGTGAGGAAATGTGCCCTTATCAGACTTCCTAGCACATTCCAGCTTCTTCTCTGCTTCCAGTTGTGCTGCCCATCACCAGCCTGCAGGTGCCTGCAGGCCAGGCTGGAGTGTGGGTGCTGACTCTTCCTGCCATCTGCATGTTCACCTGGGGGATGATTGCTCCAGTCCTCGGATTGCACTTCTGGGGTGACCTGTGGGGTGTGTTTGGTGGATGTGGTGTGTGTACTATGAAGTGTGGCCTCTGTGTGGTATGTAGTGTGTGTGGGTGCGGGTGAGTATGTGTGTGATGGGTGGTATTTTTTTGTGGTGTATGTATGGTTTTTTGTGTGTTGTATGTATGATGTGTGGTATAAGAGTGTACATGATGGATGTGTGTGGGGGTGAGTGCAGTGTGGGTATGTGGTGTGGTATATATGTGTTTTGTGGTGATTGTGCAAGTAGTGTGTGTTGCAAGTGTGTTATGTGTGTTATATGGACGTGTGCGTGGTATGTATGTGTTATGTGTGTTGTGTGTGTATTTGATGGTTGTGTATTATGTGTATGTTGTGTGTTTTGTGTAAAAGTGGAGCTATGTTGTATGTGTGTGGTATATGTGGTGTGGTGTGTTTGTGTATGTAGGGTATGTGTTGTCTGTGTGGTGTATGTGTGGAATGGTGTGTGTGTGTGTGTGTGTGTTTTGCCCCTGCAGAGTCGTCTGCAAGAATAACAGAAGGTATGTAGGTGGAGGTGGTGAGCTGTGTTCCCAGCCAGACGCCTCCATCTGTCAAAAGACGGTTCTTGTGTTTTCTGTTTGTTTTAGTTTGTTTTCGTGAGCTTGAGCCTCACAGGGGTTTCCTCCCTGAGGCCAAGGCGGCTGTGGATGTGGTGCCAGTAGGGTTTCTAGAGGTGAGAGAGGCGCAGGACAGACTCAGTGCGGGATGGCCCGAGCCCAGGCCAGCTGGGTGTTGGCCGAGTGTGAATTCCAGCAGCCAGGCTCACAGCCCTGTGTCACTTCTGACATCAGATGGCAGGGACATGCTAGATGCCTTTGACTCAATTGGATCTGGGAAGGCTGCAGAAGGTTTTGGGGTGCTGGAAAAGGGCCAGGCCTTGCATTTTAGCTTTGGTCTCTTGGTTTCTCCCTGGGAGACAGTAATTGAGTCAGGCCTGGGAAGGGCACAGGAGCCTCAGCCGAGGGCGCCTCTCAGGGCCATGATCCTGTAGCACCATCTGGGGGTGATGAGGAGAATGACTGCAGAGGCCCCAGAGGAGGCCAAGTGGGTTCCGCAGCATCCTCACATCTGGGTTTTGTGGTCAGGGTCACCTTTCCTGCACTAACCCCAGAGGAGACTGCCCAGTTCCTTGGGGTCCACAGTGGACAAGAAGAAAGCTCGTCCTGAAAGCCTGGGCTTCCTTTGGGATTACTATGCCTGGGATCCCAGAGGGACCCTAAGATACCATTCCTCACTCTTCCTGCCCCACTTTTGTCAAAACACCGCTTTAAAAAAGGTAACAATGGTTTAAAAATCCTTAGAATATTGAGCCCAGGGAGATGGCAGATCCTGACTCCTAGCCCGGGAATCTCCTCATTGCTGTCCCCCAGCCTATAGGCCACCCGCTGCACAGGGTGCATGATTTGGTACCCTCAGAGGGACAACAGGCAGCAGAGAACCTTCCAAACTTAAGGGATAAAGGCAGATCCATAATAAAGCCAAGAGCTGACTGTGAGCATGAGGAGAGCCCCAAACCCAGCAGTGTCACTGAGGCGGCAGGTCACTATCAAAATCCCTAGACTGCAACCTGAACCAGAGAGAAATGAGGCTTCGTCAAACCTGGAAGGGCCACATGCTACTACAGCCTACGTGAAACAAAGAAGTGACTATTGCAGGAAGTACCACATCTGAATTTAGTGCTCTACTCTCCTACGTGGCCTTGGCCTGGCCTTTTGGTGGATGCTCCTGACCACAAACTCTGGAGAGCAGGCCCCTGACCTCCCTGCACATCCTGCCTCCAGGACGTCACTTCTGCTGCCTCTGCTTCCTGGAGCACCAGCCACATTCCTCTCCACTGTAGCAGGTGGTGCAGAAGCTCCTGCACACAGCTAGGGGCTCCTGGAGGCGTGTGTGAGCTTGCCAGGCCTGCTGTAGCCAAGCACCACAGACTGGATGATTGAAACAGGTTTCACAGTTCTGAAGGCTGCAAGTCCAAGTCAAGGTGTCAGCATGGCTGGTTCCTCCTGAGGGTGGACGGGGAGAAAGTGTTTCAGGCCTCTCCCCTTAGCTTCTGGCTATCTTCCCCCCATGTCTCAGTACATGGTGTTCCCCCTGGTGTGCCTGCCTGTCTCCATGACTTCCCTTTTTATAGGTCATGGTCATATTGAATCAGGGCCCAAACAAGGTCACATTCTGAGCTATTGGGTATTGGGACTTCAACCTAGGAATTTGGCAGGGGGAGGCATGATTCTGTATCTATACGTGGTTCTGGTATGGACAGCCATTGTACTTTTCCTTCTGTTAAATGGAATCCGAAAGCTGAAGGGAATGGAATTGTGAACAGAAATTCTGAAGTGGAAGATGGACTGGAAGTGTGCGGCGAGGAGGGGACTGTTGGTGGGTATGGGAGGTGGAGTGGAGGAGGCAGCCTCTGGAGGAACAGAAACTTCTGATAAAGATCAGAACTGTATGCTAAGGGTTTAGGAAACCTTGTGCACCTGCAGCCCCAGCTGCCCAGGAGGCTGAGGCAAGAGGATCGCTAGAGCCTAGGAGTTCAAGGCCAGCCTAGGCAACATAATAAAACCCCATCTTTCAAAAAATAAAATATTTGGGAGGGAGTTTCACTGTTGGGGTGTGAAGAAAACTCTTCTTCCATGTACTTGGGAAAATTTAGCGTGGATTACTTTATTTGTATCTAGACTGGACTTTGCTATGTTGGGGAGACTGTGCAAAGATACTCAGACTGGCTTAAGGACAAGAGCAGGTACTGCTGAGGGGCTCAGGGGGAGCCCCCAGCAAATTTAAATCCTAGTCACCTTCAAGAACTGACTCTTTTATTTGCCAGTTTCCAGTTTTTGGTCTGAAGCAGATGATAATGGTTCCAGGGATGAAGTGTTGGAGATTGATTGTCACATTTTTAGGGAACAATGAGTTCACAATCCCCAGACCTGATGACACAGGCTTTGAGTCAGGGCCATGCTGGGAGGACAAATGGCCCATACAGACGGAGGGAAACTGGAAATAAAAGAACATGTCCCTTTTATTTGCCCATCACAGCTTGTGTTATTCTGGCAAAGAAAAAACAACAACAACAAATTACAATAAATTATATGATGTACATTATTTCCACACCACTTCTTTAAGAGAAGATATTTTGCAGGCCTTGTAACTTGCATGTATGTTTGTCTTACTTCTCCAGGTGGTACATGTATGTGAATATGAAATGATGGGCAACCAGGGGACAAACACGAGACTTGGTTTTGTTTCTCCCCACTCCGCCCCATAGTGCTTAATATGCCACATGGCACACAGGTGCTTGTAAAACAAGACTGCTGGAAGACAGTGCCCAGCACCATTCCTTTCTACCAGCATTAGCACAGTGTTGGACATTGTGTCAGTCAGTTTTCTGTCACTGTGATGGAATACCTGAGATACTCAACTTACAAAGAGGAAAGTTTCATTTTGGCTCAGAGTTTCAGAGGTTTCAGTCCATGGCCACTAGCTCCCATCACTTTGAGCCTGTGGTTGTGCAGTACATCATGGTGGGAGCACATAATGGAGGAGGGTTGTTCATCTCATTGCATCCAAGAAGCAAAGAGTGAGATAGGAAGGAACTGGGATCCCAATATTCTCTTCACTGGCAAGCCCCAAAGACCTAACTTCCTCCCACTAGGCCTTTCCTCCTAGAGGTTCTACCATTTCCCAGCAGCATCACAGACTGGTGACCAAGCCTTCAACCTCTGGGCCCTTGGAGGCCATTTAGGAGCCAAAGTATAGCAGACATGTGTCCTCAAGGTTCCCAGCATACTTGTTGAGTGGTCAGGATGTAAATGGAAATGAAACCCACATACTACACTTCTTCTGTCTAGCAAAGGCTCACACTAATCTTCAGATTTCACCTTCTCAAAAATATTGGCCACACCCCTGGAATTCACTAGAAGGGCCCAAAAGGTCTGCTGCTGCACCCTTTGGTCTCAGGTCCTCAGGAAATGCTGAGGCATGTGGCCCCAAGGTTGCATCTGACCCAGGCTGCTCTGCATGTCTGTTTCCTTTAGACACCTTGGGAAAGAAATGGAATTTGCCCTGGAGTCTTTGAGAGTCCCTTCCCACTTAATAAATTTGGTCTGAAGCAGATGATAATGGTTCCAGGGATGAAGTGTTGGAGATTGATTGTCACATTTTTAGGGAACAATGAGTTCACAATCCCCAGACCTGATGACACAGGCTTTTGAGTCAGGGCCATGCTGGGAGGACAAATGGCCCATACAGACGGAGGGAAACTGGAAAGGTAGGAATCTGGGGCTGGAACAGGGCCACGTGGTGAGCTGAGGACGTGGAGGACAGCTGGGGTCAGCAGGTAGGGCAGGGCACTCAGGGGAATGGGGGGAGGGAACCTCTTTGTGGCTGTCTCATGAACCAGGTCTTGTGAGCTTCTGGCTGTGAGAGCAACGGGGCTGCCAGTGGGCTGATACCCAATCATGACGAACGTGTTCCTTGCCACACTGGGGCTTGGTGCTGCTGAGAACGCGGCCTCAGAGGATCCCACGACTGGAGTGCTGGTAAAGAAGAATTACTCTAACAATGGTAAGAAAGGCTGTGTTGAAGAGGGGCTGTTGTGGTAGGTCTTAGAGACCACTGCAATGGAGTCTTACAGAGTGTGTGTGTGTGTGTGTGTGTGTGTGTGTGTGTGTGTGTGTGTGGGAAAGATTAAAATTAACCTACCCCAACAAGGATGGATGAATGGGGATTCATAGTCAAGAAGCAGGGAGAGCATCTGTGAGTGGAAAATTACTAAGATAAGGGGAGTTTTTGCTAGAAAGATGCAACAGAATTCTTGCTGATGGTGGGCCAGAGTGAGGAGCCATGTGGGATCGGATTCCCAATGGGAGCTTTGGGAAAGATTTTCTCTAAACTGACTTAGCAGGATTGCTCAAACTGGACTCTACCAGACAAAGAGGTCAGCCCAAGGTCAAGCCCACTGAGCAGAGGATTCAGAAGGGCCTAAGAAGAGCCTTGTTGAGAGGCAAGAGTCTTTGTCACTGCCCACATTCCCAATAGGTGGTGGTGGGGCCCGGCGCCTAAAGGGAGAGAACCAGCTCTGCACACAAATGCCAGTGGGAATGTACAAATGCTCATGCAGTGTGTATTTTACGTGTTTTACACACTACATATTCATGTAGCATATAGTGATAATAAAAATAGGAAAAATTTTCTGCACTTTACAATTTACCAACTCTTGTGTGTATTTATTAATTTATCCCTCATATGAAGAGAGGAAGCTCCCCTAAGAGCCAGCAGAGAACATATGAAAGCACACGTATGTACTTTAAATAAAGCGGGTATCACCATCATCATTATCATCAGGCCCATTTTGCAGATGAGGCAATTGAGGCTTGAAGATTTGGAGCTGCCTGAAGAACAAGAAATAAATGGAAGAGGCAGACTGTGCGGCTCAGGTGCCTCTACTGTCATTACTACTATATGCAGCTCCTGTTTATTGAACATGTACTTCATGCCAGGCTCACAACAGCCCTGCCAAGAAGAAACAGAGACTTGGCGAGGTAACTTGCTCTGGCAGTGATTATCGGAGCTGGGCTTTGAACCTGGGCCCTCTGATTCCAAGCCCCATGTTCCGTAGACTTTTGGGCTCTTCCTCTCCTCAAAATATAGTTCACTCCAAACTCATGCACGTGGGAGATCTCCTTTAATGCCATGAATGGGTGGGATAAACATATCCCTTACAGATAAACCAGGTCAAGTCCAAATTTTTCTTGTGAGATCAGCATCATAATTTGTCCTTGGACACATCTGAGTCGTTTTTTAATGGGAGATCTGCTGTGTTTGAATTTTTAGGTGCACTTCAGGGAATCAAATCTGTTGGCCTCATTCTTCTCATGGGCTTCCTCGGCTCAGCCTCTCAGTGCCTGGACTGCACTGTTTGTGCTTTCAAATGCGGATTTAAAATACTAACATAATTTTATAAAACCTCTTGCAATTAGCTCCAGTTAAGGCATCTGCAGGGCTTTGGGTCTTCCCCATTCCCACCATGCTACCAGGGGATAAATGTTGCTTTGCTTTCTGCTGCCGCTTCTTTTTTCCAGGATCATTTTTTAACAAAAAGAAATGGCAGTTGGCAACATCCCTGAAGCTTTTTAGTGGGGCTCCTATAATGAGGTTTGCTAAAATTCTGGATAGGAAATATTTCCCTCTGTAGACTCAGGATGCAGGATTTTAAACTTTTGTGATGTCTGTGGCCTTTTTCTTTCGAGCCAGCTGGGTTTGCCTCTTCAAAGATGTCAGCCCCAGCCCTGCCAAGTTTGGAGTTTATAGCTCCACTGTTAGGGACTTACGTGAGTATAAAAATAGGTCAGTGTTTTTTCTTCCTTCTCTCTTAACGAACAGAAAAAGTGGTGTGGGTGTGTGCGTGTGCGCACGTGTGCACGAGCTCGCTTGAGCTTTCCAACATCCCATCAGTCAAAAACAGTTGAAACAATTTTAGCTCATTTTTTCCCCCAGAAGATTCACTCCAAGTCTGACTCAGATGGTGGAACACTTGAAGGGAAAAAAAAATTCTTTTTTTCCATAAAAGTTAAGTGCAATTAATGAGGAGGGAGTTGGTGGGAGAAAGAATTCCTCAGGGTTCGCTGTAATGTCAATTACGCTGCTCCCTGACAAACACACATAAAACATGTAACAGATCCACTGTGTGTTCCCTTCCACGTCGGATTATTATGAGAAGTGAACATTTCTTTCCATTACGAATCTGGATGGCTCAATTTTCCCAGTTGAAATTTTAAACAAGATGAATTTATGCACACACACACACACACACACACACACACACACACACACATCTTTGAAATTACTGATGAAGAAAATTTCCTAAAAAACAAATTAAACAAGGAGTTAGTTCAGTCATGGATAAATTTACTGTGTGCCAAAAGGGTGAACAGTTGAAAAGCTTTTTAAAGGCAACAAGGTTGTAGCCAGCTCCATAAAGTCTAGGAGTTTTATCCTATTTGTATTTGGCCTCTATTTCTTCCAAGTTCAAAAATACGCTCATGGCTATGGTTACAGACAAGGGCGGAAGCGTAGGTAGAGGTGGCTCTCGCTTCTCCTCCTCCCCTCCCCCATATCCATTTGCTTCCACAGGTTCTCTCCTGGTTCCCTGGGGATCTTCCTCATCTTCATCCATTTTCTCACCTGCCGCTGGAGATCTCCATTTTTACCTGGGTCCTTAGCCATCTCCTGCCTGTTGTTTTTTTTTCCATGAGCATCTCAACATTCTCCAGACTCCCGTGTCTCAGAATAGACTCCTCTGTCTCCACCCCATCCCTCCTTCCTAAATACCCCATGTCTTTTCTCCCCTGCGTGGCCACATGGCTTGCTAGAGCAGTCTATACTTGCTATCTCTACTGTCTCACCCACTGATTGGTCATTCTCCAAAAAAACTGCCCTATGTTCTGAGATCATCTGGGACTTCAGCCTACCAAAGTCAACGGGGCATTCCTCAGGCGTTATTTCCCTTGTGGGATCTCCACACTGCCCTTGACAACGACCATTCGGCCATCTACCACCTGCCACACAGTGATTTTGATGAGTCTCAATTTCAACACCTGGGCTTTCCAGCCTTGCTCGGTCTCCACCCTCTTCTGTTCTTTGGTTCCCTTCTCCCTTTGTATGGAGGACTCCCCGAGCTGTCTCTCCAGCTGGGGCCTCTGCACTTGGCTCCAGAAGTCCTCTGGCTTCTCGGGGGTGGGGCCTCTGGTTCTAAGTATCCACAGCCCTCCTTCACTCTGTGCTCAGGATATGGCTCCAGAATCATGGGGGTTGTCCTCAGCTCTCCCTCTCCTTTTGGCCAATTCCCTCTCCCTTCTGGGCAAAAAATGACCCTTAAAGTTTCCTCCATGCCTTCAGATTAGGAGGCCCGGTTCTCCCCACCAGAGGTCAGGGTTCCCTCCAGCTCCACGACCCCATCCTGCCTGCTCCTGACTGACCCTGACTGTAGCCGCTTCACTTTGAAATAGTAACCACAATTAACTTAATGAGTGCTACTCTTAGCCAGGTGCTAAGCTGCGGGCTTCATAGATGCCATCTCACTAAACCCTCATGACCTTGTAAGCTCAGAACTCCTATTTTCCCAACCTCACAAGTGGGAAAACCGAGGCTCAAAGTGGCTTTTGCTGGTCCTTCCTACCGATGGCCTCTTAGCCTCCCTGGGCTGCTGTGGCACCTTCACAGCTTTTGGTCTCCTTGTGTGCTTCACTTCGCAACCCCAGGGCAGATGCTGCCCATTCCTGGGCTCAGCCCTGGCTCCAGGACCCCTACCTAGGTCCAGAGTCCTGTGGTCCCACTTGCTGGAGCCTCATTTTCTCTGCCCTCATCTCTTTCTGGCTGAATTCCTCAGGGGAGTGGAATCTATTAACTAAAATCCTCTGCTCCTGGGTAGTATCTTTGCAGCCTACCTCCCTCAGCTGCAGCAGGATTATTTCTTCAAAATACTAATCGGGTCGTGTCCCTTCAGCTTAAAACCCTTCAGTGATATCTCCTTGTTCTAAGGATAAAGTTGAAGACTTAGCTTGGAATTGATTATGGCCATTACTCTAACCTCTGCTCTTCCCTCCCCCGGGACAGTCCCACGGGCCCCATCTGTGCTCCAGCCCTGCCACAGCTGTCCCCTGTTTCTGGCTTCCCTCTCTCCTTCCTTTACAGATGTTTGTATGTGACAGACAAGTGCTGGGCTGGCCACTGAGGGCAGAGATGAAATAGACAAACTAGCAAAGGGAAGCTTCCCTGCAGATGTGTGGGCAGGGGTGACCCTCCAGAACAACGGGGATCAAGCTTGACAAGCAGTACAGTGAAGTCACACCCGCCCCTGCTGCTCTGGACTCTGGCTCCAGTGGCCTCCCTGTCTGCCTGCCTAGCTCCTACTCTGCCATTGCAACCCGGGGGTGCTCAGATGAGCATTTCCTCTCTCGAACACCTCCCAGGCACCCCCTGCTGAAGGGTGCACACCTCTCAGGAACAGCCTTAGAAACCAAGGGGCAGATTCAGAATTTTATTCTAAAGCATTTAGGTCTCATTTAAAGATTTTTTTTTTTTTTTTTAAGCTGGAGGATGACATGAGTGGATTTCTTTTTGAATTTGTCCTCTGACTACTCTGTAGAGGAGGAATTAGAAGACAACAGTAATCCTCAAAGCATCCAAGCAAAACCCTGGAACACACTGGAGTCACAAGGCAGCTTACAAAACACCCAGGCCTGGGCACACCCTAGATAGAACCTGGTGGGGGGAGGGCATATTGGGTAGTGCCTCTAAGGTTTGCATTGACTGACCCCGCATCATGCCACCCCTGCACCTCTCTTGCAGGGACTCTAACACCATGACCCAGCTTTCTGGGAGGGGCCCTGGATATGCTACTGAGACACAGACTCCACTCTTGGGGCTGGGGTGATTCTTAGAGCGAGTGCTGGACTGTCTGAGGTCAGCTTGCATTACCCACCCCCACCCTCAAAGTCTCCTCTGCAGAAAGAAGCAAAACCTGGAGCCAATCCCAGATCCCTTCCCTGTCTGGCTCCTGGATAAAGTTTGCACATGAGAAGCGCTCCAGGAAGAAGGCAGAGGAAAGGCCAGTTTTCTCCAGAGACAGATGCTGCCAGATGTGGGATTTGATATTCGAGAGGACTCCCTGGAGTGCTCCAGAGACATCCCTTTGCTGCTTCCTGGCAAGCTCGCAGTGTGCAGTGCGCCTCCTGCTGGAGAGCTGCTGCCAGAGCCTTTGGGGGTGATGGTTTCCCTGCTCTTTGTTTCCCCAGGTCTTAACAGCAGGTCAGCTGTAGACCCTTCATTCTCCAAATGGAAACTTTGAATGTCTGTTTAGATATACAGAGTGTCTTAAAGCCTGCTCTGAGAGCAGGGGCCCTTTGTTATTTTTCTAGCACAGAGCCACAATGCTTTAGCAGTGAGAAAGGAACCAGGCTCATTCCAGCAAGAACAACCTCTCTGGGTGAGTCACAGGGGGAAGGAAGAAAGGGACACTTCAGTGGGGTTGGGAGTGGGAGGTGTGGTGGCGGGGGGGGGGGGGTGTCTGAATGGGAAAGAATCAAATGAATCAATGAATCATAAAAAACTCAGATTTTAATCACTTATTAGGTAGGCAAATGAGGATGCAACCACTCTTTACATTGCTTAAATGAGATGATGTATGTAAATTCCCTAACCTGAAGCCTGGCAAATAGAAGGAACCCAGTAAATGTTAACCCTTTTCCTTATTGGCAGAGGCAGCCCGCATGCTTAACAAAGATGCTATCATCAGCCAGGAGGGAGGGTAAGGACATGCCTGTACTTTCAGGCTAAGACAGTGGCTTCTAATTCTTCCCTCCTGTTCAGAAGAAAGATGGATGAGGGAAAGAAGCCCTGAGGGTTCCCTTCAGTGGGACACAGTCTCATGCTAGACTAGCTCCTTATGACCATGAATTTAACTCCCTAAACCAGCTCAGGAACAACAGATTTAAAAATAAAGGCTAAAACTAGAAAGTCTCTAGAAGAAAACACAAAGATATCCTCATGATCTTAGGGTAGGGGAATATTTCTAGTCAGGACAAAGAAAACTAACCATAAAATAAACTAATACATTGGATTGCGTCAAAATTAAAAGATTTTGCTCATTCAAGATATTGTTAACAAAATGGAAAGTCAAACTACAGACTGAGAAAATGACACTATTACATATATCCAATGAAGATCTGTATCCAAATATTTAAAACATGCCTACCTGCAAATCAATAATAAAAAGACAACCCAATTAAAGTGGGCACACCGCTTGAACAGACATTTCATAAAAGAAGACATAAAAGTGGCAACTAAGCATGTCAAAAGGTACTCAATATATTAATCACGAGGGAAATGCAAATGAAAACCACAATGAGCCACAACTTCAGTCCCAGGAGGGTGGCTAAAATGCAAAAGACCAACCACATCAAATGCTGGGGAGGATGTGGGAGCAACCATAACCTCACGCATAGTTGGTAGAAGTATAAAATGTTACGGTCATCTTAGAAAACTGTCTCTTTTTTTAAAAAAATTCAATCTTTTTTTTTTTTTTTTTTTTTTTTTTAAGTTGTAGGAGGACACAATACCTTTATTTATTTACTGTTTCTTTTGAAAGGAAAAATGTATGCCTACCTTCTGACTCAACAATTTCACTCCTAGATACTGGTCTACAAAATAATTTTAAAAGAATATACATAGTAGCTGAGCACAGTGGTGCAGACCTGTAATCCCAGAGGCTCCGCAGGCTGAGACAGGAGGATAGAGAGTTAAAGCCAACCTCAGCAAAAGTGAGGGGCTAAGCAATTTAGTGAGACACTGTTTCTAAATAAAATACAAAATAGGGCTGGGGATGTGGTTCAGTGGTTGAGTGCCCCTGAGTTCAATCCCCAGTTACACACCCCCCAACACCAAAAAAAAAAAAAAAAAAAAAAAAAAAAAAAAAAAAAAAGAATGTACATAGTAGCTTTATTTCTAACAGCTAAAACCTGGAAACAGCTCAATAGGACACTGGATAAATTATGGTATATCCATACAATTCAACAAAAAGTGACAAAACACTGATATATAACAACAACCTGGAAGCACCTCAAAAAATTCCATTAAGTAAAAGAAAATAGATGCAAAAGAAAAATTGGCTGAATGGTTCCATTTATGTGAAATTCGAGAACAGGCAAATTTCATCTATGTTGATAGAAATCACAACTGTGGTTTTCTGAGTCAGGGTAGGGGCAGAATTGTCAGGAAAGGGAAAGAGGGAACTTGCTGGAGTGATGAAAATATTGGTCAAGGTAGTGATTACATGGATATAGACATTGAAGGGTATGTTTAAAATTTGTCCATTTAACTACTTTTTTTTTTAAACCAGCTTAGTAATTTATTTCTCAGATGTCCAGAGGTATTGCTTATACTCCCAAAGAGGTGAGATTTACCAAGGGAAAAAGAAGGGAATGTGCAGACCAGGAGAACTGGATGCAAACCTGTGGAGCCCAGGGAAACCTAGATGGTCCACTTTTACAGCACCTCTGCACCACTCATGTGTCGCTGTGCATTGATTTTATAGTAGAAACCATGTTAATTGTTTCTATATATTTTTTAATCCTGGGGAAAATAGAATCCACAATCTAAAATATAAAGCTCCAAGAAGTTATACAACACACAGCTAGAACTGCAACTTGGCTCTTCTAGTCCAGAGCATTGTCTAGGGCTGTCTCTGGGTATGATGCCAGCTGGGGAACCCCAGGCTCATTTTGGGGCTGCGGCCTGAGTAAGGATAGAGGCCATGCCTTCACCAGCCAGTGACTCCCCACTCTGGTTCCTGTCTTGGGTACCTAAGCTTGATTGTCTTTCTTAGAAGCACCAGAGGGGATTCCTAGTTTCCTCTCCAAAAAGCACTTGTTTTCACAGGGACCAGTGCACCACTGGTGACATATTTTTGCAAATCCCTCCAGGCTCGGCATGACCTGCAGACTTGGAAGATGCTGGCCCTATAACACAGCTGCAGCTAGAGAAAGCCCTGGGATCCAATTAATGGCCCAGGCCACTGGAAAAACCATGGAGGTGGCCTCAAGTGTTAGGCCCTGAGGGCTACTTGTGCAGCAAACCCAGGTCAGTGCAGCAGAAAAAGGCTGCAGCCTCAGGTCCTCCACAACACCTGCTTCCTGAAGGGCAGCTGGGCTCCCAAAGAGACATGATGTCATCGATTTTTATCACGTCTCAGAGAGGAGAACTTCCTGGGGAGGAGACAGGGAAACAGGCCTGTGAATGACCTGTGCTGGGAAAAGAAACATGATTTCCAGTCACTTGGATCAGGTCCCCAAGTTTCAGGAATAAAGCCACCTTGTCAGACTTGCCGGGACTGTGGTGCCTGAGAGGAATCTAGGAGCCTTAGCAAGTTCTTTCCATGGGATTTTCTGTAAAATAAAAATGTTTAATTTCTTAAAAAGTTCAATCTAAGTGGAAGCTATTGAGAAATAAAACATTTAATTGCTAAATAAAACAGATTAAAAATTCCTTTAATCTTAAGAAAAATAAAATCAAGCAAAACATTATATACACACACATATATATCTTGTTTGCATACATATTCATCTGCTGAAGTAATTTTTTTTCTTTGTGGTTTAATTTAAAAATTCTGGCTAATTTAATTCTATCTATGTTCTCTGCTGCCATGGACAGAAGTTATCATCTCAATTTTATGTAAGCACATATGTACTTTTGACTATTTGAACAGTTGTTAATGAAATGCATGTACAGAGTTAAACATTAAATAATACAAAAGACCCATAATTAAAGCTTGCAGTCCTCTGCCCCTCTGCCTAATCTCCCGAGGTCCCCAGCATAATCCTTTGTGTGTTTTTTTCCCCCTTTGGTTGGGAGAGCAAGGAAAAACTCATTTTGCAAAAACAAGGTGTTCGGGGAGCATGGCCCATTAGTTCTACATGAATTGGTCTACTGTATGTCTTCTATTCCTTTTACAACAATTCCCCAAATCTGCCTGCTTCTTAAAATTTTTTGTTTTTAAATTGAAGAATAAGACCTTACAGATAAGTGAACAAAATAATGGGTGCAGATAAAATGCAGCACCACTAAGTGCACACACACCCAATGACCATCACCCAGGTCAAGAAACAGAAAATAACCAGTATCTCACATGTCCCCTCCAGAACTTTCCAAAGGTGATTCTTATCTTCATTTTCATAAATGGGTTTTGCCTTTTTGAAGTTTCTAAAAATAGAACCACTCAGTGTATACTCATTGTGTTTCATTATGACAACATTTTTGTGAGATTCACCCATGTTTTTAATATGTCACTCCAATTGGTTTTCATTTCTGTCTAGTTTTCAATTACACAATTTATCCATTGTATGGATAATGAACACGTGAGATGTTTCCAATGCTGGCTATGACATATAATGATTCTAAGATGTTGTATGAGTCTGTTGGTGCACATGCGAATGGTGTGCATGTACCTGGTGTGTACATATATACCTGTGAGTGAAACTGCAGCATGATAGGGCATGCGTGAATTCAACTTCCATAGATGATGGCAAACTGTTTTTAAAAGTATACCGATTCCTAGTAACATAGGAGTTTCAATTGTTCTTTGTCTTTTCCAATATTTGATATAGTCAGCCCTCTTAATTTTAGCCAGTTTGGTGGGTTTGTAGTGGCATGACAATATGTCATTTATTTTATCTTAATTACTAGGAATTGAACTCAGGGGTGCTCCAGCACTGAGCTACATCTCCAACTCATTTTATTTTTATTTTTAAGTTGCCAGGCTGGCCTTTAACTAACATGCAATCCTGCCTCAGGCTCCTGAGTCGCTGGGATTACAGACCTGGTTACAATGTAATTTTAATTTGCATTTCTCTGATGACTAAATGAACTTGAATATCTTTTCATTTGTGTATTGGGCATTGGATATCCTTTTGTAAAATTCTTCAATCTCTTGCCCATTTTTCTTTTCTGTTGTCATTTTCTTACTGGATTGTAAACATGTTTTCATATTTGCATTATGAGTCTTTTTTTTTTAGATAAATGTATTACAAATCTCTTCTTCCATGCTGTGGTTTGCCTTTTCACTCATTGATGCTTTTTTCTAATTAATGGATCCATATCTCTTGATTTTCTTCTCTTGGATCTTGGTCCTAGTTACTATTTTGCAGCTCTCCAATCCCTTTAAATAGATTCTAAAAAGTAATTTCTCCAGCCTTTCTAGATGTTTCCAGTGGAAGAACTGAGCAGAACCCCTCAGATAATAACCATTAATTTATTGAGTGTTTTCTTCTGTCATTTCCATATTTTAAAATATGCACTTAGAATGTTATCTCTTAGTTTAACATTATAAACACTTTATATTGATTGCTTATTGCAGTAAATGAACATGTAACTATCTTTCATGTGTACACCATAGTCTCTTATCCTCTTAATAGTTATTTCATTTCATGATTTAAAATTTTAAGTCACATTCATTTTACATTATATTAAGACTATTGAAATACTATTTATTGCAGGTGCATGTGATTGGCAAGAACTTTTCAAAGTCCCTTGTATTTGGGGTGATGAGGGAGATTCTCTTTGAAGTTTTCAGCAGCTACAACCACTATTCTAAATTTTCCAGAATAGTATTAATTTTGAACACAACAAGCTCTAGGCATTCTTAGATTGAACTGCAGTAGTTCCTACCATTTGGCATGACTCCAAAGGACTGTGCTCGATGGACTATAGTTTGGATCTTGAGTGTTCCCCAAAGATCCCCTCCCATAGTTTCCAGAATGATACTATTGGGAGGTGATGGAAACTTTAAGGGGTGGGGCCTACTGGGAAGTCTTCAGGTTTCTAGAGGTATGCCCTCCAAGGGGATTGGGGACCTCAGCCCCTTCTTCTTCCTTTTTTTTTTTTTTTTTTTTTTTTTTTTTGCTTTCCAGCTACCAGGTGAGTAACTTTGCTCCATCACTGCTTCCTGCCATGATGTGCTGCCTCACTACAGGCCCAAAAGCAAGACGGCTGACTGACCATGGACTGGAACCTCTGCAACTGTAAGTGGAAACAAACCTTTTCTATTTATAAGTTGATTATCTCATACATTTGCTATCATGACAGAAATCTGACCAGCACAATGGGGTTTATCTGTTTACTGAGACCTGACTTTGAATTGCTGTAAAGTGAGTGAGGAACAATTGCTCAGAAGAAGGTTCTCACTGGGGCTGGGATTGTGGCTCAGTGGTAGAGCGCTCGCCTAGCATGTGGGCGACCCGGGTTCGATCCTCAGCACCACATACAAATAAAAAGCATTGAATAAAATACATTGTGTACAACTAAAAGCAAATAAATAAAAATGTTTAAAAAAAAAAAAAAAAAAAGAAGGTTCTCACTGACCCCCCAGCACTCACATCTCAACAAGGCTGTGCTTGACCTTCCTCTTGGCATATGTACAGCAACTCTTACAGAGTGAGAAAGACTTGGGAAAATGGCCTCAAAAAGAAGTCCAGCTGCTGGTGATGGAAGAAAAGACAAATGAAAAGAATTTAAGACAGTTTTGGGTCTTTGCCAAACAGAAGTTTTGGAATAAACTAGAATGGCATGTTGAATTCAATAGTGGCTAGGATGTACGGTGAGCAGGTCTCCTACAAACTCTGTATAGAAGTGAAAAATGGTGCTTGTTGAACATATTTCATTAGGTAAATTAGCTGGTACTTAAGTTCTTAAATATGGGGATTTGGAGAAGCTGTGAGATAGACCTCTTTCACATGTCAAGACATATCTGTGTTCCAACCTACTGTTCTATGAGTACATTTGCTCTTGTAATTTTACACATCTGAGGTTTGGTGATGGTCACCCAAAGCAGGAGGGGGGTCCCTGGTATAGCACTACTCCCACTCTAGCCCACTGCCCACCCAAATCTAGCAATCTCCTTTCCCCAGGAGACCTGCGGATGAGGACCCCTCTCAGCATTGTACCCCCCCCCCATTCTTGCAGCTTGGGGAGAACCATGGCTGATGAGCACAGCTGACAGGTAGGACTGCCTTGGCCCAGTGTGGCCTTCTATAATCTTCTTGGCTTGTTTTTGTAACTGTTACTGGCAGTAGCGATTTGGTTCTGTTTTACTGTATTTCTTAGAACGAGGTTCAGGAGGATTTTATCCACCACAGATCTATGTGGGTTGTTTCCCATCCTCACCTCTCTATCCTTCCATCCTAGCCCATCTCTTGGCTACTGGTTGAGGCTGCAGCTGTTCCACTACCCAGGAGCTCCATGCTTGGGAGCTGAGTTGGTATTTAGAGCCTGTGGTCTCCTCTTGCTTCAGCCTGCCATTCAGTACCTCTGTGGACTTCCAGTTCTCATGGCCTCTCCCTTCCTGGCCCCTCCCCACAGACCCTGATAGCAGCAGGTGCTGACCCAAGGGTGGCTGGACATCACAGTACATGTCATGTATTTATTAAGCACATTCTACAGCCCAGGCATCATCCTGGATCTGGGATACACAGATGAACAAGACAAGGTCCTGCCGTCAGGATCTCACAGTCCTGAGTGCCAAGCTCACACATGTGAAACACACTGGCAAAAGTGTTGCATCTTAGTGACAGAAATCTATGGGGCCATGATGAAAAGGAAGTCATGCTAGGTTAGGAAATTCACCAAAAGACCAGGTGAGGAGAAGAAATTCAGTGGAGGAGGATGCTCAGACAAGATGTGCTGGTGGGGGAGTCTCGTGAAGGCCTGAAACTACATGTGATCTGTTACAGCCAGAGAGGGTGAGACATAAAGATGGTTCATAGGGTTTGTAGTCCAGAGGGGCAGGTGGCCAGACAGCCTCACAACTCTCAAAGAAGGCAGGAAGTAGAAGGTGCTGGTTTAAAAAGAACAGATAAAGTGCCAGGAGTTTTCACAAGAGTGAAGAATTTGGGTTGGAGGGGTCTCCAGAGGCTTTATGGCCTTGATTTTGAAGAACATGTATGGAAAGACCTGGGAAAATATTCCAGAAAGGAAGAACAGGGTGGGGTGTTCATGGCTTTCATAAGGACAAGTCCATCACTGGGTACAGAGTGAGCTCAGTCTCATGGATAAGAGGTGTCCCCAAGAAGCCGGGATGAGAACAGCCTGTGCGTATGTGTATATGTGTGTGTTAAAGACGTGAGAACTTGGAAGGGAGTGACGTTTTGGAGTGCTGAGTACTAGGCCCAAGAGTACTCCTTGAGCTATACTCATTGATCTGACTACAATATATAGTATGTTGGATGTGGAAGAGGCTGAATATGAAGCTAACAGGTAATTATAACACATGTTCTTGAGCTAAAAATTTTATTAATGCTTTTGTAGAAACATGTTTCTATATTTTAAAAAAACACAAAAAAAGAATTAGAATGCAAAATACATGTAGATTCCCTTTCAGGGCAAAAAAAAAAAAAAAAAAAAAAATTACAAATTCAAAGACAATGCAACTGCCCCCAGAGGCCATTCAGTATGTGTAGTCTCTTGTGGCCATTAGGAAAACTAAGGAAAAGATCTGAGAAGTCCTGACTTTCTCAACCAATATAATTTTCCTACTAGCTTTATGAAGGTGATACTATGACGTTCACAGGTGAGAAAACAGGCCCAGCAAGGGTGTAACATACTCAAAGTTACACAACTAACAAGCAGCAGAATCAAAATTTGATTCAGGGTCTGTGTATACAGTCCATATTCTTCTTATAACAGCTTATGGAGTTGATAAATGAGGTGTTACTGGCAGGAAGGAAAGTTCAAGAGGTAGGTTTGGTGCCAACATGGAAGGTCCTGAGTGCCAGGCTGAAAGAAGGGTCACATGCAAAATGGTCATGGCCCACAAGGTTAGACTCAGAGGAGTTGAAGTTTCCTTGGGGCCACCTGTTATCTCCAAGATAACAGAGTGTGACCTGTATCCAGCACTGATAATGTTCCTAAAGCCAAAGAAGGAAAGAGGTCTCCTCTATTTGTGTTCTACTTAGTATTGTTTTGCACAACACAGAGATATCAGAATCGCGGACCAGCCCCTTCTTGAACTGAATACTGAGAAAGCATGAAGCCACCTGTAACTTCTTCCAAGGTGCCCTTTCCATGACTAGGGGACATTCTGTAGTCCATACAACAGGAGAGAACAATATTATTGGGTCTGAAAGGAAATCAATGGTGAATGGGAACCTCTAGGGGCAGTTGCAATTTTCCAGATATTATTTTCCACTTGGAGGTCAGTGATACAAACATTGTGTTGACAGGAAAGCCAAGAGATTGATGTTTTCATAGTAGGAAAAAGACCTCCTGAAAGAGCCCCCAAATGGTAACTTTGTGCAAATACAAAGTCAAGAGTTATTTATGGCTTGAATTGCAGGCTGCTCTAGGAGATGGTTGCTATAGTTCGCAACTGAACGTGACTATCTTCTTTCTTTCCTTTTTCTTTCTTTAGGAGGCACTGAGAGAGTTTATTGAGAAACCAGCCAACATCTTGGAGATCTTCTGGCCACCTCAAGTACTGCTGCTTCTGTACGAATCCTCTGATTGACTGGTGTTTCATCAACTGGTACTGGGACAGTGACCCAACTACCACCATGATGAGGACACTGCTGAGGTCAGAGAGGCACCTGCTCTGGGCATAACTGAAGGCTTCCAGGCACCACCCGTCCCTAAGGAAGTGTCTGCTCACAAGACAGACGATCTTTCTGCTGTTCCAGATGGCAGCTTGGATGTTGGTGATGTGGTTTTCCCCTGGGACAAAGTCTCTTTCTTCAAAGCACAGGTGAAATCTATTTTGGTCACTGTACTGAGTGTCCAGGTGTTTAAGCAAAGCATTCTGTACCCATTCAAAGTCTTTGCTACTGAAGCATAAATAGGCATCATATCTATACCTATCAGATTCTATTCCCTGTGGATGGTTATGGAACAGCAGTCGCTGGGCTGTCTTATAACAGATGAAACAAAATCCCCGGAACTTTGCGACTATGAGAACACTCATGAGGAACAGAGTCAAAGTGGCAATGCATAAGATGAAAAGGGAAAACTTTAGGGACTTTAAGACTTCCTCTTCATCACAGTCCTCCATGGAAATGGAGTAGAGGGAAACCCCTAAGAGTGGGTTAGGGTACATGCAGTTTATGTCTGCAGGAGATCCCAATAGAGTGACGTTGGTTTGATTGAGCCAACTGATAAATGTGCGGAGTTCACATTCACAGATAAACTCATTATGAGTTATGTCCAAGATTCTAAGTGATGCAAATAAACCAGGATCAGGAAGCAGGAGATGGTTTCTGGATACATCCAGAATCTCTAAATTAGCAGGTAAACTGCCAGGAGGAAGAACCGTCAGCCTGTTGGAGTTGAGGCTCAGTCCCCTCAATGCAGTCAGATCACTAAATACTCCAGGGGGAAGGAAATTAAGATAGTTATTATTCAGATACAGAACTTGGAGATGGGAGAGCCCCTTAAAAACATCCCAGCAGAACCCAGTTTCCCAGACAAGTTGCAACATATTTTCTCCAAGGAAAAGTTGTTTTAAGTTGCGATTCCCTGGAGGGGGGTGGTTTGGGCTACAAGAAGAAAAGCGATTTTGATTTAAAATGAGAATCTGGAGCTGAGATACCTGGAGAAGGTGGTAGAGGTCAGCCAGATTTTCTAGCCTGTTCTCTGATAACTGGATGAAGTTGGCTTTAAAGTTAGTGTTTGGCAGAGTCACCAGTTTATTGCCACCTAAGAAGATAGTAAGTAAGTTTGGAATAAAAGAAATGGTTTTAAGAGCATTGTCCCTGAGATCTAAGGTATGTAATTCTTTTAGGAATCTGAATGTTTGGTCCTGAATTATTCCAATGTGATTCTTTTGGAGATCAATGTAGGCTACGCTATGTAGCCCATCAAAGTTGGAATTATAAAGTTCCCCCAGAAGGTTATATGATATATTGAGTGTTTGGAGGCTCTCTAGTCCATGAAATGCTTTGTCGGCAATCTTGTTTATTTTGTTGTAGGAAAGGTTCAGAACTTTCAAGTCCCTGAGTGTTTTAAAGAGTCGGGGGTTCAAGGAGAAGATATACCCATGTGACAGATCCAGGTGTACCAATGAGCTTCTGTCCAGGCTGGTAAATGTGTTCTCATCAGGATCTTTGAGGTTTTGGAAGCCAAATCCAGAACCCATAATATGGTAGGTGAGAATCAGTGAGGAAATCTGGCTTCCCCTGATGGCATTGCTGAAGTTTCCTGTGACAGCCACAGTCCAGCCGTTATCAGAAACGTCAAGAGTTTCCAGCCATATATTTCTGAATGGGTTCATGCATTTCTCCCAGTCCACGGAGACTCTGCTGTACAGGTTAGTAGCTTTGAGTCTGAAAAGAGAAAGCATTTTTCCTTGGAGTGGCTTGAGCTCACCTTCACATAAGATGGATATTTGGTTGAAGGAAAAATCTATGGACTTTAAGGAATTCAGCTCCTGAAATGAAGGATGAAGGTAAAGACTACCAATTTCATTATAGGATAGGTCTAAGTGAATTAAAGAAATTAAATTTCTGAAATAACCATCTCTTAATACAATATTAGAGAGACCACAGGCAAACAGTCTCAGTTCAAATAGATGGAATAGTCCCTGGAAAGCGTCTGGATGCAAGAAGTTGATCTGATTTTTACCCAGATCCAAGATCCTAAGATTGGGCAGGTTTCTGAAGGCCTCTTTGTCAATAGACAAGGGAGTAAACTGGTCCCCGATCTCTAGCAGTAGGAGCTGCTCTAGGAAGGGGAATGACATGGTAGTGACTGTTCTGATGTAGTTGAAGCTTAGCAGGAGCTTTTCTGTGGTGTTGAGGACCTGGGGAATCTCGGTGAGATTGCAGGAATAAAATAAGGCTATCCGACCATCAAAGGAGCAGGAAGAAATTCCAAACACAGCACTGGCCATGAGCAACACTCCTAAGAGAAGGTCAAGGTGATCTGTCATGAACCTATGGGGGGAAAAGGAAAATGAAAACACAGCATCTCAGCTTAGAGCACTGTACATGGATCCTCAGGACTTGGGGGTCTCCTCTAGGATGTGCCTGCTCCAGAGGACCCCTTTGTTCATCTGATGTCAGAATGTGGCTGTGGTTAATGATGCCTGTTGTGGATGAAGCTGTTCTCTTTGTCTTTCTTTTTTTTTTTTTTTTTTTTTTTTGGTACCGGGGATTGAACTCAGGGGCACTTGACCACTGGGCCACATCCCCAGCCCTTTTTTGTATTTTTATTAGAAGCAGGGTCTCACTGAGTTACTAAGTGCCTCGCCATTGCTGAGGCTGGCTTTGAACTCGCGATCCTCCTGCCTCAGCCTCCCAAAGTGCTGGGATTACAGGCGTGCGCCACCGCGCCCGGCTTGTTCTCTTTGTCTTTCTATCAGACACTTAATATTGCACTTTCTCCATACTAGGCACTATTCTAGGCATTCACTTAGGCTGGGATGTAGATCAAAGGTGCCATGCTTGGGCTGGGGTTGTGGCTCAGTGGCAGAGCACTTGCCTAGCATGTGCATGGCCCTGGGTTCGATCCTCAGCACCATGTAAAAATAAATAAAATAAAGGTATTGTGTCCAACAACAACTAAAAAATAAATATATATATTTTAAAAAGGTGCCATGCTTGTCTTGCAGGTGCAAAATCCTGAGTTAGATCCCCAACATCACGAAACAAAGGAAGACAAACAAACTTCATTTAGTATTTAAAATAACTGTCTGTTCATTCATTTTTCCATCCATTCATTCAAGATTTGCTGCGGGAAGTTGGAGACAAGTTGTTTCGCATCAGCCAGGGAGTCCATTTTTAGCACACAAAAGGCTCAGCTGATGAATGGAAAATAAAACCACTGATCTTTCCACCCTAACCTGTCCTGCCTTCTAGCCCATCTTGTGATCTGAACTGATTCCATACACAGTACATCTCATACAGACATTGGGTATGTTATGGTTTGGATGCAAGGTGTCCTTTCAAAGCTCCTGGGTTAATGTCCAGAGATGACATGATTAGATTTGAGAGCTGTGACCAAATAGGTCCATCCTAGTGTGTATGGACTGACTGGGTGGTAGCTGTAGGCAGGTGAGTGGCTGTGGTTGTGGCTGGTGGAGGTGGGTCACTGGGAGCTTGCCTTGGAAGGGTTCATCTTCTCTGTGGCCCCTTCCCCTTTCTCTCTCTCTGCTTCCTGGTCACCATATCCTGAGCAGTTTCCCTCTGCCACGTTCTTCTGCCATGATGTGCTGCCTCAATGAGCAATAAAGTCAGGTCACCACGGACTAAAATCTCTGGAACCATGAACCAAAATAAAACTTTCCCTCCTCTAAGTTGTTCTTGTCAGATATTTTGGTCACAGGGATGAAAAGCTGACTAACACAGTTACTTTATATCATCTCCACAAAGAGTCATATCTGGTCAGTTCAATAAAAATCACTAAGCACCTATTATATGCTTAGCATTTGTGACTGTCCAACTATTAATAAAACCCAATCCAGTTGCTAAGCCCACTGGGGAATTTCTCCATCAGTCTGGGTTGAGTGTTTGCTTAGCCTGTGCAGCATCAGTAAAAGTGCTCAGTAATGTGTCTGGATTATGTTCCATCTATTGTGCTGGGTGCTGTGAGAAGTACAGAGGAAATTCACAAGCCTCCTCCATCTTTGGTGACTGGAACACATTCAATTTTCTCTCAGTGTAACAAAAGCCCTTTGATGGTGGGTGCTGTGGTTTGGAAGCATTAAATGCTTGGTTACCAGCCTGTGGTGCAATTGGGAGGTAATGGAACCTTTAAGAAGTAAAGCCTAGAGGGAGGAAGTTAGGTCCTTGGGGGGCATGCCCTTGAAAGGGACAGGGGGACCCTGGCCCCTTCTTCTGACTCCCTTTTTCTTCCTGACCACCAGAAGGTGAGCAGCCTCCTCTGCTATGTGCTCCCTGCCATGAGGCTACCACACGCCCAGAAAGACAGGGCCAAGAGATCATGAACCAAATTCTCTGAAACTGAGTCAAAACAAACCTTTCTTCTCTATAACTTGTTTACTCAGGTATTTTGTCACCATGATGAAAAGTTGACAAATAAATCAGCAAAGAGTTATGCACTCAGAGGGCAATAAAATAAAATAAATAAATAGGAAGGAAGCAAAGCTTATAAAGAGCAGAAACACCACAAAATATCATCAGGGGCAACAGTTTTGACTTTAGAATAGATTAAGCCCAGAACAGTCACAGAACTACAGTTGGGCACTGGAACCCACTCTAATGAGGTTTTGCTTCCTGTTGGGATGATTTGTGGTGGGGTTTCTAAAGAAACTGTGAAGCTGTGGCACAAAAAATACAGTAGATCAGAAGTAGGCCTTCACTCCTGGGCTGACCCGAAATATCAAAATGAGGCATTTAATGGTTATTAGGAGAAACTTGGTAAGACTATTTATCATAACTCTTAATTTTTCTTCCATCTCTGCAAATAACTATATTATTTCCACCCAGAGATGCAGGGAGACAACAATAGAATCACCCTCATTCTCTTAAATATCACCCCACATCCAGTTTATCTGCAAATTCTGCAGGTTCCTCCTCCCAAGCTAATCTACTCCTCCATTCCAAGCCACTGCCATCTCTTGTCTGGCCTCTCTTATTTCCAGTCTTTCCATTATCCAAACAAAAAACCTGAATAAGGGAAGGAAGAGATGTGAAGAAGTCTAATATTCAAGGATGAGAGAGCACACAGCACCAAGGTCCTAGGGGTTCCAGGCATACAGGCTTCTCATCTGTCATTCTGAACTCTTCCTGACCTCAGGGCCTTGGCATAAGCTGCTTCCTCTACATGAATCTCCTCTCTGCTCCTCACATGGCTGGATCTCACATCATCATTTTCCACAGAGTTTTCCCTCACATACGCTATTTGAAATATCTCCCCTGCCCCTCTACTCTCTTGAAAATGACCTTGTGTTTTCCCATCAAAGCTATTATCATAAATCCTTAATTTTCTAGCCTGTTTGTTTTATTGCTTATTGTCCATCCCTCCTGCTAGCAAGCATCTTGAAAGATGAATGGTGGGAGAGGGAGAGGAGAAGAGGGTGGGGTGGGGATGGGGGGAGGAAGGCAACTGCGTTTTATCTATGTAAGAGCAGTGGTTCTTAATGGGGACAGCTGTCCCTAGAGAGCATTGTGTAAACCTGTAGGCATGACTTTGTGGTCGTCACAATGATGGGGCCATGCACACATACCCCAGCAGGTGGAGACGCTCACTAATGGACATGACAGTCCTGCACCACACAGAACCAGCCAGTATCCACACAGCTGTAGGGTGTCCTGCCACCAAGTGTCCCTGAAGGTCAAATTATCTCAGAACCTGACTTTTACATGCCAACAAACACTTTGTAATGTGTTATTCACCATTTCAGAAAATCCCCTCACAACGGTGTTGCTTTCCTGGGGAATCACTGGCCAACACCATACTCCATCTTCACCTACGTGCCTTCACAGTGACTTTGTTTATGTGTTTGTGCGAATTTATTTGCCCTTCATTTCAAAATGTCAAGTGCAAGGGAAAAAAAAGCTTGAGAAGTGCCAGTTGAACATTACTACTTCTCTCAACTACAAACTTATTTTCTATAATAAGTAGGCAAGAATAGCCGACTAACTCCTTTTTTCTTCTAGCGGTGCCCAAGAATTCACATGTGGAAACACATATTAATTCATTATTACTTTCCCTTTATTTCTTTTTTAAAAAATATCCCCAGTTAGGGTATTATATTGACTTCTTTTAAATTATGCATGTAGGCAGCTTATGTTATAGCCATAAATTTCATTTCAACTTTCTATGAGGGATCATTTCAAATATATATATATATATATATATATATATATATATATATATATTTTAATAAAAAAGTGGTCTGGGCCTGACAGTGCCAAAGCCCAGGGATGTAAAGCTTCTAGTTATTTCTTCCCATGTTTGTTATAAGCACTCTGGTGACTAAAACCAGGAATTCTTTGAAGACTACTTATTCTTTCCACCTATACAGTTTGTGATTGTTTCTTTTGCAGGTGATCAGATTAGGTAATAGAAAAAAAGTAGCCCTTCCTTACTCCCTCCCTCCCTCTCCCTCTCTTCCTTCTTTTCTTTCTTTTATACCAGGGATTGAACCCAGAGGCATTTAACCACCGAGCCGGCCCTTTCTATTTTTTATTCTGAGACAGGGCTTGCTAAATTGCTGAGGCTGGCTTTGAATTTGTGATCCTCCTGCCTCAGCCTCCCGAGCCACTGGGATTATAGGTATGAGCCACCATGCCTAGCTACCTTAGCATTTCTTAATGAATGTCTTGTGGCTTTGAATGGGAGCTAATGATCTTGTATTTATAGATAACACTCAAAATGGAAAATGGAATAAAAGTTCCAAGTGATCTTAATAGTCAATATGAAGAATTACTGAAAGAAAACAGAAATCAATCTGAGCAGATAAGGGTGCAGCAGAACCCCCAAAGGCAGACACCATCCTGTCTCCCTTGAAGGTGTGGGACCATCATTCTCAGACATTGTGGGAGGTTTTACTGTCTTTCCACTGAACTTGACATCTTCAATTGTGTACTTGTCATTTATATCCTATATATTTTCCAAAAGCATCAGTAATACCAAATATAAATTACGATCAATAAAGCAAGACTTAAAAAGGTCAGAAAAAGAGACAAATGTGCCAAGGAAGAAGATGGAAGGCAGGTACTGCAAGGGGCCCCGAATCCAGCTCCAAGTGTCCTGGTGTGCACTTGTTGGGGCTCTGATTCTAAAAGCTGATAGAGTCTTGGAAGGCACAGATAAAGAGGAACTCGATCCCTTATTAAGTGGTACTCAGGGTAAAGATTCTGATAATGCACTTCAGAGGAGTCAAGAACAAGGGGAAATTGGGCCTTGTGACCCAAGGACAAAAATAAATAATCATGGAAAAAAATCACATTTAGATTGAGTTTTATGTAAGCTTTTTCACATCCTCTGGTAGGAAGTGGATTCTCTAGCATGTCCTTCAAGACATAAGAATGTCAGTCTCATTGCCCACACCTAGATGCTATGGTGAGCTATAGCATTCAGATACTGCTCTGCAGGAGACAATAGATTGTAATTCTCCATGTTTAAGGTCATGGACCCCTTTGAGAGTCTGCTGACAGGTTTGAGTCTTTGCCCTCCAAAATTGCACATTTGCATCACAAACCAAATTTTGCACCCGGGTTTGGATAGTTCACTGATCTTCAGAGGCCTACCCATTTCAATGTCACATTGAGAAGCTTTAGCATACATAAAAATAACCACCATGATTTATTTTCTAGAATGGGTTGGAAAAAAGTTTTTTTTTTCTGGAAAGGGACAGATGGTAAATATTTTAAGCTTTGCAGTCCAAACACAGACCACAGTTTGCTGACCTCTGTTCTAGAAGAAAAGAGCACAGAACCTTTGATTTCACAAATGAGGATTTTAAGTGACTTAAGATAAACACATTCTGATGTTGAACTACTTGTATTTGCAGAAAAGAGCCAGTGTAGTCCCCAAGTTGCTGACAGATTTGTAGCTGCTGCTTTATCCAAACATCAGAATGAATTCTCATCTTATGTAACCAGACAGAAAAATCCCTGCAGAGACGCAGGAGTGAGAACACCAGCTCAGAATAACAGAGTTAAAATTTTAGTTTTTTTTGTTTATGGGTGGGTCACTGCTGGCCCCCAAACATATAACCAAACTAGGTGACTTGACCTTGAATACGTGGTAATATTGACTGAAAGACAACATATATTTCAAGACACCAAATTTTCAAATACATAATGGAATAGCTAAAATTAAAGTTATTAAGTAAGGTGGATAAAGCCAGCTGAACAAGTATTTCAAAGAAAATTGTTTGAGCTTATGTTGTATTGCAAAAATTTCATGCATACCTATTTCCTTCTGAAATACAGAAAGGCATGAAATAACTACATTTTGACCTCTGACTCAGAACTTCATAGGTTGAATGGCTGAACAGGTGGGCAGAATAGTCAGGTGAGCTGAAATGAGGTATCTAGAGAGGTGGTTTGTTCAGACACCTAGGAGGAAGGGTCACACAAGCAGATGTTCTAGAATGGGAGCCAGAAGCTAAAATGGGTGGAAGTAAATTTCAACTTAGCGAGCACCAATACAGGGCAAATAATCTGAAGATGAGAAAAAAACAGTGAAGTTGGTTCAGACCCAGTCAGACGTAAGAAAGATGAGAGTCCAAGAATGTGATCTATACAGCAAGGGAGAGAGAAACAGTCAGAGAGGCTTGGCCAATGTGCACATAAGGGAATCCAAGAGGTACCAAGTGACCTGAAACCCCTGAATCCCAAAACCCTAAGTGAGTCGAGGCTGGAAGGTAGCAAAATGAGTGCGAGCACGTGGTGTAGGGCCCAGAAGCAGCCTGGGAGCTGTGGCCACTTGCTTCTCCCCAGTTCATGTGGTGGGTACCAAAGAGCTGGAAGAGCTTTCTAGCCATCAGTGGAGTGCGCCTTCTAGTGGTTGTCAAGAGTAGAGGGAGAAAAGGGGAGGGGACTAAAATTCTCTAGAAGGCAGGGTGCTCCTATATCATTATTAGAAGTCTGATAAGAAGCAGCTACAGAAATCAGTATGGAGGTTCCTCAAAAGACTAGGAATGGAAGCACCATATGATCCAGCTATACTACTCCTCAGTATTTATCCAGAAGAATTAAAGTCATCATTAGAAGTACATGAATAACCATGTTTATAGCTGCGTGCTTCACAATAGCCCAAGTTGTGGAATCAGCCTAGGTGTCCATCAACAGATGAATGGGTAAAGAAAATGTGGTACATATACACAAGTATTATTCAGCAATAAAAGAATGACTTTATGACATTTGCCAATAAATGGATGGATCTGGAGACTATCACGCTAAGTGAAACAAGCCAATGCCCCCAAAACCAAAGGTTGAATATTTTCTCTGATATGTGAAAGCTAACCCCCAATGGAGGGGGCAGGGAGAACAGAACTTCAGGGGAGTAGACAAAGGGGAAGGAAGGGAAAGGAAAGGGATGGAAAAAGGAAAGACTGTGGAATGAATCGGACATAACTTTCCTATGTACACATAAGAATATACCACAGTGAATCTCACTATCATGTACATTTGCAAGAAATTAATTTTAAAAAAAAAGACAACCAAGAGTAAATGGCAGAAAGATCAATACATGGAAGGAAGCAGGGGTTGAGGTAATAGGAAGAAGAGGTACTAGGGATTGAATTAAAACAAGACATATTCCATGCTTTTATAATTACACACACACACACACACACACACACACACACACAATGGTGTTTTACTCAGCCGTAAAGAAGAACAAAATCATATCACTTACAAGAAAATGTATGGTACAGGAGAGCATCATGATAAATGAAGTAAGCCAGACTCAGAAAGTGAAGGGTTGTATGTTTTCTCTCATATGTGGAGGGGAAAAAAAAGTGATATTATAAAAACAGAAGGGAAACCATTAGGGTATAGAAAGGAGGCCAGGAGAGGGAGAAATGGAGGGTGAGTTACTGAGGAATGAAATTGATCAAGTTATGTTCTGTGCATGTATGAATGTGCCACAATGAATCCCACGACTGTGTATCACTGTTACGCATCAGTACACTTTTTAAAGCAACACGTAAAATTTACTTCTGTGGTTAGTACTATAAGTAGCATATACTGTCCTTCTTAGAAGTCACTGCACTGTGTAAAATCACACAATAATAACCACAGGGCTTATGGAAAAAAATGAACTATGGCACAACACTAAAAAACTTCAGTAGTGGCATGTTAGAAAAAAAAGATAGGACCCAAATAAAAATAGTAACACCGTGTTAGCGAAGTTAAATGGTTAAGAAATACATCAATACTAGAACAGACATGACACTTGACTTTGAAAAAGATATGAAGTTTGCTTGTGGAAGCAGGTGTCAGGAGGATTGTGATTTATTAAGTTATTATGAAGCAGTGGAAAGAGGAGGGACATTTGGTATCAGAGGGAAACCCTGGATATGGATGCCGGTGACATAAAACACACATGGAGAACTCATGTAACTGACAGACTGTGGGGTGTCATTTGTGTATTTTTAGGTGGCTTGGATCAGTTTGGTTGTTTTCTGCTGTTATGTGTAAGAAACTGCTCACAAGCAAATGCAAAATTCACATTCCCTAATAACGGGTTGTTTTTTGTTGTTGTTGTAGTTTGTTTTGGTGTTGGGAATGGAACTTAGGGCCTTGTGCATGCTAGGCAAGCACTCTACCACAAATTATTGGCACATTAGTGTACTATTGTTCCCATCAGCAGAAGAGATGCAGATCCTGTAAGTGATTCCACCCCCATGCCAGGTGATAGAGTTGCAGGAACACATGGGATTGGTTTGGGGGTCAGCCTAGGAACCAGTGCAGACTTACCCTTACGGGCTCAGGGGCTTAGACAGAGTGTGACCCTTCTTGTAGCCTCAATGTTCTCAAGTTTCACTGAGACTGAACAAGATTAGTGGCTCTCAGCCCTGGCTACATGTTAGAATTACTTGCAGAGTCTTGAAGCCAGTGAAGCCCAGGCTCCACCAGACCCATTCACTGAGACTCTCAAGATTGGGGTGCTTTCAGAAATCTGTATTCTTAGCAAGTGTGTGAATTTTATACAAACCCAAATCAAGACTCACTAGCATAAAGCAATGATTCTTCAATGTGTCTATACCTTGGAATTACCAGAGGACTTAAAAAAAAAAAAGTCCCTCAATTCCATCTGAGGGAGGATGGTTTCGTTGGTCTGGGTGGGGCATGGGCATCTGTTGGATTTCGCCAGGTAACTCCAATTACAGGAAGTCCGATTACGCTGTCCTCTGGTTGCCACCCCAACTGTGCTTGAAAACACTACTGACTCAAAAAAATTAAACACAGAATTTCCACATGACTCAGCAATTCCACTTCTGGGTAAACACCCAAAGGAATTGAAAGCTGAAACCCACACAGATATTTATACACCATGTTCACACAGTATGATTCACAATAGCCCCAAGATGGAAATAATGCAAAGGTCCATCTAGGATAAGTCAACAAAATTTGGGGTTTATATAAGAAAATATGATCCAGCCTTAAGAGGGACTAAAATTCCGACACACGGCACAACATGGATGAACTTTAAAGACGTTATGCTAAGTGTAATGAACCAGACACAAGAGAAAAAATACTGTATGGTTCCAGTTAAGTGGAATTCTTTTTTTTTTTTTTTTTTTTTTTTTGAGCTGGGTATCAAATTTGGGACTCTGAGCATGCTAAATATGTGCTGTACCACTGAGCTACATCACTTAACCTGTATGAGGTTTCTACGATGGACAAATTCATAGATACAGAAAGTAGAGTGAGGTTGCCAGGGGCTGGCAGGAGGCAGGGAATGGGGTGTGATTGTTTAACAGGCACAGAGTTTCAGTTTGGGACCATGAACACATTTGATAGATGGTGGTGGATGTTCTTAATGCAACTGAACACTTCCAAATGATTAAAACGATAAAGTCTATGCTATATATATTTTCCCACAATTAAAAAATTAAATTAAGCCAAACCTGCTACTGATGCCAAGACTGACTCCTGAAATTTTAGGTTCCTTGGGTCTGGCAGGGACTGAAAATTGCATTTTATAGCCATATCACAGGTACTCAGATGCAAGCAGGTCTCAGAATGCCCTTCAGCTCAGAAATGCCATGATTCGTGGAGAGGAAGAAGGGCTGATAAATTTAGAGGGCTGTTGAGTATTGGGTTTGGATTACTAACGCTGGGTTAACGTGTGTCTAGGGTTTTGAGGGGAGAAAACAGGAACAGCACAATCAATGCAGGCCTCAAGATTCCTGCCAGCAACTGTTAATTAAGATAATAAGACCAGAGGGAGAAGGGTCAGTCTCTCTTTCATTTGAAGTGAATGCATTTTGCTTTAATCCCAGCCATTAGTGGAGCAGCTTCCCTTTCTTGACTTAATTGCCTGGACAACAGAGCCGCTCACCTAAGCTTCCTGAGTTATGGACCATGGTGTATCAGCAGCAAACACACAAAGCCTTCATTTGGGGAGTGCCCTGCTCCCTGGACGCCACAGTTTGCCTGAGAATGCCTTGGGCTGATCCAGAGCTGCTCTTATGCTCATTTAATGCTTGATCAAAACCAGAAATAGGATCCTCAGCAGGGCCCTGTGTTCTGAACTGGTCCCAGGCTGGCTGTGGTCATGTGGCAAGCAACAGAGAAATGTTTCTTCTGGCAGGTGCCAGGTCCACCTTGGGAACCACCACAGCACAAAGTTTAGAGGACTCAATATCTGAGAAAGACACTTTTTAGATTTCCAAATGGGGGCCTTGGAGAGTTTCTGCAAAGTTCACATAGAAATAAAAGTACTGGACAAATTCCTAAGTGGGTATGGAAAGCAGGTTTGGCCTTGAGAAGGCTGAAGGGCAGTGGACTATGGGAAGTCTCACAGGGAAAATACATTCTCTAGATACATCATAATAAAGCAACCCATTGAACAAGACAACAGGTTGAAACCAGTCCATAACCTCGTTAGGGCCCCAGTCCCTCCAGCTAGCACTCTGCCTCTGACTATAGTTCCATTAAAACAGCTGGGTGACTGCATGCCCTCAGCCTCAGGGTTTGCTCCTCAGGTACAATTCTAGCTTGTGCCACTAACCACCATGGTTTCAAGGCTGTACTGATGTGATTTCATTTTCATTCAACACCACCTCTGTTTATTCTACAGGGATTCCTCCTAGGCTGAGTTATGTCGATCACTGCACCGGATACTGAGCACCCTTGCCCACTGGGAGTGTAGAGTCTCTACAGACTGTGGAATAGTGATGCCCACGGTGTGGTCCCCCTACCAGTGGCAAGAGCATCTGGAGAGCAACACAGATGCCTGGGTTCCACCCCAACCTCCTGCATCAGAAGCTTTGGGATTGGGGCCTGGCACTGTGATTTTGATGCATGCTCACTCACATCTGAGAACTGCTGGGCTAGAGTCTGGAGGGAAGATGGAATTATATAGTCGGCCCTGTATATCCTCCAGCTCCACATTAGTGGATTCCACCAACTGTAGACCAAAAACACTTGGGGAAAAAATGGCACCTGCCCTGAATATGTACAGATGTTTTTTTCTTATTGTTATTCCCTAAATAATACAGTAAAACAACTATCTATATAGTACTGGCAATATATTAGGCATTTTGATTAGTATGAGATTATTTGAAGTATATGGGAGGTGTGTGTAGGCTATATGCAAATACTATGCCATTTTATATAAGACACTTGGGCATCTGGTATGCTTGGCTTCTGTGGTGGTCCTGGAGCCAACTGCCTGTGGATATTGAGTGAAGACTGAATGCTAATCACTATAATATCATACAGTGGGATACTTTAGACTCCTCCCATTATTGTAGACAACATTTTACAAATGAGAAAACTGAAGCTCAGAGAAGTTAAGTAACGTACTTAAGACCACACAGCTCCATCTGCTGTACATCACTCTCTATGTCTAATGTCTTCCTGTATGTCAGTACAAGCTGTTTTGTGCAGTGGTCCTGCCACAGCCCAACTCACAGTCATCATCTGCTCATCTTGTGATAGATTCCTTTAATCACAAAACACTCTGGCCCTGGCTCCCAGCAGGTCACCCTCTCAGCTTTTGTCCTCTTCAATGTCCATACAAAGGTCCATTTTATCTCTATGTAATTTATTGTTGGCATAGTTCCTCCATTGAAATATTGAGTTCTCTCAACACAACCTTCTCCTCTTGGCTTTCTCATGTATTTATTTGAACCATGGAATCTTCCCAATGGCCTCAGAACTGCCCTGGAGCTGGGTGCAGTGGCACACACCTATAATCTCAGCGACTGTGGAGGCTGAGGCAGGAGGATCACAAGTTCAAAGCCAGCCTCAGCAACTTAGTGAGGCCCTAAGCAACTCTGTGAGACCCTGTTTCTAAATAAAAAATAAAAAAGCACTGGGGATGTGGCTCTGTGGTTAAGCCCCTCTGGGTTCGATCCCTGGTACAAAAACAAAAACTACAAAAAAAAAAAAAAAAAAGAAAAAAAAAAGAAAGAAAGAAAGAAACAACTGCCCTGGAACCTATACTTGGAAGTTGAGCTCTGCCAGTAAAATCCATATGACATGTGCAGTACTCAAGCGTGCCTTCAACACAACTTCACCAAGTCTCTTCTTTCTCTCACTCCTTCAGGAGTGATTCCACACTGTCATCCCATCCCGCGTTGCCTCTCCCAGAAGCAGCTGGCTTTGCTTCCTACTTCTAGCAGCCTAGGAAGGCCCAGCTCTAGCTCCTGACCCGAGCGCGCTGCTGCCCTCTACTGGCCACTCGCGTGGCTGACTGTGTTGAAACAGCAATGCCCGCTAGAGGGCTCTGTAGCAGTCCTGGGGCAGCACCCTGCAACGCCACTGGGAGGGGGTCTCAAGTCAAGCAGAGGAGGCTGGGCCTCAGCATTTCACACTAAGGTTAATGTGGTGAGAGAAGGCAGCTCACTCATGCAAACATGAGTGCAAAAGGCGCTCATTCCATGGTTGGGGACAGGCGACTTCATGCAAGCAAAATGGAAAGCACGTTCCACGCCCACACTCAGACCTGTCACACGCCTGAGCCGCGCAGTAGTCAGCATCTTCTGTGAACACCAAGGACAGACAGCAAGGTAAAAGTCTGGCAACTGCCTACAGTTCTATGAACAGGACTTGGAGATCTGCACATTAGGTTTCTGGGCACTGGTGCACGCACAGGGGAATGGCTGATTTATTTACTGACGCTAGCTGGTCTCCTTAGGTTCTGTTTGCATCTCTAAGTGTTTGCGATGATTCTATAACACAAAGCATGACTATTAAGTCTAGCCCTGTGAGAAATGTCCCTTTTATGTTCAGTCTTTGTTCTATGAGCACTGGGTGAGGGTGGGGAGACAGCATGAGAAGCTCTGCCCATGCTGAATTCCCGGAGTTGGTAGAAACTGGAAACCGTGTCAGGATGTACGTGACCTTGCCGCAGTGCAGTCAGAGTGCAGGGGTCCCCTGAGCTGCAGACCATCTACTAAATCTCTCCTAGAAATTTGTCTACAACTGCCATCAAGCTCCCCAGCTTATATTTAGAGTTCCACCTGCGTCCTGTTTGTAAATTAGAATTCTTTTGCTTGTTCTGTTTGGTTTACTGCCATCACTAGCACTCAGAAGGTATTATGTTGCAGATATCTGCTGAAGGAATGGATTTGCTTGTGTCCTACCCGGGGGACCTCCCTTCCCCTTCCTGGACCTGCAGAGATGGCTGCCCAGGTGCTGAGAGCTGTGTACTGGTTCTCTGGGTCCCCTGGATGGACTGATCTGGGCCCATCCAGGGCAGCCGCATCTCACTTGGTAGTATTATATCATCTGCTTCTGAGAGTGAGCTTGTTCCTTCCTTCCTCCCCTGAACACACCCTGAAATGTCCTTTTCTGCATCTGTAGCATTTCCCCTAAATGCATAGCATATACACTACAACCTTTCTGAATCCCTTTGAACTGGCCAAACACTGCCTCAAACTCATTGTTGGTCATGGACCCTTGTTTCTGTCTTCAGTACATATATCCTTAAAATCAAATAAGGTGGCTTCCCTAAGTCCCCACAGGAAGAAGCTTCAAGGATGGCATCAATGCAGTTGGTGGCCAATGCTATGAATCTCACCACTGGGTATTTCTAGCAGTGATTCCGGTTTTGCTGCCTCATCTCTGCTTCAAGCCCCACTGTCTCCTGCCTGGGCCACTAAAGCAACTAAAGCAACCACCTCTCAGAGTTGGTGATAGAGTTTGGACCTTGAATGTTCCCCAAAGGCCCTGTGTTGAAGGCTTGGTTACCAGCCCATGGCATTGTTAGGAAGTGGTGGAATCTTTAGGCGATGGGGCTTAGCAGGAGAAAGTTAGGTCTCTGAAGGGGATGTTGAGATCCCAGCAACTTCCTGTCTCTCTCTTTGCCTCCCAGTTACCATGAGTTGAAAACTTTTCCATTACCATTCACTCTTGCTGATGTGCTGCCTCACCACAGGCCCAAAGCAATTAGGCCAATCAACCATGGGCTGAAATCTCAAAACCTGTATGCCAAAGGAAACCTTTCCTTTATTAAGTTCATTGTCTCAGGTATTTTGTTACAGTAACAGACTATCAGTGTGTGAGGGAGCTTCCCAGAGCACAACTCCTACCAGAAAGGTCTCCCCTGGCTCCTTATGCCCAGAAAATCAGAACTCTCCAGAATGACTTTGGGGTCCTCCACCTGAGACTATATGCTAATTCTGGAATGGTTACCTCAAGGGGAACTTTAGAGCCTGCACTCTCCTATTACAGAGGGAGAAACTCAACCCAGCCTACCTTCCTGGCTGTGTCTAGACTGCCTTCCCATTGCTGCCTGTTTCCCAGGTATAATTTGCCATTCTCAGAATTTGACCTCCACCCTGACTTCTCTGCTTGGGCTGGTCCCTGGGCTTAGAATGCAGATGCATGTCACATCAGCTCGTCCCACTCCAACGTTCCTTGCAAAGGCTGCCTCTGAGGCCGGGTCTTCCATGAAACAGCCCTCCCATTTCTCCAGGCATACTTTGTCTCTCTCCCTTGATATTCTGGGTACATCTCCATGACAGCATTTTTATTACATTATGCCTTTCCCACTAGATTGTAAATCTGGAGGGCAGGAACTCAATTTTATTCATGAGGGATCCCCTGAAGTACTTGGCACAACTTAAGCACCCCAGCAATTTTTTCCCCATTAATATTTTGAAGAAGATATATTTTCATCAGAAGCACTTACCTCCTCATCCTAGCACAAGGGACTTCTAAGTTCTTTTCATTCTAGAGGCAGAGGATTCCCAGGTTGTTTCAAGACTTCAATTCTTGATTCTATAGGAATCTCCTCACGATGATGGTGTGTGTGTGTGTGTGGGGGGGGATGAATCAGGAGAAAAAGCTTTTGTTTTCCTAAGAGAGAATAGGAAAGCTAATTAAAGAAAAAAAGAAATAGAAAACATTACATAGGTGGTTTTCTGTGCCATATAACAATTTTCTTTTTAGGTGTGCTTCTATTACATGGACCTTTTATCAGAAAAGATCAGGACCATTTTGTAAATAGAGGCACACAGGACATCAGGGTTGAAGGGATTTTGAGAGATCCCGGCTCAGACTCTGGTTCAGAAGGTGGATGTCTAAGTCACTCAGTCCAATGGGCATCTTTCTTTCTTATAACTCCAGAGAGGGGAAAAACTTTCACTGTGGTGATGGGGAAGTTTTCTCCCAGGACCCAGAAGTCTCTTCGGTGACATTTCTGTGGTTGCTTGATTTCTGACGATCAAGCACAAGGACAAGACAATTCCACCACCTCTACTCTGCAGTGAGCAGAGAACTTGCTGACTCAAGGATCTTGTGAGTTTCTGGGGGAAAATAGAGCTAAGGTCACCGCCAGAGTTTGACATTTCTAAGCAGTAGGACTAGGTAAATCACGGTGATGTTAGGAGACACCATGCAATTATTGGGTCTCAGATTTAGGATGAGAGTGTCTTGAGAGTTGAAGATTTGAACAGTTTTGCTTTTCATCATTTTATAGATGATTTAAATGGATGCTCACCAAAGTTAAGCTCTTGCCTAAGGTCTCAGTTCTATTCAATCATGGAGCTAGAATTTGAATCCAGTTGAAAACTTGTCATTGTGATTTTTTTTCACTTTTTAAAAAATATTTTTTAGTTGTAGATGGACACAATACCTTTATTTTATTTGTTTATTCTTATGTGGTGCCAGGGACCGAACCCAGGGCCTCATGCACGCTAGGCAAGCGCTTTACCACTGAGCCACAACCCCAGCCCCATTGTGATTTTTAAACAAAGTCAAAATTTAATATACTGCAAAACACATGCAGAGCCTCAATGGGTGCTTTGCAGGAGAATCCCCTAGAGATCTTGTTGAAATGGAAATGTTGATCCATCAGCGTTGAGTGGGGACAATAGAACCTGCATTTCTAACAAGTTCCTGGGTGGTGATCATACTGCTGCTCCACTGACCACAGAGTGGAGAGGACATAAAGAGATGTGCTATCAAGAGAAGTGCTATCGGCCTAGCTGCTTACTGCTCCCCCTCCCACTTGGGCTGCCTCATGCTGCCTTATCAGTTTTGAGAGGAACTCTTCATTCCTCAGTCCTTCTCATCCCTGAAGAGTGAAGCATCAGGCAGTACCTCATAGAGGACTCATTTGGGGTTTCAGGAAAGGGGAAGCCAGAAGAGGCCCACCATTCTACTAGGAGCTAAGAAAACTGGAGGGCTTGGGGTCAATTTCTCTGGTTCAGGAGAAGCACTTCTCCTGGAGGCCAGCAGGGGGAGCACAAAGGGCAGAATCGGGGTAGGAGAGGCTGTGCTGGGCTCCTCTGGGAAGCTTGTATTGCTTGCATAATGAGGTGAGTTTAGAGATTAAAATGACAACTAAGCTAGTAGTTGGATTCACATCCTAGCTCCACAACGTAACAGATGTGTGAGCTTGGGCAAGTACTGAAGCCCTCTGTGCATCAGTCTAAATCATCTGTAAAATAGCAATAATAACAGTTTCCACTTCCTCCAGCAACACCAAGAGCAGGCTACTGAGGACCCTCCAGTGTCCAAACCAGAGAATCCAGTTAGCCATGTAATCCTCTAATATTTCTTACTTGCTTAAGTAGAAAGCCATCATTTATGCAACTACATCTCAGCAGAAAGTCATTCCTTTTAAAAACCACTAAAGGGGAACTACGAGAGAAGGAAGTGGGTTTTCTAACATGCTAGGGTGATTTGGTGTTTTTCTTTTTAGTACTCATGGGAAATTATGTACCAGCTTTTTCTATTTTCTTTAATATCATCTAGTGGTGGTCCCCAGCACCATAAAACAACAAAAACAGCAGCAACCAAGGGAGTGATAATCTGAAAACAGTATGTTGAGAACTGAAATGGGTTAGGTGCAGAGTGGCTTCCCTTTTGTCTGCTTATTATAAACTCATTAGCACAGTTTTAAAGCGTCTGATTAAAATAAATAATTTCATCTGAATGATTATAAAAAGTAAACAACTAGCACAACACATCCAAAATCCTCAGGGAAAGAGAGCTCACCTAAGAATTGAACATCCCTACCTGTCTCCAGGTTCAGTCTGTGCTCATATTCTCAATTAGAAAATTAACATTGCAGGCTCTGACATCCTCCCTGAATGCAACTCAGCTAAATCTGGTGTATTGATGGGCAAAGTAAATTGCCAGGAGAGCTGGGCAACTGCAAGGTCGGGGAGCTGAGCTGAGAGCTGGGAAGTCCAATATAACATCTCCTGAAAGTAAATGACACAGACAATCTGCTAGGAGCAGCAAAAATCATTTGGACTATGATATAAATTGAAAGAGGTTGGGGGCAGGGTGGGAGGCGTGAGCAGGGAATAGAAATCCTATTCAGCTGCGATCAGTTATACGCAGAGAATGGAAATGGGAAGAGAAATTATAAAACACTTGAGAACCATCCTGGGAATCTGTAGTCTGTATTTCTCTTAAGCTCCTTAGGCACGTAAAATCATGTTGGCTCTGTGGCTGATGCAGATACCTCAGTTGCAAGGTGAGCCCCAAAGAGGTTAAGAAGGAAAAGGACCTCTGTGAGTCTCTGGGCACAGAAGAGGAAAGATGATTTCAATGTTGTGCCTGAGTGACTGTAAGCAGGAGCAGGTGAAGAAGGCCCATGCTGAAGCACAGGAACCCACAGGTGTTCTTCCTAGGAGGTTTATTGTGTGTGAAATCTGCCTGGGCAGGCTGCCTTCGGTGGCTGTGCTCTACTCTGACTCAGGGCTCCAACCTGCTTGTGGTGTTTACTCCCAAGATACATGCAATCGTGGCAGAAGCACTGGGCTGGGTAATAGTAAATCTGGGTCCTCCTTCAAGTGCTGTTGGGACATCCCAGACAAGTTTAACTTTCCGTGTCCTCAGTTTCTGCATATGTATAATAGCAAATCTGAACTGGCAGCATTTTCACATCCTTATAAACTCTAAAATTACCTAAGGAAACTTGCTGAGTATCATGACAGAAATCACAGACTACAGCCAATCCTCCCTGGAGCAGAACATTCATCTCCATGTTGGCAAATTTGCAAGCCTGTTACCAAGGATCTTGAAAAATATAGTGGAAAATAACATTATCAACATACCTATAACATATATCCTGGCCTTAAATAGCAACTTCTTACTTCCTTTACAATGTACTCTTAAAGGGGACTACATCTGTGGCTAGATAATATTCTGAGATTAGAAAACTTGGTTTTCCCCTTCTGGTAGTTCCACCTTCCGACGTTCACCCCCACCTCTCTAGAAGATTCCCTGGTCATTGCTCCTGGGCATGCAAGTGGCAGGACTGTACTCAGATGTACCTTGCAGGTTCTTCTGGCTTTGATTCCTAAACAAAGCTGTAGGGAGAGGACATAGAGCCTTTTCTAGGAGGTGCAGTAAGAAGCAGGGAGTGGGGTGTAGGGAGCTGGGGAGTTGCTGGGTAGAAGCAGAGAGGCAAGGGAGAAACAGGAAAGCAAAGGAGGTCTGCAGGTCCCAGGAGGACAGCACTGTGACTTGACCCCAAAGAGTTAGCTTTGTGTTCTTGAAGCAGTAGAGACCAACTAGAACTGAAGGGGTCCCTGGGTAGACAGGAACAAGAGCACCCTTGTGTAGATCCGAGAACTGGGCAGTGAACACCTCCCAGCTCTGCCCCTGAGGTCTTGGCAATGCGTGAAATCTGGCAATTGTGATACAAACTGAGGTAGTTTCTATGGATCCCAGCCCAGTGAGATGAAGACTCCAAACACATATTAAGTCAGTATCTAGGAAATAAAGGAACAGTTTTTTTTTCCCCATCTGAGCATGTTCATATTAGAGAAGAACACCATCAATTTGTTTACATGTTGACAGAGAAAATAAAAGATAGCCTTGAAACTACATGGACTCAGTCATACCTCTGAGCAAGATGAGGAGGAATCTCAGATCACAAAACACTCACAGATGAAAGTGGCATTAGATTTTACCTTTATTGTGGTTGTTTGAGTTCAAATCTTGGTAGAGTTTCCCTGTCTCCAAATTGGAGTGATTAGGAAGCGCAAATGAGATGGAGTATATAGCTCTGATTTCCAGGTCTCTTGCAATACCTTGCACATGGTAGATTATTTGTTAGCTATTAAATTTTTCATTGACTACTAAAGCTGGTCCAACATACGACAAAACTGGGTCTGGAGAGTTAATGGCTTGGCAACTCTGGACAAGCCATGTTGTCAGAGTTATCTATGAATCTTGTAGAAGTGTCAGGAACATGAGCATTAATTTTTAGTGAAATACCAACTTACTAATTTTGAGTTTAGCATAGTTCTTTAAGTGTATGAACCTGAAGACAGACATGTTGAGTCTGAACTCTGGTTCACCATTTACCCTCCCCAGGTACTTGGGACAGTGTCTGGCTCAGAGTAAATGCTATGTGTGTGTGTTTGCTGCTATTGCTGGTGTAGAGTAAAGGAGAAAATGGCCACCACCATTATGAGAGAAAGTGAAGCATGGGGGACATCTGAGAGAAGCTCATCATGGAGTAGTGATGTTTTCATTTTGGCACTGCAACATCCAGTGGTTAGATTTAGTGATACCATAACTTTGGAAATTCACCAGAAAGTTCTATGAGATACTTGCAAGGGAAACAAAAGAAATCAAATGAAATATAATCAACACGAACGGGAGAATTTACACACATTCCATCGGCATAAATGAGCTTCTTTGGTCCTGCACGCAAACATAGGCATCATTCTCTTATAAAGCAAACAGAAATTTGTCTCTTGACCCAACTACTCCCCCCCCCTTTTTTTTCCTGCAAAATAATCAATTCTTTCTTTCATGGTCAGGTTCCTCAGACACGAAGCCCAAAGTTTCTCCCCAGCGTTTCCATTTCCTACCAACTAGCCTCTTTTAACCCCTGATCCCTTTTTTTTTTTTTTTTAAATAAATATTTTAAAAAAAAGCAGTGAGGGCTGGGATTGTGGCTCAGCGGTAGAGCGCTCGCCTAGCACGTGGGCAACCCGGGTTCGATCCTCAGCACCATGTACAAATAAAACGCATTGAATAAAACGCATTGTGTGGGGCTGGGATTGTGGCTCAGCGGTGGAGCGCTCTCCTAGCGCGTGGGCGACCCAGGTTCGATCCTCAGCACCATGTACAAATAAAATGTATTGAATAAAACGCATTGTGTACAACTAAAGCAAATAAATAAAAATTTTAAAAAAAACCTAAAAAAAAAAACGCATTGTGTACAACTAAAGCAAATAAAAATAAAAATTTTAAAAAAAGCAGTGGCTCTTTACTTCCTTCAGATGCCCTATAGGTAACTAAAACCAGGAGAAAGCTTGGCATCCCTGCCTTATCATGTATTTGTCTCCTTTATTACCTTCAACTTTGTGATCTGCTCAGCTCTGCACATTGGCATGGTAATCATTTAAGGATGTTCATCTAAAAAAACCATAATATAAGGTTTATTAACCCTAAATTTACCTAGCTTACCTCATCCTCCTTTAAGACTGGGGCAAGATTTGCAGCATCCTGTTTCAGAACCCTGGAATAGTGCCTAGAAGTCTTCAGTAGTTGCCCTACATTTTCCAGATCACCCCAGAATTTGACTCTCTCCTCCCCAAGAAGAGGCAGTCATCTCCTTCCAAGATCACATCACTGATAGACACCCCGAGCAGCAAGTGGCAATTGCCCCATCACATGATAAGGACGTCTCTGGAGCTACCATACAGAGCAAGAATTGACAGAACAATCAACCAGACCACAGTTTGACCAGGACTGCTTATTTCCGCATACCCCTCATCCATTCCCCCAGTTCTTCATCTATTTAAACTTAAAGCTCCTGTCAACAACCCAAAGACAGGGCTGAGATGCTGGATCTCACTTTGTCTTCTCAATATGGTCATATTGGTTGAAGAGCTCTTCCAGTTTTTCTTTATTACCTTTTCTGTTTGGTTTTTGGGGCAAGTGGCTGGACCTGGTTTGTTGGGACCCTCAAAGTCAGATGTCTAGCCTCCATAACAGCCTCAGTGAGTGGGGCAAAGACCCCCCTCAATTCCTATGGGCAATACAGGATGGTAAGAGATTCAACAGGAGTCTATGCAAGGAGCAATGGGAGGACAGGGAGAAGCTCTCCAGCTCTGTGTGACATCTGGAGTAGGGGCCAGCCAGGGAAGCCTTCACTGCAGAAGGTAGCACTGACATGCTTTAAAAATCTAGAGGATTCCCCCCAGCAGAGCATTTTGTACACAGGAGAGCAAGCATAAACAAAGAAAAGGCAGGAAAAAATGGTGTGGTCAGAATCCTACAGGAAGGTCAGTATAGCAGGATGGGTGCCTGAAAAGAGTGACCAGAGCTGGAATTGGAAAGGGAGCCTTGGAGTTCGGACTGCATCTTGTGGACAGCAAGTGCCTTTGATTGTCCTGAGTTTCCTGTTACTCTGGGCCTTCCTTTCTTCTGTTTTGTCCAGACTTTGATTGTGGTTTCTAAACTGAGCTCAAGACCAAATAGTTCCTGGAAGTCTTCTCTGCCTTTTCTAGCACACACTGACTTTATTTTTGAACTAGAATACAATCCCACATAATTTTGTACTTAATTGCTCTCTAATTGTCTCACAGGTGCTGGTTTTATCTTCCCACCTACACCTGGCGGCTACAGAACAATAGGAACCATACTTGAAACTTGTGTTTGCCCCACAGAGCTAAGCACATCATAGGTTGTGGCTCACAAATTAGGGAACTATGAAGCCAGAACTTCAAACCACCAAAGATTCAGAAAACTGACTGAAGATTCAGAGATTCAGGCAGATTCAGAGATCTGCCTTCTTTTCCACAGCTGACACAGCTACATCAATGTTTATAGCAGCACAATTCACAATAGCCAAACTGTGGAACCAATCCTTCAACAGATGAATGGATAAAGAAACCGTGGTATACATACACAATGGAATATTACTCAGCATTAAAAGAGAATAAAATCATGGCATTTTCAGGTAAATAGATGGAATTGGAGAATATCATGCTAAGTGAAGTAAGCCAATCCCCCAAACCAAAGGCTGAATGTTTTCTCTGATAAGTGGATACTGATTCATAATGGGAGTGGTAGGGGTAGCATGGGAGAAATGGAGGAACTTTGGATAGGGCAAACAGGAGGGAAGGAAGTGAGGGAGCATGGGGGTAGGAAAAATGGTGGAATGAGATGGACATCATTACCCTAGGTACATGTATGAAGACACAAATGGTGTGACTCTACTTTGTGTACAACTAGAGAAATGAAAAATTGTGCTCCACTTGCGTACTATGAATTGAAATACATTCTGCTGTCATGTGTAACAAATTAGAACAAATAAATAAATAAATTTTAAAAAGAATGAAACAAACACATCTGAAATCAGTAACTGGACATTCTAGTTTTTCCTTGCTATCCAAGTCTGTGAACAAATAGAACTATTCTGATTTCATCGCTGGGCATAGTCACACTTCCAGATGTGTGGAAATCAACAAAGAAATCTCTATGCTGCACATGCCTTCCCCAGGAGGTGTCTTCCCTCCTCAAATAAAACTGAAAACTTGATAGGATTGGTTTTGCTTTCAGACAATGGAATCAGAAAGCTTCCTGCTCTGCTCAAAGAATAAATGTCCAAAGGTGTGATCCTGTGCCACTGTTTAGGATGGAAGTAAGTGCCTGTTAGGATGATAATTAAGCCTGTGGGCACGGTCACATTTTTGTTAAAATATGGACTGGTTTTGTACTGCTTGGTAATTAGGTTTGGCCTGGGCCCTTCCTCTGGGACACCTCTGGAACCTCTCCGCAATGTGGTGATGGAAGGATTAGCATCTAGCCCCACAGAACTTTTTCCAGCGCTCTGCTCCAGGGTTTTCCTTTGACTGGCTGTGCATGGCACTCTGGGAAGTTCCTGGCCATTGTTTTCTTTCCCAGAGAAAAAAGTGAAATGAGTCAAAGTGTCCAGGAGGTCTTGATGGGCTGTTCAGATCCTGAGTAAATGCAGAGAAAAGTGATCAAACTAAATGCATCTGGCAAGAGTCTGATTACTCCTGCTTGGCAGCTAACATCAGCAGGTAATCAACCCCCTCTTCCAGGCACTGAGCAGGAGGACAGCATTTCAGACCACTTGATGTCCAAACAAGGCATTGCATTGATTGGGTCATTGCTCAGCAACAGTATCTGAAGGTCACTGGGGTCAAGCTGTTCATGGTTGACTATATTGGACAGATGTGTCCCAAATACTAGGTAACCAACTAGCTAACCCACACCTGGGAGAAAGCCACCATCGTGGCTTTCCACTGTACCTAGCCTCAAGTAGTCTTCTTGGAAGCATCTCACCCACAGGACAGTCAATCAACCAAACCACAACGTGGTTCCAAACCCACCCTGGAAAATGTCTTTTCAATTGTGGTTTTAGAGACGCAGAGCCACTGGCCCATTATCTTCACAGGCTGACATTTTTCTTTTTCTTTTTTCCAACATAAAAAAGGCCAACAATTTTTACTGTGGAGTCTTTGCCAGGCTGCTCCACCTGGCACTATGGGGCAAGGTGTTCAAGGCCTTTTGTTGAGGAGCTCAGTGACTTTCTGGGATCTCAATGGCCCTGCTAGCAGTGGCTATGTGTCTTTCCTTTCCAAGAGGGCCAGGAGAAAGCTGACTACAAGCCACCTGCTCCTTCCACAGGGTGGGGACCAGGGTGAAAATGTAAAAGCCTGTCAAGAAAGAATGGCTCTGTTCCAAGGCAAGCATGAGAATGCCCTGGTTTTACTGCCAACGTTTCTTCATGTCCTGCCTTTTGGGCACAGGGTGTCACGTGTCACTCTCCCCTCCCCACTTTGGGTCAAGGGCCCCCACCACCTTCAGCACCGCAATACAGAGAGCGCCATGCAGGTGTGGGATGTTCCGCGAAGGGAAAAGAGTTGGAAACAACCCAGGCCAGCTCCAGGAGGAGGCCACAGGAGAAGCAGAGCGCCCGACCGCCAAAGGCACCGGCGTTCCCACCCCGCGCGCAACTCGGGCCTCCCCTTGGTCTCCTGCAACTGCGGATGCTCACCTCCCGGGTGAATCCCGGCGCGCGTCTCGCCTCGGCTCGCTCCTCCCAGCAGCAACGCGGGACCCACCGCAAAAGGCCTGGGAAGGCCTCGCAGGTCCCGGAAGGCCCCGCCCACCACCCAAACCCCGCCCACCGGCCGCAACACGCCCTCTAGCCTGGCCTCGCTCTCTCTGACCTGGTACTCTCTTGCTCTCTTGTTAAGTGGGAGACCTCGGGCTTCAGTGGCAGGGACCCTGCAGGGATTGGACAAGGTGTGCACTTGTCGAGGGAGAATGCAGAAAGCTCCGAAGTTTGTCGCGCAGGGAACTGGCCGCTATGGGCGCCCTGCATCGGGGGTGGGGGTGGGGAAGGGCCTCTGAGAGGAAGCAGAGGTCCTGCAGCGGCCCTTGTAGATCCCAACTATGTCTGTACACCGACATCATCCTGGTCAGCACTGCCCCTTTCCTTCCTCTTACCGTAGTACAGAGAAGCAAACCCAACACTTCAGCAAACCCCTGAAATGTTGTCCGAAGACCTGAAGTGTCTGAAGTCCCAGTGCAGTGCTTCTTCCCCTGTGCCACTTCAGGGCAAATTCTGAAGATCTTCATGACAGGTTCTGGTCAGCCAGTGCTATTGTGTTTGTGAGCTGAGGTGATTTGAGGAAGGAAATTCTCACTTTGGAGGAAGCAAGAGAGGACAGACCTTTTGTGTCCTATGAGCCTGGTGTTCCTCTGACCTAACTTCTCTTTTTTTTTCCTACCCTTCCTTTGCTGCTGGGATTTGTTGCACTTTCAGGAAAAGGGGCTTGTCAAAGGAAAGAAACGACTCCCTGGAGGGTGGCGCAACCCAAAGGTTAGAAAGAGGAGATTTAATCAGAAAGCGGTGGAATAGCTTTCTGGGGTGAAATCCAATTCAATGACAGAAATGGCTCTGTCTTGAGTAAGACTGGGGAAAAGGGAAAGCCGGGTGGGGCACAGACTGGAACCTACCCCCTACCTGCCTTTGGGAGCTGGGGTGTAATCACAGAGTGACTCCCACTCCCCACTCACTTTCTGGGGGATCCTGGTGATGTGATCAGCTCTGTGGGAAAGATAGGTGTAAAACAAAGCCTGGCACTTAATTACAGAGTAAGGGTCTCATTATAGAGTCTTCTCAGCTCCCCTCCTTGGCTGGCAGCTTGAAACTGAGTGACAAATTGCCTCAAGTAGCTCTCAAAGGGCTGCATGCAGAGAAGATGAAACTACCTCCTGCCTCCCCCAACCTCATGTGGGGAGCTGTGAGATGAAGAGGGTGCTTATGTTCTGGTGATATGTAGGGTAGAGGGGCAAGGTCTGTAAGGGCACCCAGCGGGTAGTGAGAGCTGGGAGCCACAGCTGCCAGAACCTGACCTAAATGACACCTTGCTGGGCAAGCCACATGTTCCTGTTTTGGTCAGTGGAACCAAGGGCAAGATGGGGGAGAATTTGATACAGGCCACCATTTACCCCTTACATAGGAGGACATTGCCAGATCAGCATGGCCAAGCTTATCATAGGAGTGCTGTGACTATGTGGGAGAGGGAGGAGCATTCTGGGAGGTTCTGTGGCCTCCCAGGGTCACCCAAAGCCTTTGGCAAGTGTGGCACCTGGCTTTGGATACTGAGTCCAGTTACTGGACTCCAGAGACTCATGTCAGAATTGGAAGGACCCTTAGATCCTATCTACATGGCATATCTCATCTCATGAGGTCTCCAAGAGAGATAACAACTTTCATCTGAATAGCCAGGACAGCTTGGGGTCTTCTCATGTGTGACCCTGGAAGTGAGCTTCTATTTTCTTTCTTCTGTGGGTTCAGGAGAGGGAGCTGGTGACCAAAGCTTTGCTTATCAGGGACAATAGGGTTTCTTGTTTTTTTTTTTTTTTTTTTCCCACTAAAATCCAGAGTTTCACCCACATGTGCAGGGCACAACATGGTGCTCACAGGAAGATCCCTCCCAGAAGTTCATGTCACTCTCCTGTTTTAAACCTTCAGCAGCTTCCTTATACACTGATAAAATCCAGATTCCAGATCAAAGCCTTACAGTCTGGCCCCTGACATTTTCTCAAGGTTTGTGTCCCTCAACTCCCACCTCTCAGCCCCAGCCTCTCCAGCTGCCTTTTGCTTGCTTAGGGTCTTCCCACATGCTGTTCCCATGGGCTGGAATGCTCTTTCCCCATGATTTTGCATGGCTCACTCCTATCCAGCCTTTCAAGTCCCCTCTATTGTCAGATCTTCAAAAAGAAATTCCTTAAACTTTCTACAGATGGTCCCTGATTTATGGTAGGTCTCCTTGTGTGGTTTTTTTTTTTTTTTTTTTTTTTTTTTTTTTTTTTTTTAGTTCAGAATGGTCCAAAAATAATTTGCATTCAGTAGAAGCCATATTTTGAGAATTGAATTTGTATGTTTTCCTGAATTATCCATATTTAGTACAATGTTCTTTCAAAGTGCTGGACCATGGCAGCAAGCCACAGCTCCCAGTCAGCCGTGTGATCACAAGGGCAGACAACCAATAACCTATGGTGTTCTGTGTTCCTAAGTTCTGATGTTCAGTACATTGGATGTATTAAGTGCATTTCCCACTGTATGATGGGTTTATTGGGACATAGCACCATTATAAGTCAGGGAGTATTTATGTATAAATTAGATACCTCCTTGTAACCTGTTCTCTTTACAACTCTCACTTAGATTTATAACTTTGTATTGATGCATTTATGGCTCAAGGTCAGTATCTTCAAAGTTATAGATTTAATAGACTATATGCCTTATAAGGGGAGGAGCCAAATCTGATTTGCTCACCTCAAATCTAGTATCTGGTAAGTGTTTCTCAATACATATTTGTTGGGGAATGAATGATGCTAGCAATCTTCATTTTAAAGGATACAAATAAAATTCAATGAGTTTGTGGCATAAGCATCAGTGACTATTTCTATTAAAAAGTGAAAAAGCAAAACAAGATTCAGGACAACACAAATATCAAGATTTATTAGGTACTTCCCAAAGCTATTCATTCATTCAATAATCATATAGTAAGCTTCCACTATATGTCTTGCATTTCTTGCCAGGAATACCAATCTGATTAAGATCTGACTTTCTCTATCAAGGAGCCTTCAGCCCACTGGGGGAGTTGACATATAAACAAATGGTTATTTGATAAATGCTACAATGACATAGAGATCTAACTCTGCCTGAAACCCCCCATGTCTGGGACTAGATGCTACAGATGCTGTAGGCAAAAAATGGTAATATGACTCAGGAGGCTGAGGCAAGAAGATTACAAGTTCAAGATCAGCCGCAGCAACTAAACCAGGCCCTCAGCTGCTTAGGGAGACCCTGTTGCCAATAAATAAATAAATAAATAAATAAATAAATAAATAAATAAATAAATAAATAAATGACAAGGCCTGGGGATGTAGCTCAGTGGACAAGTGCCCCTGGACTTAATCTGTAGCATCAGAAAAAATAAAGATGATAATTTCCTCAGCTGGTCAAGGCAGAGGAAGGCACTCTAGGCAGGGAAAGAGTAAAGAAATGTGGCTTGTTCTGGGAATTGCTAGTGGTTTGGAAAATGCATGTAGGTTGTGTAAAGGACTGGAATGGGTCAAGAGGTAGGTAGGCGGAGGGGACCACAGAGTTTGGAGTTTGCTCTGGCTGCATGTGGGGATTGGGAATTCATTGGATTGTGCGAAGCAATGCAGGGACACCATAGCTTTATATTAGAAGTGTGGCCCTAAGGGCAGTATGCAGAATGAATGGAGTAGGGGATGGGTGGTTAGCATAAACCCAGTGAGGAGGCTACTGCAATAGTCTAAGTAAAGGTAATGAGTTTAAATTAGAGCAGAGGCATTCATCATTTCTGTCAGTATATATTTTTTAATGCTTTTCCTATGCTAGGTAGTAGGATAGACTATTAACCGCTAACATCTATCAAGTGCTTACCATGTTCTTTTCTAAGCACTATACATGCATTAACTGATTTAATCCTCAACACAACCTTATGAATCAGTACTATAATCACTCTTGTTTTACAAATGGGGGAACTAAAGGAGAAGAGATTATATAAATGGCATAGACTTATGTAGCTAGTAAATGACAAGGCCAGGATTTGAACTCAGGTACTTAGACTCAAGAATCCATGATCTCAACCACTATCTTTATACTGATATTGTGGTAAAGAACAAGCTGAACAAAGTCCTTAGTCTCATGTAACTTGCATTTTGGCACTGGAGATGTAGAGGAGAAGACAGATTTTGGTTGTAGAATCAGAAAAGCTCAGTCGCTGCAAAGAGCAAGAGATGGCAGGATGATTTCACAAGATCCTGGCTTTGTGACTGGGGGATGGTTGCGCCAGTCACGGTGTTAGGAAATACAGGGTTGGAGTGGACTTGAATGGATGAGTTCTGTTTGGAGAGACAAGAAAAGATCAGTGTATGAATTTCAAGGTATTAGTGAGAATCAGTATCAGTGGTTCCAGAAGTATCAAAAGAAGTGAAATTTTCTCATTGGATATGATAAATTGCAAGTGTGTGGTAAGAATTTTGAGGTGGTCCCCACGATTCACATGTTCTGGTACTCCCACCCTGCATAATACCCTTCCCTCAACTACCATGGGCTAGACATACTTTCTGGGCCCTTGCAGTCCCTCTGCCTGGACTCCCTCCCTCATGTTGCTGCCAGATTTGGTCAACTCAATCATTAGGTCCACCCTGTGCTGCCCATAGCATGTCATTTCTGCCATTGGCTGTACTTTCCACCTGGTGTCCAATTTGATCTTGTGCATTGCCCCAGCCAGGCCATGAGCACTGAGGAGGTGGGACTCTTTCCACAGTTTCCTTATCTTCACCTTTATGTCCTCAGCCCTTGACTCTGGTTATGACAGGTGAATGCTCAATAATGCTTGCTGAAGGAGTGAACCAAACAGAAGTGACCTCCTGTCACTTCTTTATGCCCACCACAGCCAAGCTTTGGGGATAGAGGGAGTGGACTTCCTCTGTGGCATCTTTGGGCTTATGGAGTTCTGTGGTGCCACTGTCCTTTTAAATAATTAGAAAACCCCAGATGGCCCAATGGGTGACTGTGGTTGCCCCTTCTCCAGGGCCAGGTGGCTACATACCATTGAAAAGAAGGCCATGGAGAGGGCAGCTAAGATGGCTCTGTGTAGGGACAGTCTCGGAGATCCCAGGAGTAAAATGTTTCCAGTAGCATCTTGGTCTGGATATTTTATAGCTCTTCAGGATGTCAATTATTTGAGGGCATGAAACAGTAGGAGGACTCAGGGATATGATAAAACCTGTGTAATTCAAGTTTCATTACTGAACTGCAGAGGAAGTTCACCTTTGGCCAACACTTTTGGTTAGGAAGGACAATTGCTGCTTGCTGACATTCTGCTAAGGTGAATCAAATTCATCCATTCATTCAGTGCTAGATTTCAGATTTTGGTCCTTTTGGATCTAATTGTCTTCTGCTTCTCTCCTCTTCCTCTTCCTCTACTCCTCCCCCTCCTTCTTCTCCTCCTTTTCTTTTTCCCTTTCTCCACCTCCTTTCTCTCTCTGCCAAAACCAAGTTTTTTATTTCCGGGAGATTGGTGCAGGCACACCTGTGTGACCAGAGGCATTCTTTGATCTGTCTCCTCCCCTTTAATTCTAAGTACACTCTGGCTTTTTCTTCCTGGACACTTCTGTTTCCATTCTCCTTACCTCACCCCCTCCAAGTCCCAGTCAAGGTGGACCACCTTTTACCTTGTCAATGAATGCCTAGCAGTTGCAATAATAGAAATTCAGCCCCAGGGTCCACCTATCTGAAGTCAATTTGGGGCACAGCTGCAGGACTGCTAAGATGGCATTGTAAGGTTGTGCATTCTTTAGACTTACCTGCCGGCCAAGGTTGTGAGCCAGAGGGAGGCATGTGTTAGCAGGGAGTGTGGGCACTTTTCTTCTAGCAAGATTTAATTGTGCTTCCTGATAACTCCAATCATGAGAAACGGAGATGTTCTCCTTTTACTTCATCTTCTATTCATGCCATGAACATGAATTATTCTTTTCTTTATCTTGATCTTCAATAAACTTGCTATACATTTGTGTCGGACATGTCTCTGAAAATCCTGAAACACACACCACCAACCCTCAAGTTCCCCTCAAGGAGCCGTAATAAGATTAAAACATGGCTCCCTGAAGGACAAAGGCAGAGTTTGAAAAACGTAATTGGAGTGCAGGTGGGCTCCGGCAGGGTGTTGGAAGGAGCCCCCCTGAGATGAGCCTTCAGTTGTCTGGGTCTTGAGGATAATCTGCCCACCATGACCAGTGGCCTCCTGGTTGTGCACCCTCTCATTTACTGTGGCTGATGAGGACATGGTGGGAGAAGGGGGTGCAGATAGACTTGATGACCCTCACTTCACTCATTCTTGACTCTCTTCTCAATAATCAAATTGCAAAATAAACTTAGGTGGTGTTGCAATTTGGGTTCCTCTAAAACCACACTGTGGGAATTTTTGTTTTTAATCATTTGGCCTAGAAACAGTTTGACTCTATTGCTGGCTACCTCTACCAAGCTGTCTCCTCTCCTGGTTTCTGTGACACTGTGGTCACTCCTGACCTTTTCATTATAGCTCCTCATGAGACCCAGAAACTTTTTTTTTTTTTTTTTTTTAATTTGTGCTGCTGGGGATTGAACCCATGGTCTTGTGCATGCAAAGCAAGCACTCTACCAACTAAGCTATATCCCCAGTCCCAGAAATTTTATTCTCTTTCTTCAGGTGTGTGTGTGTGTGTGTGTGTGTGTGCGCGTGTGTCCATCTGTGTGTGGTTTGGAAATTGAACCCAGGGTGCTTTACCACTGAACTACACCCCCAGCCCTTTTTATATTTTATTTTGAGACAGGGTCTTGCTTTTATTTTGAGACAAGGCCTTGAACTTGCAATCTTCCTGACTCCGCCTTCTGAGTCTCTGGGATTCTAGGTGTGTGGCACTGTGACTGGCTCTCCAGTTTTTGTTTTTTAAATATTTGTTTATTTACTTTAGTTGTATACAACACAATGCATTTATGTTTACGTGGTGCTGAGGATCGAAACCAGGCCACGCATGTGTGAGGCGAGCTGCCTGGCCAGCGCTCTGCCGCTGAGCCACAACCCCAGCCCTGGTTCTCCAGTTTTTAAGTTCGCCTTTAAGTTCACCTCCATGACCAGGTGATCCTTCTGTGCTTGCAGTCTTGCAGCTGGGCCTTCTTGACGCTACCTGGAATGAATGCTTCACCTTCTACAGTTAACAATACAGAGGTTGGTCTGGACTTCCTCTGAGGTTTCTCTCATGCCAGTTCTCTATGTCTTGTCTCATCAATGCTGCCCTGATCCAGGTTCTCCTCTCTTCATTCACCTGTTCATCATCTATTGCTCAAATCCCCACTCAGTGGCAATGTGAGTTTGAGAGCCTATTAGGTCTGCATTCCAAGCCCACATTCTCTCACTTCTGAGCCTTGTGATCTTGGGTGAGATTTTTAATCACTCTGAACCTTATTTTCAGATCTATACAATGGAAGGAATAATGTCTACCTTCTCAGGCTGTCATCAGGATTAAACTAATACCACATGTGTGTATTAGAGTTCTCCGAGAAACAGGATGGATGATAGATAGATAGATAGATAGATAGGAGGGGATTTATTAGGGAAATAGGCTCTTGTGATTATGAATGCTAGTAAATTTCACAATGCACCATATGCAGGCTGGAAAACCAGGGAAACCAATAGTATGCCTTAGCCCAAGGTCAAACGCCTAGGAGCCAGGAGCAGATGGTGTAACTTCCTGTCCAAGTCCAAAGGCCTGAGAACCTGAGGGGCCACTGATGCAAGTACTGGAGTTCAAGGGGCCAAAAACCTGGAGTTCTGATATCCAAGGAGAGGAGAAGATGGGTGTCCCAGTTGCAGGAGAGAGGGGGAGGCGAGGAGGGGGAGAGAGAGGAAGAGAATAGAGAGAGAATTTGCCTTTCTTTTTAAATTTTTGTTCTGAGTCTAGCCAATTGGATGGTGCCCATCTACGATAGGTGAAGATGGATTTTCTTCATTCGGTCCACTAACTTAATTGCCATTCTCTTTCAGATATATCCTTACAGATATATCCAGAAATAATGCTTTGCCAGTTATGTGGTATCCCTTAATCCAGTCACATTGAGGCCTGAGAATAACCATCTCGGTTTGTAAACCACCCAGGAGAGGTCTGCACTGAAGGCTTAGCTGTTGGTATTGCCAAGCACCAGCTGCTGGTTAGGAGTGTAAGGAGCCTGACCATTTACAAGAATGAGGTGGACATATATAGAAGCAAGTATAATTAAGTGCTGCAGCTGCAGCAAGAGTTCATGGGTAGGGGATATCTGGGTCCCCCAATACCCTCCTGAGAAGAGTCAGGAAAAGCCTCATATAGGAGGCAGCAATTGTTTTGTTTCTTAAAAGGTGGCAGGCTGAGTCACATTTTCCTGACTCCACCATAGCCTAGCCCTGTCTAGGCATGTGCTAGATTGTGCTCACCTACTAACTGGTCTCTACAGTGTTTCTCCTGCTTCTCTTCAACTCATTCTCCATGAGCAGTCAGAGTGACCTTTTAAAGCATAATTCAGATCATGCTATCTCACTATTTAAAATCTTCTAGTGGCTTCTATTAGAATGTGGGATACAATAAAACTCCTTTGCACAGCACACAGAGCCCTGTGCAAATGGCCCCCGCTTTCTCCAATCTCACCTCCTGTTCCTTTCCCCACTCCCATCATGGTCCAGCCACACTGGAGTCCTCTCTGTTCCTCTTCAAAGCCTTTGTCTCTGCAGTATCCTGTCCCCAGATGCCTCCCCCAGGGCAGCTCCTTCTCACCCTCGGGCCCCAGCTCAAACCTTAACTCCTCACGGAGTCCTGTCCTGCCCACTTATCTAAATCAGAGTCCTTTGCCTTCCTCCCCTTGCCTTATTTTCTGATCAGTACCTTATTTATTCTCCTTTCCTATCCCTTATCATTATCTGAAATTAACTGTGTATTCCTGGGTTTACTTGTTTGGCACATATTTTTCCCAACTCCTTGTCCATTGTGTTTGGTCCACAGTTGATCCATGGCTGGTATTCAATAATAATTTGTTGAATACAATAATATTCATAAGGGTGGATGAGTGGGACCTTTCACACCTCAATCACTGGCCTCTTACTTGTTCTGGTCCAACTCTGAAACAGTCAGTCAAACTTTCTTAAAACCCTCTGCCTTCACGTCACTTCTCTTGGAAAATGTCCTATTGTCCATTGCACCTGAAATTACTCTGTTTTATTTCATTTAAAATAACTTGTTTCTCCATTTCAAAGTCTACATCTGTTTATTATAGAGAGACTGCAAAATGCAGTAAAGGAAGAAAGGTAAAAAAATCACCCATAGTTTTTCCATCTAGTTATAAGCATTGCTAACTCTGAGATTCTTTCCAAGCTACTTGCTATGAATATTTTAGATGCAATCATCACGTTGTTAAGAAATGATTCTTTTCTGATTATAAAAGCATACAGTCATTCAACTGTAGAGTATTACAGGAAATGAAAATGTAAAGAAAAAAATTTACCCAGATTCCTCTACATTCTTGCTTTCTATTTGTTTTGACACAGGTTTTGATACAGTCCATACTTGGCATACTATTCATCAGAAATGCACCCAAATTTATTTCACTCTGTCTGCCTTAGTTCTCCTTCCTGGACAGCAGACTGTAGTGGGCAGTATAGTGTTGGCTTTTTTTTTTTTTTTTTTTTTTTTTTTTTTTTGTTACCAGGGATTGAACTCAGGGGCACTCGACCACTGGGCCACATCCCCAGCCCTTTTTTGTATTTTATTTAGAGACAGGGTCTCACTGAGTTGCTAAGTGACTCACCATTGCTGAGGCTGGCTTTGAACTTGCTATCCTCCTGCCTCAGCTTCCCAAGTGCTGGGATTACAGGCGTGCGCCACCGCGCCCAGCTAGTGTTGGCTCTTAAAAGAGAGTCTGGTGCCAGAATTGCTAGGTGTGTTTGCCAAGTTATGCGGCTTACTAGCTATAGGACTTTGGATGAGTTATTGGGCTTCAGTTTCCTCATCTGTTAAGTGGGGATAATAGTATTAACCTCACAGGGTTTGTAGCAATCCTTATGTTGTAGTGTCTAGCACTTTAGAAGTGTTAGCTATTATTACTCTTCTTTTTCTTTCCGTGCCTTGGAGCAATTCTACTGCCACCTCATTTTGTATCCCCTGCTCAGTAAACTAAAGCCAGACAGTTGGAAAAATTACCAATTGTATTGTCATCATCCACCCTAAGGCTCATCAAGGTAAATGTTTATTATAAGGAAATGTTTTCTCATGACAACAGAGGATTCTGTTACTTGGAAAATAAGATTTATTTTTATCTTGCCTTCTCATACTCTCTCAAGTTCTCTTTATATGGCATAGATGCACTTTGTATGTGTATGTATAAATTACACTGTCAATATCACACTACATACATCACTTTTAAAGAATAGTTAACATAAAAATATCCACTTGTCTTGGATGATATTATGAATAGAACTTGAAAACATATTTCCTTTATGGTATTTTATTACTTAAAAAAAAAAAAAAACAAGGGAGCTGGGGATGTAACTCAGTAGTAGAGCATGCACAAGGGTCTGGGTTCAATCTTCAATACTTCAAAAAAAAAATTCAAAGCCAAAAATTTTATACCAGTGAAGATATAGAAGAATCATAATTCAAGTTCATCATTATTATTATGTGGCTATATTTAGCATCTTTTTAAAAATGGAAATCAGGAAAGAAAGATTGTTAGTTTAGTAAATCTCCTGGCATAGCCTTCTCCTTTCTACCATGTTGATTGTGTGCTATTGTTTGTAACTGCTGGAAAAGAACTACAGCAGTTATTGTTTTCCTTGTCTGTCAGGCATGGCAAGAGATACCACTGCAATTATAGAGTGTTGCATATGGCTCAAAGCCCCACCTCCTGGTGCTGGGAAAGATGCTTTAGCAGAAGAGAACATAGTGAGGTGACTGTATGGCCAAGCTTTGCTCCGGGTAGACACATAATTAGATTGGATTACTAAGATTGGGATGTAAATCCAGCAAGAAAGGATCTGCAAATACTTTTAGATGTGATTTCACCAGTCTTGTGTTTTAAATTTATCTCTTGGTTGAATGGAACATATGTTCATGTAATTTTTTTTTCCCATAAAAGTTTTTTTTCCCTGCCCATTTATAAAAACATTTTTTATGCTGCCTCTACATATCACAAACAATTTGGCTGGGAATCCAATTATTGAACCTTTACTTTCTTCATTCAATACTGTCTGGATATGACCTCTTTTCCCCCCTAATATCTAGCATCACTGAGAAGTAGGCAACATAAAATCTGTTCCTTCGTTTATAATGAAAATAAGATTTTCTTTATGTAGATGCTCCTGGGACTTTCTTGCAGTTCTTTATAATTAAAAACTAATTTAAAAAAGGTTTCTAGAAATGAATCAACTCATTGATTTTTTTCCTGAAATTCAGACTATGCCTTTATTCTTCTTACTCAGGTTTATTATCAGTTATATAATATGTTCTTTAATTATATCTTTGATTATTTCTTCTATTTGTTGTAAGGCCTTCTTTAGGAACACCAATAATTCCTATGTTGTATCACATGGGAATGTTGTACCATTTTCTTTCATATCTGCTTCTTGGGAAGTAAAATTCATTTTTGTCTTGCTCTCTCACTCACACTGTCTCAGCTTTCTTGACATCTACCTGCACACCTGCTATTGTCTTTCTCATAGTTTCCATGTATTTGTCCTTTTCCTTCAGTTTCTAGAGTGTGTTTCGAATTTGTCCCCTACATCAATGGTTTATAGAGCATTCTACTTTGTACATTCCCAGCATATCACTACAAAACATTACTAAGTAAAAAATGTGAAAGAATAATACATATGTTGGGCATGATGGCACACACCTGTAATCCCAGTGGCTCAGGAGGCTGAGACAGGGGGGTTGCAAGTTCAAAGCCAGCTTTAGCAATTTAGTGAGGCCCTAAGAAGCTTAGCAAAGACCTGTCTAAAAAAGAAAAGAAAAGAAAAGAAAAAGGCTGGGGATGTGGCTCAGTGGTTAAGTGCCCCTGAGTTCAATTCCTGGTTTAAAAAAATTATCTTATAAATTTAATAATTCCTTAATATCTGAATCCAGTCCACATTCAAACTTCCTCAATGGTTGCCAAAATGCCTTTTTTCCCCCTCCAAGCCAGTATATAATGAAGGTATCCAAGTTACCTTTTGTTGTTTTGCTTCCAGTCTTTTCATAGTGAGTACCAACCCATGCCACCACCACATACAATCTATGTTATTAATTCTAGACTGCCCCACTTTCTGGATTCATCTGATTATTTCCTCTTGGTGCACTTACCTTGTTCTTCCTTCCCTGCATTTTCTATAAAGTGGAAGCCAGATATCAATGGAATTGCATGGAATATGACCTTCTGAATTGGGCTGGCTTCTTTCACTTACCATACTGAGTTTAATTCATGTTACTGCATGGATCATTATTGAATTATATACAAATGAATCGTATTCCAGTGTGTGGATGCACCGCTGTTTGCTTATCCATTCTCCAGCTGAGGGACATTTGGATTATTTGTGGTTGTTGGTGGTAAGGGATAAAGCTGCTCAAACATTCACCCACAGGTTTTTATGTAAACATAGGTTTTTATTTCACTTAGCTAATAAATGCCTACGAGTGGGGATGTTGGGTTGTGAATATAGTGAATGTTTAACTTTGTATGTAACTACCAAGTTGTTTTTACAAAGTTACCAGGTAGTATTCTCTCCAGCCTTGTACAAGAGCTCTGATTGCCCCTCACCTCCCCGTGCACACGGACTGGGCAGTCTGATTTTAGCCTCTCTAATCTATGAGTAGGGTTTCTACATGGCAGGTATTTTTTTAAGTCATATTTGGTTTTGAAAAAATATTTTGAGTTGTAGATGGACACAATACCTTTATTTATTTTTAATGTGGTACTGAGGATCGAACACAGTGCCTTCCACATATGAGGTAAGCACTCTACCACCGAGCCACAACCCCAGCCCCAACTCATGGCAGTTTTAATTTGCCTGTTCTTAATTAGATCGAGGATGCTGAACATATTTTCATATGCTTATTTGCTATCTGTGTATTTTCTTTAGTAAATGGCTCAAATATTTTGCCTGGCTTTTAATTATATTTTTTTCTTATTTTTGAATTTTGAGAGTTTCTGGATTGAAGGTCTTTGTCAGATAGGATATTTTGAATATTTTCTCCAAGTCTATGACTTGCACAGTGAAAATGTTTAATAACAGTGAAGTCCATTTTGTAAATATTTTTCTTTTAGATATTGTTATTGTGTTGTATCTAAGCACTAACACAGATTGTTATTTTTTGTGTTGTAGCTAAGCATTCTTGCCCAAAGATTTTCTCTAATATTGCCCTCCAAAATTTTTATGGTTTTATCTTTTACATTTATGCCTACATTTTAAGGTAAAATTGGTCTAAGATGTGAAGAATAGGCAAAGTGTTTGTATATAGTCATTACAACACAATTTGTTGAAAATATCTTGCTTTCTATCTTCACACCTTTGGAAAAAATAATCAATTTACCTTATATACAAGGGCCTATTTTGGGACTCGGTTCCACTGATCTATGTACCTGTTCACAAATGACATACTTTGTGGATCACTGCAGCTTTAAAGGAAGCCTTGAAATCAGGTAGTGTTAGTCCACCAACATTGTTTTTGTTTTTCAAAATTGTTTGGCTATTTTGTTCCTTTACCTTTCTATATATGTTTTAGAATCAATTTGTCAATATCTACTAAATATACTGTTAGGATTTAGATTGAAATTGCATTGAATCTATAAATCAGCTTGAGAAGAATTGACATCTTTTTTAAATTTTTTTTTATTATTTATTTACTTATTCATCATACACAAGTATAGTATCTTTTTACATACAACTGCTTGTATACAAAGTATATAAGTACCATTCAGATCTTCAATCATGCATTTAGGATAATGATATCCATCTCATTCAACCACAATTTTACAGTTCATAAATGTGGTATATATCTTCATTCATTTAGGTCTTTTAAAAATTCTTTCACAATAATATAAAAATTTTAGCATGTATTTTTTAACATATATTTTGCTAGATATATTTTTAAATGCATTTTACCCAACTGGGAACAGAATCCAGGGATACTCTACCACTGAGCTACATTTCCAGCCCTTTTTAGATTTTGAGACAGGGTCTCACTAAATTACCAAAGCTGGCCTCAAACTTGCCATTTTCCTGCCTCAGCCTCCTGAACCCAGCTCTCTCTTCCATCCTTCCTCCCTCATTTCCTTTTTTGTTTTTCTTGATGCTATTGTAAATGGTAGTTTACTTTTTTAAAAAATTTTCAATTGTTCACTGCTAATATACAGAAATAATATTGATTTTTGTGTATTTACCTCATATTCTGTATCCTGCAACCTTAGTGGACTGTTTAAATAAAGACAATTATGTATCTTTAAAAAAATTAAAAACACAGTAGAAAGTTGAACAAGTTTGAAGGTGTGATTAGATTCTGCTCAAACATTTTTGGTGAGAATATTTGTGTCAGTCAGCTTATTGTCACTGTGACCAAAAGACCAAAAGATCTGATAAGAACAACTTAGGGGAGGAAAAGTTTATTTTGGCTCATCATTTCAGAGGTTCAGTCCATGGTTGGCTGACTCCGTAGCTCCGGGGCCAAGGTGAGTGAGTGAGGTAGAGTGTTGAGAGAGAGAGAGAGAAAGAGAAGAGAAGAGAGGAGAGGAGAGGAGAGGAGAGGAGAGGAGAGGAGAGGAGAGGAGAGAGGAGAGACAATATAACGCCCCAAAGGCGTGACTCCAGTGACCTACTTCTCCTAGCTACATCCTACCTACCTACAGTTACCACCCAGTTAATCCATTTAGTGGCTTAAGTCACTGATTAGTTTACAATCTCATAATCTAATCATTTCACCTCTGAACATTCTTGCATTGTCTCACACATGAGCTTTTGAGGTACATGCATTGTCTCACACATAAGCTTTTGGGATACATGCTTTGTCTCACACATGAGCTTTTGGGGTACAACTGATATCCAAACTGTAGCAATACTTCATAGTGATGCTATATTCTTTGTATTGCCCTCTATTCCAATATCAATGATACTAAGTTTGATCATGTGGTGAAGGTAGTAACAATTGGGCTTTCTATTGTAAAGCTCTATTTTCCCCCTTGAGATTTGCAGATGATCTTTGGGGAGATATTTGCTACTAATGTGAATTTTAAATCTGCTACTGCATGCTTAATTTCCCTGTATTTTTTCTTACCTTCTTTTATGTACAATAATATCTGCTGTCTTTTCATCACAGATCATTTCGCCTTTTGCTCTGCATTAAGCAGGCCCTCTCTCTTTGCTTCCTTTAGAGAATGCCAAGTCCTGATCTCAATTTTCTCTTTGGTTTTTGTAGAAAATCACTTCCAGAGATCTGAATGCTAAGTCTTCCGCATGATGGCTCCTTGAATAGCAGCATGTTTTCACTGGGCCTGTCTTTAGTTTGGGTGTACTCCTCAGAGCCCCAGGAATCCATCCATACCTGGTGTATGTCCACAGATGGGTCTGTAGTTCACTGTGGCAAACCTCTATTTGTTCCTTTCCTTGCCAAATTTCCTTTCCAGATCCATCTTTGGACAACAAGTCAGAGAGCAAGAGTCCCCAGCCCAGTCCTCACATCTAGCAGCCACAGTCTCCTCCGTCCCTTGGTCTGAAATGATCCCTTCTGCAGTCCCTCCTGCCTGCTTGAACGATATTCCCAAATACAGTCTCCAGAGTTCGCCAGTACCAGAGTTCTTCCTGATGTGTTTTCCTGTTCTCCCAGCTCTCACTGACCGCCTCACCAGTTTGAGAGGTTGATGTATAAAGAGAGAAGCACTAACAAGGGACAGTGCTTTGCCTCCTTCTATAAGCAGCTACTCTGCTTTCTGTCTGTGCAGTTTTCTGGTCAATACAGATTTTGAGATTTGAAATCAGATCAGGCCATGGGGGAAGGGATGGAGTCCTTCTGTCTCTGTTGAGGCATGTATTCTCACATCTGCCTCTGACTGGCCTTCTCTGTCCAGTTCTATAAACTCTGTTCTAGTGAGTGGCCACTCTCCTCCATCGTCATCAATATTGCAATGGGAAGGCAGGAACGTTGTGTTAGCAACTGACACCCAGGTTAACCTGGATTACTTCTGCCTGACTATGAAGGCCCTGGGGAGTCCAGTTCCATTTCATGTCCATTTTATTTCCACCACTCCTGGGCCCTCTCCAGGGTAACATCTTGGCTGTATTCCAAATACCAGGCTCATCCTTATTTTCATTCAGTTTGTCCCTTTTCCCTGGAGCCCCTTTCTTTTACCAATCTAAATCCTCAAAGTGTGCTTCACCTCCTCTGTGAATGCTGGGTTCAGACAGGCTCTTCTTTCTTCAGAATAATAAGGAGCATCTGAAGCATACCTTTCAGCCCCCCCCCCCACCCCCCGTGCTAGGTCCACTTTGTCTCTGCTTCATTGTAAGAGCCCTAATTGAAGATAGCTAAGATGGCGCTTAGCTGAGAGCCATAAAGGTGTTCAAGTATTTTCACCTGATATTCATGCATTTATCTAAGAATCTTTTTATGCCCGTGAACACTGTGTGACGCACCTGCAAGCTCGAGCTGTAAGCACTTGTCCTTGTTAAGGCAAAATGTATTTAACCGGGTGAGGTTAGTTAGAGGTTGGTGGGACTTGGAGTGGTTGGAGTTGGAGAGGTTGTTGGAGCCGAGAAAGAAGTTAGAAGAAAGAAGAATAAAAGAACTTTTTCATTTCCAGTCTGCCTCCGAGTTTTCTCCCGCAGTATCATTGCTGCAAGTGACAATTGCTGTAGGCAGCGACACTTCATGGTGTCAGTTTTGTCAAAGCTCTCTGGGGATGAGGATCTTCTCCTTGAGATTTCTTAACACTTCCAGAGCATGCAGGAGTGTTCAACTCCGAAGGATTGAGTGTTTGTGCATGTGACTTCTGGAGGTGTCCTCTAGGAGGGAAAGCAGCAAGTGACTCACTGAACTTGAGATGGGATGGGGTTCCTGAACTCCAGTGATGCTCATCGCATGACCAGCCAGCTATGACCCCTACAGCTACCACTTGCATTAGGTTCCTTATATACCATGTGCCCTGAAACACCATCTCAGGCTCATGGCTCTTAGGTTAGGCAAGTCTTGATCAAAGCTCTGATTTGGTCATCTGTAAAGTAAAAAGAATAATGCACTCCTCCAAGGTTAATGTGAGTATTAAATGTATTGATACGTGTGAAAACCTGTTTTGACACATACAAAGCACTTGGAGAACTTGAATTTCCAAAACTTGAATCTAAATCTACAGTACTGCCACTTAGTCTATCCTACAATTATCTACATAAACTGCTCATTTAATTACCCATTTTAAAAATCTCCTCCTTTTCCAATCTTTGTGCTCTTCCTATTCTTTTAATTTCTTTCTTTTTTGGGTTATTTCAGATACTCTGTACTGTTGAATTGAAATGGCATGTTTTTCTGGCTCCCACACTCTGTTTCCTTGATGTTCTGAACAGTTGGTGTATATTAAGAATTCTAATCTTTTAGTATTTTCTGCTCCTGAGTATCTTCCTTTCAACAGTCCTCCCCTTTGTCCTCATTCATTCATTCATCCACCCATTGACTCATTCACTCATTTGGTCATTCACTGACTCATCCATCTACCCATCCATCCATCCATTCATCCATCCATCCAAACACTAATTGATTTATTTTTGGTAACTTTATAAGTGAAAATGAACTGCTCAGAGTGGGTTAGTGTGCCTCATGAGCATGCCTATGTGTGGGTGCATGCAATTACAGTCACCTACTGGTCAAAGTCCAGCATAAAATGGAAGAAAGAAGATAAGGGAAGGTGAGCAGAGTTTTAGTGGGCACTCTTATGTGGCAATAAAAGGCAAGATTGCATTATAAAAGTATACTTTTATTATATGAAAATGTATTCATGGTTCCTTCTCAGTATATTAGGGGAATTCCCATTCAATCCCCTCAAACATTGGAAAACCCACCATAGTTCCTAGACCACTCATATCCCTTGGTTAAATTCGGTTCACTGAGAAGGAACATAGGTGCTGGGGATGGTGGATCACAGCCAGGTGGAAGCAGATGAGAGACTGTTGACTTCTCAAGTAATGACACCAGTGATCTACTTAATGTGGAGAATAACCATTTGGGTTATGATGTAAATTAGAGAGTTTGGTGGAGAAGAAAGTTAGAAAGAGAAAAAATTCTTAGCCATGACAGTTTAGGTACAGAGGATGAGACTGATAGGAAACACTATAAAACACCATGTCCTTGGAGGGACAGCTAGCCCATGCTGGATGAACAAGGCACCCAAAGATTTTTCACAATCCACAGATTTAGAGCAGTTCAGCTGCTGACTGAGCTTACTAATTGAGCTCAGCTGCTGATTGGAGGTAGAAAGAGGGAGGTAGTGACACAGCCATGGAGCTCTAGGTGTCAGGTGGCTTCAGGACACAGAAGTTGCAGACAAGAAAGATAGACAATTTCATTATGCATCCCTCAGGGAATATGTGAGCAGAGAAAATTGGATGTAAATTCAACACATTCTTCCTTATTGCATCCTGTTCCAGGAGATGACTCATCCACACAGCCATTTCAGATCGTCAGCCCTGGATTCATAAGCTCACCTAGGTCTCCTTGGGCCCCTTCTTATCTGGATGGACATAGGACCTGTCAAGTAGCAGTTAGTTCCCAGTTCTAATGTCTCAGAGGCAGGCCATGAGAAGGTAATTCCCAATGATATGAATGTTCCCATGTTGAAACCTAATCACCAAAGCAATAGTATTAGCAGCTGGAGCCTTCAGAAGGTAAATAGGTCATGGGTGCAGAGAATGGGATTAGTGCCCTTTTAACAGAGACGTAGGGGAGCCCTTTTGCCCCTTTGCCACATAATGATGCTGAAAGAAGGCACCGTTTATGAAGAATGAGTCCTCAATAAACAATCTGCAGGCAACTTGATCTTGGATTTCCCAGCTTCAAGAACTGTGAACAATAAATTTCTATTGTTTATAAATTATCCAGTCTCAGGTATTTTGTCACAGTAGTCTAAATAGACTAGGACAGAGTCTTTTTCCCCTTCAAGTTGGGTAGGGACCATATCAATAGAGATTCAGAGTTACCTATAGTATATCCAGACATTTTCCTGTAGGTGGTCCTTATTATGGTACACTTGAGTCTTGGGTTTTCTCTCTTGGGAGCTTCTTACTGACCCCGAGGACAGAAGTCTTCCTTGGTATATTGGTTGCTGTGGCAGGATGAGTTCTGCTACCCTGGGGGTCAGGGGTTGCCACCTGGGAGCTGCTTGGGCTGTGGGACTAAGCCAAGTGGAACTCTAGAAAGTTGAACTATTCAGGAACAACTGGGGAGTGGGGAAGCTGGCAGTCCACCAGCTCTCTCTTCCTCTCCTCCTACATCCTCCCTCTTCTCCAGTCTGGTCCTCAAAACTAGACTTTCACTTCTCTTCCTTGGAGTACGGCCCAGGCAGCTTAGCACACACACATTCTGAAATTCTTGCTACTACCAGCAAAGGAATTCTTAAGATGCAAAATCCATAACTCTCAAAGGAGAGAATTAATAAAGGATCTGACTACATTAAAACAGAAAACTTCCATTTTCATATTCTTCTATTTCATCATAAATAAGAAAAAACACAACTCAAAGACTGGGAGACTGTATTAGTAATGTATATTGCTGACAAATTTTGGTATTCAGAATACATAAATTATGGCTGCAAAGATAGAGTCAAACAACACAATAAAAAATGGGCAAAGAATATGAATATGCAATTCCCAGGAGAGAAAGCTTCAATGGCCAATAAACTCATGAAAATTTGCTCAACTCAGTAGTAATCAGAGAAATGCACTGAAAAAAAAAATGACAAATGTTCCTTCCCTACTCCTGTTTTCTTTATGAAGGGAGATTCTTCCTAAATATTTATGACTTCATGTCTCCTGCCCTTTTTTCTCCAGTGGAGATAGAATTACTTATCTGGCTGGGGGGCTTTTGGATCATGTTTTTCTATGGGGTGAAATGCAACTAAAACGACCTTGAATGCAGGGAATTTCATCTTTTTTTCTTTTCCTCTTCTTCTTTTTGTCAAGTCCTTTGTCTTATTTCCAAGTTGGCCAGAATTTGTGAAAGAAGTAGCCTTATTGGTTGGGCTCTCTGCTGAGCCTGCCCATAAATGAGCAAAAATGGAAAAAAAAATGTAATGATGCCAAATGTTGTCAAGAAAGGGGAGCAACAGGACCTCTAATATGCTGCTGATGAAAGAATAAATTGATTCACTATTGTGGACAATAATGGAGCACCATTACACTTGAAGATATGGATTCCCTAGGTCTCTTTTAGGAAGACGCTGTTGTCCACATAAACATGTATGTTCATTCAGCACTGTTTATAAAAATAAAAAATTGGAAACATCCAAAATTTCTATCAATAGGCAAAATGAATGAATAATTTGTGAAATATTGATATAATAGAGTGATAATATACAGCCTAATCCCCATCCTAAATCTTTGAGGCCAGGCATGTTTTGATATTCTGAGTTGTTCTGAATTCACATGGAGTTGTAGGAAAAAAAAAAACCATGTTCAAATACATTAATATTTCTAAGTGAAATATATGAATAGTGACTTAAAATGAGATATGTATAGTACATGAAGAACTTGAGGTCAGTTTAGGTTTGGGTGCCAAATGAGTTTGCCACAGTTTGCAAAACAACTTCTGTTTCTCAGAACTTTTTAGATTTCAGGATTGTGGATGAGAGTAAGCACCTGAGTGTGAAAACATGCACAAGGTGGGGAGTGTTGCTCTCTGGTAGAATGCTTGCCTAGCATGCACAAGGTCCTGGGAGAGATCCCCAGCACCACAAAAAAATAAAAACCCATTAAAAAAATGCATAGGGAAAAAAAGGCAAAAAAAAAAATAGGAATAAAATCCATCAAATTCAGGTTATGATAGCCTTCAGGGAGAAAAATAAGGAATATATTACAAATTGTTTTTGTATGTCTTTACTTTTTTAAGAAGCAAAAATGATAAGATGCTGAGGTCTGATAAAGTTTAGTGGTGGATACATGAGTATATATTATTTTCTACAAAATTCTGTTTGTTTTTAAATATGTCATGATGAGAAGTATTGAATCTTCATATCTTCCATGTCAAAGAGAGGAAATGAATTTTCCAGTCACTCAGCTAGTTGGTGGTTGAACTGGAATTTGCATTCTGCTTTTTTTTCACTTGACTCTTTCCACAAAAATGATGAGCACAGATTCAAACTGTCACAGAGCCCAGAGCCGTCAGAAAAGGGTGAACTGCCCCCAAATTTCTAGTGGCAGAGAAATCTCCATCTTCATCCCCATTTGTTTCTCTGTAAAATCACCTCACTTGACTTCTCTGAATTTCAGCTTTGCTCACTCTTCACTCCTGTCTCCTGAGTGGTGAGTGTGTGGGCTCACCTTTCCAATCTTTGCAGGTTCCTTGGTGCTTTTTTCTTCTACTCATCAGAGTTGTTTGTAGAAGCACAAAGCTGGGAGAAAAAGTCATGCTACCAGGGGACCTCCTTTACCACACCCCAAACATTTTGATCCAGTTGATAAAAGGATAAGATTAGCATTCAGGACCTCTAAGGTTGAAGAAATACATTGCATACACATTATTTTTTAATTTATTTTTAAAATTTATAATAATTACAATTCATAGTGCCTGTATATAGCATCTTTTTACATACAACTGTTTGTATACAAAGTATATGCGTACAATTCAGGTCTTCAATCATGCATTTAGGAAAATGATATCCATCTCATTCAACCACCTTTTTTTTTCTTTTCTCCCCCTCCTTCCCCCCTTGCTTCCTCCCTTCCCCTCCAGTCCCTTTGACCATTCTAGTGTTCCTCTAATCCTCCTATGTACCCCCATCCAACAATACTGTGAACTAGCCTCCTTATATCAGAGAAAACATTTGGTGCTTGGATTTTTGAGACTGACTAACTTCACTTAGCATTATGTCTTCCAACTTCATCCATTTACCTACAAATGCCATTATTTTATTTACTTTTATTGCTGAGTAAAATTCCATTGTGCGTATATACCACATTTTCTTAATCCACTCATTTACTGAGGGACACCTAGGTTGGTTCCACAACCTAGCTATTGTGAATTGCGCAGCTACAAACATTGAGATAGCTGTGTCACTGTAATATGCTGTTTTTAAGTCCTTTGGGAATAGACCCAGGAGTGGGATGGCTGGGTCATAGGGTGGTTCCATTCCCAGTTTTCCAAGAAATCTCCATACTGGTTTCCACAACAGTTGCACCATTTTGCAGTCCCACCAGCAATGTATGAGCGTGCCTTTTTCCCCACATCCTCTCCAACATTTATTGTTGCTTGTGTTCTTGATAGCTGCCATTCTGACTGGAGTGAAATGAAATCTTAGAGTAGTTTTGATTTGCATTTCTCTAATTGCCAGCGATGTTGAGCATTTTTTCATGTATTTGTTGATTAGTCATGTATCTTCTTCTGAGAGGTGTCTTCTCAATTCCTTAGCTCATTTATTGATTGGGTTATTTGTTTTTTTGGTGTTAAGTGTTTTGAGTTCTTTATATATTCTAGAAATTAGTGCTCTATCTGATGTGCATGTATTAAATATTTGTTCCCAATTTGTTGGCTCTCTATTCACCTCACTGATTGTTTCTTTTGTTGAGAAGAAGCTTTTTAGTTTAAATCTATCCCATTCATTAATTCTTGGTAGTAATTCTTGCGCTACAGGATTCTTATTAAGGAACTTGGGGCCTAATCTGACATGTTGGAAATTGGAGCTTACTTTTTCTTCTATTAGGAGTATTGTCTCTGGTCTAATTCCTAGGTCCTTGATCCACTTTGAATTGAGTTTTGTGCATGGTGAGAGATAAGGGTTTAATTTTAATTTGTTGCATGTGGATTTCCAGTTTTCCCAGCACCATTTGTTGAAGAGGCTATCCTTTCTCCACTGTACATTTTTGGCGCCTTTGTCTAATATAAGATAGCTGAAATTATATGTATATAATACATATAATTGAGGACTCTCTGTGTCCTCAATTCTGTACCATAGGTCCACCAGTCTGTTTTGGTGCCAATACCATGCTGTTTTTGTTACTATTGCTCTATAGTATAATTTAAATTCTGGTATGGTGATGCCACCTGCTTCACTTTTCTTGCTCAGGATCGCTTTGGCTATTCTGGGTCTCTTATTTTTCCAGATGAATTTCATGACTGCTTTTTCTATTTCTTTGAAGAATGACATTGGGATTTTGATTGGAATTGCATTAAATCTGTATAATGCTTTTGGTAGTATGGATATTTTGACAATATTAATTCTGCCTATCCAAGAGCAAGGTAGGCCTTTCCATCTTCTGAGTTCTTCTATAATTTCTTTCTTTAGTGTTCTATAATTTTTGTTATAGAGGTCTTTCACCTCTTTTGTTGATTCCCAGGTATTTTATTTTTTTTGATGCTATTGTAAATGGGGTAGTTTTCATCATTTCCCTTTCAGAGGCTTTGTCGCTGATGTACAAAAATGCCTTTGACTTATGTGTATTGATTTTGTATCCTGCAACTTTGCCAAATTCATTTACTAGTTGTGAAAGTTTTCTGGTAGAGGTTTTTGGGTCTTCTAGGTATATTATCATGTCATCAGCAAATAGTGCTAATTTGAGCTCTTCTTTTCCTATCTGGATCCCTTTAATTTCTTTCGTCTGTCTAATTGCTCTGGCCAGAGTTTCCAGTACTGTGTTAAATAGCAGTGGTGAAAGGGGGCATCCCTGTCTTGTTCCAGTTTTTAGAGGGAATGCCTTCAATTTTTCCTCCATTTAAGATAATGCTAGCTTGGGGCCTTGCATAAATAGCTTTTATAATATTGAGATATGTTCCTGATATTCCTAGTTTTTCCAGTGTTTTGAACATAAAGGGGTGTTGTATTTTGTCAAATGCTTTTTCTGCGTCTATTGAGATGATCATATGATTTTTGTCTTTAAGTCTATTGATGTGGTGTATTATGTTTATTGATTTCCAAATGTTGAACCAGCCTTGCATCCCAGGAATAAACCCCACTTGATCGTGGTGCACTATCTTTTTGATATGTTTTTTATATCTGATTTGCCAGGATTTTGTTGAGGATTTTTGCATCTATGTTCATTAAAGATATGGGCCTGAAGTTTTCTTTTTTGGATGTGTCTTTGCCTGGCTTTGGAATTAGTGTAATATTGGCCTCATAGAAAGAGTCTGGAAGAGCTCCCTCTTTTTCTATTTCTTGAAATAGTTTGAAGAGCATTGGTATTAGTTCTTCTTTGAAAGTCTTATAGAACTCGGCTGTAAACCCATCAGGTCCTGGACTTTTCCTTGTTGGTAGTTTTTTTTTTTTTTTAATATTTATTTATTTGCTTTAGTTATACACAATGTAATGCATTTATGTTTACGTGGTGCTGAGGATCGAACCCGGGCCGTGCACGTGCTAGGCGAGCCTGAGCCACAACCCCAGCCCCCTTGTTGGTAGCTTTTTGATGACATCTTCTATTTCTTCGCTTGTAATCGATCTATTTAAGTTGTGTACAGCCTCCAGTTCCAGTTTAGGCAAATCATACGACTCTAGAAATCTGTCAATGTTTTCAATATTTTCTGTTTTATTAGAATACAAGTTCTCAAAGTAATTTCTAATTATCTTCTGTATATCTGAGGTGTTTGTTGTGATATTCCCTTTTTCATCACGAATGTTAGTAATTTGAGTTTTTTCTCTTCTTTTTGTTAGCATCGCTAAGGGTCTGTAAATTTTGTTTATTTTTTCAAAGAACCAACTTTGAGTTTTGTCAATTCTTTGAATGGTTTCCTTAGTCTCAATTTCATTAATTTCTGCTCTGATTTTAATTATTTCCTGTCTTCTACTGCTCTTGGTGTTGGTCTGTTCTTCTTTTCAAGTGCTTTGAGGTGTGATGTTAAGTCATTTATTTGTTGGTTTTTTTTTTCTCTTAAGGAATGAACTCAGTGCAATGAATTTTCCTCTTACTACTGCCTTCATAGTGTCCCAGAGATTTTTATATGATGTATCTCTGTTCTCATTTACCTCTAGGAATTTTTTAATCTCCTCTTTGATGTCTTCTTCAACCCCTTGTTCATTCAGTAGCATGTTGTTTAGCTTCCAGTTGTTGGAGTAGTTTTTCTTATTCCTTTTTTTTGTTGTTGATTTCCAATTTCATCCCTTTATGGTCTGATAGAATGCAGGGTAGTATCTCTATTTTTTTTATATTTGCTGAGAGTTTCCTTATGACATAATATATGGTCTATTTTGGAGAAGGAGCCATGTGCTGCTGAGAAAAAAGTGTATTCGTTTACTGAGGGATGAAATATTCTATATATGTCCGTTAGGTCTAAATTATTAATTGTTTTAATTAGGCTTAAAGTTTCTTTGTTTAGCTTTTGTTTGGATGATATATCCATTAGTGAGAGAGGTGTCTTGAAGTCCCCTAGAATAACTGTGTTGTGTCTATTTTACTCTTGAACTTGAGAAGAGTTTGTTTGATGAATGTAGGTACTCCATTATTTGGGGCATATAGATTTATGATTGTTATATCCTGTTGATGAATGGTTCCCTTGAGTGGTAAGAAATATCCATCTTTGTCCCTCTTGATTAGTTTTGGTTTGAAGTCTACCTTATTTGATATGAGAATGGAAACCCCTGCTTGTTTGCCCAGGCCATGTGAGTGATAAGACTTTTCCCAGCCTTTCACTTTCAGTCTGTTGATGTCTTTTTCTATGAGGTGTGTTTCTTGGAGACAGCAAATTGTTGGGTCGTTTCTTTTAATCCATTCTGATAATCTGTGTCTTTTGACTGGCGAGTTTAGGCCATTAACATTTAGGGTTACTATTGAGATGTGATTTTTATTCCCATCCATTTTTATTTGTATTATGGTCTTTAGCTTGATTTGGTTTCTCTTCTGGTTGGTATTTACCTTAGTTTAATATCTCCCTTTGTTGATTTTTGTTATTTTTCTCTTCTTCCTCATGAAAAATGTTGCCCAGGATGTTCAGAAGTGCTGGCTTTCGAGTTGTGAAATCTTTTAACTTTTGCTTGTCGTGGAAGGTTTTTATTTCATCTTCGAATCTAAAGCTCAATTTTGCTGGATATAAGATTCTTGGTTGACATCCCTTTTCTTTCAGAGCTTGAAATATGCTATTCCAGGATCTTCTTGCTTTTAAGGTCTGGGTTGAAAAATCTGAACATAGTCTGATTGGTTTCCCCCTATATGTAATCTGCTTCCTTTCTTTTGTGGCTTTAGTATTCTCTCCTTGCTCAGTATATTAGGCATTTTCATTATAATGTGTCTTGGTGTGGATCTGTTGTGATTTTGTTTGTTTGGTGTTCGGTAAGCCTCTTGAACTTGGTTTTCCCATTCATTCCTCACGTTTGGAAAATTTTCTGTAATTATTTCGTTAAATAAATTACTCATTCCTTTAGCTTGAAACTCTGTTCCTCTATGCCAATCACTCTTAAGTTTGGTCTTTTTATGTTGTCCCATAATTCTTGGATGTTATGTTCTTGATTTCCTATGAGTCTTGCTGTATAATCTAAATTCTTCTCTAGAATATATATTTTGTCTTCATTGTCTGAGGTTCTTTCTTCCAAGTGGTCTACTCTGTTGGTGATGCTTTCAATTGAACTTTTATTTTGGTTTATTGCTTCTTTCATTTCTGGAATTTCTGTTTGGTTTCTCTTTAGAGCCTCTATTTCCCTATTGAAGTAATCTTTTACTTCCTGTATTTGTTTTTGGAGTTCTTTGTCAAAATGATTTTTTGCCACCTGTATTTGCTCCCTCATATCATTTTTGAGTTCATTCTTAAGGTCCATAAACATTTGGAATATGTAATTTCTAAATTCCATCTCTGCATTTCACCAACTGTGCTTGCCATGGAATCTACTGATGAGGTATCTTGATTTGTTTGTGTCACTTTTTTCCCTTGTTTTTTCATGTTGCTTGTGTGTCTTTTCTTCCTGCACTGTGGGACCTTGACTATTTTGAATTTACCTTAAAGCCTTATGTTGTTCCTATAGTACAATGCTATCAGATCCCCTTATAATTCCTTTACACTTTAAAATCTAACACTTTCTATTCAGAAAATCCAAGTTTGGTCACAATGTACAGATTTAGTTAACCCAGATATTGTTTCCAATTTACTCTGTACGCTTCTGATGGGGTTTTATAGCTTCAAGTATTGGACACAGAGGTGCTATGCTTAGGAAGAAGGAAGTGAGTGTCTTGAATTGTTCTTTCTTAGAAAGTATGAAAAGAGAGTTCTATGGATGTGGTTTAGTGGAAGTGGTTTAGTATCAGTAGACGAGAGAGGAAAGAGAATGGAGTGAACAATTAGGTGGAAAGACCAATTTATGTATAAACCTAATTTATGCAGCTGTTGAGAGAAGAAATAAAGTAAGATGGAAAAGAAAAAAACAATGACAAAAGAGTAGGAATTGGTGTAAGAGAGAGGAGAGAGTCAAGAAAATAGAGAGTGAACTATATATAACACTGCTTTGCTATACAGTTCAATTGCGCCCATTCTAGAAATCCCAAATTCTGCGTATAACTTGTTTTTGCCTCTGTTTAGTATGCACTGGCAGGGTGTAAATAGGAAAGATGAAGGAAGAAGAAAAGATGCAAAAGTGAGAAGGAAGAAAAGAAGGAAAGAAAAGAGGAGCAGAAGCAAACAAACACACTGACAATCAATGCAAAAAAAACAAAGCAAAACAAAACAAAACCAAAATACCAAAAAACAAACAAACAAACAAAAACCCAGAAAACCAACAAAACAAGCAAACTAACAAAAAAAGTCAAACCCCAAGTCTCAAACAAAACGGACCCTGGGAAGCCCTCCTTTTTTCTTTCCATTTTAAGCCAATTGTATTGGATCGCGTCTAGACAGTCAGTGATCCTGTTAGTGGAGTCAAGGCTGCACCTTTGGCCAGTGGCAGAATGGCCCAGCAGAAAAGTGGCTCAGGGGGGTTGTGTGTCAGCAGATGAATGAAAGGGACCCTCCAGAAGGCACCCTTTCCCCACGCCCACCCACAGTTGTAGCTTCTTGGGGCCGCTGCGCCAGCCTCAGACACGCCCTCCCCTGCTGGTTACCCGAGCCTCACCCAGGTGTGCGCTGTTCTCAGAGCGTTGGTGGCTCCCTGGATGTCTGCAGCTGTTCTTCCTTTCTGCCTTTTTCTTTTTTCTGGGTCAGCCACTGTATTCCTCAAAGATGGCGGTGCTCTCCTCCCGCTCAACAGCAGTTCTGCAGACCTTCGTGTCACTCCAGAGTGTGCAGGATCGGTTTGGCAAGTTGTGTGAAAGAGCTCTACGTGGACACTGTTTGCGCTTCTAGGCTCCTTTCTATCCTTCCTCGCTGATCGGTTTCAAAGCCACTGTGTGGATCGTCCCCTTGCCACAATGTTATCGGGCAGCTGCGCCTGCAGCGCAGACAGCGCTGCTTCAGACTGTGGATGGCTCCGACTCTGCCCCTGCCCGTCGTGGATCGGAGATTGTTGTATTTCACCATCCCGAGGTGCACGAATGTCCTTTTCGGTTGCAAGAGAATTGCTAGTAACGCACTCAAACTTCCCACTAAGCGTCTTTTAGTGACTGTGTCCAGAGAGCACCTCCCTCCTGTCGGCCATCTTCCCAGGATCTTGCATACACATTATATGGGAGGCTTTTGTGCCAGGTGCTGTACATACATCATTACATCTTCAGACCACTAAAGATGTGAATAGGTGTTACTATGGGAAGAAACTAGGGAATGCATGGCTAGTAATGGGCAGTAGAAGAGAACTCAGGTCTATGCAGCCCAAGGATGAACTTTCTATTAGACTTCAGATAGGGAGCTAGAGGAGGTGAGAAAATGGCTCAAGAGAAGTCATGTGAGTCTGAGTTTTCTGACAGGCTGGAGGCCCCAGGGTTTGTTCTTAGCTCTAGTGGGATGGGCTCTTTCTCCCTCCTGGCACTCAGCATGTTCTCCATGCTTCAGATACTGGACCAGGGACTGCCTTTGGAGCATGGTAAGATAACATTAGAAGACACAGTGACCCTTTCCTAACAGGTAAAATATTGAAAGGAAGTAAAACTCATAAAGGACTGAGAGATACTGAAAAATTTCCCCCAGCATTGGGTATACATTAAATGAAGAACTGCAATCAGGCATAACAGAAACTTGAAAAGCAGTGGTTCAAATGAATTAGGAGTTTTATTATTTTTTCTCTCTTGATGCAAGAACCTCAGAAATAGTCATGTGAGGGTATGGATCAAAGACTCAAGGATATCAGGGCCAACCCTCAACTGGCTCTTGGCATTTCTGCAGAAGCAGATGTTGAGAAGGGGACTGTAGTCACTTCTAGGTAGGACTAAGAAGAAAGGTCAAGGTCAAAAGGAAGTGCACAGCCAAATCCACCAGCTTGTAAGGATTTTTTTCTCTCTTTGAAGTCCATTCAGTGATTTCTATTTAGGTCTCATTGGCCAGAATGGGCACTTGTCTACCCTATCTTCAAAGGGGACCTGGGAAATTACTGGTAGTAGTTGTGGATTTCAAATGGGCTTCTGTTAGTAAAGAAGAAAGGGAATGTCAATACTGGATAGCCCAAAAGTACTGAGATCCTCCTGATAGGGAAGGAGAAAGAACTTTTGAACTTGAACATCTAGAGTATATTCCCAAGTAGTCCATAAAAAATGAACTTTAAATTTTTAAAATGAGTTTGAATTTTACATTCAATTCTGTATCTGCTTGTAAAATAAAATCGATGCTTCACATTACTTATTGGTTAAAGGGATTAACTCTTTACCCCCAAAACTCTCAAGTAAAATTCATGCTCTATGAACACGTCTCATATTGATCCTCTTATTTCTTTCACTCCCAACAAATACTCATGCATCCTAGGGTGGGAGGAATAGCACATTTGAGAAGTTCAACCTAGAGTGATAGGGGTGGGTATGAAGCAGGAGATGAGGTAGAGATTTCAATTTATTCCTTACTTGGGAACAGATGTTGATGTATCTTCAGAACATTTTGCACAATCCTGGCAGGCTCTACCCCAGCTCATGCACATTGAGCCATTTTTTTCTCTCCTGATCATCTTCCATTCTCTGGATGCTGATTTAAGCTATGGAAAGAGCCAAGAGTCTTTTTTTTTTTTTTAACTTTACTTTTTGTGAACACAGTGCCTTAGCTCAGGTTCTCCAGGAGCAGATGCTGAGAAGGCACTTATGTTTATATATAAGTGATTTATTTACAAAGTACATCCTCAGAAAAAAAAGGAAAAGGTGGGAAAACACTGCTGGGAAGGAGAAAATGACAAGCAAGAGTAACAGGCAAAACCATGGGCTGATCTTATAAGAAAGCTCTAGGGTGTAAATTATACCTCTGTAATTGTCCTGACCAAAAGAGTGCTGGGTAGAACCTGTTAGAAACAAAGACACAGGCCAGGAAGAAGCCTGCAGATTGGGAAAAGGAGATCCTAAGGGATCTATTGGAATCCCAACTGACCCCACAGCATCCTCGACATGCCCGGTGGCAGCACAGCCTGGTGCCCCTAGCAGTTTTCAGCCCTGTCACTCACAGACCACAAAGAGAGGTGGTCTCTACTATTAATTGTGGCCAGGATCCTTTGGTATAGTTCACCCTGCAGTCTGGGTAAAACTCAAATCCCTCCTCACCAATGTCTGGCTCCAGAGAGAACTTGAAATGTACCCTTTTATTGCGTGTATTGTTAAGTAGATAATATTGCAAAATGTTGCCTGAGGGAAAAAGAAAATAGAACTCTGAAATCTGGTGCAACTCTGGTTTCTCTTTGCAGTGACAAGTTCAGCCTCTGTCTGACCAACATCTTGGTGAGATGCTGATCTGCCTGGGAGACCACAAATGAATCAATGCAGGACAAGAAGAGGCAAAATGTCAACTTGGTCCTCCGCTTAGTGTGGACCTGCTGCTGCTGCCGCCATGCTCCTTCACCCACCACTATGTGTATCAGCATGTGGCCTTTGTATTTGTGATAGATTTCCATCACTATAACAAATGCCTAAGATAATCAAATTGTAAAGAGAAAAGTTTTGTTTTCATTCACAATTTTAGAGGTTCTAGTCTATGATCACTTGGTCCTGTTTGAGGCCTGTGGCAGCACATCATGGTGGGAGAATGTGATGGAATAAGATTGTTAGCCTCATGACTGGAAAGTGAAAGAGAAGAGGAAGCAACCAGGGCCCCCCAATCCCCTTCAAGGGCATTCCTCCAAAGGCCTGAGACTTCTCACCATGCTCTACCTCTTAAAGGTTCTTCATCTCCTAATACTAGCATGCTGGGGACCAAGCCTTTATAACATGGGCCTTTGGGAACATTTAAGTTCCTATAGCACTGTTCTTAAGGAAGCCACCACCTAAACTCCCTCTTATGAACTTTTAAATTCTATTTTTTTCCTGACAAATTTCTGACTAATTTTAGCTAGTGCTTAAAACTAAATCACAGTGTTTATGCTTGTATATATTTATTGCAGCATTATTCATAATTCTGAAAGAATGGGGGAGGTGAGTGACCTAACAATGGGGAATTGGCTAAATCAATTATGATGCATCTATATCATGGAACACATGCACCTAACTGAAGATCATATTCTAGAATACTAATGAAAATACACACACACTTCATCTTTTACCCTTTAGAGCTTTCTTTAAGGCAATGTAAACATTGTAAAAACATAGCCAAATGTACTTGCAAAGGATGTTTTTCCTGCAAGTTTTGGATCCTCAGTGTCAGTATATAGAGGAAAAGACCATCCTCAACTACAGTGAGAGGACCTTGTGCAGGTGTGAGGGTAACAGTACCATCTGCGGGAAAGTGAATGGCATCAACACTTCAGAATACTCTAAAACTATCTCCTCCCTTGTTCTGAAAGTTCAACCAAACTTAAAGAATTTAATTAGGAAATATTAACTCATGAAATACTATTGTATGAAAAAAATCATGTTATTAAAATTTGTACAGTAAGACCCCAATTTTATTTTAAATAATAATATACCTGTGTATGTATAGATAAAGCAGTCTGAAAAAATATGTATAATGAATAACAATTACCAGAGTTGGGAAGGGTGTGGGGGAGGGAGGAATGGAGAGAAGATGGTTAACAGGTACAGGGGTGCAGTTGGACAAGAAAAATAACTTCTAATGTTTTATGGCACAGTGGGATGGCTGTGGTTGACAACAGTTAATTAACTATTTTAAAATAGCTAACAGAGAGGAATTTGAAATCAAATGGCATATCTTTTTGTGTGTTCCCAACACAAAGAAGTGATATACATCAGAGGTAATAGATTATACCCATTATCCCATTACAGATAGTACATGTGTATTGAAATGCCACTAGCCAGATGTGGTGGCACATACCTGTAATCCCAGTGACTCTAGAGGCTGCAACAGGAGGATCACAAGTTTGAAGCCAGCCTCAGCACTTTAGTGAGGCCCTATGCAACTTAGTGAAACCCTGTCTCAAGAAATAAAAAGAGCTGGGGATGTCACTCAGTGGTTAAGCCCCTGACTTCAATCCCTGGTACCAAAAAATTAAAAAAACAAAAAGAAATACCATGGCACCCCCTAAAATGCACAATTACTATGCATTAAGTAAATACAGATTAATAAGGACTTTTCAATTGTACAAGTGTATACCCTTCTCTTACAGTTGATGTCATCTCTGTTCTTGGGGACTTACAATAAGTGGAAGAAAAGAAAACATATATGAAAAGCCACATCATGGCCTCATGAAATTGGGGGCAGGTGTACTGGTATGGAGTGGTTAAGTGCATGGCTTTGGTGCCTAATAGGCCTGGGTTCAAATCCAGATACTGTCTTATCTGATGAAACCTTTGGCAAGTTGTAGCCTCAATTTCTTCATCTGTGACATAGGCTTCATAAAGCCCACTAGGTGCAATCTGAGCATGAATGTATTAATATTGTGAAGTGCTTAACAAAGTGGCTGGCATGTAGCAAGAGTTCAGTAAATGGGAATTTTTTAAAAATTATCTTTATTGGGGTACAATTTGCACACAGCAAAATGTACTGGGTCCCACAAATATGCAGCTGTAGCTGATCTTATCATCACCATAGATTAGATTTACCTTTTCTGTTGCTTCAATCAATGGAATAGTAAGTATGTGCTTCTTTCACTTGGCCTAATATTTTTAAGATTCATTTGTTACATGTGTGACTAGGTTTACTCTTAAGGGCCCCAAACTGGCCACACTGCAACTGTCCATCATCAGGTAAAAGGCATGTAATTAAGAATTAACCAAAGAGAGAGCTGGTCTTTGCCTTTAGCTACTAGAAGTTCATTGTTCATCCCTACATTCCTGAAATGTCCTGATATAGGAGTGTTATTGCTTGCCTGGTGCCCTTGGTCACCAAATAGTCTGGCCTTTGGGACATACCATGTCAGTTCTGCCTTCTGGAAAATGGTGTAGACTCAAGGTCAAACACACAGTCAGTATGTGTTCGAGCCCCAATAAAAACTCAGGCCACCAAAGCTCAGATCAGCTTCCTGAATTGATAATACTGTTCATATTGCCACACACTGATGTTGGGAAGGTAACATGTCTGCAAGGACATGGAGACTTCATATTTAAAACTCTTCCAAATTCTGCCCTATGCATTAAACCTTTGGTTCATTCTAATTTGTATCTTATCACTGTAATAAAACTATAATTGCAAATATAGTGCCTTCCTGACTTCTATGAATTAATTGTTCTGATGATTTTCAAGCCTGAGAGTAGTTGTGGAGACTCCAGCTGACATAAGTGAAGGTGGCCGTAGGGATCCTCAAATTTGTTGTGTTTGGCATCTGAAGTAAGGATCATCTTGTGGGCACTGTTCCCCTAGATTTTGCACTTTTGTCAAACTCATTGCAAATGGATGAAGAAACATTGGTATGTACAGGGGAACATTTGACTCAGAGATTTAAAAAGAAGCAAGCTACTGATGCATGTGACACATAGATGAATCTCAGAAGCAGTATGCTGAGAAAGATTGGTTTTTAATGTAGCAATTCAGCAACATATGACCAGGAACCCCATGGGTTGGTTGCATAAGAAATGGTGTGTTTTTACGGGGAGGGACTCACCATGGCTTGCAAATGAGGGTGCATCGGAAGGAAGTGAAACTTGGGGCTAGAGGATAGAGATATGGGAAGGGGGAGGGATGCTTTCTTTTTAGGCACATAGAAAGCTCCTTGGAAAGACAAGAATGGCAGGAGCACAGGCACTGAGGAAATGGAGATGACACAGCTGGAAAGGTGGCCACCAGTTGGGAGCCAGTAGGAAGGTAGATTCACTCTGTAAGTCATGCTGAGGACCCCCAGCTTTCAGAGCTGGAGGGGTTTGCTGTATGATGAAGGCAGGTTGGGAAGAATTTGTTTCCTATCATTGTACCAGATTGGAGAGATGGGAAACAAAATCTACTGACTCTTCAATGTAGAATAATTAGGGTGGTGGTTGGCAAAAGTTTATTTCCTTTGAATACAGCAATCAGCAATCAGTATAAATTTCAATATCCAATGAAATGTTTTCAAAAATTTTTTGACAATGACCCAAATCAAAAATCACATTTACTATCAAGTACACATACACACATGTGAAAGTTTCATGAAACAATATATTCTCTTATTAATGCAATACACTCTGAAATATTCTGTTCAGTTCTGTTCTATTTTATTCATTTGTTTAAAAAATAATGCTGGTCATGAGCCACTAAATTTGTTCCCTGACTTAACATCATCCCCTTTCACCTCCTGTGGGGCTACCACCCTGTGGGGGACAGAAGGGCACTGACATTTCTGCAGAGCTCCTGGAGGGGCTATACCTGTGGGTGAAGCAAAGCCTGGACTGGGATGAGGGAGCAGGTGTGGGAACTGGCTGACTCCCTGCTACAGATTGAATGCTTGTGTCCTCCCAAATTCATATGTTGAAACTTAATCTCCAATGTGATGGTTTTAGGAGGTGGGGTCTTTGAGAGGTGATAAGGTCATATGGGAAAAACCCTCATGAATGGGATTAGTGCCCCTATAAAGGAGACTCAGGAGGCTCCCTTGTCCACTCCACCATGTGAAATTCGAGATGATGCCATCTGTGAGGAAGAGGGGTCCTCACCAGATACTAGGTCTTCTGGATTCTTGATCTTGGACTTCCAGTCTCCAGAACTGTGAGAAATAAATGTCTGCTGCATATAAGTCTCCCTATAGGTGACATTTTGCAAGAGCAGCCTGAATGGACTAAGACAATCTGCTTGCTTATTCAGAAGGGCTGACAAGCCTATCCAGGCTCAGAGTAGTTAAGATCAAGTATTTGAGGGCATCTTGGGAACTGATATATGTTATATAAGAAAAAGAGATAACATCCCTGTTACTGTTCCTCTCACACAGAGGTTTGGCACCCACTACAGGTGATGCTTATCACAAAGTGGCAAGTGGTGGCATGGCATAGACAACTTGAAATGTTCTGAACACCCATTCTGAGCTAGGTGATGCTACATGCTTTAGATACATGGCATCTAAATCTCACCAAAATATTCCTAGTGGGAAATTGGTATCCTCATCTGATGGGTGAGTAAACAGAGGTCTGGAGAAGAGAGAAACCTGCCCATGGTCACAAGAGTGGAGAGATTCCAGAGCTCTGTCTAGAGCTTTGCCTACTCCCTGTTACCCTGTCTACTCCCACCCACCACACTTTTTTCCTTCTCTCTCTCTCTCTCTCTCTCTCTCTCTCTCTCTCTCTCTCTCTCTGCTTTTTTTTGTTTGTTTTTGGTACTGGGGATTGAAGCCAGGTATACTTTATCACTGAGCTACATCCCCAGTCCTTTTCTTATTTTTTATTTTGAGACAGAGACTTGCTAAATTTCTGACAGGTTCAGTAAATGGCTGAGACTGGCCTTGAACTTGTAATCTTTATGCCTCAGTCTCACTGGGATTACAGGTATGTGCCACCATGCCTAGCTATCCCTGTTTCCCTACACACTCCTGACCCCATTATGCAGCCCTGGGACTCCAAAGGCCAGGCCCAGAACATTTAAGGGGCAGTTTGGGTCACAGATACCATGGTGGTACACATTCTAAGTAAGTCCTAGTGGGTCTCACAAAGTTCTAGAGATCATAAGTATATGAAATTCTTATTCTTCCCTTGGAAGCTTGCTTTCCAAAATTATGATAATGACAATTGCAAATGTAGGGTGTACCCAGTGAAGTTTTGTGTATGCATCACTTCCAGCCCTTGGGACAGGTACTATCATTCTGCCTACTTCACCAGGGAGGAGGATAACTCACTTAAGATCACATTGACAACAAAGAGCAGAGCGAAGGCTTGACCCTAGGGTTTTCAATTCTGTCAACCATTGTGTTTTGGGGAATTGAGAAACAAGAAATGGGGAAATGGGAGGGAGAAGGTCGTTGCTCAAGTCTGAGGATTTGCCAAATACTTTGAAAGAATCCCAAGAACAGAAGAGAAACAGGCAAGAAAAACAGAGCAGAATGCCAGCCAAGCCAATGGGTGTGCCACATGACAAAGACCCCAGCTCCTTGTGTTCAAGATGGCCATGTGGAAAATGGCTCCTATAAACAAGGAGATAAAAAGACTCCTTTGCCCCCCTTCCAAATAATGGCAGTTCCCCAGAGCCCCAGCCCAGCAGATCTATCAGAAACCAGCCTTTGTGGTGGGTTCTCACTCAGGGCGGGTTATTATATATATACACATATAGACTTTGTTTTTATCTGGTGAAGGGTGTAAGACTGCGCAGCCAGTCTTGGGGGCTCTGACAGCTCAGTGGACCAGGAAAGAATCTCCATCCACCCTGTCTTGGCGTGAGTGGTGAGGTCGCTGGAAGCCGCAAGCCAGGGGAGGAGAACGGAGGAAAGGGCAGGCAGCTGGAAAGACAGCAGAGGCTTTATAAATAACTCTGTCCTCCCTCTGCCTTGGAATCATAGCACCGTGACAGGCTGTGAAATTAAATGAAGAGCAGGCAGGGCCCTGGAGAAACTAAAGCATCAGGAGGGACAGGGGGTTCGGGCAGGTGATAATCTGGAGACTCTGGTTAATGATAATGCAGGTAAACAGGCAGCCTCTGGGAGGAGTCTAGAAATCCCAGGGTGGGCACATGTGTGTGTGTGTGAGTGCACGTGTGTGTGTGTGTGTGTGTGTGTGTGTGTGAGAGAGAGAGAGAGAGAGAGAGAGAGAGAGAGAGAGAGAACTCAGGATATTGTTTGTATTTTCAGTCTTTGTATTTCTTAACCTAATCAAATTGGTTCTCTCCTACACAGAGGCTTGCATGGTCCCTACATTCTCCCTGCCAATCCATCTCTGCCCTCATCCTCAAAGATTACTACAGATTGTTTTTCAGGAATGACTCACTCAACTTTAACACCTTCACCCCACTGGCCAGGAGTGGAAGGATGATCTTACAGCTAGATCCTAAAGAAGGGGCCCCAGCAATGGCTATATGGGATCTTCTAGGAAGATGAACATTCCCCTCTGCAGAGCCCGGGAGTCCCTCACTGATCTGCCACAGGAAGTCAAGATATGGCACAAATATGCTTACCCAGATTTGTGCCCAGAAGTGGGAAAAAGGCTCCTGCCACTGGCTGGCATAGAGAGCTCTGTTTAGGGGGAATGCACTTTCTTTCAGTGAGGTTAAGTGTCTTCTTCACTGACTGTTTCTTTGATTCCAGCCTCCTCTGAAGTGCCCCCTCTCTGTCAAGCCATCTTAGTTAGACTTCATGGTCTCTCTGCCTCTGGCCACTCCATTCCACAGTAAACTGCCTGGCCCTGGCTGGCCATAGGAACTAACAAGAGTGTTACCAGAACCCTAGGCCCAAGGCCTTACTTCAGGGGTCCCCAAAACCAAAACAGAAAAGATACTGGTGAAAAGCAGGAAAAGAACTTTAACCAATATGTTGATGTTAGGAAGTTGAAATGAGATCCAGCATCTCAGCCTTGGAGTAACTGACATGAGCTGTAGGTTTAAGTAGAAGAAGAAATGGGATGGGGGTGAGAGGTATGCATAACTGAGTAGTCCTGGTCAAATTGTGGTCTGGTTGATTATTCTCTCAGTTCTGGTTCTGCAAGGTGGTCCCAGAGAAGTCCTTATTGCTTGAGGAACAATTTCCACTTGCTGTCCAAGATGTTTTTCTATCAGATCTTTGATCCTGGAAGGGGATGATGACTGGAGACTTCTAGGCACCACTCCAGAGGTCTGATGGTATGAAAGCTGACTATGTAATTTTGTCCTTGCAAATCTTGTCTGTCTTGAAGGGGAATGAAATATGTTAGGAAAACAGGGCTGAAAAAACAATTGGTGTTACTAGTTTTTAGATAAATACTCCTTGAATGAGTAATATTTCTATGTGCAGAGCTGAGCAGATCACAAAATTGAAGGTAATGAAAGCAGAGTTGCCAAAGTGTGTTTGTGTGTGTGGGGGGGATTTACTGGAGATTAAACCACCCAGGGTTTGCTAGGCAAGTGCTTGATCACTGAGCCCCACCCTAAGTCAAGGTGCCAAGCTTCTACCCTGTTTTCAGTTACATATTGGACATCTGCAAACCTATATGAAGAGTCATGCTTTTAGCAAAAGGAGATTGAATTGTCAAGCCCTTTCAAATCCATGCAGCATTAATAGAGCCCAGCACTGAGCTAGACACCAGGAAAGGTTGAAGTGTGAGAATTTATCCTGTCTTCAAGAGACTTGCAGTCTTCTTGGTGATATAAGAATGACCATAAGATAAAGAGAGACATAGATTTAATGTCTCCAAATGGGACAAGTGAATTCTGAGCACATTTGGCACAAGGACATCATTACTGAAGATACGTACCATCACCCATACACACATACTTTCTCCCTCAGATCCCTCAGTTGTTAAGCTGCATAGCCACAATAGGATGGAGTTAAGACCTATAGCCTCGGTGGGTTTCAACATGAGCTCTCAATGTAACCTCCATTGTTGGTATCATGTGAGTTCAACTCACAAGATAAACCAGTGTCTCTTGCCCAGCAGCCACAACAGCCACATCAATTTGACGCTATTAGTGTCACTCAAATCGAGTCCAGCCTCTCTTTGGATGATTTTGAGAGGCAGGAGTCTCACTCAGCTTTCTTTCAGTATAACAAATATTTGAGATAATTGATTTATAAAGATAAAAATTTTAATTTGGCTCATGATTTTAGGGACTTTTAATCCATGGCCCTATTGATTTGGGGCCTGTTTTAGTCAGCTTTTCCAGTGCTGTGACTAAAGGACCTGACCAAAACAATTGCAGAGGAGGAAAAGTTTATTTGGGAGCTCACAGTTTCAGAGGTCTCAGTCCATAGAGAGCAGACTCCATTCCTCAGGGCTCAGGGTGAGGCTGAATATCATGGCAGAAGAGTGTGGCAGAGGGAAGCAGCAGAAAGCTCACATGGTGATCAGAAAGCAGAGAGAGAGAGAGAGAGATCCACTTGCCATATACAAATATATACCCCAAAGCCATGCCTCCTATGCCCACATCCTCCAACCACATACCCCATCTGCCTTCTGTTGCCACTCAATTAATCCCATCAGGTGGTCAATTCACTGATTGGGTTAAGGCTCTCATAATCCAATCATTTTTTCTCTGAACTTTCTTGCATGTCTCACACATGAGCTTTTGGGGGAACACCTCCAAACCATAACATTCTGGCCCTGGCCCCCAAAATCTCACACTCACCTGACAACGTAAAATACATTTAGTCCATTCCCAAGAGTCCCCATAGTCTCAATAGTTCTGAGAGTGCTCAAAGTTCAAGTCCAAAATCTTCTCTGAAGCTCAAGGCAATCTCACATTGTGAGCTCATGTAAAATTAAAAGCAATTTACATGTATCCAATATGTAAAGGTACAGAGTAAACATTTCCATTCACAAAAATAGGAGCATAGAAAGCAGGGATGGGACCAAAGCAAGACCAAAATCCAGCTGAGCAAAGAAATTCTGTAGTTCTGTGTCTGGCATCTGGAGTGCATGGCATGATGTCCTCTCCAAAGGGCTTATGTAGCTGTGGCCTTGTTGATTGCAGCCCAAGTAGCCTTTCCGTTGACTTGTCTCTGCTTAATTCCTTCAGTTTTCCTAGGACAATGTCCCACGTTACTCGCATTTCTTAATCTCCGGTTGTCCACTGCAGGTTCAGCTTCCTCCTCACATCTCCGTGCTTTGCCCTCTCAGGGGTTTCCTGCAGGGATTCTGACCCTGCTGCACATTTCCTGGCCTCCCAGGCCTTTCTTTGAAATCTTGGCGGAAGCCCCCATGAACCCCTAACTCCCAGCACCACCACGTGGTTGACGCCAAGGTCTGTCGCCATCTTGAACAGTAGCCATGCCTCCAGGCAAAGTCTTCAGGATTTCTTTAGTGGCAGTAATGTCTTTAACAACTGCAACTTCCTTAGCCCCATTTGTACTCAGCCTTTCAAGTCCAAGTTTTTCAAATCTTTCTGCTCTGCTTTCTGTTCCTGAATATCAAAATAAACTTGGCTAAAAGCCACTAGAAATACCCATGCCACTTCCTGAATGCTATGCTGCTTAGACATTTCTTCCTCCAGATTAAGAAGTCCATTGTTTTTAAAATCATGGTGTGAATATACTTTGTATACAACCAGAGATATTTAAAAATGTGCTCTATAAGTATAATATGAATTGTAATGCATTTTGCTGTCATATATAACAACTTAGAATAAAAAAATATTTAAAATTTTAAAAACAGTAAAAAAAAAAAAAAAAATAGTCATCCTCACAGAAAGTCTCAGGACAAAGACAAAAGTTGTCTAACTTCTCAGCCAGAACATAACAGGAATGGCCTCTAGTCCAAATTCCAATACAGTCCTCCTTTGAACCCTCTTGAGCCCTTTCTTCACCATCCATTGTCTTATTGGCATTCTGGTCTTCTGAGCTCCCAGCAGAATTGGCCATTAAACTTTGCTTACAACAATTTAAAGAATTTGCATCTGGCACTACTAAGCATCTCAAAATTCCTCCACCAATTCCAAAAATCTCAAAAAGCTTCTTAACCACATGGTTAGGTTAATCACAGCAAAGACCCCACTTCTCAGTACCAATTTCTGTATTAGTCAGCTTTTTTGCTGACTAATAAAATCTAGCCAGAAAAATTTTAGGGGAGGAAAAGTTTATTTAGGGGCTCATGGTTTCAGAGGTCTCAATTCATAGATAGCAGGCTCCATTCCTCTGGGCTCAAGGTGAGGCTGACATCATGGAGTAAGAGTGTGGCAAAGGGAAGCAGCTCATATGATGGTTGGAAAGCAAAGAGAGAGAGAGAGAAACTCCACTCACAAGATACAAATGTATACCCCAAAGCCATGTCCCCAATGCCCCACCTCCTCCAACAACACCCCTACCTGTCTTTAGTTACTACTCAATTCCATCAAGTGATTAACTTCCTGACTGGGTTAAGTATCTCGTAACCCAATCATTTTTTCTCTGAACCTTCTTGCATTGCCTCACATGTGAGTTTTTTGGGAACACCTCACATCCAAACCATAACAGGGCCTGTGATGAAGCAGTGCATCCTAGCAGGGCAAAACAAAGTCACTCACCTCATGGCTGAACAGTGAAATGAAAGAAGAGAGGAAGGACGGCAGTCTCATTATCTCCTTTGAAGGAACACTCCCAATGATTTGAAGACTTCTTGCTAGGCTCCTCCTCTTGAGGGTTCCACCACTTTGCAGTAGCATCACAGGCTGGGGCCCAGGCCTTTGGGCACATTTAGGGGACACTCATATCCAAACCATAGCAGCAGAGTTGGTTATGTCTTGTTGCTCACTGCCTTCCTTTGCTTGTTTAAGTATATTTTCCCTAGGAGAAGATCAGAAGACAATTCTTGAGTAACACTGTCCTCCACAGTCCTTTCTAGAGATGCAAATATCTTTCAAATCCCTGAGATTGAGGTTTAAGTTATGTCTTCTGGAATTCTCTTGCAGGGAGAGGCATAGTCAGATTTGGCTTTTCCTTCAGGCTGAGAGCCAGTTGTTATAGAATTATGGAAATCTGTGCCAGAGAACATGCTGCCCACTTTTAGAAATCTGTCTAAACTACATGGATTCAGCCAGAGTCCATTTATATATTGCTAAATAAGAGTTCCACACATACATAGAACTTTAACATCCTCAGATAAATAGCTCTGCAAGGAGAAAATGCAAATTATGACTTAAAGTCAGCCTTTTCTTTTGTGCACTGCATACCAATGTGGTTTTACCCTTTAGCTAGGACAATGTAGCTACTACCTTTTTTACACAGATATATGAAGTTGTTTCCTGAGACTGTTAGAAAAATAAATAGACTATTAGTTACTTGGTTTTCTCTTTGGAGACTCTGTAGGGACAACAAGGTTAGCTGTTAAGTCTTTAACCAGGTCTTGGATTGACCATACTTTACAACATCACTTTGAGCAGGACCAAAAAAAGCCTAAAGCAAGTCCAGAGAAAGGGTGTGGGCAGTCAGATGGGTTAGAAGGTGCTGAACTTGTGCCAGAGATTTTATAATCAGGTTTTTTAAAATCAAGATCTCATAACAAGAAAAGAATGCATATAGGTAGAGAGAAAGTATAAGAAATCAGTCAGAACTTAAAAGAACTAAATGTGGAAGGCATAAAGCACCACACATGAAGGGACAAGAGGAAAATCAGTCACAGAAATTGATCACTAGGAAGGTACAATTGTAGGATAATATGAGCTGAAGATGCCACCAAATGTCTGTGGACCCTAAGGGCAGATAGATTCCTGAATATTGCAAGGTGGCCTGTACCTTGCCAGGGTAATTCTTCCTGCACAGGAAGACATAAGCCATCTGAGAAAATAAAGTCTGTAATAATTACTGAGCAAATAAAAGATGAAGTCAGAAAAATAGTTTTAAATGCAGAATGCCTGATAGGTCCAGCCTACACAGGAACTGGAGCTGAACAGTTAAAAAATGGCTCCAATTTTTTTATTTAAGGGAGAGCATCAAAGGCAGGGATAAGGTTTCAGGGGTGAAGTCTTGCTTCATGATGTCTTGCAGTCAATAGGTTGATTGGCATCTTGGCAGGCCACACCCATCTCAGAAAGGCTGTGTGTCTACAGCAGGTCACCTCATCTGCCGTGCTGTGGGGGACCTTTGCAATAGCTGGGTGGGAGTTCACATGTGTTTGGGCCATCTTACAGCAGGCTTGCCACTGTAAATTCCCAGATACCTGGCTTTTCCTCTCAATGGGCTTCTATGCCTATCTGGTCCACACATAGTCCACAGATGGCTCTGGATACCTGGAGCTCTCAGGAAGCCCAGCCTGGCCCCATGAGCTCTTTTACCCCAGGAGTGAATGAGATAGAATCAAGAGGTTGATGGGTTTTAAACAGTTGGCTAATGATTCTGCTGAACTGATTAGAATCTTCCTTAGTCTTAAAAAGAAATAAAAAGAGAAGTATAAAGGTGGGAAAGGGCTCAGGAGAAAGGATTGTGGGGCACCAAAGGTAAGCAAAAGTGGGGGCAAAATAAGAGGAATGTAAAGCAGGAGAAAACAAAGCGTTAATGAAAATTAGGATCTCAAAGTCAATAATAGAATAAGTACTGTGTGTGTGTGTGTGTGTGTGCATACATGCACCACACACACTTTATGTGGGACCATGTGAAATAGATATATTTTTTCCCTTTTCCTTATGCTGAGGAAAACTAGAAACTCTGGATGGTTTATATAAAGCACAGGAAGACTTTGGAGGAGGGGGAAAGGAGGGCCATCCAGGCACTGTGAGTTCTGAGGAATCACACAGTGACAACATTTCTGAATGGAACTCTTATTTTGGTTCAGATCTGAAGCTGAAGAAGTCAGTAATAGATACAACAACCAACAACAGACAAACAAAAACCCAGTCCAGTGAAAGCAGGAGGAAAGAGGCAGTCTACTAAGACAGCATACTTTTAGACAATAACACACCTACTCCAAATACTGCAGGAAAAAAAACTGTGACCCCCATCCCCACCCATGCTAGCAAAGGCCTGGTTGGGATCATACACATCCACACTCATGAGGCTATAATAAGATGCTTCAACACTCATTTGAGGGCAGTGTTAGAAAAAGCCAAATAAAGAGCAGGACTTTCATCTCCAACAAATGGTAACAAAGATCAACCTCTATGGTGTAAGCAGAGATCACATTATAATGAGGAACTCCTCACTCACCAGGTTTGAGAAGCCCTCCTTGGGTGTCAGTAGAGGCTGAGTGGACATTTTTGACTTCTATACCACCTAGTAGTAACAAGACACAACCATCCTGCCAAGGTAGTGACTCAGAAAGTCAATTAAAGCAGAAGGTTTAAGTAAGATTTACTCTTATAATATGAGCACATCTGATTTTCAATGAACAAAAGCTCACTTTTCATACCAAGAACCAGGAATCTCAAACTGTATGAAAAAATATAAGGTCAATGACAGAGGTCAATGACAAAATTGCTTCCATCAACAAGTAGGAACACAGTTGAAACATAAAATAATAATAAAAAAAGCCTTAGCAAAGAAATAGAGAATAGAAAGAATCAAATGGAAAATTTACAATTTAAAAATACCATAACCAGTAGAGAGTCTAGTAGAATGTAGAAGACAGAGAAAAGAATCAGTGAACTAAAAGATAAAACATTGGAAATTACACAATCTGGACAACAGAAGAAAATAAACTTTAAAAAAGAACACAGTCCCAGGAAACTAAACTTATGTCATTGAAGGACCAGAACAGAAGAAAGAGAATGGGACTAAAGAATATAGTTTTTGGGTTTTTTTTTCCCTAAAGGCAGAAAACTCCCCAAATTTGGCAAGCAACATAAACCTACAGATTCAGGAATCTGAGAAAATCCCAAAGAGAATAAAAATAAAAATTAAAAAATTACACACCCAGAAACATAATAATTTAACTTCATAAAACTAAGACAAGGAAAAAATCTTGAAAGCAGCCACTTTACTGATAGTGAAAAAACAATTAAAACGACAGCAGATTTCTCTTAAGAAACCATGGAAGTCAAAAGGAAGTAGGATAATATTTTTCAAGTGCTGAAACAAAAGAACTGTCTACCCAGCATTTGATATCCAGCAAACATATCATCCAAGAATAAAATGGAAATAAAGATGTTGTCAGATGAAGAAAATCTAATTTCCCACTTCCCTAAGAGAATGGATAAAGAAAATTCTCTAAACATAAAGGGAATAATGGAATTGGAGTATCAGGAAGGAAGCAAAAATATGGGTAAATACAATATACTTTTTTGTTGAGTTTTTAAAATTATGTTTGACAGTTGAAATAAATTGCAATATTCTTTGATGTGGTTCTAGGTGTATGCAGAGGAAATCTTTACAACAATTACAGTGTGAGGAAGAGAGAAGGAATATAAAGGGGAGTAACTATACATTACTAGAAATGAAAGACACCACTAGACTGATAAGTTGTGGATATATAATATAATACAATACCTAGAACAACCACTAAAAGCAATACAAAGTGTTACTTTAAAAAGTCAAAAATTGAGACAGAATTATTTGAAAAATGTTCATGTACTTAACAAAAAGGTGAGTAAAAGAAAAATGAGAATCAGAAGGCATAAAATTAAATGGCATACTTAAGCCCTAACACATCAATAAACTTATTAGATATAAATGGTCCAAATATACCAATTAAAAAACAGAGATTGGCACAGTGAATGAGAAAAAAATATTACCTATTACCCAACTCTATGCTTCTATAAGAAACTCATGTCAAATATAATGACATAGGCAAATAAAGTAAGAGGGTAGGAAAATCTATAATATAAACATTAATCAGAAGGAAGCAGGCATGATTATATTAATTTCAGAGAAAGTGGATTTCAGAGCAAAGAAAATTATCAGAAACAGAGGAACTATACAATGGACATATTTCAATCTATCAAGGAGACATATCAAATCTAAATGTATATACGCCAAACATCAGAACTGCAAATATGTCAAGCAACAATAGGAGAACTGGAAGGAAAGACAGGTAAATAAAAATGATAGTTGGACACATTAATGATTCTCTTTCAACAATTGATAGGATAATTAGACAAAAATTAGCAAGGCTATAGAACTCAACATCCTATCAACCAACAAGATTTAATGCATACTATAGAACACTTCACATTACAATAATAGCACAACATATGTTTTTTTCAAGATAGGCCATAAAATAACTTCAGCAAATTTTCATACAAAGTGTGATCTCTAACCCACAATGGAATGAAAGGAGAAATCAAGAGCAGAGAAATAAGAGAAAATTATTCAAACACTTGAAAACCAGACAACACACTTCTATACAATCCATGGGCAAAGAAAAAAGTCTCATATTGAACTGAATGAAAATGAAAATACAATTGAATCAATTGTGGAACACATCTAGGCAGTGCCACTAGACAAAATTATAGCATTAAGTGTATACATTAGAAAAGAGAAAAAGTCTCAAATATATAATCAAAGGCCCATTTTAAGAGCCTAGGAAAGGTAAAACAAAACAAACAGAAGAAATAAAATAATAAAGAGCAGAAATCAATGAAATGGAAACAGAAAAAGTGTTGGTGAAGAGAAAGTGAACAGAACATAATAGATAAATCAGAAATAGAGCCCCAGTCATTCTGGAAAACCATGTGGCAGTTTCTTTAAAAATTAAACAAGCAACTGCCAAATGACCCAGATATTGCACTCCTGAGCATTTATCCCAAAGAAATGATGGCTTCTTCATATTCATATAAAAGCCTGAACATTAATGTCTGTAGCAATTGTGTTCATAACAGCCCAAGAATTGGAAACAACTCAGATGTCCTTCAACAAGTAAGTAAATGGTTAAGCAAACTGTGGCTTATCTGTATCATGGAAGACCAGTCACACTTGAGCATGTGGAAAGCACGCCTTTGGATTTTCCTGAGCAGCACTTGTGTGTAGGTAGGTCCTTCCAGGGAGTGCAGTGCCTGAAGACATCCTGACCATCTCCTTTAGTGGAGAGGATGGCTTCCTCCCTCCATGCCTGAGTACTTCCTTTGCTCCTGGTGGCTTCCCTGCTCACAAGGTCTTTGACTCTCTGGGCCTTCCCTGCTCATCCACCTACTGAGCAGCCCTGGCAGAAGGCCATGCCTGCAGACATTCAAAATGGGTTGGTGGGATTATCCTCTTGTTTGCAGCTAATGAAGAAGGCATATCCTAGAAAAGCTCCAGAGAATGGGGGAAGGAAGAAGAGAAATTGTTTACCAAGATCTCCTTAGAATAGGGTGCTCCTGCACACCTCCTTGTTATTCCCTTCCTGAGGAATGTGGGTAACCACTCAACCAAGCCATGGGAGAAGAAAGAGCAAGAAGGATGCTGGTTAAGGTGGGTTGTGGGGGCTAAGGGTTAGCAAGAGCCAAGCAAGGAAGGGTTGGGTCATGAATCACCCTGGCTAGAGGACCCTGGGCTTCCTATTGTTTTACTTTTTCTAGCAATGAAACAATTTATGAGTGTTTCACTGTTGGAGAACAAATAGAAATATGATTCATGCTTCACAATTTGTACAGCCAATTTCATAGGCATTTGCTAGTGCTATCATGTGTCTGACAGATACATATATATATTTTTTTCCTCTAAGGGATTGTTTGGTGTAAACAGATAGGAACTACTTAAATATAATAAAGACTATTACTAAAAAACAAGTGCAAACATTTTACTAAATGGGAAAATGCTGTAGTCATTTCTATTAGTAAGAGAACAAGAGAACAAGAGACTGCCTGCTGTCCCCACTATGGGTCAACACAGCTTTGGGGACTTTAATACAATAAGGCAGAAAAATGAATTGATTGGAATAAATACCAAAAAAAAAAAGAAGACAAAAATATCTTTACAGATGATTGGGAGTATGTTCAGACAACTTCATAGATTTTATTAAAATTATTAACACATTTTAGAGGAAGATAGGTGGATAAATATGTAAATATAGGGCTTTGATTTATAATAACAATAAACGTTTGGAAATGAAATAGAAAAAACAGCCCATTCATAATAGCAGTGAATACCATACAATTTGTAGGATGTATTCAACAAGAAAAGATGTACTGTTTATACAAATAAAATGACAAAATTGTATTGAAGGACATAAAAACATCCCTCAACAAATGGAGATGTACAAGCTGTATTTTTGTGTGGAAATACTTACTGTCATAAAAATGACAGTCCCTAAAAAAACTAATATGTAAATTGAAGACACTAAGATATAAATTTAATGCCATTACAGTTAGAAACTTACTTCTAAGGACCAGATAAAGTAATTCTAAGTTTTTTGTGGATAAAATAATTTTAAATGTCAAGTGTTTAGAGAATAACAGTGGAGAAAACACAAATGAGAAAGGATAGCTCTATCAGACAATAAAACTTAAGACCAGCTACCTGTACCAAACAGCATGACAATGGCACAGGATCTGACCAATGTGTTAAAGGAAAAGATTAGACAGCACAGAAGTAGATGAATAGTGAAAACAAATGTGGTAGTGGCATTTCCAGTCAGAGAGAAGGAATGATTTATCACTCATAGCGGGATGCCTGGTTATCCAGCTCTAAGAAAAACCAAGGGAAAATTATGCAGCCAATTTCATATATTTTTTATTCTAAGAGATTATTAGTATATGAATTATTAATATATGAATAGATAGAAACTACTTACAATAGACTATTCACTAAAAAGCAAGATCAAACATTTTACTAAACGAAAAAAAAATGCTTAAGTTATTTCTGTTGTCTTCACTATAGATCAACACTGCTTTGGGAGACTTAATACAGAAAGACAGGGAAATGAATTATTGTAATAAACATTGAAAAGAAGATAAAAATAACTTGCAAAATAAAGGAGACTCTTAATCATATACAAAACAAATCATATACAAAAACAAATTCTGGGTTCATTAAAGATTTTCATGTCAAAATAAAATGTTAACATATTAGAGTAGAATTTAAGGGTGTATTTGTATAATTTTTTGCAGGGGGAGAAGGGAATGTCTTAACACAAGTAGCAATCGCAGAAGTCATCGAGAAAGGGTAGTTAAACGTTGACTGCATGAAAATTAAACATTTTATACAAAAGAAAAATCCATGAATGAAATCAAAGAGCAAACAATAGACTAGGAAATAGATCTTAAGTATATAACACATAAATGGTTATCTTTTAAACCATTAAAAGAGTATCTATACATTAAATGTAGTTTTAAAGACAACAAAATGTAGAAGAAAATAATAAAAGAATATGAACTGCCAATTTGCAGAACAGGCAATCCAAGCATTTAATAAAATGTATAAAAAGAGGCCCAATCTCACTGTCAGAGAAGACAGACTAAACAAAGGTGCTAATAGTTCCAACTAAGGTTTTAGGGGTGACCAACTTTTTCCAGCTGCCCAGGACTCCAAGTTTTGAAATCTGTCAGTCCTGGACAAACTGGGATGGTTGCTTTTGAGGAATGAGGAAAAAGCCTGGATAACGGACCAAGAATTTACCCCATAGATTACCTCCAAATACTTAAAAAAATACTTTTATTGTATTTATTTATTTTTATGCGGTGCTGAGGATCAAACCCAGTGCCTCTCACATGCTAGGCAAGCACTCTACCACTGAGCCACAACCCCAGGCCCCCAATAGAGCCTGAGTTCCCTTTAATTAGCAGTTCTGTGTTTCTCACCATTAAGGGATTAAAGACTCCTGAGCAAGACAGTAACAATTATAGGCGGTAAAGAAAATTATGTGAAATGGCTGAAAAGTTAATTCACAAAGGCAGCCAAAGGCTGAGGAAGGGCTGACATCCAGCTCTTCATGACTTGTCAAGCGGTGGACCCTGGTTTGGGGCTGAGCCTGTCTGGTCAAAGGGGGGACTTTTCCTTTGCACAAAGGTGTTGCATGGGCTTGGCACTGACTGTCCTGTGATCTGTGGGAAGCACTGGAGAAGGTCAAGCCCAGGCACACAACATTATGGCAGTCAGAGGACATCCCCCTGTGTGGGCCAAGGTAAAATTTCTAAGAAGTACCTGCCAGATGGGGCTGGTGGTTGGTTGGGCTTGAAGACATTTGTGGGGTGTCTTTCAGATTTTTGCCTTCCTGGAGCCTTTGTTGAGGGAGGGCCAAGCTCCTCTTGATCACCCAAATGGCTGTGCCCCTTGCCACCGCCCTCTTGGTCTTGCTGACTCTTGTTCTCTACGCAGCCAGCTCCACAGAGGCCCTTTCACATTCCTGTTCCAGTAGCTCTTCTTCCCCAAGACCAGGGTTTGAACAAAAGGGGTATAAATCTATGCCAAACTGAGAGGCCTCACCCAGGTTGTAGGCGGCAGTTAGGTGGGCCTGTGCTGGCAATTGGCATTGGTGGGGGACATTCAGTATGGTGCTGTTCATGTGGCCTTTGGTCCTTTCTCCAGAGAAACACCTGTTAGGAGATAAATCTGAGTCTTATTTCAGGGCTGTTAAAAACATAGCAGTAGTTGTATGCAGTGGCACATGCTTATAATCCCAGCTACTCTGGAGGCGGAGGCAGGAGGATTGCAAGTTCAAAGCTATATATGGCAGTAATGCACGGAGAGCATACTCTCTGAGGTTGGCTCAAAGATCTGCGTCTGAATCCATTTTATGCTACTATAACAAATATCTGAGACTGGATAATTTATAATGAATAAAAATGTGTTTCTCACAGTTCTGACATCTGGGAAGTCTAAGATCAAGTCACTGGCAGACATGGTGTCTGGTGACACCTTGTCTCTACTTCCAAGATGACACCTTGAAGGCGGCAACTTTCAGAGTGGTGGAAAATTGTGTCTTCACATGGAAGAAAGCAAAAAGGCAAAAGAGATGAACTCCTTTTATCCGGTCCTCCTCTAAGGGCACCTAATCCCATTCATGATAGAAGACCCCTGATGACTCAATCATCTCCCGAAGGGCATACCTTCCAACCATGTTATGTGGGGGATTAAGTTTCCACGTAAATTTTTGAGAAGACAAAAATCAACCAGCAGTTCAAACTAAACCATAAAGGGAAACTTCTTTCTCTGGTGCAAAGACTTCTGGGCACTCACGTAGCAGGTGATAGGCTGCTCTGAAGAGGCTGAGGAAGCAAGTGAGGACTTTAGAACCTCAGGGTGGTGGGAGAGGGTTCCCTGATGGAGCTTGTAATCTAGGGCTTCATGGAGGTTCAGAGGAATGGGTCAGTTAGGGCTGCCGCAGCAAAGTATCACAAACTGAGTGGCTTAACAACAGAAATATACTCTGAAGGCTAGAAGTCTGAGATTAAGGAGTCAGCAAGGTTGGTTCCTTGGCTGGGAGGTAGAATCTGCTCGTGCCTCTCTCCCCTAGCTCCTGGTGGTTGTTGGTAATCTTTTGTATTCTTTGGCTTGTAGGAGCATCATCATCCTGAGCTCTGCCTTCATGTTCAGATGGTGTTCTCCCTGTAGGCCTGTCTGTGTTCCCAAGTTCCCCTCTTTCTAAGGGCAGAAATCGTAGTGGACATGGCCCATCCTAATGACCTCATCTTCATTCTATTCTCTTTGTAATGACCCTGTCTCAAATAGGTTCACTTTCTGAGTTGCTGGGGTTAGGATTCAAACAAATGAGCTTGGGAGGGACATAATTTACCCCATACTAGGGAGAATAGTACAAAACAGGCACCTCTATTCTTTAGTTTTTTTTTTTTTCTTTACCGCAAGTAATCTGCTCAACAACCAGTGAGAAAATTACTCATTTTTTCTAAATCCTGTTATAAATTTTTTAACAAACAGCAGAGTTGAAAGAATTTTACCGTGAACACCACAAATTCTCACAACTTAGATTCTGTCATTGACATGTTATTATATTTACTTTGTCTCCTAATCTGTCCATCTATTTAGTCATCCCTCAACCCATTCATGAATTAATCTTGTATTTCAGTGTATTTTATGTGTTTCAGAGTAAATTACAAACATCAGTATGCTTCCCCCTAAATTGAGCATATAATAATTAACTAGAGTTTGACATTTTGACAGATCTTTCTTTTAAGGTTAAATGTACATGCAGCAAAATGCCCAAATTTTAAATATATATTTTTATTTGTTCTAATTAGTTATACATAACAGTAGAATACATTTATGCACTTTGATAAATCATACATAAATGGAGTATAATTTCTCATTTTTCTTATTGTACATGTTGTAGAGTCACATTGGTCATGCAGTCATATATGTACGTAAGGTAATAATGTCTATTTCATTCTACTATACTTCTTACCCCCATGCCCCCTCCCCTTCCTTCATTCCCCTCTATCTAATCTAAAGTAACTCTATTCTTCCCTAACCACCACCCCCCACTCCACCTTATTGTGAATTAGTATCCACATACCAGAGAAAACATTTGGTCTTTGGTTTTGGGGAATTGGCTTATTAGCATGATTTTTTCCAGCTCCATCCATATGCTGGCAAATGCCATAATTTTATTCTTTTTTAGGCTGAGTAATATTCCATCATGTGTGTATATATGTGTGTGTGTGCGTACATATATATATATATGTATGCATGTATACATATATATATATCTCACATTTTTAATCCATTTACCTGTTGAAGGGCACCTAGGTTGTTTCCATAGTTTAGCTACTATGAGTTGAGTTGCTATAAACATTGATGTGGCTACATCACTAGAATATGCTGATTTTAAGTCCTTTGGGTATAAACGGAGAAGTGGGATAGCTGGGTCAAATGGTGGCTCCATTTCAAGTTTTCTGAGGAATCTCCATACCACTTTCCATAATGGTTGCACCAATTTGCATCCCCACCAGCAATATATGAGTGTACCTTTCCCCCACATCCTTGCCAACATTTATTGTTCTTCGTATTCTTGGTAATTGCCATTCTGACTGGAGTGAGATGAAATCTTAGAGTAGTTTTGATTTGCATTTCTCTAATTGCTAAAGATGTTGAACATTTTTCATATATTTGTTGATTGATTGTATATCTTCTTCTGAGAAGTGTCTGTTCAGTTCCTTGGCCCATTTATGGATTGGGTTATTTGGCTTTTTGGTGTTAAGTTTTTTGAGTTCTTTATATATCCTGGAGGTTAATGCTGTATCTGAGGCGCATATGGTAAAGATTTTCTTCCATTCTGTAGGCTCTCTCTTTATATTACTGATTGTTTCCTTTGCTGAGAGGAAGCTTTTTGGTTTGAATCCATCCCATTTATTGATTATTTTTTGTTTTTCCACTTATTTATTCTTGATTTGACTTCTTGTGCTTTAGGAGTCTTGTTGAGGAAATCAGATCCTAAGCTGACATGGTAAAGATTTGGGCCTACTGTTTCTTCAATTAGGCTCAGGGTCTCTGGTCTAGTGCCTAAGTCTTTTATCCACTTTGAGTTGAGTTTTGTGCAGGGTGAGAGATAGGGGTTTAATTTCATTTTTGTTGCATGTGGATTTCCAATTTTCCCAGCACCATTTATTGAATAGGCTATCTTTTCTCCAGTGAATGTTTTTAGTACCTTTATATAGTATGAGATAACTGTATTTATGTGGGTTTGTCTCTGTGTCTTATATTCTGTACCATTGGTCTACATGTCTGTTTTGGTGCCAATACCATGCCATTTTTGTTACTAGGGTTCTGTAGTATAATTTAAGGTCTGGTATTGTGATGCCTCCTGTTTTGACTCTTCTTGCTAAGGATTGCTTTGGCTATTCTGGGTCTTTTCTTGTTCCAAATGAATTTCATGATTGCCTTTTCTACATCTAGTAAGAATGTCATTGGGATTTTAATTGGAACTGCATTAGTCTGTATAATGTTTTTGGTACTATGGCCATTTTGACAATATTAATTCTGCCTCTCCAGGAGCATGGGAGCTCTTTCCGTCTTCTAAGGTCTTCTTCAATTTCTTTCTTTAATGTTCCTTAGTTCTAATTGTAGAGGTCTTTCACCTCTTTTGTTAGATTAATTCCAAAGTATTTTTTTTTTTTTTTTTTTACTTTTTTGAAGCTATTGTGAATGGGGCAGTTCTCCTAATTTCTCTTTCAGTAGATTCATCACTGATGTATAGCAACACGTTTGATTTATGAGTGCTGATTTTATAATCTGCTACTTTGCTGAATTCATTTATGGGTCTTAAAATGTTTTGGTGGAATTTTTGGCTTTTATAAATATAGAATCATGTCATTGGCAAATATTGATAATTTGAGTTCTTCTTTTCCTATTTGTATCCCTGTTATGTCTTTCTCCTGTCTAATTGCTCTGGCTAGAGTTTCAAGGATGATGTTGAATAGAAGTGGTGAAAGAGGGCATCCTTGTCTTGTGTTTTTAGAGGGAATGCTTTAAATTTTTCTCCATTTAGAATTATGTTGGCCTTGGGTTTAACTTACATAGCTTTTATGATGCTGAAGTATTTTCCTACTATCCCTAGTTTTTCTAGTGTTTTGAACATGAAGAGGTGTTGCATTTTGTCAAATGCTTTTTCTGTAGCTATTTAGCTAATCATATGATCCTTGCTTTTAAGTCTATTAATGTTGATAAATTATGTTTATTGATGATTTCCACATTATTGAACCAACCTTGCATCCTGGGGATGAACCCTACTTGATTGTGGTGCACTATCTTTTTAATATGTTCTTGTATGTGATTTACCAATATTTTATTAAGAGTTTTTGCATCAATGTTAATCAGGGGTATTGGTCTGAAATTTTCTTTCCTTCATGTGTCTTTGTCTGGTTTTGGTATCAGGGTGATACTAGTTTCATAGAATGAGTTGGGAGGATTCCCTCATTTTCTATTTCATGGAATACTTTGAGGAATATTGGTGTTAATTGTTCTTTAAAGGTCTTGTAGAACTTGGCTGAGAATCCGTCTGGTCCTGGGCTTTTCTTTTCTTTCTTTTGGTGGGGGGGGGGGGGGCAGTTACCAGAGATTGAATTCAGGGGCACTCAGCCACTAAGTCACATCCCCAGCCCTATTTTGTATTTTATTTAGAGACAGGGTCTCACTGAATTGCTTAGTGCCTCCTTTTTGCTAAGGCTGGCTTTGAACTCATGATCCTCTTGCCTCAGCTTCCCGAGCCACTGGGATTACAGGAGTGTGCCACCGTGCCTGGCTGGGCTTTTCTTGATTGGTAGGCTTTTGATGGCTTTTTCTATTTTATTACTTGTTTAAATTTAACTCTGTTTAAATCATATATATCCTCCTGATTCAGTTTGGGTAGGTCATATATCTTTAGAAATTTGTCAATGTCTTCAAGATTTTCTGTTTTATTGGGGTATAAATTTTCAAAATAGTTTCTAATTATCTTCTCTATTTCAGTTGTGTCCATTGTGATATTTCCTTTTTCATCACATATATTAGTAACTTGAGTTTGATCTTCACTAGCATGGCTAGGGTTTCATCAATTTTATTTCTTTTTTCAAAGAACAACCTTTTTGTTTTTTTTCAATTTTTTGAATTGTTTCTTTTGTTTAAATTTCATTGGTTTCAGTTTTCATTTTTATTATTTCCTGTCTTCTACTGTTTTGGGTACTGATTTGTTCTTTTTCTATTGCTTTGAGTTGTAATGTTAGGTCATTTATTTGTTGACTTTTTCTTCTTTTAATAAATGAGCTCAATGCAATAAACTTTCCTCTTAGCACTGCCTTCATGGTGTTCCAAAGATTTTGATACATTGTATCATTATTCTCATTTACCCCTAAATATTTTTTATTTCATCTCTAATTTCTTCTGTTATCCATTCATCATCATCCAATGGTGTATTATTTAGTCTCCAGGTGTTAGAGTAGCTTCTATTTTTATTCTATCATTGATTTCTAATTTTATTACCAACTGGTAGGATGCAGGGTATTATCTCTATTTGTTTTGTATTTGCTAAGAGTTGCTTTATGGCATAAGATATGGTCTATTTTAGAGAAGTATCCATGTGCCGCTGAGAAGAAAGTGTATTTGTTCATTGATGGATGAAAAATTCTATATATGTCTGTGAAGTCTAAGTTATTGATTGTATTATTTAGTTCTAGAGTTTCTTTGTTTGGTTTTTGTTTGGAAGATCTATCCAGTAGTGAGAGAGGTGTGTTAAAGTAAGCCAATATTATTATGTTGTAGTCTATTTGATTCTTGAAGTTGAGAAGGGTTTGTTTGATGTACATAGATGTGCCATTGTTTGGGCCATGAATATTTATGATTTTTATGTCTTGTTGATGTATAATTCCCTTAAGCAGTATGAAATGTCCTTCTTTGTTCCTTTTGATTAACTTTGTCTTGAAGTCCACTTTATCTGATGTGAGGATAGAACACCCTGCTTGTTTATGCAATCCATGTGAGTGATATGTTTTTTTCCCATCCTTTCATCTTCAGTCTTTTGATGTCTTTGCCTAGGAAGTGAGTCTCTTGGAGACAGTATATTGTTTGGTCTTGTTTTTTGATTGCCAGTCTGTGTCTTTTGATTGATGAGTTTAGGCCATTAATGTTCAAGGTTATTATTGAGATATGTTTTGTGTTCCTGGTCATTTTGGTTTATTTCTGGTTTTTAATTTGACTTAGTTTAATTTGACTTTGATTGACTCTTCCTTTAGCATTGCTCCTCTCTTTGTTGGTTTTCACTGTTGTTTTTCTACTTCATCCTCATGGAATATTTTGTTCACAATGTTCTGCAATGCAGGTTTTTTAGTTGTGAATTCTTTTACCTTTTGTTTATAATGGAAGGTTTATTTCATCTTCAAATCTGAAACTTAATTTTGCTGGATATAAGATTCTTGGTTGGCATCCATTTTCTTTCAGAGCTTTGACTATATTATTCCAGGACCTCCTAGATTTGAGAGTCTGGTTTGAGAAATCAGTTGAGATCCAAGTTGGTTTCCCCCTACATAATTTGATTTTTTTCTCTCATGGCCTTTAAGATTTTTATCCTTATTCTCTGTGTTAGTCATTCTCGTTATAATGCATTTTGGTGTGGGCCTGCTGTAATTTTGTACATTTGGGGTTTTCTAAGTCTCTTGTATTTGATTTTCCATTTCATTCTTTAGATTTTGGAAATTTTCTGATATTATATCATTGAAAAGATTGTGCATTCTTTGGTTTGTATCTCTGCTCCTTCATCTATCCTGATAATTCTTAAATTTGGTCTTTTCATGTTATGCCATAATTCTTTGATGTTCTGTTCATGGTTTCTTACCATCTTCTCTGCATGGTCAACTCTATTTTCAAGATTATATATTTTGTGTTCATTGCCTGAGGTTCTGTCTTCCCAGTAGTCTAATCTGTTGGTGAATCTTTCTATTAAATTTATAATTTTATTGATTCCTTCATTTCAAGGATTTCTGTTTGTCTTTTTTTTTTTCACAATCTCTCTTTACTGAAGTGATCTTTCATTTCTTGTATTTTTTCTTTGATTTCACTTCTTATATTAACCTTTACCTCACAGATCAGTTGAACTATGTACATTCTAAACTCCTTCTCTGACATTTTTTCTACTGTGTTGTCAGTGGATTCTGCTATTGGTGCATCTTGATTTGTTTGAGGTGCTTTATCCCCTTGTTTTTTCATGTTGTTTGTGTGTTTTCCCATCTAGCAGTGTGGATATGAGCAGCACAGATTCTACTCTACAGACTTATAGTGCCCCTGAATATTTCTAGTGCTTTGCCTTTAGGGAGGGAGCCAAATATCAATAGCACCCCATGCAAACAACATTGAGCTCCAAACCCACTAGATCCTATTAAGACTTCCACAGTTTTCTCACAATAAACAGAAATGATGAGTTCAATTATTGTCTACACTATATACAGTAAATTAACGGGTTTACAATTTCAAAAATGTTGGACAAAGAACAGATGTGGTGCAGGACATGATGTCCATGAGGAAGGCAGAGAGAAGCCAGAAGCAAAAATCTATAGGAAGAATGGAAGAAGCATTGATAAAGACTGACCATTAGTGGGAGAAAGATAGAGAATCCAGGAAAACAGACAAGTGAGAGGGAAAGTAAATATAATAAAAATATTAAAAATATATAAATGCACAACAAAACTGCAAAACACCATTTATACATCACAGTCCTCAACAAACTCATGCATGAAAAACACCCAGTTTCAAATATGGTAGAGATGCTAAAGAAGAGGAAAAAAAATATTAAGACAAAAACCAAAAAACTCAATGGAAAATTGAACAACTGTCTGCATTGGCACTCCAATGTTTCTCAGTCCTGTCTCTGACTCTTCATAGGATTGCCAGGCCCAGACAGGCCCACCCAGACTCCATCACTATCCCATGGATCTGGGTTTCAGATACCCCAGACTTGGCCACATTGCAGTCCCAAGATCTCAATGTCCTTCCAATTTTCAGAGAGATCACCAGGGATGCGCTCACACAGAGGAGCGACCCTGAAAAGGAGCTGCAAGATGGCGGTCACCCGTACTCCTAACAGGAAGATTCTAGGCACAGCCAACCCTGCAGGCACCCCGACACTGGACCTCTAGGTCCCAGCTGGCATCCCCAAACAGAGATGGCTGCACCTCAAAATGGCAGTGGAGGCAAACCAGCTGGCCCCTGGTCCCCAGGTGCTGGCCCAGCTCCCAAGATGGAGGTGGCAGCGACTAACCAAACCTGCAGGCACTATGGCAGTGGACCTCTGGGCAGCGGCATCAGTGGTTGTGGGGGTGGGTCAGCAGCAGCAGGCAGCGGGCCCTTGGCAGTGGCACCAGGAGGAACTGGATGCTGGAAGCAGGGCCAGTGGCAGCCACGCCCAGAGAAAAGATCTCTGCGAGAAGGCAGTGGCGGCTCCCTAAGTACATAATAATTGAGGTTTGAAGAATGCAAATAGCTATGTAATTCAAACCCCTGTCGGGAAAGTTTCTGCACTTTCTCAGTCAGTTCCTGCTCCCACTTTCCAAAGGCAACCACTGTTCTTATTTTTCCACCACAGGTTAGTTTTGTCTGTTTTAGAAATTCATAAAAATTGAACCATACCAAATACGCACATGTAAGACTTTTTTTTCACGGAACATACTGTCTGCAAGATTTATCCATGTTGGAGGAATCCTATCGCACATATCAGGACTTCATTCCTACTTAATTCTGCCCTTAATGACTAGTATAGTCTCCCTCAGATCCAAGGGGACTAGTATACCAAAGTCTGCCGATGCTCAAGACTCTCATATAAAATCCTGCAGCATTTGCATGTAATTTATGTAATTTAGATCATCTCTAGATTACTGACAATACCTAATGTAATGTAAATGCTACATAAATAGTTTTTATATTGTAGCTTCAGGAATAATGACAAGGAAAAACAACTTGTTCAGCACAAATGCAAATAATTTTTGCAATATTTTTGTCCATAATTGATTGAATTAATGAGTTCAAAAACTTCATATTTATGGGGGGCCAACTGTATCTCATTGTATGGACACACCACACTTCTCTTGATAAGCTCTTGGGTTTCTTCCAGCATTTGGCTATTAAGATTAATAATGTATTTGCCTCTGTATTTTACTGATGAGGAAAGCCATGCTCATGGAGAATAAGTGATTTGTTGAAGGTGACATAGTTAGTGAAGGGAAGAACCAAAATTCAAATGCAGCCATATCTGCCTAAATGCTTCCTGGCCACCATGAGGTAAGCAGCTTCCTCTGTCATCTGTTCTGCCATGATATGCTGTGCTGCCACAGGCCCAGAGTGACAGGGCCAAGCAATCATAGACCGAAACCTCTGCAATCATGAGCCGAAATAAACCTTTCTTCATTGTAAGTCACTTTTCTAAAGTATTTTATCACAGTGACAAACAACTAACACAAGAGAGGACATCTTATAGCCCACTTCTCTGCCTGTGAGTCTGGATGACCCTGCAAGGGAAATCTTCACATCTTCCCAAGCCTTCCTTTCTAGTTGGTGAGAAAAGAAGTGAGAAGAGGATCTTTCTGGGCAGACATGTGTATTCCCTCACCCTACACCTGCCTTTGTAGGATAGCAGGGTATTTAGCCATGTTTCCATGTCTCTCTCTTATTATTATACCTTTTGCTTTGTGCTCCTGGGTACCACACCTGATGCCCCATCCTTTTGTGTCTGACAGAGGAAGAGTAGAAAGTCTGAGCTATGTGGGTGTAAGTCACATAGGCTCTGGAGTCCTTGAATTTCTGGGTGTGGGATCCTTACTCAAGGAGATGTGGGAAGATACCTCTTTGCAGAGGGCCAATGACATGAAATCTGGGCTGATCCCTAAACACTCTCTGACAGTCTACACAAATGTCTTCATATTGGCCATGCATTCTTAGAAGCACATGGTTACTCATTCATTCATTCACTCGTAGAGCATAACTGGGTACCACGAGGATAGATGTGATGGAAGCAGACCTGGCCTTGCTACCCAGCAACTTCTAGTCCAGAGGGAGAGGACATGAGACAGGTGAAGGTCTCCCACAGGGGAGTACAGTTCTGGAGCAGAACACAGGAAGGATGCTGGCTTAGTGAGGTTTAAATCAAAACTTGAAGATTGAACAGAATTATCCAGGCAATGGAGAAAATGGAGCAAGAGGGTCCCAGTCAGAGGAGTCCCAAGAGCAGGAGTCATTCGAAGACCCAAGAGAAGTGAAGTTTAGGAAGAGTGTGGAGTGTGAAGGAGAGAGATGAGGGCAGGCCTATCTGGAGAGAGCCCTGGGCAGGAAGGAGATGGCCGTATTCCTTCTGAGGGTAACAGAAGGTCCTGGGGCAGGAACTGAAGGGCTGTTTCTGTAACTGACTGGGAGGTTCCACTCAGTGAGGGGAAACAGCCACAGCTGGCTGGCATTCAGCTGCCTGGCAGCCTGGACTCCCAGTGGGCCCTGGCAGGCACCTGTCCAGCCTGGCTGGCTCCCAGTGCTGGCTCGCTCCCCTGGACAGCCCGTCTGAGGGGCAGAGGCTGCTTGAATTGCTTCCTCATCCAGGGGCCTCTGAGCCCAGAGCCAGACCTGACCTCAGGTTCTGCATTGCAGAAACAAGTAGAATTCCAAGAGACTCTGACTTCACTGACATCTGATGGCTTTGAGGGGGTTTGCCAGAGGCAGTGTCCCCATGACCCAGCATGACACAGTGTTCCCTCCCTGGAACATAATGTTCCTTTAGACATTTGATTATGACTGAGGGCTGATGGGGACACTAGTTCAGCCTGACTATGCTAGGGCCACTCCCTAGCCCTTCCTTCTCCCCGACCCCACGCCCACAGCCGTGTTCATCTCAGAAGGTGAGCTTGGCACAAGTGCTTGGAGAGCAAGTGGCTCTGCTTCTGCAAGCAGCAAATGATCATTTTATGGGACATGCAGACAGGGCCCTAAAGAGCAGAGTGCTGGGGCCAGGGGGATCCCAGGGTTCACCTCGCCACTCCAGTGACTCTCAAATATCACTGTCACCATGTTCACATGCCAGAACACGCTGTTACTTGCTGATATTTTTCTTTACATATATTCACTTAGAATTAAATACACTGATTTTAAAGGAAATCATTTTATTATCCTATAATGAAAAAATTCACCTTCTATAAATGAAAGGTAAAAATAAATAACTAACTATTAAAATAAGGTTGCATGTGAATACCACATAAAATCATCCCATGTTCCACTAGAGGCTAGATGTACCCAGCTTTGAGTTTTTGTTTGGATCCAAGAGCATTTGGGTGAAGCCTCTGGCATAGCCAGGAGGAAGGACCCCAGAATCCCATCATGCAGCTGACCTGAAGATACAGGGGTACACAGGTGGGGTCCCCTATAGAGGAAGTGGTCAGGCGGTGGGTACATCTGCTCAGGAAAGGCCTCCTGGATATCCAGGACAGTGGAGGTGATGCAGGAGTTGAGGCAGGAGCTGGTGGGCCCAGTGCTAGCAAGGGGCCAGAGGATATCTAGAGAGGCAGGTACAACAGGGTGGGGGGAACCTGTATCTTGGGGTGTTCCCTTTATCTCAGGGAATGAGAAGTTTCAGAAGGGCTCAGCATTTGGAAGAATTATTTTGAGGAGAGATTGGGAATAGAGGGAGGAAGTCACCCTGCTCTTGATAAGAATAAGGGGCAGGAGGGGAGTGGATAGGCCCAAGCCCTGCACAGTGAGTGGCTGGAGAGAGACTAAACTAGATCTTCTGGCTTCCACCCTTGCTCTAGGGTTGTAAGAGGCCAGTCATGGTGGCAGGGATGGGGAAGGAAGGGTGGCATGGAATCTCTGATGATGGCAGTTCCTCTAGGAACAATTTACTTTGTAGTATCAGAAAATACACAAAACCCACCTCATTCTCACCACACACAATGGCAATCTGTGATTCTTCCTCCTGTGACCATCTGCTCTATGGGCTGCTCCCCAAATACTCCCATTCCTTGTCCCTCCCCACTTTCCCAGCCCATTGGTTTGATGCTCAGTACTCAGCACAGGCTGTCTGCTCTTCACACACTCTCTGGGTCATCTTGTCTTCACCTGGCTGAGCTTCACATGCTTGTGACAAGCTCTAAGGTTAAGTGACTCCACTTCTGTGAGCAGCAAATAAACCGTGCAGATGGAGATAATGCCAATCTTCATGTCCCACCCAGTCTTGCTGCTGTGTTTCACACCTATCGCCTCATCTGTGTGTTCACTTCCAAGTCCTGCAATTTCTTCAAACTCAATGTACAGCACCGTCTCCTCATCTGACACCCAAGACCCATTTCTCCAAAGAATGGTAACTGATGCCCATTACCCACCTGTAAGCTGTGCACTAGGAAAAACTCTTGATCCCTCTTGCTCCCCCAAGTGCATCAGTGCTGCCTCTGGGTTATCCTTCTAGTCCAGCCCCTCCCTCACCCACCAGCTTCAGGACACATGCCTCTGAACACACCTTTTTTCTAGTCCCTCTTCTGCAGCTAAAAGGATTAGCAAATACACAGTTGCTTGCTAAAACCCTCTAGGGTTCCCTACTGCTCTGGAGAGGCAAGGGCTTTTGCAGTTTGCAGTAGGCTTGAGGTCCCTGTCTGAGACAAGTTCCTCCCCTACCCTGGTACTTCTTTATTTATTTATTTATTTATTTATTTATTTTTGGTACCGGAGAGTGAACTCAGGGGCACTCAACCACTGGGTCACATCCCCAGCCCTTTTTTGTATTTTATTAGAGACAGGGTCTCACTGAGTTGCTAAGTGCCTCGCCATTGCTGAAGCTGGCTTTGAACTCGCGATCCTCCTGCCTCAGCCTCCCAAATGCTGGGATTACAGGCGTGCACCTCCACGCCCGGCTACCCTGGTACTTCTTGTATGGCTACATTTGCCCAAGGCTTGTCTTTTCCTCCTGAACCTGAGTGTTCCAGGGCCTGTCTGAGTTACTCTTGTTCAACCTGAATCCCTAGGTTTTGCATAATGCCTGGCGCAAAGGTGGGCACTCTATAAATATTGTCAAGTAGATGGATGGCCTGGGAGGGCTAGTCAGAGATAATTCTGTCCTTGACATCATTGTCCATGCTCCTGTATTTTGTTCCTTTTTCTTGGCGTTCCTGGGGACCCAGTCTGAGCCCCAGCCTTTTGAAGAAAGAAGCATAGCCCAAGTCTTACCAATTTACAGGGGCTTTTTAAAAACCACTATTAGGACATTTAATGCTGACAAACAAAGGTCTGATGTCAGACAAATGTGATGTAGTCTCAGGACCTTTAGTGACATCAGTGGATCATCGCACTTGGGACTGTTGAGGAACCTGCAGTGTACCTGGAGAGTCAGCCTAGGATATAACTTCTTCCTGTCAATTTCTCTTCCTTGGCCCTTTGCAGATATGGTACTCTGTTCAGACCTTTAAAATACTGCAAATGCTTGCTTTAAAATGAGGAAGCTGGTTTAGACCACCTCCAGCCCTTCTTGCTGACTAACATCCATTTGGGAAACATCCCTACCATTCTACCTCCCCTTAGGCTCTACCATAGAAGGACACAGTCTGTGAGCACTGGGACTGTCCTCACCTTACACCTGGCCTCCCAGGTTAAGCCAGGATGGGGCAGAGATGTTGCTCAGTGGATAGGTGACACTTTAAATTCATTTCCCCATCATCATCCTCCTCTCCCAGTCATGACAGCCTGCTCCCAGTTACAGAGGTGTTCCAGAGGCTCAGAAGTCATGCTCTGCCTCCCTTGTGCTGCATTATGCTCCTTGTTCCCCTGGGGAAAGGACTGGGACCTCTGTGGACTGTGAATGAAGAAGAAGCAGATAATGTCAGAGCCAGAGAGGACGTTATGAGTCATCTGTTCACCCTTCACCTGCGGATGGGGAAACTGAGGCCCAGAGAGCTGAGGCAGGGTGGGAGTCATCTTCCTGACTCCCACACCTTATATTTTTCTTGCTGCCCCCTCCCCCAGCTCCTTTCAGAAGCCCTGAACTGCCCTGATATGTAGGGTCAGCGAGAAGGGAAATCAGTAGACACAGACAAGCTGGACTCTATCTGACCTCTGCGAAGCATGGCAGGAGGGGCTGCGCTTCTCCCTCCAGCAGCCATCCCATCAGCATTCAGAGGCAGCCCTGACTTGTGGATGAGGCAAGGAGAGAGCGAGGGACTTGGCAGAGAACCAGCCTCCCTGCCCAGCTGGCGCATGAGTCATGCAGAATGAGCTGCTTCAGAGATCAGATGGGAACAGGGACTGACCGGAATGCTGAGCAGGTGTGCCGGCAGAGAGGCAGAGGCGGGAGCCCAGGGTGCTTCTGTCCGCTAGATTAAGTCAGCCTGGGGGGTGAGGGCTCTCTTCTCCGCCAGATTCACCCTCTTCCCCACATAACAACCTCCCCTCCTTTTCTCCTCCAGAGTCCCCTCCTTTTGTCCTCTAGGGTCCCCCCCTCCAGCTCTCCTCCCTCCTCCCATCCACCATTCTCCCTCCCTTCCCCAAACTGGACTGTCCAGGTAAGATTGGAGCCAATGTTCTTTGTGGATTTTTCTAATTCTGCTCTTCAAAATAGGCTTCCTCCTTTTTTTTGGGGGGGGGGGGTGTTACACAGTTTCTGCTTCTTCCTTCGTCTGTATAAAAAACTTCAGGTCCTGCGGGCTGCCCCCTATTTTCCTAAGGGAAATAGGGGTTTCTCTGAATTCCTGAGCTGAGGCAGGGACAGGGAGGAAAGGGCTGCAGGGAACCTTCTGGAGTTGAAGCTAATGGAATGAGAGAAGCAGAGCAATGCAGGTGATCTGGGAGGGAAGAGGTCAGGATGGGGCTGGATCAGACCCTGGCCAGCAGGTATGTGTACAGAGAATGGAGTCACTTGTTAGTGCAGATCCCAGCATGGTGGGGGTACTCTGTGCATGTTGAGTGACAGCTTGACAGAAGTTAGAATCCACTGGTAGTTAGAAGCCCAGGCTTCTGGCTCAGGGCTCAATCCTACCAGCTCTGGGCTCCCAGGCCTGATTCTGTGACTGCAGATAACCCTGGCCCTCTGCTTTTGAAACCATTCCATGGCTCTTTGCCCTACCCTGGAGAGGGAGAATGTGGCCAGTCTGTTTTTGCTTCCCACAGGAACTCTGTGTTACCTGGAGTTTAGTCTGGGGCTCCTGCCTTCTCTGCCGAGGGGCAGCAGAAATCCTCCCATGGCAAACTCTATGCTAGCTGTGCCCCAGTTTCTGCCCCTTTGGGACCCAGGGACTGCAATATTCAGCCTGGTGTAAGCTGCCTGTCACGGCCAGCCACGGCGCCGCCACGGGAGGAAAATTCTCGGGAGGCAGAGTTATGCTTTTCTTACTTTTACTTCTACTTTCTTAGAGAGAGCTTAGAGAGGGAAAGAAAGATTTTTCTTCTTAGCTTAGAGAGAAAGAAAGATAGAGCTTAGCTTCTTGTCTTCTTGTCTTCTTAGAGTCTTAGAGAGAAAGAAAGATAGAGCTTCTTAGTTAGCTTCTTGTCTTCTTGTAGAGTCTTAGAGAGAAAGAAAGATAGAGCTTCTTAGTTAGAAAGATAGAAAGATAGAGCTTAGCTTAGAGAAAGATTAGAGCTTCTTTCTTCTCTCTTCTTTCTTCCTTCTTCTTTCTTCTGTCTTCTGTCTTCCTTGGGAGCCTCGGCCTAACTCTGACCAGTCATTACTTCTTCTATCTGGTTTCTCTTCTGTAACCGCTCTGCCTACATTCTGGCCGCTCTGATTCTTCTGACCGACCGAGTGACTGCCCGGCTGACTGAATTCTCTGTTCTCCTAACTCGGACCGCTTTCACCCGGTTATATACCTTCAGGTTTGCGGGTGCCTACAGGTGCGTCACATACATATCAGGTGGAACTTATGGCTTCCAGCTAGCTACAACAGCCCTTCCTAATTAGGGCTCCTTCAGCCTGGCTTTGATGCCAGTAGTCTGGGTGTGCGCTAACACTCTGAGCACACGGCAGGCCTGGCAGGAGGAAGGGGTGCTGCTCCCGGTGAGCTGGTGCCCAGAGCCTTCTGAGGGCAGAAGAGTGAACTCAGGCCAGAAATACTGCTCAAAGTGAGAAGTTAGGAATCCTAAATCTAGGTGTGGTTTCAGCTAAAGATATCCAGCCTCATCCAACTTGCTTATTGGACAAGGGCAGGGGAAGGGGGACTGCCACCCAGAGAGGGAGAGACCTGCTTAGTGTTACACATTTTGTGAGAAACTCAAGCCTAGAAACCAGGTGTCCTGGCCTCCCTGAATGATGCCCTTTGTCTGGTAAATAAAGAACTTGGATAAATGGTGGTGATAGCAATTCCTTGGGGGCCATTGGAGAGGTACAGAAGGGCTCCAGGCTGATGGTGGAAGGTGGAGGCAGCACTGGCAAAGGTTGAGGGACAGTTCAGGCCATGGAGCAGATGCATAGTCTAAAGGAACATTGATTTTATGACATTACTATTTTAGTATTTATTTTTTAGGCCCACGAAATATTAACCTTATGTACCCTTGGGTGGTTTAATGAGTTGAAAGAGATAATGGACATGGAAGTGCTGTATAAACTTGATAGGCTCTGAAAATGTTAATTCTTATTAGCAGAGGGCTGCATTCTGACACCTTGGCTTTATGGAGACTGATACGATGACAGAGCTGGACAGGATCCACGGAGACCACCTGCTGCCTCTCAGTGAGTCTCGTGAAGAGTGAGCCCAGAGTCTTGGTGTGTCCCTTTTTAAGAAAAAAAAAATACAAAACTACAAATAAAAATATTTATATAGAATGAGAAATCACAACAAATAACACATTAAAAAAATCTGACAACATAGACATCACACACACAAAAAAAAAAACCCTAGTAAACTAACAACATATTTTATAAATGAATATGCATCATCTTCTGCCACTCATCTGCAGTACTTTTTCATGTTTGGGTTGTATATTCTTTGATCTCTTCATAGGATGATAATTTTGTATTGTCATTTACTATAGAGAGAATAAAAAGATAAGTCTGTCTTTCCTGTAAGCATGTATATTTATATAAATAAATATTTACTTATCACTGGCAGTTTGAAAACATTTCTTTCAGCTTCTTTGGTGCTGGTGATTTCATGTCTGAGCTGTCCTCTGTTTGGGTCGTCAAGCTCCTGGTTGGGGCCCGCACTCTCTCCCATGGTATGGAGAGCAGATGAGTCCCCCAGTCATCCACTGATCCTGCAGTGTCAGCAAAAGCCAAGCCTGGGAAACATCCCTTGCCAAAAGTCGAGGATGGTAACAGCCTTGACACTTGGCTCTGATGCTAACAGTTACCAGACATTCCAAGACAATGTGCTTCCTGGGTGCCGCAGGATAATAGCAGGTTGTTCTTGCATTGCAATAGTAGGATAGCTGCAAAAATGTTCCTAGCTCTGTAACTTTTTAGTGCACAAAGAAGCCTCTTAATAACTCACAAGGATTGAACAATTTACAATGCCCCTATAATTTAACTTCCTGATTATGAGACCCTATGTCATAAACTTGCAGAGCTAGTTTTGGGTCACTGTTCTTCCATCTGAATGCAGTGTCCTACCTGGTTCCAGCTTTACTTGAAAAAAAAAATCTGTGTTTTTCTCCATCTTCTGTCGCCCCTACTTGAGATCCTGTATTGATGCTGCATGTGTTGCAGCAGTGTGGCTCATCAGCTGGCCCTCAGTGGCTGCTTCAGCTTGACCACATTCTGGGCCACCTGGGTCCCTGCCATTGCGCACTTCTGCTAGTCCAGTCCCGGGGCGAAGTGCAGGGTAACCATGAGACCTGGTCATGGTGGCTCTAAGTGGGAGGCTAAGACAGGTCCTGGTCTGATCCTTCCTTTGGGAGTGGAGCGTGTGCAGCCCTGGTGAGTGCGGTCTTCCAGAAGCAAGTGGGTGCCCATCCATTGGAGGTGGACCATGACTGCAGTCCTAGGACCCTGCTGGGGAATGGTGTGTGACCCCCGCTGGGACAGAGCACCCACCTCAACTGGGGTTACCTAGGTCTCTTAGACACATCCTGATGAGAACACATGAGTGTGGGGCCATGAAATGTGGGCTGTTTTGTTCTCGTAGTCAGCCTCACTCTGATCCCCAACTAGCATTTCCCAGAGGAATCCTGGAATGCTCTGTAATAGGAGGATCCTGTAGTGTCCTAGTTGGTTTTGGTTATTATAATAAAATACCATAGACTGAGTGGCTTATAAACAACAAATATTTATTTCTCACTCTGGGAGTCTCAGATCAGGATACCAGCGTGGTGGGGTTCTGGTGAGGGCGCGCTTCCACAATGCTGATAGCTGACTTCCTGCGTCCTCACACGGTGGAAAGAAGGTGAGAGAGCTCTCTGGGCTCTTCTTACAAGGGCATTAATCCCATTCACGAGGGCCCCACCCTAATGATCTAATCACCTAGCAAAGGCCCTCCTCTTAACACATCACATTGAGGATTAAATGTCAACATGTGAATTTGGGGGTGGACACAACATTCAGTCCATTGCATGTGGGAAACTATATCACTACTACCACTAAAAACTCTGGGCCGGGCATGGTGGTGCATGCCTGTAATCCCAGCAGCTCGGGAGGCTGAGGCAGGAGGATCGCGAGTTCAAAGCCAGCCTCAGCAAAAGCAAGACACTAAGCAACTCAGTGAGACTCTGTCTCTAAATAAAATGCAAAATAGGGCTGGGGATGTGGCTCAGTGGGCAAGCACCCCTGAGTTCAATCCTGGTACCAAAAAAACCCCCACAAAAACAAACTAAAAAAAAAAAAAGGCCTCTGAGAAGTCCTTCAGTATAGAAACCACCATTGGCATCTGGTACTTTCCCCCAATTTGACCTAGCCCCCTTCTTTAGCCTAACATCTATTACCAATCTGCATTTAGGGAAACACTGCCATACAGATATTTTCTCAGATAAAAGTGAGAGTGATGATAGTCCAAGACCCTCAGAAAGAACCCCACAGGAGACCCCATGATTGGTTTCCTCCACAGGAAATAGATCCACATGAGGACATGCAGTAAAGGGCTAGAATGAGCTGTATACACACTTGACACGGATTTAGTTGCATTTAATTCCAGGTGACTTTTTCAACTTGGTTTAAGACAACCTAGCTGGTCCACACTAGATGCCTGGGTAAATTTGGGTGAGAGGACCAAGTGTCGATGATAGGAGCACTTCTCCAAGTTTAAAAAATTGAAGATAATCTTAGCAATCACTAATAAAAATTAAATGGCTCCAAACACAAGGCAACACACACAGCCTCAGGTTTACTCCTGAGATTGTGGATGAACCATCACATTGTACTCAAAGGAAAGGAGGACAGTAACACCATGTCCCCGAAATGCCCCTTTCAGTTTACAAGGTCAAGCCAAGCCTGAACCGTAAGAGCCAGCCCGGGCCAGAATGCCTAGATAAGCATTATCAAGAAGGACGCTGACTTTCTCTTGTGTGCCGGGAACTAGGGCAAGCTAATGCTGTGTGTAGAAAGCTGTTTTCTTGCACGCATGCCAGGACAGCTGCTCCTCAGGATGCTGGTCATACAAGAAATGAAGCAAACTAAGCAAATTAATGTTGTTGCTGTATCTGTAGCCTAACTTACAAAACCCCTCTTTCTGCGGTCGCTGGCGCAGACTGGAGCACATGGACAGGGAAGTGCTCCTTTAGCTGGCCGCCCCTGGACAAAGGAGACAAAACATTGCAAGGGAGAGGAAGCTCTATCTTCTGGTGAAGCACTGTTGGCACCATGAGCAACAGAGGCGTATCTGTCCAGCGGTTGTCATCGGACTCTTATTCAAACACCTGTTCAGTCTCTCTCCACTGGACCTTCCCCATGGGTGTTCTCCAATACATCTTATGTCTCACCTTCCATCTCTGGGTATCTTCTGGGTTTCTTGGTAAACTTCTTGCACTGCCCTAGAACAACTGGGCTGTGGATGTTATAACCATGCTCTGGGTGGCTGAGTTGGATCTGTCCACAGGGAAAGCGGGCAGGTGTGGAAGGTATATATGTCAGCCTGGGGCTTTGGAGGCAAAAATGACCTCAGAAGTATTTATATGTGGCTAACTAGAGAGGGGAAAGGTAGGATGGGTGTATGATTTGTGGAAAGCCACTTGGGCAGATGGGAGACATAGATGATGTGACAGACACAGATCAGACACCATATGTTGTTATGATGTCAACTCCTCAGAATCTTGCTGAAAATATTATTCAACTCTTGACTTCCCTTAAGAATAATAACAGTACCACTCTCAAACACACTTGCTTCTGTGATCAACATTCGCATTAGGCACTTTACTTAATCCTCACAGAAAACCTGTAAAGAAGGTGGCATTCTCCCTAACTTCTGGATGAAGAAACTGAAATTCAGAGAGGTTAAGTCATGAATACAAACTCAGACAACTAGAGGATGGTGAAGCTGGGATGCGAATTCAGGTTTTCTCATTCCAAAGCCTGTGCTTCTTCATTTCACTGCAAACTAATGACAAAGGCTACTCTAAGGATAAGGGACACCTCATATGACTCTATAGCATCTACTCTGAATCCAGAACTTATACCCTTTGAGGAAGAGAAATTGAGCCCATATTGGGATGCCAGCTCAATTTTTAGGAATTCAGGATTTAGAACTAAAGTTTTAAACATAGAGGATAGAGTTGATGGGTCCATGGATTTGGATAAGAAACACTTGTATCTCATTTTCACTAACCTCTAATGGCATTTAGCATCTCTTTCGCTTACCATGTAGGTAGTAAACCACAATATAGCTGTCCCTGTGACTGACTCTGTCATCCAAGAAACTACCAATATTTTTATTTCATGAGACAGTGTTTACAGACATCCCCAACATTATTTCTGCAACTGATCACCATCTTGCATTTATGGTAGTTGTTAGACCTACAGCAGACCTTGTTATTTAATGTTGCTCATAAAAAAAATAGCACCATTACATTATGTTTAGTTTTTAAAAGTGTTGTGATAACGGTGATAATTCATTGGCTTTATTTTATGCATTTAAAATATTCTTCTGAGCAAGGTTCCCTCTATCTCACGACTGTTAAAGGGGTCCAGACTGAAAAAAAAGGGTCTAGATGCCCTGACTCAGCATGAACAAGAGCCCAATCCAATTGGTATAATTTACTAGATGTAGGATATCAGGTAAGTCCCATAGGCACATGAAATGCCTCTCTTAAATCAGGGTTTCTTAATTGTGGCCCACTGTTGACACATGGGCTGCTTAATCCTTTGTTGGGATGTCAGAGTTGGGTGGGCACTGTCCTGTTGGATGTTAGCAGTATCCTTGACTTCTACCTGCTAGATAGAACCAACCCCCAGTTGTGACATCCCAAAACATGTCTTCCAGACATTGTTACATGTCCCCGAGGTGGGGGGGCAAGATAGTAGAGAACTGCTGTACTAGATGCACAGTGTGACAGTAGAAGATACTTTTGGTGTTAACTGTGATAATGCCTCAATGCCTGATCAGTCAATCACGGAGGCCTCTATCCTGTTTGTTAGGACACTAGATTTTAGTAAATTCACTGTCAAGAGGGGCTGGCCTTGCCGCTTGAGATGCCACAAGGAACTTCCCCTCTGGAGTGTTAGCCTTCATAGTGGTGATTCTGACAGGGAGTCTGGAAGTGCCCAGACTTGGTGAACTCATACTGGGGAGGGGAAAGAGGGGGCCCCATGGATGCTTGAGGGTGCTGTGCTGTCTGACCTGAAAATATGGGTCCAGGGTCTAAACGGGCAGGAGCTGTAGAAAATGACTAATCCAGCCTCAGGGAATTCCCACTTCCTTTAAAGTCCAGAAGAACAAGGACCACTGGACATCCTGATGCCTTAACGGATGATGCAGCACTGCTGGGGCACCTAAAAGAAAGGGGGCCTTTCCTTTTAAATTTTATTTGTTCATCTTAGTTATCAATGACAGTAGAATGTATTTTGACATATTACACATACATGGAAAGGGCCTTTTCTTGATTGTTTTTTGGTGGTGGTGGTGGGGTTACTAAGGATTGAACTCAGGGGCACTCGACCACTGAGCCACATCCCCAGCTCTATTTTGTATTTTATTTAGAGACAGGGTCTCACTGAGTTGCTCAGAACATCGTTTGTGCTGAGGCTGGCTTTGAACTCGTGATCTTCCTGCCTCAGCCTCCTGAGCTTCTGGGATTATAGGTGTGTGCCACTGTGCCTGGGCCTTTCTTGATTTCTTTGGAGTACAGAAGGGGAAATACCATCATGCATCACGTCATGACATTTTGGTCAAGGATGGATCAGATATACCATGGTGTTCCCAAAGATATAATGGAGCTGAAGAATTCCTATTGCTGAGTGGTGCCATTGCTCTTGTAATGTCATAGTGAAAATTACAAATTTGTAGTGATGCTGGTGTAAACAAGCCTACTGAGCTGCCAGTTGTATAAAAGCATAACATATAATTATGTGTAGCACATAATACTTGATAATGACAATAAATGACTATATGGTACTGGTTAATGTATTTACTATACTTTTTCTTCTTATTTTGGAGTGGACTCCTACTTAGAAAAAAGAGTTGGCTATAGAATTATATACCTTGTTGTATCAGCTGCTGCCTCACACATCTCTCATGTTACCTTGTCTCTCAGTGACATCAAGAGGTCACATCTAATGATTGCCCTGTGCCATCTAGGTCTGTGTGAGTTGCACCCCGTGGTGTTAGCACAGTGACTCAATCACCTAACCGTGCATTTCTTAGAATTTATTGTCATCTCTAAGCAATG